>JAQPZY010001618.1:1215000-1895000 GCA_029931535.1 Margaritifera margaritifera
ACGTAATAACATTTGTCTCAATTTTAATTTTCTAGAATTTATACCAACTTGCAGGTATTAAACGGTAAAGAAATGCATGTATCTGTAATCCCTACTTATTTCGTCCTGCTTCATGTCTTTATGCAGTCGAAAACGTCGGAGTAATTTCCTTATGTCCGATCTGGAGACGAAATTATCGGGAAGTCAGTGTTTAATAGTCGTTATATGTGGTTTTCTTTTTTATTTCTTAGTATTTTTAAATATAGTTTATGTAGATAAGCATTTCTTTAACTTTACGTTTTCTCGATATATTAACACTATAATTTTGTACGCGCCCAATGATAGGCTGATATGATCTGGATAGTTTATGACACACTACATAAAACCTAGAGGATTCATAAAAAATTTAGAAAGCGAGCTCAATAATTTCTAAATTTCACGTGTCTTTTTTGCACGTTAAAAGATTTAGATTTTGTTTTAAAAAAATTAATAATCATGAATTTCGTTTCCGCTCGAAAAAGTAGATGAAGAACTTTATTGATTGAAATTATAAATTTGATAAATCACCAATCTTCCCTTTGATATGTGCCCTTAAGAAGTGCTGTACAAATTGGAGGTTTGACTGCAGTGGATTTACTTACAGTACAAAGGATGGCTAAATTGAGGAGATGCTTGGGATTCTTCTAAAGATGTAAGTTGGCGACATTTTTCGTTTGAAAAGTAACTGTATACTTACACAAATATTTGCTGGCGCCCTCGCTTTCGCTTGAAAAAGAGTCAATAAAGCTGAACAGTTATAAAAATACTGGTGACCTTGGGCCAGACGAAAAATTACAAAACTTTGACATTTTCTTACTCTTAACTTCCCACATGTCTAACTCATAAAGATGTATAAATGCTCATTGAGAAGCAAACTTTGTCCACGTTAAAATGGCACCTAGATTGCTGAAAAGCGTCACTGTAAACGTAAAAACATTAAGAAATCGGGGGCTAGGCGTGAAACTGCAAACCTTGTCTCTTTGTGTAGACTTATCTAAGGGGCTACGTATTAGATCTAAGGGGCTACGTATTAGAAGGGTTTTAAACTCGTTATCTTCACTCCGAACATAATATTTTCTCGGTTTGGACTTATTGTAGTATCACGCATGCGTCGGGTGCCAGTGGAGTTATTTCGTAATAGCGCAAGTAGTGTAGTTGGTAAGGGTACTGTGTTGAGTAATGTAATGACAGGGCCAAGTATCTATTTCAACTCACTCATCCCGATGACGAGTGCTTGAAAAAAAATTCCTAAGCCCTGATTATTACATACTTTTTAAAAATTCACGGTAAAATAAAGGAAATTTATCTTCATTCTGCCGCTTTCCTATCAATTTGTGAGGCGTTCGCGATTGCAACCAATATTGTTTCCTCCGTGTTCTGCGATGTCTCATTCTGACGTTTCCGATCGTATACAATAGAACATCAGGACAAAACAAATGGAAATGAAATGCATTTCTTTACGATTTTAGAACTGAAGATTGGTGTGCATCCTACTTATAGATTTAAGATTGGTGTGCATCCTACGTATAGATTTAAGATTGGTGTGCATCCTACGTATAGATTTAAGATTGGTGTGCATCCTACGTATAGATTTAAGATTGGTGTGCATCCTACGTATAGATTTAAGATTGGTGTACGTCCTACGTATAGATTTAAGATTGGTGTGCATCCTACGAATAGATTTAAGATTGGTGTGCATCCTACGTATAGATTTAAGATTGTTGTGCATCCTACGTATAGATTTAAGATTCCTACGTATAGATTAAAGATTGTTGTGCATCCTACGTATAGATTTAAGATTGGTATGCATCCTAAGTATAGATTTAAGATTGGTGTACATCATACATATAGATTAAAGATTGGTGTGCATCCTACGTATAGATTTAAGATTGGTGTACATCCTACCTATAGATTTACGATTGGTGTACATCCTACGTATAGATTTAAGATTGGTGTACATCCTACGTATAGATTTAAGATTGGTGTGCATCCTACGTATAGATTAAAGATTGGTGTGCATCCTACGTATAGATTTAAGATTGGTGTACATCCTACGTATAGATTTAAGATTGGTGTACATCCTACGCATAGATTTAAGATTGGTGTACATCCTACGTATAGATTTAAGATTGGTGTGCATCCTACGTAAAGATTTAAGATTGGTGTCCATCCTACTTATAGATTTAACGTTTGACAGATGTTACAAAATTAAACACCGCATTAATAGCAAATGTAAAATTTGGACTTAAAGGCAAAATGTAAGCGTATACATTTACAATTACGATTTCTATTACACACATCTTCGTTAAAACTGAATGTACAAAGAAAAAAATATGTAACATACAGTGATGGACTCATTGTGTCTGCCTAAATGCACATATTATAATAGGAAGAATGCAAAATCTCAACCCACCACACATGCTCGAGTTCGTACTCTACCTCGGTGTACCCGATTGTCATATGTACAGTGTGTAAATTACAAATAAATGACAACAACTCAGCTTTACGATTTACAGAGAGAGAGAGAGAGAGAGAGAGAGAGAGAGAGAGAGAGAGAGAGAGAGAGAGAGAGAGAGATGTCCGTCAACTTTGTTTGGAAGCCTCTATTCGACTGCTTAGTTCCCTCAGACAACCCTTACATTCTGACTACATGACATGTCCTCAGGATACTTGTCTGAAATGCTTGTATCCACAAGAACACAAATGTACTTTTAAATAACTGGAAGAATGCATTATTGATGGTAAGAGTATAAACGTTTATTAGTGCAGAATACCAGAATCATTTGATTGTCAAATGAGAATTTATGAATTTTAATCTTTGTTGTTTTGTCACTTACTCTCGTTTTTAATGGAATATATTGCATTAATTAAATTAAGTCAAATAAAAAAAAAATTCAAAATAGACATTAACTTTCCAAGAGGTCTCTGGTTTTATATGTACTCGCAATCACTACGAAAAGTCAGAAAGAAAGAGTTAAAGAGAAGGAGAAGACTATCAGAAGCGACTAACCACCACCACAACCACCACCACCACCACCAACAACAACACTATGGGTATAAGCTTTAAAAATTCACAAGGTGTATGTTTATATTTCAACATAAATATTTTCACAGAACATTTTACTATACCACGCAATGAAAGCAAACATAAAACTTGTTATAAGAAGGGGAAAAAAGAGTCGTTACGTCTAAGTTCCCAATTGCTTCATCAAATCTTCTCAGATTAAAACATTTAGTGAGCGAAACTACAACCAACAATGGTACAAGATAAGTCAGTTCCCTGATGCATGTTATGTGTCTGTGACCCATAGCTGATTTTAATTATCAGAGCATACCCCAAATCTCATTCCTTAAAGTATGTCGGAAAGAGTTAAAATATTAATATAATAGATCAAATGGAGTAAATACATATTTACGGTTTTGGGCAAGAATAATGTACCAGAGTACCTGATAAACGTTTGTGTAAACAGTATTGGTTATTAGAGTTACTGAATCAATGGCAGTGATATTAATTCATGCGTTACACTAATTTAGTGGAAATTAATTCAAAAATTATTTTAATTTCTATTTTTGTTGACTGCGATCAATTTGGTGCCCCCATCCCTGAGCAGTAGCTAAATACATAAAGCTTAAAGCTTATCATAAAATTAAAAGATACATTTCAAAGGTTACTACTGTAATTTCATCGATAGCAGATAAGAATAAAAAAAGACTTTGACATGAAAATGTCTGTATTTCATTAAAAACTACTATTACAATTACAAATTGTTTTTCAATAGCTATTAGCTATACATGTACAAAGTCTCTGGTGACCACTTGTATGTTATGATTTTGAAATTGAATATGTTGTATAAATTCTGGGCAACAAATGAGTACATATTTGAGTAAGTTTTTTTTAGAGAGTATAAAAGCATCAGATTTATATAAATACACATTTTTTATCCAAATACAGACAGCAGCGACAGGCGGACATATAAGCAGACAAATAGATAGATATATAGATAACCATGTTCCCAGGTAGGAGTTCCAATGGATCCCTTATGGACAGAAACGCCAAAATCTCCTTGCAATAGGAACACCGTTTGACCAGATGTTGTTCTAGCCTGGACGGCTGTAATCTGTAGATCAAAATTAGATGTTGCAGAATTCCTATCACTATTCCCGCCCCCCTCAGGACAATATCAAATGTCTACATATTGAAATATTTCGTTTCTTATTTTTGATGAACTTAATCAATATAATTCTAAATAAATTTTCTATTATGTATAATTCCTTCATGTCGTAATTTGGGCAGGCAATATCGCTTATGAAAAAACAAACAGGTTGGGCGCTTATTGTTGATTCAGCTGCTGATTTTTAAATAAACTGGTGTTTACATTCATTTGGATTTGTGTATATAATAAACACGACGACGTCGACGGCAACGATGATAACGACAACGAAGAAGAAGACGATGATGATGATTGACAACGATGATGGAGAGGTTAAAAGTGACAATGAGGAGAACATCAACAAAAGATTGTAAGCATATAATTAACTAGATTTTGAGCGCCTTTTTTTTTTTTTTTTTTTTAAAGGAATTAAGCATATTTAAAATAATTAAATGCATTTTTTCACCGGTAAGAGGTATATTTTGCACAAAAAAAACTTGGAATCTTTACATAGCCTCCAGGACAGAATGTCTTCTTTGCAAGTTTCACACAGAAAGTCCAACATTACAAGAAATCCTTACCGAGCTCCCGTGCCTGTAGATATTTTTCGGCTCTCGGTTTGAATCCAACGTCAATACGAAACCAGCTGTAAAAAGGTCAAACCGACATACATTGAAAGAAAAGCAAAACCAGAACAAATGATTGTGTGTGTGTGTGTGGTTGTATGTGTGTGTGTGTGTGTGTGTGTGTGTGTGTGTGTGTGTGTGTGTGTGTTTACAAACTATTTATGAAAGTCATGTGTAGATAATTTAATAAAGAATGGGGAAAGTGTATGTTGATGAATATAAAAATGTTGTTTCTACTGTGTGCGTCATGAATTTTTCTCCATTAAAAGAATGTTACCCAAATCACTTTCCACAATATTTTTTTTAGTGTTAACCTGACGATTTTCAAGATGTTTGCGGTTTTTATATTTCAAAAACAATTGTTTGGATATATTTAAAATATTCATGAGAAACTCCAGTCCACGATCAAAAAAATTGGTATGGCATCTTAAAGGAAGAAACTTATATCCGGTTACCATGGAGGCTAGTGCTTTGTAATTGAAATAACATTAATTGCACACGTATAAATTTTATTGCTCTACCTTCAAAATGCAAATATTGATGCTACATATTATATGTAAAGTAGTGAATATGGAACAAATGCTAAAGATAGATTAATATTTGCCGTTGTGTGTCAAAAGTAATTGGACGTATTATTCTCCCGTGGTAAATTCAGACTTGAAAGCAAATTAATGACCGTGCATTTCATATCTTTGTCCAGATTCATGTCACACAAATTAAAATTGCTGAAAATCGATGAATATATTTACTATTCTATGTCAGACAATCAATTTTTCTATTAATATATGTGAAATTCAGGACAGTTGCATCATCTTGAATCTATATCCTTATTATCACCTCTATATTTATTATCACCTCTATACTTATTATTACCTCTATACTTATTATCACCTCTATATTTATTATCACCTCTATATTTATTAAGAACGTTGATGAGATGGAATCTTGCAATAAACAATGACAAGCTGGCAGTTCAGATAGATAAAAAAAAAGTCTGAAATAGATCTTCTGTTTTTGCTCTGATATACCGTTCATCCAGCTAAGATCTGCATCGACCATGATCTGCTGTCGTACAATCCACAGGCAGATCTGGGCTTGTGCTGTTCCTTTGACTTACAATTAATATAAAAAAAATGCATGAACCTAGAACTACCGGTGTATAATGCGACAGTTGATCTGTGTATATGCTGTCCACAGTTGAATACGTATGATACACGGTAAAATACTGTTTAAACAACGTCTGTGAAACTTGTTAAATAGTTTGTATTCACTCATTTTTCAAACAAGATTTTTTTATAAAAAAAAAACAACGTCGAAACCCAAAAATTTATAAAATGTGCACAACAATTTTTACAAATTGCTGGACTGACCTGTAAATCTAATCAGGCTATCTATATATGTATACAAATATACTAGTCAAACTTTATTTGTCTACGTTGGATGTTTTTTTACGCAATCTTGCTAACAAGCTTCATGGAACGAATGAAAATATGGAGACAGACGTACGGATTGACAAGACCAAATCAAGATACCCCTTCTGCAGGCATCGGGGGTATAATATATATATATATATATATATATATATATATATATATATATATATATATATATATATATATATATATATAAAGCAACCTCCTGATCCTTGTACATCTGATCCGGATAGACCATAGTTGAATGAACCACTTCCGGTGACGTAGATGCGACCCTGGCTGTCCACTGCGGCGTCTGTTATAACGTTAAGAGTTGATGCTGTGCCTAAATTATTCAAATATAAATCATCTGAATTTCGTCTGTATAAAAATAACGTGTTATTACTGGAAAGAAACTCCATAAAATAGAGTTGGGGGTTTAATCATGAAAACTTCTAAAAAAAATAAACTTGTACTACGAATATGATCCTGTCAGCTCAGCTCAAAAATGGCCAGTCTGATACACGCTTTAGAGCAACATTTGACCGAGAGTGGAAACATATATAAAACAATGACGCTGAATTACTATATATATATATATATATATATATATATATATATATATATATATATATATATATATATATATATATATATATAGAGAGAGAGAGAGAGAGAGAGAGAGAGAGTATCTACTTGTTATTTGAGGAAAGGATTTAAAATTTATGTTATAAAGCGTTGGTGACGTAATTCTCATGAGACTGCAGCAACCTTAGTTGATATAAATGATCCAACCGACCACCTGAGCACCCTTATAGCAAACGTTGAAAGACATGTATAACCTATATGTCGTAGAGACTGTGACAAACTCCATTAAATACCTATATAATATCTACCTATGTATGTATGTATGTATGTATGTATGTATGTATGTATGTATGTATGTATGTATGTATGTATGTATGTATGTATGTATGTATGTATGTATGTATGTATGTATGTATGTATGTATGTATGTATGTATCTACGACTCATTAAGGTGTGTGTGTGCTTCTGCTTTAGGACTTTGTCAAGCTATTGTATGCCACTATTTACATTTACGCCAGACAGACAAACAAAATGACACGTACATACAGACATATATATATATATATATATATATATATATATATATATATATATTCCTTGTAGGAAATCTTTCTTGTCACATATTCTGTCAAAAATATATGTTAGTCCAGGGTCAGTTGTACTCCCATGAAAAGTTCGTGAGGAAAGTTGACAGCATTTATCATTTGAAAGTTTACGACATAAGGAATCTGAAGAAAAAAAACAATATTGCCATTTGTTATTTCAAAGGTCAAGGTTACATTTCAAGGTCAAAGGACAACCCCCACACTCAGGGAAAGAGCAATCTGATTAAACTCAGATCTTCCAACTGTAAGGCGCGACAAACGTGAGCGGAGTTGAAAGATGTGATTGTAATTAATGGTAGAACCAAATATACCATATTTAATATTTCACTGTGATCTACATGATTTTTCTCTTTGAACTTGCCATTAGATGGTCAAGGACAAATGTTTGTCTCGAAGTAAATAATGGCCCATGGAATAAGCTACTTATTGCTTAAATATGTGCAGCATACTAACAGTAATGTGTTCGACATGGAACCTATTTAGAAAATTGTAATCACAAGCGTAACAGCATGATATTTAAGAAGTGCGTCCTTCAAAATGAAGAGTTTACAAATTGTAATGAAAAATATATTGGGATTTATTATTAAATATTGTATTGAAATAAGTAGTATCTTTGATGATACATTGAATGAACCTGATGTCTTATAATTGCCCAACAACTACGGGGAAAATATTAGAAGGTATACACATAGAAAGGATAGCCATATGCATTCTTTAAATGGCTGAAACCTGTGCGGAAAGTGTAACAGTTGTGCAGAAGCAATAAAGAAACGCAGTAATTCCTTTTGTAAATGTGATATAGAAAAGATGAAAAGCTCATGCACTTCACTGGCATTAAAGAAAGGATCTGAAGCAACGAAGACTCTAAAAAGGTCGCTCTATAAATTATGCAAAGATCAAGAAACGGAAATGTTGTTAATAGTTATTTTATTCTTCGCAAAAAGGTTTGGTTTGGTTTTGTGGAGTTTAGTGACATTTTTCAGCACATGATAGGGCATACATGGCGGCCAGTATATTTGTTGGAGGAAGAACACAGGAAGACCCCAGAAAGAACAACCGACCCACGGAAAGCTTGCAGCTTTCTCACATACCCACGTTGGTCGATCCTGAGACTCGAACTCACTTCGACAGAGGTGATTGCAAAACGGACATGTGATGACATACAACATATGAAAACATGGATACAAATTACTAGTTCTTCAATTCAAGCGACTGTTGGCTGCCGTGCGATTCCAGGAAGAAATGTATTCGTAGGTATCAAATGTCAGCTTGACCATTCGTTGACTGATATCGTTGACTGATATCGTTGACTGATATCGTTGACTGATATCGTTGACTGATATAGCCTACAACTTTAAATGTAAAGTATGAACAGGGAGGGGAAGGAGAATGGGAAAGAGTGTACAAGTTTCCTGCGTACTGGATACCCCCATACCAAAGCAGAAAACATTTAAAAATAACATTTTCTTTAACAGATTCTGACCACAGAATAGACTTAATTGGTTCAGACAATCATTGATCGTTTATAAGAATAATTGGAGTCTTTAACAGTGACACCTAGAGATAAAGTAATGTCCAACTCTCAAATAATATGAGAAGAATCAGACACCAGATAAATGTCATATGTGCCACTTTCGGGGGGTGGGGTGGGGATGGTTTTACATAAGATGCTAAGGTCTTCGTTGTTTGCGCTCTTACAGGTTTTACTGGCTTCTTCTGGTTATAAATAACTGTCAAGCTTGCAGGTAATGGAAAATTAACACAGTGGAAGTTGCTTTATGTCAAGTTTAAAAGACATCAACCTGGCTTTTGCATTATGTCCTTGTGTACAAAGAGGTCCAGATCAAACAAATCAGATCTTTTTTTGCAAAACTGTTTTAAATAGCAAGCAAACTAAACCTGATCATCTTCTCCGTTTTGTATTCGAAATAAATTGCCAGGAAAACTATGTGACAATGTCTGGTCAGATAACGTTACCCACTGAATTTTTCTAGACGCATGTGACCATTCTTTGCAATTATAAAATGGAGAATTGTAACAAAAAGAAATGCCACTGCCTCGATCACATTACGCTGTGTCAGAATCTTAACATGTGTGTTCACCAAGTTCTTGTGCAGTTACCGCTGTTCATGTAAATTGGCTGGTCCGTACTGCGCAGAGATATGAAACTATAGTGCGGATAAGGAAATTTGTGGAAAAGTCTTTCGAGAAGATGAACAGGGGGAAACCAGTAATATTTAGCCATATTTTGGTATGGCTCATGATCCATACGTGCCGTATGGATGTGAAGATAGTTTAAATACAATGTAGAAAGGCGATAGTAACATTATCGATCTTATAAATTTTGATGCAGGTATGAAAGTGTTGGTGTCAAGCAATGCAAGAAACCATTTGACTTCTTCCTGTGAGAGTGACCTTGGGCTTTAAACTCTTTTATATCTGAAGACTACCTACGTGTACATGTTTTGAAGGCATAGGCAAAGGGACTCAAGAAATCACATGAAGACGGTTTCCTTCGTGTTATTTAATAATTACTTTGACTTTTTGCCGTTAGGCCTTGGAATCGAGACGCTTTTTTACCATCGTGGACATCGTATCTGTATGGGGTGGTGAAAACTTGTTCAGTTGAACTCAGAACACAAAAATCATGTCCTCATGTCAGGTCACTGTGACCTTGGCCTTTAACATTTTGACCTGAACATCAGTGGGCTTCTTTGTTTTCTTAAAACCTACCTACTTGTAAAATTGTATACAGGTACTTGAAGCAGAACCTTGATTATTACATGGAAAATAACAGCAAAAGTATGGACCTAAGGACAAATTCATATCATCATACATCCCGTCATAAACAGGTGAATAATAATCGAATTACCGTCCATACTCGCGTATAAGCTTATACCAACTGCAAACTGCATAGACCCAGTTCTGCCGTCGCATAATGCGCCGGCAGATCTTTGTCTATGCAGTTTGTAAGGACTAATCAGTAGAACAAACAACATAGACCCTGATCTGCCAGCGCATTATGCGGCGGCAGATCAACGTCTATGTTGTCTGCATTTGGATCTATTTTATACGCGAGTATATACGGTAGATGCTGCTATTTTACTAATACTTTCCTTTCATTTTTGAGGTTTCTTTGTTGAAAAATATAATGTTTTGAATTGCTTAATCGTTTACACCAGCGTAAATACTAGTAACATTAGAGTTTATATCATTCTGAGTTTAGCTTTTCCATTGACCGATTTTTGACCTTGACCTTAATAAGAAAAAATGGCAACTTTGTTTTATTATTTCTTTACAGCCTCAGATTTTAAATAATGTATGTTGCCAAATTTACTTGCCAAATTTTCACGGAAGGCAAATACATGACTACTACTTCTGTTCAATGTAAGAAACGAAACAGACTACTTACCGCCTCCCAGGTATGTGCTCATAAGTACCTGAAGATTGAGTGGAGCACTCCCAGGGCCACCAAGGACTGTCACACCCACAAGGACCACATAGTAACATGCTTGTAAGTATAACATCCTTCTTGGCTACCTGTATAAAAGGTTATGTTGTATTCAAAATTTGAACATAAACTGTGTAAGGAGCTCTGTTTATGTATTGACCTGTCGTCAGACTAAATTAATTTTGTCTACTACCTCGCATAATTTTTTATACAATATTATTACAGTTTTTTTTTTTCCTTACAAATACTACTGTACAAGAAACCCAAGTTGTTTGCAAGGTAGGTATGTTAGCGCGATTCGCAAGCTATACTTTCTTCAATGTTTTTGCCTAAAGTATAAATCTGGACTGCCATCAAAGTACTAGACTAATAAGAGTGATATTTCAATTCATCTACTTACAGTAAATAGATTCATTTATTCATCTTCAGTATCCGTCCTATGAATTACATTATATATACAGTACTGAAGCTGTGAGTCAAAATCCAATCGAGCTGCTGCAGTCGTAACGTATAGTCCAGTATTAAAGAAAACTGCGCAAAAAAGTGAATTCATCACGCATATTTAATTTACTATTAAAAATTTTTTTTTATACAAGGTTGCGGTTATGACTTTCAGAACTTGCAATATTATGCATCGTCACTTTTGTATATGTCATTGTCATCAAGTCTTATTTAGGTCACCAATTAAAGCATATATGCACCTTAATGTAATTACAAAATTCCTACAATTACGCTACAAAAAATCATCAAGCTCTTTTTCTATCTGAGAATTATCCATGCCCATCAGTTTAAACGCTTTTCAAAGTTATAAAAAATGATAATGTAATACAATACCTAATTTTTACATATATGCTCTCGCTCCACACTGTGCATATAATTGTATCACACTGTTCACCTGCACCGAATATTATCAGCTAGCATATGGGGCATTCTGAAATTGTGGACGAAGATAAAACCCTTTCTTATCTGTTAGTGATTAAATTTACACCAATCTCGAATATTCCAATACAATATGACAATGACCTCGTTTGTAAAACTTGCATGTGGCCAACTTTGATATGCAATTTTTTTTATATGAGGATTTCAGACTCATCCAGATGGGTCTCCGTCTCTCAGATGCATGACAATCGAGATAATTTTCATCATTTTCAGCTATACGCGATTTACTCTCTCCTTTGCTTGAACGTTGATCCCCTTCGCCATGCATTACTGGACTCAATACAGATCTTTTCCCTCAAAGTTTCGGTATGAATTCTCCTCGAAAAAAGTATAGAATGAAGTAAAATATTATATAGAACTGTAAATAGTTTATGTTGTGCGTAAAAAGAATGTGTTTTCGTTATACTGTAATAAACGGATCCGACAAACTCTGAGATTGTCAAAAGTTTTAATCAGATCTTGTATCATTCAAACTTTTTAACAGTATACAAGGTACTAGATTTAGAACCTTGTTTTATGTACAAAGATTGAAACTCAGATTTTCAATTATTGGATTCTAGTTATTTTAAATTGTCGATATAAGCTGCCGTAAATATTTATACATCAGCTTACCTAGAGAAGAGAAAGATGACCACAGTCTATCTAGATATAATGCCATGGTCCTAGTAGTAATTAGAAATGATTAAGTTTAGAATATTTAATGTGAATACTTGCTATCTAGTAGGGACAAATTTAATTTAATTTTCAATTATATGCCAATATAATTCCGTGTACAGTTGCGGATTCAGAAATATCGTTTATTTTTGATTTTTTTTTTTGGGGGGGGGGGGGGCTAAACAAATAGGCGAGGGGTCTGTGGGACGGAACCTATAGTGGTGGACCAGGGGGGAAGTCGTTGGAAGCTCATGCATTTTAAGCATTCCCAGGGCATAATTTTAACCAGCTAACTGTAAAGAAAACTTACTTTAGGAAACGTTTCGGTTGTTCCCCCCCCCCTCACCTCCCCCCAAAGAATTCGCTTCTGGTATACAAGAATTCAGTGACAGAAAATACAGAGAGCATTCGCTTGATTTATTTTTTAGAATGTGTTATTATATTTTGTGATCAGCTTGCAGCCCTCTTTTACAAACTCAGTACAAAGACTAAGCGTTGGATATTTGCAGAATGTTTGTTATTGTATATGGCTAGCGGCAATGTACGTACGCTGTATCTTTGATAAATCAAGAAATGTATACATGTTTAACTAAAAAGCGAGGTTTGCCGAGCTTCCTTTTAAATGAAAATGTATAAAACGAGTGGTATATCAAAATACAGTGTACATACAATAAATATATTCTATTTATACCATATACAAATACACATTCTTACATTTCCAACGGAGTTTTAATTGGCTTCAATAAGCTGTATGTATGTATGTATGTATGTATGTATGTATGTATGTATATATGTATGTATGTATGTATGTATGTATGTATGTATGTATGTATGTATGTATGTATGTATGTATGTATGTATGTATGTATGTATGTATGTATGTATGTATGTATGTATGTGTGTATATATATATATATATATATATATGCAATTTAAAGTGTTGGTAAAAAGACATTTGATATATCCATAATATAGGTATATCAAATTGTGATTCGCTTGCTGGGTATGAATACGCATATTGATTATGATTTTTTAGTTTACTATACACTCTAAACTTGGTTATGGCTTTCCTGGATACTTCATTAAAAAAGGAGAAAATGAAAAGAAGAAGTATTCATATTCAGTTCTTTTATCTAAACTAATTTTTTTCAAACAAATAAAACCTAAAGTACCGAGTCTGGGGAAGAAATTTAATCAGCTCCACCTTGTGTTGTCTGCTGTAATCTGTGTCAACACTGATGTTTCCGGCCTCTTTCTTTCTTGACATAAATCTGGAAAAATTCTTTGGAACACTGTAGAAAACAAATGGTATTAGAATATGAGCAGGATGATAAAACCACGTTCTGTCTGCTAATCTGTGAGTTAATGGTAATGTTTGACAGAGATATGGCTGAGTAATTTGTACATTAAATTAATCATTGTGTGTCAAAATGTGAGACCATTACTGAAAAAAGACTTGTACACCATAAGCCTGATGACGTATTGAAATGTAAAGAAAGCAAGCAAAATGCAAACACTATGAAAAATATACTCTTTCATGTAAGGCTTGTGCCCCAAGTCTTGAAATAAAAAAATTAATCTGGAAACTTTCACCAAAATTCCCCCAGCTGAACCGGATCAGCATCTGGCCAGTTTTGTACTCAGTGTTAGTAAAAAAGATGGATCTTAGTTCGAGCCCAATATCTTAAGAAGTACCATTAGCTTAAGTATCATTAAGAAATACCATTAGCTTAAGTATCATTAAGAAGTACCATTAGCTTAAGTATCATTAAGAAGTATTATTAGCTTAAGCATCATTAAGAAGTATCATTAGCTTAAACATCATTAAGAAGTATCATTAGCTCAGTTGACTGCCACATAAGAATAAAGAAATTTATGTGTAATCATAAGGGAAAATTATACAACTTCAACATTAACCAGAGAAGCCCTTCAGGCAAAGCAAGAAGATTTAAAATATAAATCAAAAGAAATAAACCCCATCGCACAAATGAGGAAATAAACTGATGGGGATGGAAACACCTGAACACCTTAACACAATGTCTTTTAACAAAATCGGTGCAGTTTGGTTTGAGGGGAATGACTGAACATTACAATCTGATCGGAGGCCGGGGGGGGGGGGGGGAGATGGATGTTATACTAAAATAAAAAAAAACGTGAATGGCCAGGAGTACCTTGAACTCAACGAAAGGCAGGCAAATACATGAACACAGGGACAGTGTGACAGACATCAGGTCCATGAATTCTAAAATATATCTAAACAAAAAGACATTTTAGAGAGATCAAACAGATTCCTACAAAAGGTATGCACAATTTAGACCAGCAGATACCAGTAAACCAGAATATCCCTTCTATATTGCACCCAACACTATGCTGATCACAGCTATGTCGGCTCAGTAATTTACAGAAAAATCATACATTTTGTTCGCCGGAAATTTCTCAGCAGAAAAAGAAACACCAACCTAATCAGACTACCTTGGCTATTTTTATGATTGGATTGACTCTAGGATTGACATAGTTCAATGCATTCGTAACTTCTCGGCTAATCCTTGTTTCGTAAATAGTCGAGGTGGTTCGCATGGTAGCTATCGGCATACATTCGATGTATGATCCATAGAAAACCCCAACAAATCAAAGTCATAAAAGACAATATAATGTCTTGGAAAAATGATACAAGTTTTGGTGGTATTTGAGAATTTGATTTAGATGTACCAACACAGCTACACGATTGTAAGAAAAACTATCCATTTGCGCATGAAAAACTAATTCCACAAGAATGTGATTTATCACCATTACAGAAGAAATTAATAGAGAAGAAAAAGGGTACGAAACCATTTGTACCTAAGCTTTTGTGCACGATAAAGTACAAAGAGAGATACATTATCCACTGTCGTAATGTTACAGGCAAGGTGGCTCACTACCGAGCGAATCAAACAACTTCTGCGTGAGCCTGGCTTGAGGTCGATGTTTCACCTATTTCCAACGACCTCAAGACAACCGTCCATGTCAACTGAAGGGTTCTTAAATGCGCAAATACTACAAACAATTTTCTTAAAATCACCTAATGACCACCCATCACGAAACTCTAAGTTTACACTTGCATGGATTTTTTTTTGGTTTCACATTTGTGTAATCTATCAGTAAGTCTTTCCAAACCGAAGATTGGTACTTTACGCCATACACTATGAAACACGACCCAACACCTAATACAGAGAATTATTCCTACATCAAATTATAAAACACTTATGTATTAGAATATCCCGAGAATTCCTTATGTTAAGAAATTAGGAGGGTCCATTCTACGAAACTAATTCATGCTACCATACAGTCTCGTGAATATTGCACATTATGACGTCTCCTCCAAGAAATTGGCTAATTAGTCAACAAATAGTCACTAAAATCTAACAAAACTATAAACGTATATACAAATAGCACATACCCTAGGTTTATTACATTTATTTAAAGTTGTACTTTCAGTTAGATTTGAAACTGACAAAGATACATAGAGTCGTGTTATTAGAGCAAGAACCATGGTTAAATTCCTACACTGAATTGAATATCCATCTGAGATAAAAAGCAATCAATGACTTTAAAAAAGGACTTTTTCAAACTCATGAATAATTATGCATTTGGTAAACAGATCGAAAATCTCCCGAAGAGAACTAGTAAAAAAAATTTTATTGTTTTGTTTTCTACAGAAACCAAAAGGATTTATCATTTGAATGGAGAATTAGTCTTAGATAAAGACTTGGTGTTAGTCTTGTAAAGAATAAGAAAATAATATTATCCAAATTCATTTATGGTGGTTTCGCTGAGCTAGATCTAAGTGGTTGATGTACGAATTTCACTACAACAAGATAAAGCCGATATATGGTGATAACATGAGTATGTGAATGATAGATACAGATTCGTTATGCATTAATGTCGAGACTCATAATTTATACCATGTCGTAAAAGATCACATCCAATTTTACGACACAAGAAAGATAATATATTTAATGTTCCTCAAATGAATAAGAAGGTACCAGGACTTTTCAAAGTTGAATTTGGAAGCCAATTAATATTCTAAATTTATTTCTGTATATCGCAAGCTGAACGATTCTGTACCAATGGCTTGTGCATTAACTGCTTCTGATAGTAACTTTCTCAGTTTATCATTCCTGATACCTTGCCACAAATCTGTGTTTGTCATGAAAATAGTGTAGCCATTCAACTTAAAGAAATAACGACCCCCAGAAGAAATGGAGATGTCTTTAAATAACATTCTTTACAAATTGTTTACCACTGAGTTGCTGGCATCTATCTTCCCCTTTACATTAAATGATATGAAAAATAAAACAGGTACAGCCATGACATAGGCCCCTCGAGTAAAGATGTTTAATGCAAAGGTTGATGTTGTATAATAAAATCCATAAGTATAGGTTATCAAATGAGCGTTGAAAAATATTAGGCCCGAGGTTGCGAGGGCATTCTACACCACAAGAACGAGGGCCCAATATTTTGTAATACTCCGTCGATAACCTTTCTATCATATACTTAAAAACATGCATATTAATCGTTCTGTTATGTTATACGAATAAGTTTAACACAATTGAAACAAAAATTATGTCAACGTTTTATGTAACGCTTACACGTCGTTCATTGTATGAATGAAACCTGAGCACCGCGCAGTAATACACGCTTCTTTATTGCTATGGAAGCGCGCGCATACATGGGTGATTCTCATTCGGCAGTGAATATAACTATGTTTGTTATAGAATGTCATCTAGTCAAAGAAACACAACGAAATATTGATACAACAAAAAAATGATGCAATGCATCAATAAAAATTGAAGATACAATTATGAAAAGATGAGCCAGAAATATTCCGTCTAAAGGTTGTCGTAATGAGAGCCCTTATTCAATGTAGTTGTCATGGTGGCGGGTAAATTTTAAATATGCAGCGTGCCTATCTATTGTGGCCCATCGGTCTTGGATAATAGCTGAAAATAAGGATATATATTTTCATTTTGGAGTCGATTTTGTTTCATTAAATTTATAGTACAGTGTTATTGAGAGTGGATTAAAGTGCACTGTTTATGTGAAATAGAAGTTGTTTATTGATACATTGTATCAAAGGTCAGTTTGATTCTCTCTCTCCCTCCCACCCCCACCCCCTTTCTCTTACTAATAGCAGCAACTAGCGACCACTAGCATTCCATTTTCAATATTTTTTATAAATCATATTATTTTTTCTTACTCTTTGCAATTTAAGGCTTTCGATGTACTGTATTTATATTTTCTTTATTTAATATGGATGATATATATTTTCTTTGGATGATAGCTAGATCTATTGTATATAAAGAGAAATACCAAACATCATCATTCTCAGACAGTCGATTCTCTGGCACTGCCGTCAGATAGAAAGGGCTACACTTATTGTTGGGCGTCAGATTTATGACGTGGTCAGCGTTCCGCGTTTCTGTAGACAGTTTTATTTAGCCGCAGCCAGAAGTAGTTCCTTGTATGCAGGCACGTGTTTACCATATAAGGAAGCGGTGAATATTTTTACTTAACTACGGTCAATACCGCTGGATAATGACCGGAAGCAACAACGTTAAAATAATGGAGCTGTTGATAAAGTATATAATAACAAGTAGATATTGTGTAAGGTGTAATGTCAGCCTTAAAAATATCTAAGAAACCATTTTAAAAAAAAATATTTTCAACATGAATACCACCAGATTTCAATATTTCTAAAGCACTGTGTATGCAGGCATTAGTTTGATTTTCTCTTTTTCTCTTCAAACTCTTTTGTATTTCTCGATTTCCTCTTTCGATTTTCTAATTCTATTAAACAGGGCAATATCATTTACGCATATTTCAGTGTTTAATTCAGTTTTAAATGTCTCTGTACTTTCGTCTAAACTGATTTTAATTGAATCAATGATACCACTTAGTGAAAGAGTCTTTTTATCGATTTCGGTTTTGAATGTATCTATTTCCGTTGTGAACTTCTATTCCAAGTCATTTTAGTCTTTTCTTATGCATTTAATCATTTTTGTCTATTTCATCACTACTACTTTGAGTCGCGGAATTGTGTGCACTAAGTTGGAATTGTATTGTATTGTAATGTAAATACATTGTGAATCCTGTTACTGCGTACAGCATTAGCCATGATGTATGCTTTGGTCCTGTATGACGATCGTTTAGTGTTACTCATTTGGTCGATCGACTTACTGTAGCACGTGCGAAATTCCGGTCGGTAGGAGCTCATTTACCTCGTGTGTTCCGTCCGTGTTTACCGTAGAGTACCAGCATATAGAGTTCTAATGCTTCAATATAGTCACATTGCATGGATGCCTTGTCAGGATGCTGTCTCCTTTACATAAGCAATTTTGCAGCTGCAGAGTCATGTACTAATTGTATAGGTCTTCTTTTCTTTCTATCATCTATGTTTGATAGATAGAGTAGTTTTTATTTTGTTAGATGTATTTCCATATAGTCTTTCTTAAGGTAGAACAATTTTAATGTTTAGCCAGGTATTTTCTTGTTTACGCATACATCACATGTATAGTAGTGTTTGCATCAAAACACGCTAGACGTTTCTGGCCCATGTTATACACGGTTCAGCTGTGCGTATTTGAAGCGAATTTCCCGAGCTTGGTGTTTACTATATGAAGTCATGTGTGACCCGGCTCAGTGCCTTTATGGGTCAACGCATCATGTCCCGGCCTTTGTCTGCACGAAAGCGTATATGGGATCATTCCTTGTGTTATGTCCTATTCATGTTCGTTTTATGAACAACGTGGTATCATAACTTCATGTCCGTTATTGAACGGTGTATTTTCGTATATTTTTGTATGCTTGTACAATTGTATACATTCATATTTGTTTTTATGAACACTACAATTTAATAAATTCATGTTTCGTACGTGAATAACGTAGCTTTATAATTTCATGTCGTCAGCATGGTCTGACAGTTTCATATCAATTAAGTGAGCATAGCAGTTTCACATGTGTTATGTGTTACTTAACGTGAAAAAATATGTTTCAGGCATACCATGGAAATCTGTTATTTTTCCACTTTCAGCTTTAATGATGAGATTTAATCTGTTTATGGTACCTCTTAGTAATGGCTTGTATTGACCTTTCATAGTGTAGGAAACAATGTCACCATGAGAACTTTTATAACAGTTAGAGATTCTAGCAAACATAAATTATAACCATTAGAGAAAGTATTAGTGTTACTGATTTGATCGAAAAACCCCAAAACTGAATCCGATTAATTGGATGTCTGTATAGATATCTGGCTATTGAATCTTACCAATTTCGAGATGTAGTTGTTTATGTACACTGTGTAATTATAACTCTGAGTAACGAGAGCTTTAAAGTGTTATTTCAAACACTCGATAGCTATAATTTCTTCTTTGTCGCTATTTGCTGTCATTCCATCTCTTTGTTCATGTACATATTATAGAAACCATTTGGGATTAAAACAGTCCTCGTTTCACACTTGTCGTAGATATTGGAGATTCGTGACTCTCTCGAGCCTGAGGTTCGAGTTGTCGTCCTGCGTCTGCAGAAAAATAGGAGCGTCGATTGGATAAAAACGGAGCTACGCAATGGTGGTAGAGACAAACTCCCGATCTTCTTTCGGTGGGTGGACAACTCACAGCCGCTCTGAGATAGCTCGGACTTTCGACCTAATAGTCGCTTTCTCAGTGCGTTCCTCGGACGGTACAAGCAGGCTCTTAAGAAGCGCTGCCTAACTGCCAACCCAACCTTACATGCAAAGGTCAGAGCAGATCACGTTGCCAAATCTCGACGTCAGACCAGCACATCTCCCAGGGCTTGTTGTCGTCGGCAGGGAGAGATTGAACGGGATAGGCAAGCCAGAGCGGCACAACACACACGCCAAGACTCCCTTTGCGCTCCTCCTGCATAACAGCCACGTTTGGTTTTTAAATAAGGACGTCAAAGCTTTCGAGCAGCTTTACTCTATCAAGACTATCCGGATAGAGACTCCACCACCAAGGACCATCGATCAGGTGAGCGGCAAGTGGCCTCACCCCTGCAATTCTGAATAGACGGTTATCCCGGTGGAATCTGCCAACGACACCATGAAAGCCTACCATCACGAAGAAGACGGCACAAGAATGATTTGCATTACCGGCGACGAGCCCGATGACCTTATCCAAGAGCTGTACCGTGCTTCGCACAACATCGAGCCAGGCAGTTTAGTCTGCCGCAACGGCGTCGTGGACGGCTTCTCCATTCAGGTGGGCAACACGCTGGCCAAAATTTGGTGCACTCTGCATGTCAACACTGTGGTTGACCAGCCGGACGACAGCAAGAGATGGACCAAAAAGCGCTGGCAGCAGGTCATGAAGTGGGTCAAAAAGCTCTCCAGCAAAGCGAACCCCGCCCTCCTCCTCCCCCGCCAGCTTACCCTTTTTTGGCATCCACCGCCAGGGCCTATGATGTGGGCTGCCAGAGAGTTGCCAGAGGGCACCAAGATCATTGGCGTCGACATTGCCAGCGCCTATACTGTTATGATGGCCAAGCTGCCGTCTTCGCTTGTGCTATCAAAGTTTGACTGCCCGCAGAAGTCCAGCGGTAGCCCAGTCTGGAAAGTCCGATTTTACCTGGTTGAGGTTGAAAACACGGACCCCATTCTCTTTCCCTCGAGGCATGACTTTGTCTCGTGCACCGTCCTCGTGTAAGCTGAGGAGTGGGGAATCGGCTTCACGGTCCTCGGAGTGTTTATCCCCCACAAGACCGTACAACACAGCGCCGCCAAGGTCCTGTCTCTGTTGTACGGCAGCGAGATCAGCTACTGCGACAAAAAGTTCGTAGCTAAATCTCGTCTACGGATTTGAGCAAGGCGCTATAACAAGGCTGTTTGGGGGCAGTTCTACCAAGACAAGAGAGAGGCTTTGGACTACAGCAACGGCCGCCTGCGCATAGACCTCGACCCAGACCTCAACCTAGTTATTGGCGTGAGCTCTTAGAGGGGTACCGGCCTGTCCCGCATCTCATCCTCAACGGCATGCGCATCCTACTTTACAAGTTTGCCAGCGCACTGGGTGACACTGCGGTCCCGGTGCGCACAGATTGCGTCCGCACGACCCTGCTGGAGCAGGATACTTACCAGCGGCTGCAAGATGCCGACTTTCAGTTTATAGTGTCTAGCACTGTCGGAAGGACAACATGCAGGTGACACGAGGTGGCGCCTTCGACGTCAACTCCCGTTCGCCCGATTGCTAGCTAGAACAAGTGGACCTGGGAGTGACTGTACACCCGCGCACATATCCCCTCGAGAACCAGCAGCAAATCACCATAGGTGAGAAATGGGACGACAAGGAAGATGAAAGACTGATAGAAACCAACGCACCACGGAAGTGGACTACGGAGGAAATAGACGACCACCTGGCAGACCTGCTATGTTAAAAAAAAAATGAACTAGAGGCCGTCACAGACAAGCTCGTAGCCAAGCTGCTTTCTGGAGATGTCTCGTCACCGACAATGGCCGGCCCGCTTCTAGTTGTCGGAGCCATTCCCTGGATAGGCAAAAGCAGCTTTGTTCTTCTCTGGGCCCAGGTTACAGGCAATAGCCGATGAGGAAGAGCTACAAACGGAAGCCCTTTCTTGGCCCATCAGTAAAGAGGTGCCATCTGGATGGGATAAAACAGATATATCCACACACAAAGATGGAGTAAGAGTTCGCCTAACCGAGGTCGATGAGTACCGCAAAACGAGGGCTTCTATAAAGAATGCAACACCAATCCCCAGTTTATTGCAAAGAAGAATGGCGCCCTAGCAGTAAAGTGGAAGAAAAACTGGATCCTGTTGACGTAAAAAAAGACTAAATTATATTATATAAACCATCCACGCTACCAATCAATTGGGTAGTTGATTTCGTTTGTGCGGTAGGGCTCAAGGAGGATAAGTTACCGTACACAGCGCGGAGGCAGCTCGCCGTAGCTCAGAAAATGATTGTAGCCGTCACAAGTAGGCTAGAAGATATAGAGCCCATCTCTTTAACGGACATAGAGCTTAAAGAAGTGACACCAACAGCCTCTCGTTGCGCGAGATCCTGGGCGTCGACAATTTACTCCAAATGTACCATGGTGAGCCTACATACAACCTTGGAAAGCTTACGTTCTCAATGAGCTCATCGCCCTAGCAAAGGTAAAGCTAGATAAAACGGAAAAAGATACAAATCTATCCCAAACGGAAAAAGACTATGAAAAATAAGATACGAGATCGCATTGCAAATCTAGAGTAGGAACGCAAAACGCGGCTAGCTGATGCCAGCGCCAACCGAGAAGGCCTCCGCAGTCAAGTTTCCCGAATTCAGGAATCCATCGGCCGAATTATAAACGAGGACACAAAACTCGCCCAGCGACTGCAAACGCTCTTCAACGAACAGGATATCACTATAACCTCGATTCTCACGGCGCTTGAGTTTATTATAAGCATCATAGTGCAAGCAATAACTGGCGGCTGGGCAGGTGGCGGGGCAGACGGTACACAACCTCTGACACCTAAACCTGACCACAGCAGAGCAAAAGAATTGGTAAAAAACGCAACTTGAACGGCTGGCTGGGATGCTGAAAACTCTAGCAGAAATGGCTTTGGCATTATTGGCGCCACTGTGTCATTTCTGCTGAAAACAGCCAGTAAAGTCGTTGGTTGGCTGGTTGAGCATCTGATGACTCTTGCAATCGCGGTTATAGCCGCTATCTATGCCGCTCTTCGCGCTCGTATCAGCACGCGCGACAGGGTGCTCTTCGTTCAAGAGCGAAGAAACCAGATGGTCGCAAGCCCCGACGCAATACCGGCCGCGACTAGTGCTATTTTGTTGGCATCGTGGTCTTCGGCTTATTTTAACGCCGGCACGTTTTGCATGCTGCCGGTCCGCACTTGTGCTGCTAACACATCCTGCACAGGCGGGTCAATCTGAGAATCTGTTTCACATTATAAGCAACAAACAAAATTGCAAAAAGAGCTCATGAAAAAACTCGCTGGGGACTCACAATACGCTGTGTGTGTTCCTATTCTTTGTCTTTTAAACAGCTTGTGCGCCTGCTGCTTCCCCTGAGCTAACACCAACTGCGCAACCGCCGAATTGTTATGAAACCTTTGGCATGGGTGGTAAGCCATCCACTGGCCTTGTGCGGGCTCTTTTTTCCTTTGAGTTAATCCCTCAACCAGTTATATTTATAACCTAATAAAACCATGGAAGCTTTTGAGAGTGACCTGCATGTTTACCCGGTACTACCTTGGAGGCATACAAAAAATCGCAATGTCAAGGTTGAAACTCTACACAGAGTTCACAAAGAACTATGCTATTATATACAAGGCTGAACTTAGTACCAACATTACCGCTTTGTCATATCCATCTCGGTTCGGCCATTTCCCTGAAAGTATTACCAATATAATAAGAGACTACTCCTTCTCTACTGAAGAAGCCAAACATGTCCTAGATGATATCGACAAATTCATCATAGACATGCGTAACAAAAAAACTGGCTGCCGAGCACAAGGAGCGAACTTTTCATGATCGGAGAATTGGTAAAACGCTAGTTGTTCATAAAAACTCGTTGTAGCTATATCATCAGTTATGTACTTCTATGCCATGTCGTTTTAGCCCTTTTTTGTCCCCTGGCGGTGCGCGTGGGCCCGGTGAGCCAACGGCTCGTGCTAATTTTTGACTTGCTACGACAAACGTATAGGAACGAGGCGCCGGGAGGGCCAGCCGATTCCATTGACACCTCGCGGTAATTGGATCTCAGTCATATATATATATATGATATATAGCAGTTAACAATCTTTCCAAATGCACAGGAGCAGAAACAAAAGTTTCCCGAGAAGTTTCGCGATAAAAGATGTAAGATATTCCAAAACATGATCAAAAATAGTGGTTTCTCCTGCACAGAAACGGGCACAAAACTCAGTATTCGATGCAGCTCCTTCACACGCAAAACACAAAATGTGATATATTTAATAACATTCCAAATTTTGTTCAATCCAGTGTGTGTGGGAGATCGAAAAACTAAACATGAGGATGAATCTACATAGACCTGACTGGCAAACCCAAAAATTGGATAGAAACCCATTGCGGAATACTTTTATCCCCTGGCCACCATTTCAGAGATATTATCCTGACTGGAATAGCCCACAATCAGAATTGAAACATCGAAACCAGAAGAGTAAGGGGAACTTATCTGGATTCGCCGCCTCAGAACTCTTGCACCAATCAGCTTGAATCAAGAAGAATAAACACCCATTTCCCTCTTCATGTTTACATTTCTTTGGAATGATTGAACTTCCTAAGGGGTTTGTGCTATTCTTTTTTTTTACATGTTTGGAACTTTTTTTTAATTAGCATCGTATTGCCATTATTGTGCTTAGGTGCCGTTAACCACTAATACATAATATATCATCTCTTTCTCCTCTTCATGTTTCGTTTGTTTGGAAGGGTGTACCTTCCTGGGGTTTTTGTGCTATTCATGGTTTTTACTTTTTGGGAACTTTACTTTTAATTAGCACCATATAACCATTTTTGTACTAGGGTGTCTTTAAATGCTAATACATAGATACATACATATCAAATCTATTTACCTCTTTACATTCAGTTAGAAAGGTTTGTCTTCCAAGGGCTTTCGTGCAGTTGTTGGTGTTTGCATTTTTGGAACTTTACTTTTAATTGGCACAGTCTAGCGATTATTGTGGTGATGTGCTGTTAAACGCTATTAGATACAACCATATCATCTCAGTCTTAATTTTGGAAGCGCGTTATATTTACTCTGGATACAATAAATATTACCCAGAACAAAATTTTGGGATGCCATGCATCGACATCATTGCTATATCATTTTACTTTTTCTTTGTTTCAGTCAGTTAAATAAGTCACATTTGAGCAAGTTCAACGCAAAAGACCGTTCTTGCCAAAAAGTAAATAGTTCTATGTAAAAAGTTTTCTGCTCTTTTAAGATATATTAGGAATATTATCTTTGAGTTTGGTTACAATACCGCAACAGTATCTAAATAGATATTTTGTTTGCGTTTTTTGTTGGTAATTGTTATTTGTTTGTGTCGTCTGCCTTGAAAAAGGAATCCATAGATCTCGAAAGCACTTGACCAGTTTCTCAGACTTCCTGCTCCGTGCATTGTCATGTTTGCTTCACACACACAAACACATACACACACACACATACAGCTTTTCACTTTCTTTGATATCTTGTTATTTTTATTTCTTCATGATTGCATTTTTTATTTGTAACTTCTTGTATTTGTTATGCTCAGTCAATACTGTTTATTTTACTTATGCCTTGATTATCGTGTCAATACTCTTTATCTTACTTATGCCTTGATTATCGTGTCAATACTGTTTATCTTACTTATTGCCTTGATTACCGTGTCAATAGTGTTTATCTTACTTATTGCCTTGATTATCGCGTCAATACGTGTCAATACTGTTTATCTTACTTATTGCCATGATTATCGTGTCAATACTGTTTATCTTACTTATTGCCTTGATTATCGTGTCAATACTGTTTATCTTACGTATTGCCTTGATTATCGTGTCAATACTGTTTATCTTACTTATTGCCATGATTATCGTGTCAATACTGTTTATCTTACTTATTGCCTTGATTATCATGTCAATACTGTTTATCTTACTTATTGCCTTGATTATCATGTCAATACTGTTTATCTTACTTATTGCAGATGCTATTACATTCCATCGTATTTTATAACGTTGTTGTAGGTCAGCCTTTCTTTGAAAGCTTCTGCTACAAATCCTAACAACGTTGCTCCAAATTCGCTAAACGCCAAAGGGATAATAAATTATGGTGCTATTCGAGCAACGGGTCATACTGGAAATGCATGATTATTGGGAAAGAATGTACATGATCATATATTTTTTACATGTTGTTACTTAATGTTTATACGAACATAATTGAATACAAATTATAAAATGTATATTTTATTAAATTCGTTAGAGTCACACTTGGATAATCTGATAATATCCTGAATGTTAATAAATGTCAAGTCTTTTGTACTCAATTCATTGCATTGTCAATTCATACAAAATTCGAATGAGACAATCGTAAATAGTTCAAACGGATAAATGCATCGTATTTTTTATGAATTATTTTGGATTAGAGAATTATGTGTTAATTTTATTTTGAATTTAGAGTTATATTGCCGACACTCAGAACTTCAAATCAAAGGTACTAATAGAAAAATAAAGATGGGAAAATATTGATAGAAACAACAGATTGTCCCCAATGTTTGCTTCAAGTAAAATTGGAGATGAAGTCCATTATCTTTTAAATGTACTTTATTCAGTGAACAAGGTAATTCATATCTTAAAAAATATTCTACTATAAACCCTAATACACTGAAATTGAAACAGATACTTGATGTTTCAAATATGTATACGCTAAGAAAATTTTTAGTTCATCTAAATATGCAACTTATATATATCCTCTGATGTCACTTTGTGACCAAGAGTGAAATAAAGTGTCTGTCTATTCCGTTCTGAAACAGTGACCATGCTAATCTCTGCCTCGCAGTTTACTTAGCCATTTTGTTACAACTATGTTTTATTTAGCCATTTTGTTACAACTGTGTTTTATTTAGCCATTTTGTTACAACTATGTTTTATTTAGCCATTTTGCTACAACTATGTTTTACTTAGCCATTTTGTTACAACTATGTTTTACTTAGCCAATTTCTTACAACTATGTTTTACTTAGCCATTTTATTGCAACTATGTTTTATTTATCCATTTTGTTACAACTATGTTTTATTTAGCAATTTTGTTACAACTATGTTTTATTTAGCCATTTTGTTACAACTATGTTTTACTTAGCCAATTTCTTACAACTATGTTTTACTTAGCCATTTTATTACAACTATGTTTTATTTAGCCATTTTGTTATAATTATGCTTTATTTAACCATTTTGTTACAACTATGTTTTATTTAGCCATTTTTTTACAACTATGTTAATCGCTGCATGGTAAATAGTGTTAAGTATGTTATTGGCTCACTTACTATTTATTGCTTTGAAATTTCACAACATTTCTGGAAATGGATTTAGAAGCTCTTTTGGTACAATAACTAATTAAATGGTTATTATTGATGTGTTTTATCAGGTATAACAGTTTTGAAAATGTAGCCAACTGTGCTCTTTCTGTACATCGACACCAGACCTAAAACAACAATACTACTTGTACAATAATACCTTTTGTTTGAGCTACGGGAATTTGTATCATTTAGTTTTTATTGTGATGCTAGAGTTTTGTTTTTCTGCTTTTAATTCGTGACTTTCAAGCTATCACAGCTTAACTTCGATTTTTACTTCAAATACTACTTACAGTTATATTTGAAGTAACCTTTATAGTGACTTAAACTAGTCTTAATTGTATGCCGAAAATTAAGCAGCAGTAGTAAAAGTTGAGTACTTGAAATTTCATTGAGAATACAATAGTAAAATATAAATACTGGAGATGTTTAAAATGCAAGCTAGAAAAAGTCATAACTGAGTTCCTACGACGTTAGAAATAAATATCACAACTGTGAAAAGTTTCAGATAATTCACATGTCAAAAGTTAAAATTTTAGAAACTTTAAGACAACACACCAAATCATATACAACGCTAAAATTATTCGGCGTTCCATCTATTGACTTCTACCGAAAACAGATGATTTGTTTTAAATCTAAAAGGTGTTAGCAATGATGATTTAGATATATACCATTTCACTCTTTGTGCTTCTTTCGATATCTCATATCCAGAACAGCAGAGAAAATGCTTTCACTGGTCAAATATGAGATACATGAAGGCTAGTGATAATATATCTAAATGTTCTACAATACCATCGAAAAGAGAGGCAACAGGAAAGTGGAAGCTTTCAAAACTGGTAACTTTATTACTGATTATATTTCGAATAATATATTTTAGTCTGTTGTGTCTATACTTTTGTTTCCCTGAAAGACTTAATTAGGTAAAACAATAGGGGTCCAGTAATAACAACAGTTGTTACAATTATTGTCAAAGGTACAAATGCATCGATTTCAAAGTATAATGATAAAAACCCTGTGTAGTTCCTAATACCGCTTGATGTCATGTAATCTTGTTTCAACTCTGTAATTCATTAAAATCATTAAAGGGTAGGAATTTACACACCAACAATGTAACTGTTAGAATAACAACATCTGACAATGACTTGGATATTTTAGCTGATCTTGTATTGACAAAAATCTCATAAACTTATGTTGATTTGTTTTTCGTCCATTTTTACTACTTGTTATTTAAAGCTTTACCAGTTATCTCTTTGTAGGTTCTATTTGCTATGCTTTTTAATATTCCTGTCTGTATTCTTTAGTTTCAGGGGGAAAAGGGTTACTGCTATTTTTCTCTTCCGTGAAACCTTATCCTCTTTTGAAGTTGCTTTTGATCCAGTTAATGACTGAAAAAGGCAGCATGTGGTATAAATGTGTAATATTAAGTGCCTAAAAACGAAAATAAAGATTATGATGTTGTGCACAAGCAAGTACCGAAAATTGATGAAAATGAAAATCTTGCTGATAATGATTTCGGAGCAATACCTATACCCCAACCAAAAAATCGTTAAGTATAATTAATGAATAGATTTTTTAAAAATGAACTTATAAGTGGCTTAAAATTAGATGAACACTAATATAAACTAATGAGATTTGAGTTTAAAAATTTAAAATAATACATTGTATTTTTATGATACAAACAGAAACAAGTATGAATATGACGGAGGAACAAACCAAGAAAATGTTTAGCTGAAAGCACAATAAAAGATATATCTGAAGATACATAAACTATAGGTGAAACTTTAGAAAAAGTTAGAATAGTAGCCAAACATTTTTTTCCAAGTTATCAGTTCCGAAAAACTCGAGAACAAAAATGTTAACCCTGCATGTGAACGTGTTTCCTACATAAAAACACCCTCACCCCCTCAACAAAGTAACAACAAACAAATAGAGGAAGCACAATGCAAATATCCGCTAGAACCATCACTTATCATCAGACAGACAGTACAAGTTCTTGAGGAAACAGAGATGCAAATAATTAACGCAAATGAACCATGTAAGAAGTAAGTGAGAGAAATAGAAACTTGAATAGATCAGACTGGAAAAATTTAAATTGTAGAGCACATATTTTACTCAGCAAGAAGAAAGAGAAATAAGAGGCTATGTACCGTCTTTACTTGCGTATAACTCATATCCAAATGCTAACAACATAGACCCTGATCTGCCGTCCCATAATGCGCCGGCAGATCAGGGTCTATGTTGCTTGTTCTACTGATTAGTCCTTACAAACTGCATAGACCCAGATCTGCCAGTGCATTATGTGACGGCAGATCTGGGTCTATGCAGTTTGCAGTTGGTATCGGTTTATACGCAAGTATATACGGTAGATGACGCAACAGTTGCTGAATTGGTAACAGACCATAAGAAATCAGACGTTGAAAAGCCTGACAAAGAGATAGTGGACATAAAAGAAGATATCAGTAAAGTAACAGATGCAACCAAGAAAAGCTAAGTTGAAAGAACAGTTGCAAAATGTTCAGTGTAAAAAATCACATTTAGCTGGACATGTAATAGATTTTGGGGGTAACTTTAGAAGCATCACTGAAAATATAAATTCAAAAGGTAAAAAAAAAAAAAGTTACCGTTGGGTGAAAAGCTAAAATGATTATTCCAAGAGAAAGATGTGATGATTCCTACGAGTATCACGGCTATAGATATGATCATAGCAACTCTTGCTCCGTAAATAGCAAATTTGGTAAAAAGTTTAACAAGAATTGATAGAGGAGCAAGTGCTGTGGTGAAAAAGGTAGCACAGAGTCAAATGTGCACAACGTAAAGAAAAGGCGTGAAAACTATTGTTAACTGCTTGTTGGAGCTAACAAAAATGCAGTAGCAGAATTGCCTGGTATCATTTGCTGTGTGATAAAGCTTGTTTTTAAAAACAGTTGTGGACTTTTGGTTTATTACCGGTAGCTACTTTTGTAATTTGCTTATTGTAGCATTAGTAGGCCCGTTGTTTGCATTTTTGATTATAGGTGTAGAGACAGACCCATTATTAATTAGGTATTCATTTCGTCCTTTTATGTAACTCTAGTCATGATTTGATGGAATGTAAACGTTATTACAGATTATGTTAAATTTGTTTAAGATCTATGTTGTTGTTGGTTGCATGAAATCCTTATTTTTTCATGTAAAGTTATTGAGCATTTAGACAAGAGTTTTCGTATCTGCAAGTTGACATGAAACCTGTGTACAGTCTGACTAAATCTTGTGCATTTTGATCTGTTAAATGCCAGTAACGTATTCCGCATCGAGCTTTTGCCATCCATACTGCCCAGTTTAATTGATTTTGCCAGAATTATATATCATGTTGTGTTCTGTATCTGTTGACAGAACTATAACTGTCAAATCTTAAAGTGTTGTTATCAAAAATGATTAATGGCTTGTATGTAAAAAAAAAAACAACAACTTTTCAGTGTGGTAGATTTTCATCTCTTTAAATATTTGTGCAATATCTGTGTTGACTCTAACGTTGAACTAAGTTGCAGGAAAAGATAAGGTTCAATCATTGTTTTTTCGTTTTTTGCTTTTTTAAATTAAAGTATATTATTTAATTGTCGCAAAATTTTATACATCAACTAAATCATAAACTATATACTCTTTTGTTTTTCGTTATTTGTTTCTTGTTACTTGTGATACCATCATCCTTTTAGTATTTCTCCATATTCTCACATTGTTTTCTTTTCGATTTTAAATATATTCAAAACTTTCTATCTCATATTTTCTACGTACTTAAGTCTTAACGTGCTGATTAAAATACCTGTAAGCAATTGTGTAAAAAACACGCCTACAAATCTCATGTCTATTTCTTTCTTCAACTAATTATGTGCAGATGACCTTCGATTATCTAGATGTAACCACATTGTTAGGAAAATTGTTCCAACTCTTGGCAAGTCTGTTGGAAAAAGAGTACTTTCTAACGTTTAATTTACTGGTCTTTTGTAGAGTTTGTCGCTGTGACCTTGTGTAATGTGGTAAATGCTAGGGAAGAATAATTTTTCAATATCCACTTTGTCAATCCAGTGAAAAACTTTATAGACTTTGATTACATCTGCTTTTGTTCTCCTAAATGCATATACCAAAGTTAGGACTTAACTTCATAATTCTTTCAGGATAGCTGAGAGAATGTATGCCTTGGACAATCGTCATAGCATGACACGTTTCAATGGCCGTCATGTCTTTTTTGCGTATTACTAGCCGTCGCATCTTTCTTGCGTATTGCCGTATGTACTCGTGTATAACTTGATACCAACTGCAAACTGCATAGACCCAGATCTGCCGTCGCATAATGCGCCGGCAGATCTGAGTCTATGCAGTTTGTAAGGACTAATCAGTAGAACAAAGAATATAGATCCTGATCTGCCGGCGCATTATGCGACGGCAGATCAGGGTCTATGTTGTTTGCATTTGGACTTACTTTATACGCGAGTAAATACGGTTCTAGCCAAAAACGCGTGATGCATACTCCAGATGCGGTCTGACCAATGATTTTTAGAGAGCTCAAATCATGCTATGATCCATATAGGTAACGGTTCTACATTCCTAACATTCGCTTTTTCCAGTTCTCGTCAAAATTGGGCATCGTTATCAATCCAAAACGACCAGTCACCATGATGGATACTAACTTTGTACACTGGATTACGATTTTCGAAATATTTTTTTTATTTTTAATTTTTTTTTAAATTTTTTTTTTTATATTTATTTTACAGTAAATCGACAAAGCTGTCCCAGACAGTGCTGTGGTCGGCAATTTTTAAGGATATTTTCCCACTAGATTTTCTACAGTGTAGTTAGATATAATTGACACATAGTTTCATCTGTGTTAATTTGTTATTCAGCACACATCTTTTTTTTTTAAAAACAGTAATTTTATCGAAATAGTAGAACCACATTGTCAGTTTTCCCAGGATATTTTCCATGTTCTCTACAACTTTTTTTTTTTCATCAGATAAATTTAATCTAGAAATAAATACAGCTATAAATATAGACGTGGTGAAGATCATAATGCCAGTAGCCTATAAACATAATGCAACAATTCGCCAAAAGATAGATTACGAAGTAACCGGAGCAAAGCAAGAAAAATTAGACATGACGTCACGTCAGTACTATAAATAAGGACAAACATAACTACGTATAACTACAACGACAGTACCAACAACTACAATGACAAGACCTACAACTACAATTATTATACCTTAACATTTAAAAGATAGAAGCCATGAAAAGAAAAAAAAAACAAAAAAAAAAAAAACAAGAAAAAACCCCAAAACAACAACAACAACAACATCCCCCCAACCCCCAACCCCCCAGCATTAATTAATTATTATGACTATTTTTGTACGAGCTGGAGCAATTTACTTTTTTAAATAATTACCTTACTTTTTCTTGATGATTTTTTATTTCTTATTTTATTTGCTGTAAAAAAAAAAAAAAAAATTGAACAACTGCACAGAACAGTAGCAATTGTTGCACCTTTCTCTTTGAACATTTGCTTTAACTTGCCACTAATGGTATCTTTTCTTTAACTTTGAGACTGACGTTATTGATATTTTCTTTAAAGTTATTTTCTAAATATGTTAAGTGCCCAACTATGTGAGCTCTTTTGATTTCAAAATTTTCAAAGTTACTTTCAAATGATCTTTTTTTTCTTCATTTGGATTGTTTCTTTGCAGATTTCTTTATTTTTCGGATACCCACCATAGATATATGTATATATATATCTGGTGCAGGAGCAATAAGCGGCAGTGGATATGGAGATTCAGAGGCATGTGTGTGTGTATATTCATGATTGAGATCCATTTTTGAAGAAATTGTTGCTCCTTTTTAAGGATTTTGCATATTGAATCTGCAAGTGTAATATTAGATATTGCCAAAATAAGCAAGAAATTACACAAACTGTCCAATTGTTCACTTCCTACAAATATTTCTTTTTTGGACAAATGTACAATATTTGGGCAAGAAGGTGCAAAATGTTTAATAAAACGGTAAGAAAACTTTCAAGTAATATTGCAATCATAGAAAAGATGTTGAATACTTTCGTTATTATTCTTACAGAAAGTAAATTTGTCGTCGTCTAATATGTTAATTCTTTTTAAAAAAATAATAGTAACAATTATGCTATGGATTAATTTAAACTTAAAAGAGAGCAACTTGGTATCATTAGTACAAAATTTTGACCGGCTATAAATCTCAGACCACTCCTCACTACTTATATTTTTATTTAATACTTGCATCGCAGTTTTTTGCTTAGCAGTGTATTGCCTTTTTGCCTTTTTCAAAAAGATCTTTGTAAACAAACTTCAGTGAATTATGTTTTTGCAAGTTCATTATTTTATCCTCCTGCTTATCACAATTATTATGTACTAAATGGTCTTTTAACCCATCTTATCTTTATATATCTAATGAATGAATAAATGTGTATCAGATTTAGTCCTCCCTCATTCTCTGGGGATACAAGTATATCACGTTTAATTCTCTCTACTTTACCACCCCATACAAATTTAAATAATGTACGATTTAGTTCTGCTTCAACTTTTGCTGATGGATTTGGAAGTGCTGAAAAAAGATGTATGAATATGGGCAGAACAAGAGTTTTTACAACAATTACCTTACCAACTCATGACAGATGTCTTTGACTCCAGCTTGCCAGTGTTCGTTTTGCATTCGTTAGTTTCTTCCTATAATTAATTTCCACCATTGTTATAAATCCGGAGAAAAATCTATGCCAAGGAGTGTAAAGTTAGGAGAAGACCAATTTAGGCTCATATCGGGACATATTCTTTCATTAGAAAATTTCTTGTTTCCAATCCAAATAACCTTTGTTTTTGTTATGTTACATTTAAGTCCAGATAATAGAAAGAAGAAAAATAAATATATTAAAAAAAAAAAAAAAATTGAAAGATATTCTTAGTTGTTTTAAGAGAATGTTGAGATCCATCAAGAATAATAAAAGCGTCATCGGCATGCTGTTACGGAATTATATATATTTTTCCTTTTAATAATGGTACAGATTATTAGTTTGTGATCTCTGTTCTTAGTCTAGTGCTGATACAATTTCACGTGTATAATACTACCGTTACATTGTTGTATGTACATGACTGTATCATTTATATAAAAAAAAATTGGCAATCAATTACTTATATGTTAGAAGTACATATTAAAAAAAGTTTTATTGTAAAAAGATTTTTTATTTCCCAAAATGGTGAGGATGTTACGGAATTATATATATATATCCTTTTAATAATGGTATAGTTTATTAGTTTGTGATCTCTATTCTTAGTCTAACAGCTGTCGTCTTACCGTGAGTACACATACGGTATTTTGGATCACTATTTCATATCACGTGGTTTTAGAGCACGGGAAGAAGGTGAACTTCTGACCGAGATTCTATGAATCAATACAATATATACTGTTTAAAACACTGGTACTCGAGCACTTTAGCCGAATCACGCATAACCTAATTCCTGATTGGTTCGGAGAGGGTTGCATTATTTCGAAATACCCAGTTGTGTGTTTAAGACGTAATGGGTTTTTATTTTGTTTCTGCGCATTAAGGGTACATATATAGGCAATAATCCTGTGTTTAAACATTCTTCACAGTTACATTTGAATAGAGAGGATATAACGAAATTGGTTCAGTTTGTGTGTGGGATATTCTTATTTGGAGATTTATTTATTATTAATACAGTACATTTAGGATTCAGTCTTAATCTGAATTATTATACAGCTCCGTGGAATTATCGGAAACATTTCTAAAACTTGTGAGATTCCAGATTCACAAGGATTATTTGGATATAACTTAATCTTATCAACATATTAGCACAGTGAAGGCTATTTCATTCGGAAAACTACATTCAGAATATTTGGATTAACTTCCGGAACAGTGAACTTTAAAACAATTTAGGACTTTTTAAGGATATTCTATACTGTAAGTTATTTTTAATTCTTTCACTTTAATTGTTTGTTGAAATATTTTACTATTTTAGAAAATTAAAGATTTGTATTTTTAAATCTTGAAAGCTTGTTTGAGTATTTTCTTTTGTTACATAACCCCTAGTCGTAACAATACTGACCCAATTTATACTCACTGACATAAAAAATCAGTCCCTGTACATCCACATTTTGCTTTAAAGTTATAGCTAAAATCTCAAACTGATGATAAACAAATAAGGCGCAAGTGGATCTCCTTGACGACATCCTCTTTCAAGTCTAAAAAATGATGACATACGCACATTATTTATAACACAACTTTTAGAGTTATTACAAAACAGTTTAAACCACTTACAAACGGAATCACCAAAGTTAAAAGATTCTACAGATTTGTCCACAAAGCTCCAGTTAATTGAGTCAAAGGCTTTTTCAAAGTATATTATCAATAATAAACCATATCTATTTTCGTTCTCTAGTTCATCCATGATATCGGATAATAGTCTGGTATTTTCTCCAATGAATCTATCCTTCATAAATCCTTTTTGAGTATCACTGAGTATTGATAGAAGAACTTTTTTATTCCTAGCTGCAATGGCTCCAGAAGCAATCTTATAGTCAATATTTAAAAGTGATATAGGTCTCAGATTTTTAAAGTATCGTCTTCTTTTTCTTCCTTTGGTAGACATGTAATGACTCCTTGTGTCTGAAAATCTGAAAATATTCCAACAGCATATCCATAATTTATTGATCTGCACAGAAATCCCCCAAGAGTCTTCCAAAAGAATTGATAGAACTCTAGAGTAAATCCATCTGAGCCTGGACTTTTTCCATTTTCCATCCGTTTTAGAGACATGCCGTATTAGTACTATCTAGCTTTGGATCTTAATATAAAACCTTCTATGTATTTTTTTTCTAGATTCCTCTAATTTTGCTTTCTTTTTTTTCTGCAAATTTTCCAGAGTTTCTCCATCTATGTTATTCGACTGTCCCCCATGAATTTTTATTATTTCCTGTTCAATTTTTTTATTTTTCCAGTTTCTCTTTTGTTTTCCTAATAGAAATAACATATAGTTTCAGATCTTATTTTCATTTTCAAAATTTCAAAGAACGTTTGATCATTACAGGAAAGAGAAACATGGAGAGTCCCCTTTATTTCCCCCTACATAATATTCATCTACAGTATCAGTTATACACTTTTTGACCAAATCTACAACATTTTCTTTGTTTGTACATATAATACCAAGTGTTCTGTGTTATCTTAAATCTCAGTATCTCTAAATTTATGGGGATAAAAAACAAAGTGGTAAACTACATGTACTGTGTGTAGTAGTTCCTCAAAGATTGTTTCGTAAATAGATCTGCAGTATTGTGCCAAAATTAAAACATATACTTTTAATTTATTCTTTCTCTTTTTTGCTGTTGTTGGGGGAGGGGGGAATAGTGTTCGCACAAGAATAACTTCCCCGCGTTCATAAAAAGTTTTCTATTATAAAATGTAAACAAATTTAAAATAAAAAGAAGAAAGAAAAAAAAAGAAAATAAGAATAAAGATAATGCCTAGTAAGGCTGACGACTCTAAGACATAAACACTTGCTAATAAAATGATATCAAGTATCTGTGTAATACATCAAACGTTTTATATTTTTATATTTTTTTTTCTTTTACCATTTCATCGTCATACGTCCTGTACCGTCTCAAGGCAGTGCTCAGCTTTCCGTACCGGTACAACAGGCTCCGACATGTGCCTCGGCAGAAATTAACTGGTGACCAATCTGTATCAACAAAACGCTTGTTTGGATTAAAAAAAAAAAAAGAAACAAAGCTGACGTTTCAGATTTTTCAGTTTCGTTTATGTCTACACAAATATTATTTGATATCGCAGAAAGTTCTAAATACATTATCATGATCTGGAATTAGAAAGGTAATTTATAACGTCTTACCTGGTTGATTAGCAGACACATTAAAGGTCTGCTCATTTTCTTTTTAAAGACTATACTAGACTTTTAGCTTTCGGGTAAACTGTTCCAATCGTAAAGTTCAACAACGCGGTTCGAGAAAAAAATACTTCCGAACATCTGTTCTTTTATATTGCTTTTGTAATTGTTTTAGCGTAGCCTCTTAAAATAAGGTGAGCATTCTTGAAATATATGTCTGATGGAGTCTTATACATTTCATGTAAAAACTTGTATGTTTCAATTAAAACTGAGTTCGTCTAGACTCTATAGATGAAAGTACTAACTTCTCTTGCTTGCATAGACCCAAGCACTTTTCTTTAACCCTTTCAAGCTTTGGAATATCTGCTTTCAGTTATTGGCTCCAAGTGGCCAAAGTGTATTCTAAAGACGGTCTGATAAAGAACAGGTGTCTTTTTGGTGTGAAATTTTGTAAAACAGCTACGAATAATTCCAATTTTTTGGTATGGTTTTCTGACTATATTGTCAATATGAATGCTTGGTTTTAATGAATTATGAGCAGTGACTCATAAATCTCTCTGTGATTCAGCACTTTCAAGCACAAATCCGTATAGGGTATAAAAATAGTAATTTAAAACTGATTTGGGTTCTTATTGTTCACATGGTTTTTTTTATGTAGGAGTATGGATGCTCAACATCACTCCAAATTTTCACACAATTTCACTTTTTAGTACACATGTCATCAGCTTGAGGTTGAATCTTTGTGATGGAAAATTTGGACTTTTTCGTCTCGTAGCATGCAAAATAAAATTATCAGTGTATCTGATGATTTTATCATATTTGTAAGTCAGACTTATTCTTCACCCATTTAAATCTAGTCCAGTATATCAGCCACTAAACCTGTATTTTTATTGATGGGTGGTTTGGGTTTGGGGGATGGTTTATCAGACTTGTTTAAATCAACTTGAGAAATATCAAAAATGATTCAAAAATGGCAAAAATTCATTGGAGTGGAAATTGTACAGCACTTGTGTCTGTCAGTTAAAAAAGGAAACTTTTGATAACACCAACAGAAGGGGAGTGGGTGCTGTCAATAGTTTCCCTTTTCTACTGACAAAAACTAGTGCCTGTGCATTAGACTCACCAGACCAAGCACAGTACTGAACAGCAACTAAAATGACTTATGCCATGATCTAATCTGTATTTGCATGTTACACTTATTTTAGAACTATAGCATGTTTATTTTTTTATATCAGTTATATGTTATTCATTTGTTTATTTACATAGTTGCTTCAGAGAAGTCAATAAAATCAAGATTATTAAAATATAAAAGTAACAGCTATCAGGCTTGACACCTAAATTAGAACCACAGGCCTAAATATTTGTCGATTAAAATATAAATCCAACAGAAAATGATGAAATACAACCAACTGCCTTATACTGCCACTCCATCTGCATATTTAGGATTATGGGCAGCTGTGATGTGCGGAGTTCCCATTGATGCAAAATAGTGTGTAAATTACATAGATTTTACAAAGATGACACAGGATATGCTTTTACTGGCTATATTATTGATGCAGATATCAAACTAAGGTACTGAGGCAAAAGTATGTGGGCAACAAGAGTTTCAAGTCTTTCCTGGATTTGCCATTCACCATTTGGATTTCTGTGTACTTCCCATGTTACATTGCAGATATTCCTTCAGGCGACGATAGAACAAACACCATGTGTTAGTGATATTTGTAGCTACTATACTCCACTCAGTGATTGTCAGTCACCAATATCCCTCTAGGCGAGTATTGTACAAACAATCATGTGATATCAATATTTGTAGCTTCCCTGCCATCAGCATTGTCTCCTATAAAGCTGACTGTGACTCATGGATTTGGCAACTTGTGGCTCAGTTGACTCCTAATATCAAATTGCTAGTGGGAGTTCTGGCTGTGGCACACTTTGGAGTGTGATGCAAACCTGTTTTGTGCTGACAGACTCCTACTCTTTGTTGAATACCATGGAGGGAGATCTTTTACCTGCATAGGCACAGGAGTCTCAGTAGATTTAAAAACTGAAGAGTCATTTGATCCTTGACCCAAAAATCTTAAGAGTCAAAATGAAAATTTCTTGAGTCAAAACAAATCTCAAGAGTCATTTGTATTGGACAGTCATGAGTTCATAGCTGGGATTGTTCATTATTCATGAAGCAAACTGATGTTTAAGATTTATTGTCTCATGTTGAATAAAGAGAAATACTTGTTCAGTATTTTGTAAGAAACATACAAGCAGACAGTGAGACAGACATTACCATTACTATATTTGTATAAGTGTTTCTCTTTTTAAGTATGACTGGCGGGTAATTTCTGAGACTGAAACAAAAAAGAAAATATACTTAATTGAGCCATTGTTATTTAACAGTTCACAAATACATCTAATATCACAAATACATCTAATATAACAAAATTATTCTGTCTCGTTATTTAATCTATAGTAATTCCAAAGCATGAAATAAATCACTGAGCATAGTGTCTGGTAAATTCCTACCAAATGATACATTAATTAAAACACCCAAAGTTTTAAATGTTTCACCAGTTGAAGCAAATTAATCACTAATAAAACACAATTAAAGTTTGTACACTTACCTTTGACAACTAGCTTTGTGAGCTGCCATATTTGCCACAGTTTTGTCTAATTGATTATAATTTGATGGGCAATCAAACAAACGCTGATATTTGATCAAAAGTTAATCCAATCAAGTCATAACTTATTCCCTCTTCCTCTAACTATCATAAACGTCAAAGATAATCTCAAAACAATCTAACCTTGGTCCAATCATGCATGCCCAGTTCGTATTGACTTTACATAGGTTTGATAATATTGCCCGATAAGGTGTAAACAGTAGTAAAGCAAATGTCAATCACTGGTGCATGCAGTAAATTTGTTACGGACAGTGCACTTTCAGCAGGAAATTACCCAGAGGCGAATCAAGGGTAATTAAGACTGATGCTATGGCCCAAATCAACATGCATAAAAAAAACGCACAGGTTGTAATTTCCATGTATCAGAAATGGGTCCGATTTAAATTCCAAGTGTCAAATGCAAGGGTACACGTCTGTTGAGAACCCTGAAGGCAGGGTCTGTTCTCAGATGCAGGATTGCTGGGTTCACAATCATTTCCAGTGTTTTGAATGGATTTTATTATTTGATGGGCCCTACATTCCATGTTTTATATACCATTTTTCATTTAGTTTTTAATGGCCATTTGTTGTTTTTGATGAAGGGGTTCCACTGATTCTTCATTTTTGGGAATCCTGGACTTCCATGGTTGGAAATTTTGAAGTTCAATATTGCATTTAGCAGTACCATATTTGAGCACATACATAGAAGAAAGGGGGCCCCAAGGCTATCCAGTGGCAGAAATCTGGATTCCTGGAGAAGAAGTTGGGCGTATAATATGCCGGGACATCGATTAGAGGAAACCATTTCATGGACTGTTTTGACATATGTATGTGCAAGTGGCATGTGGCTCCTTGTCCTTCCATGTTACTGGGATCTAGTCCATTGAAAAAGATTTATATATATTGCATATCTGGTATGTATAAACTGTTCCATCAATATAAAGCATGCAGAAAGTTGATCTCTGAAAGTCATAATCAGCCGGATGCTGGTACAAGATTATAATTAATTTCACAGTTAAATTTACTGTAGTCAACATAATACCCACACAATGTTCTGGACAAAATTTGATAAATTTCATGAGGCTGAAACTCATCATAATAACCACACACTGATTATGTCAAATATATTGCCCCCATTGTATGTATACATGCTAGAACAGTGAACTCCTTCTGTTTATGTTTAGAGCTCTCCACTTTGGAGGTTCAATCTCTCCTACTATGTTTGCATCCTGTAAAGCACATGTAAGATCCATTTTTGAGACTGATTTAACCTACTAAGTTAAGAATTAATGAGACGATAGGCATGTATGGTGATAAGTTGAATGAAAATCGTAATGTTCTGGACAGATCCAGCTGCTCCTTCTCTTATATGAGGTGATCTAGGATCAATGCATCTGGAATTAATATTGGATATTTTGTTGTGATTAATTGACCAAAATTGGGAAGGGGTGGTGGTGGGGGCTTTTATTAAGGCATGTGCAGGTACATTGAATATGGTAAAATGGTTGCAGTGACTGGTATATTTCATGACCTTGCCATTACAAAAGTATACAAGTTGTATTCTTGGTTACCATGTCAATAACCAAGTTGTGTAAGCATGTATAGTGATGGTGCTGATGGTAAAACTGAATGTGTGCATGGCAAAAGTGCCAACAGGCTTAAGCTAAAGACATACTGTTCTCAGCACTCTCTCTCTTTTCAGTGTGACATATGGGAAATTGAAATGGATGCAACAGATGAACATGACATAATGAATAGTAACTGGGTAGAAGGGATTGGTGATGACCTTGTGTATGCAGTTACTGCATTCTTTGCTCTTCTGATAGTAGTGTTCTACTTGGTAACTAAGAGGTAATTGTGACCTATAATGTAGCTCTACCTGCTCGTCAACATATGTTATTATATTAAATAAGAGGTTTTTCTCTACCTTGTCATGAAGTATAATGAATTTGATGATCATCATGAAAATTGGACAACAATGTTGAAGTTATGACAATTTGAATTAGTTCATGTTTCATAATGATGACCTAGTTTTTGGAGCATCATACCTGCATGTTCATTTGGAACACCCTTGTCTCTTTCTGATGTGATATGAATAAATTTAACTCCTTGAGAGAGACTCGGAGGTAATCATTGTGATACTTCCCAATTGGTAAGTTTTTGATGGATGAACATATGGCTAGATGTGTGAAGAACAGATTCTAATAAAATGATATGTGTTGAAACTAACACTCAATGACATTTCAACAATAAGTGAAATACCTGCACTTTTAATTTTTAATGTTATTCATTCAACTTTGTAATGAAACAAATTGAAGAAATCATTTAGTTTCAGTAGCCTGAAACTATTGTTTGCATTGCAGTTAGTGATATGTCATTTTGTCATTGTGATATCCATGAAGTTATGTCATTTTGTCATTGTGATATCCATGAAGTTATATAATTTTGTCATTGTGATATCCATGAAGTTATGTCATTTTGTCATTGTGATATCCATGAATCTGTCATTTTGTCATTGTGATATCCATGAAGTTATATCATTTTGTCATTGTGATATCCATGAAGTTATGTCATTTTGTCATTGTGATATCCATGAAGTTATATCATTTTGTCATTGTGATATCCATGAAGTTATATCATTTTGTCATTGTGATATCTATGAAGTTATGTCATTTTGTCATTGTGATATCCATGAAGTTATTATGATGTAATAACAACCAAGGGCTTGAGGACAGTTCACAATAGCCACATTTACATCTGTTTTTTTTTCTAACATGCAATGGAAAAAGCAGACAGTGTTCTGATTGCTGCATGTTCAGATAAGCTTCAGTGTGACCACAATTACACAATGACTCAGACCTAGCCAATGATTAGAGATTTGTGTAGGGGTCCTCAGGGGCCCATAAAATGGACTCTGTCCCCATGTAAACTATTTCTGAATCATTCAGCTTCCCCATTTTCAGCAATTTACTCCAAATGGATAAAAAAAAGTTCCCAAATTAATAGACCAGACCAATTCCCAAACATCCAAGAAAAATCCCTGGTAATATGATTGACAGTCCACTGAATTACCCATAAGCAGTAACTGATTGACAGTTTACATGTCATTTCTATATACATGTCATTTCTATATGAATATGATGATGGGCTTCAGTTGGTCATCATAGTATAATTTTATCGAAACACTTGCTTGTTATATTAGTTATTTGAGTAATATAAGGTGATTTCATCACCAAAACTAGCCCTAATATGACAAATTAAAAAAAATACATTAAAAAAATCCAGGTAAAATGTGAAAAAGTTGACCTTCTGCAAATCCAATAATTTTATATACTTGCAATTCTCTAAAATACAAAAACCATTATGATTTCTTTATTAGATGGAAACATCTTGACTCTATGAAGTCTCTTATGTTATTAAAGGGACATTGGGACACTTCCTTGGTTCAATATTTTATCATGTTTACTATCTGAGGGTTGTTTTTAGCTCTACTGTTCAAAGACCAGAAGAGTTTATGCAATGGTCTTACGTCCATTGTCTGGTGTCCATCATCTGTTAGTGGAAGTTTTTATCACTATTCCTCTTGAACTACTGGGAGGATTGCCATAACATATTCATGCCAAGGTCAAGTTGGTCCTGAATGAAAATGAAGTCCTTTGGACATCCAATATGGTTGCCACAGCAGCCGTCATGAAAATCTGTCATTACCACTCCTCCTGAATGGATGGTCATATGGAAATGGGGTTTTCACTGAAAGGCTTCTTATGATGTCTGGTTGGTCCTAAATGAAACTTGTGCCCATCTGACATCCAATACGGCTACCAAATGCCACCAATCTTTTTATTGATGCTTTTCCTAAACAGATGGCAATAGCTACATGGGGTTTTCACCAAAAAACTTATCATGTCTGGTTGGTACTAAATGAAAATGATGTAAATCTGACATACAATATTGCTGGCATGGTGGCCATCTTGAAAATCTTGTTATGGCTACTTCTTCTAAACAGATGGCTGTAGTAAAGGACTTTTTATGATCTGACATCCAATATGGCCACTATGGTGGCCATCGTTAAATCTTGTTATAGCTTCTTCTCCTGAATGGATAGTCATAGTGAGATGGGGTTTTCACTAAAAGACTTCTTATGATCTCAAGTTGGTGCTTAAAAAAACATGGTGCTGATTAGACCTCCAACATGATGACCATGGTGGCCATCTTGAAAATCTTTTTATCACTAGTCCTCTTTAACGGATGGTCATATTGACATATGGTTTTCACTAAAGCACTAATGCTAATGTGACCTCCCAAAAATTTGACAAATCTTGTAAAAGCTAATTCTCCAGAACAGATGATGTTACCGACATTTTTTTTATAAATTTAAAATCTATGCAGTATATGGTAGTTCCTGTATTAAAATGATACTGATACAACCTCAAAAATGGATGTCTTGATGGGTATCCTTAAAATCTGTACATGGCTACTTCTCCAGAATGGACAGCGTGGTTTTCACTGAAACAGCAATATGAAGCTAGTTTAAATGAAAATGGTACTCCTCTGACCTCCAACATGGCACCATAACCATGTCAAAAATCTTGTTATAACTGCTCCTCTTGCATGAATGGTGGTATTGACATGGGGTTTTCATTAAAACACTTTTTGCAGTATTTAAGTGGTTCTGAATGAAGATGGTGCATATTTGACCAACAACATATCCATAACTGTGTGAAGGCATTTTGTAAACCAGACCTAATTAACATTGGCATCAAGTCAAAAGTCAATGCTCGCATTTTTGTGCTTCACAAAGCTTATGAATACAGTGACTTGTAAATTTACAAATGAATGTTGACCAGACTTTGTATTCATTTGCATTCCAATGACTAAGTTCATAGTCAGCACTCCGACATTGATTTTAAAGTCAGTGGTCTCAACTTAGGTTTTCATAAGTACTGGCTCGTAAGCGTGATAACACAAACAAGTATAAATGGCTTTTTATTATTTAACTCAGTTTGTGGATATATCTGATGAATACCTTGAATCATATCACTTCAGTAACTTTGTTTCTTTCCCCCAAAAAATTACTTATAGATTTAACCAAACTTAGCATGTGGTTATATCTTGACATGGTCTGAAACAAGTTCAGTGATCTTCAATCCATGGTATCAGGTTCATGGTCAAAGGTCATGATAAAGAATCATGTGCTGCACTTACCAGTATCTTGTGGACATGTTAACTCAAGCATAAGAAAATAGTTTTGTTACCAAATTGTGTGTTGGAGTTTCTCAAGAATATCAGAGATGGTTTTAATACAGATCAGTATTTTTTAGAAATGATCTTATCTTGGATTTCTGGAAATTCTTTTTGCCCAGTAGAGCACCAGTCCCTTTGAGTGACTCTTGTTAATTTTTAGAGAGTGGCGGCCAGTGTCCATCCATCCAGACAGTGTTGCTAACGTCCAATCAGCACGAGAGTTTCGACAACTAGAGCGTCAACATTCATCTTCAGAGCATGCTAACCCAACACATACCACCCGACACACCAACCAAGGTGACCAAACGTGTCCAATTTGTCTAGGTCCGGCTGAATATGCTGTGGAAACAAACTGTGGACACTTATTCTGTGGTAAAGTCCTTTCACTCTTGCTGCCTGTGTATAGATCTCAATAATATATGGGGAATTCAAGAGAGTTTACCAATTTCTTTTGGAAAACAACAGCTTCATTGGCTTGCATATCTTTGACACATGTAATAAAAAAAGTACCTACCATATTTTCCAACCTATTAGTCCATGCGGAGTATAAGTCGAATTCAATAATTTTGTACAATTTCCATCCTTGATCCATATATGAGTCGATGTGGAGTATATGATGAAGCCAGATCAACATCTTGGCTTCGTCATTTTTCTCTAGTAACTTCCAGTTTTATGAATATTAATGGTATCACTGTATGCTATTCCAGATTAATTGGAAAGTTACAGTCACTGACATTAACATGCTTTTTCCTAGTTTAATTTTGGAGAGAGAGAGGTTTCAGGGTGATTGTAATCTGTATTGTTCAGTTACCTGATGATTACATGTGATCTTCCTCATGTACAAGGGCACTAGTATATTCCATTATCAAATGACACCTCTGAAGAAATAGTTCATTCTTGTTTTAATTAAGATATCCATTGTCACAAGAACTACATGGCTATGCAGTGTTATTTACATACTAATTAAATATGCCTAGAACTTTGGCCAGGTTATTCCAGTTGACACCTGTTTGAGGGCAAGATTCAACTGACGAGATCAAATTAGTGATGCTACCAATAGGGAAATGAGGCTATCCATAGGGAAATGAGAAATGTAAAGAAAATTAATGATAGAGACATCTCAATTCTGAGTTTAAACCCCTATTATGGGTATTCTTTAGTGATTACATGACAGTATTATGAATATATGATAATTATGTGCTTAATCTATGGCATTTTGTAAATATACATCGAACATTCAAGTCATTAATATGGAATACATCCCTTTGTAGGATCAATTATATCAATGAAAAAGATGTACCTTTAATTGCTCAAGTGCGTCAAATAAAATACCTGTACAGTACACTATAGATTATAGACTGTAAGTACTACATGGCCCGTGAATTGTGAACTCTTTAATTGTTTGATTTTATTTCATGAAGCAGAACTCAGAAAATACAAGCACATACAAATGCCTACAAAATAATGATAAAAATTAAAATATAGAAGCAGTCATTTTAGTTTATAACAATTTATTGACATGTTAATTGAACAAGAATTGGTACAGCTACATGTATGTGACCTGTTTTCGATTTTGTGAATTACATCTCAAATCACTGTATTACTTGTAGTTGAAGCAATTTCAGTGAAATAATCCATATGTATGTTGGTTCAGAGTATATGATGAAGCCCACACTTTCAGATAAAAAAGTATCAACTTATAGGCTGGAAAATATGGTATTTTTAATTAGATTTATGGAGAATGTGAAGAGCTCACAACCCTGCTCATTTGTAACAGAGGTGGGGGTCTTGTTATCACTTAGGTCAATCTTGATGTGTTTTGGCAGAATGAGTTGAAAACTGCTTGATGGAATAAATTAGAGGTTGGTAAGACTGTTGAGAATGTTACAGATCTCACTGTAAGCACTTCCTATGCATCCTGGTAAAATTATTGAGAATGTTACAGATTTCACTGTAAGCACTTCCTATGCATCCAGGTAAGACTATTGAGAATGTTACAGATCTCACTGTAAGCACTTCCTGTGCATCCTGGAGTTCCAAAAGCTAGCCAGATGTTCAAAAACTGTGCTGGAGCAGCGGTGCAGCTCAGTGGTTAGCGTGCCGGACTCATGACTGAAAGGGTGCGGGTTCAAATCCAACCATTGGACCAGCCTAGGTCAGCTACCATGGTGTGTCCTTGGGCAAGGCTCTTTACTCCAATTGCCTTGGCACTAAATAACCTACTTGTGTTGCTGTGCCGTAAAACACCAAACCAAACCAAACCAAAACTGTGCATCCCGTGGACCATAATAACTAGCCATGGACCCTCAGTTTTCTCAAACTGTGAATCCTGTAGAGGGTCATTTTTCAGTAGGTCCTAAAGCTAATCCCACTGCTGACTAGAAAAGTAGTCGAATAGTAAAAAGTTCTCATACAATATATTCAGATAGTGTTTGAAAATACTGTGAAAACTAAAATTACACCAGAAGATAAGAATTATAGTCAATAACTTTATTCCAATAAAGATTATTGATTTGCCTTAAAAGTAATGATCCTTGGCTCATTGATGGACTCCCTCTTTTCTCACATGAACCTCCAGTTTTTCCAAGCCCCATTTTCTGAACACTGAGGGTCCAGAACTTTCATTGTTAAAGGCCTACAGAGAGCTCTGTGTTACCAGAAAGAAATAATAAGATTTTGAAGCTTCTGAGGAATAATAATAATAATAATCTGTATATGATTGGATGGATGATAGAGTTCCTCTAGACAGTCAGTATTTGACTTTTTTGTTGTATATTGAACTGTATATAAGCACTTTCATCTGAGAGAAAATGCAGGCAAGTTGGTGGAATTGGCATCTACATATGCATTCTGTCTCAATTATAGTGTTTAAATGCTTGAAAAGTAGTTTTGCAGAACTATGTATTTTTTCTTCTTTGATCAGACAAGTTAACTACAAAGAAAACGATCATTGCAAAGTGATTGTATGTTACAGACATGATTATTAATTTATGGATGAAGGCACTCTGTTGAAAAAAAACAACAAAAATAATGATGAAAATACTGCAGCAATATCATTCAGGTGTAATTCACTTATTTACATAAAGACATGAAGACATGATTTTCATCTTTTGCATGCAGGAAGCTGTCTGGTTGCTTACTGGAGACATGGACAGTGGCTAGGGGCTGTAAGGTGTCCAGTATGCAGAACACAGGTGAGTCAATCACTTATAGAGAATTTACAGGTAAATAATTGCAATTAATATGAATATTTCATGTAACATGTAATTTCATTGGTCAAAATGCTATTATATGACCACCATCATCTGTTTATGATTTTGAATAAACTGTTCAGTGAACTACTTTTTAGTGAAAAAAATAGTCGCGTGGCCAACCAACTGGAATTAACACTAAGAAATGGTGATCATTGTAGTTTGTGATTCGAACACATAAATTTACCTTTGTGTACATATTTTAAATGAATCAAATATTTAAGTCTGCAAGCTCCCCTTTAGTAACTAAATCATATCAAATGGACAGAGCAAATTTTACTTTGTTAAATCTGAACTGGGACATTGGGAAAGTTTTGCCAAGTTAAGTGCACTCAGCGCAGTACGTCTTTCAATATTATCACATCTGCAAAGAGTTCATTCTTACCTGAATATTTGTATGCAGTGTTCATGTTTGTTTGTGTGTGTAAGGAGAGATTGATTTGGGTGGAGAGCATTTGAAGTTACTTGGATAGTTAACTAAAAAACTCACCTTTGCTAATATATACATTATGCTGAGTTAACTAGATAAGACTGACCTTCATTCATGTATATCCAGTTTTCTTGACAATTTTATTGGTGCAGTTAAACCATTTTTGAGAAGATACAACCATTGATAATGTTTGCAGCTAGAGGTCCAATATGAACAGCTAGGCCTAATTCATTATGATAAATAATAATAATAATAATAATAATAATAATGAGAACTTTGTATAGCGCCTAATCTTTAGAAGCTCTAAGCGCTTTACAACATTATATAACACCTAAACAAACATATATAATGATATGATTACGAAAAGAAAGAAAAAACAAACACCATGAAATTAGAAAACAAAAACATGCTGAAAATAGTTCAGGTAAGAAAACATTAAGTCTTTAGGTCTATTCTTGCAGTCGAAAAAGGTGAGTTTTAAGAGCACTCTTGAATGAGATCACTGAGTCTTTGTGTCTAAGTTCAGTTGGCAATTCGTTCCATGTTGCTGGGCCCTGGTATGCAAAAGAACGTTGTCCGTATGACTTCATTTTGGTATTGGGAATAATGAGAATACGGGTGTCGGAAGAGGAGTGTAAGTATCTTGCTGGTGTGTACACATGGGTGATGTGAGATAGGTATGTTGGACTGGTGCCAGTCAGTGAAACATAGCACAGAGAACAAATTTTGTGTTTGATTCTGGATCGAATGGGTAGTCAGTGTAGGATACAGAGCAAGGGAGAGGTGTGCTCTGTTCATGGTACTCTAAGAATGATCCGAGCAGCTGTATTTTGAACTTTTTGAAGTTTCTGGAGCAGATACTGAGATGAACCAGATAGAATTGAGTTACAATAGTCCAGTCTTGAAAGTACTAAGGAACACACAAGTGTTTTAGTGGCATCAACTGAAAGATAATTGCAAATGGAGCTGATCCGTCTCAGCTCAAGGTATGCAGCCTTGCATATGTTCATGACATGTTGGTGCAATGAGAGTCTACTGTCTAGAGTAACACCTAGGTTTCGTACTGACTGTGTGAATTTAATATTGGTGTTGCTGATATTTATTGTTTGAGGTAAAGGATGTGAATGAGAAAGTCTTTGTGTGGTAATCAGAATGGCTTCAGTTTTATCATCATTCATCTGCAGCTTGTTACATGTCATCCATGATTTCACATCGGAAATACACCTCTCTACACCTTGGATGGTAGCATCAACTTCAGTTGGGTGGCTAGATTTGTATATTTGGGTGTCATCAGCGTACAATTGGTGAGACACTGGGTGATGATCTATGACACTTGAGAGCGGTTGAGTGTATAGAATGAAGAGAACAGGTCCAAGAACAGAACCCTGTGGAACACCAAAACATAGATCAACTGGGCTGGAGTGTTTTCCATTTGCGGACACAATTTGTGTCCTGTTGACCAAGTAGGACTTGAACCATAGTAAGGCTGTATCGTGAATGCCAAATACATGATGGAGACGGTGAAGCAATATATCATGGTCTATTGTATCAAATGCTGCAGACAAGTCAAGGAGGGTGAGGACTGTAATCTTTCCACTATCCAAAGCTGAGACAAGGTCGTTAACTACTTTCAGAAGGGTAGTTTCGGTACTGTGGTGAGGGCGATATGCAGACTGTACATTGCTAAAAAGACTGTTTGATTTCAGATGAGATACAAGTTGGGATAGAACAACTTTTTCTAAGATTTTTGACATGAATGGGAGGTTAGAAACAGGGCGGTAGTTCTTTAAATCGTTATGGTCAAGACTTGGTTTCTTCAGCAGAGGCTTTACAATGGCAGTTTTGAAATATCATGGGATTTCCCAGGATGAGAGAGAAGTATTAATAATATCAGTTAGTGAAGGCAATATTGGATCTAAGCACTCAAGCAGCAGTGATGTCGGAATTGGATCAAGTTCACATGACTTTGGGGCACTCTTCATCATGATTGTATGCACTAAATCCATAGAGACCAGTTCAAATGCTGCTAACGGTTGCCGCTGAAATTCTGTATCGCAACTGTATGGTGACTCAATTGAAATAAAGGGGTGGTATGGTTGATATTTCGCTTGAAGTGAACAAAAACTCTCAAATGCAATCATTGGTGGCTGCTGAAAGAAACAAACTTAAAATATAAAAAAAATAATTGTTATCTTTTTTAAAGTTAATGATCAGAACACTTAAACTACCACTCAGAGGTCCGGGATACTGTCAAAGATGTCCCCTCCATGATTTAGGTACATCGTGACCCTGGCTCAGTACAATGACACTGATTGGAATGTCCGGCAAAATGTAAAAACTAACTTGCTCTCTTCTCTTTTGCTTTCTGCACAATACATGGAGCTGGCAAAGTCACTTCAACAGTTTTGTTTAGACTTGTGTTTATATTGACAGCAAAATTATTTTTGTTTTGTTAAAGAATAAAATATTTCTTCATCTATGTAAATAAATATTTCTTTCTTGTTTTTCAACTTGCAAATATGAAGATTGTCAGTGTGGCTCTAATTTTTAATTTCTGAAAATCTGTCAGCAGAAGGGCTGTGGAATTTATTGAAGCAAAAAATAGCTGATTTGAAACAGTCAGAATATTTTTACACTGATGGGCTTTGATGGTCAGAAAAAGAAAACCGATAAAAAACAACACAATCAAAGACAAAAGTAAATTAGTTCAGGATTGCAATTTGAAAAGTTGAATGTTGTTTTTTCTGCATTTATTGTGGTATAAACTGTCATTTTCTTACACAGCTTACATAATGCCTATACCATGAAAAACACTTAAAAAGCAACATTAAACTCTTAAATATCTCACATTTCCAAAGGGTCAAAGCCAGAGTTTTCAGACTTTGAACAAAGTTAATTCATTTTGCATGCCAACCATAAGGCAGAGCATATGTTATGATGTCCGTGCATCTGTCCATCCATCCATCCATTCCCTGTTTCATTTTCAGAAAAAAACTCAAGTTCTTCATCATCTGTCATTGCCAAACTTTGCAGACAGCTTGCATTTTGGGTATGGAAGAAGCCTATCAATTTTTGGGGTCAAAGGATGAAAGGTCAGGGTCGCTGGCTGAGAAAAGAAAAATGGTTTCCTCATAATGACGTTAGTTCTACATTACAGATCTAGACTAATCTTTGTGGATGCTTGAATTTGGGATAACAAAGAAGCCTATCGATTTTTGGGGTCCTAAGGTCAAGGTTATGGTGACTGAAAGAAGACAAATTATTTCTGCACAATAACCATAGTTATACATTGCAGACCTAGACTAAACTTTGTGGATGGCTTGCATATGCAGTAAGGTATAAGCCGATTGATTTTGGGGTCAATATGTCAAAGGTCAAGGTCACTGGCTGAAAAATAAACAATGGTTTCTGCACAGTGCTCAAAGAAAAAATTTCAGACACAAGCCCATGACTGGTGGCTTTAAAAAATCACAAGCCCTGACTCAAATTCCAGGTGCCCAAAAGGGCCCTAATTTTTACTGTGAAAAGAAATAAACAAAATCGTATTAAATTGACCTGTGTGTTTATTCAGATCTCAAAATATTTCATGTAAAACAATGTCTTCCTCAAGGTCATGATGTTAACCATTGTCCAATTGCTCTATCAAAGTCCTTTTTACTCGTTGGATCAGCAGTGTTGATATTCATTAGCATCTGAAGCGTGTATTGCTTTATACAGTTTCCCTTTATACTTTTGATGTTGTTCATAGGTGCCGCTTAATATGTTTAACCAGTGTTGCATTACTTACTCAAGTGTTTCTAATGAAATCATATTTTGGTCCATCTTTCCTTTTTATCTCACCTCCGCCAAAGGACGGCTGATTTTTAATCAAAGACTCAGAGACCATTATGGACTACCTTTGATCCCTTTATTACTTATAACACATCAAAAAACATCCCACATTTGGCCTAAACTCTCCAGATTACAACTATAAGGTAATCAATTAACAGCTTGTTGTGTACACAAGTTAGCTTCAATCTGATTACTCAGCCACGCACCACTGCACCGGTCGCAACGACTGTTGGAACAGTTTCGGTCCTCGGTGGACTGGTTTCTGTGATGCGTGGATAGAACAAATAAAAATACATTTTTTTTCTTTCTTTTTTTAATTTTTTTAAAAAATCAGTTATTTTTCAAAAGTGGTAGATTTGAACTATAAAACGGTATTTGTGATAGACGTCCTTAAAAACTGTATTTTTGTCCTACTGCCAGTAGAATCACACGTATGTTAAAACCAAGCGAGCACTAATTATATGTAAGCCAGGCAATCTGTTCCCCATTCATAGGTCACATGCTTTGCTTTGTGCACAAAGTCTATAGCTTTTGATAGAACTATGGTAAGTAGATGATCTTCATATGGGATAGGGGCATACAGGGGGATTAATGTTGATAATTTACTAGTCCTTCAACAACTTGAAAATAAAATTCCACATTTCGTCAGTGAGATTGAAGTTTTCTCAGGCAAATTAGATTTAGTTTTTGGACAAGCCTGATGGGCACTTCACTTAGAATACAGGAGGGGCCCAATCAGAAATGAGAGGGGCCCCAGGCATTGGCTATCATTTTTTGAGCACTGCTGCATAAAAAATTCAGTTCTTGACTATGTACCTTCACTAAAGTTTGTGGGATGACTTACACATTGGGTAAGAAAGAATCCTATTGTATTGGGGGTAAAAATGCAAAGTTCATGGTCACTGTTTCTCAAAGAAAGAAAAAATGGTTTTTGTATAACTTTAGTTCTAGACCACATACCTTGACCAAAGTTTGTGGAGAGCTTGCACTTAAGTTAAAGAAGAGGTCCATGATTTGGGGGTTAAAAGGTCAAGTTCATTGTGACTAAAAGAAAAAGGGCTTTGCACAATAATGTTTTTGTTCTATAGTAAGTTCCAAGAACAAACTTTGTGGGTAGCTTGGACATATTGTAAGAAAGAAACCTATAGATTTTGGTGTCTAAAGGTCAGAGGTCTAGGTCATGGTGATTCTAATAAGAAAATAATGGTTTCTGTACAGTAAGTATAATTCAAGACTGCATACCTTGACCAAAAGTCAGTTTTATCGAGACCTTTTGGTCAGTAATCTCCAGAGTCAACCATGCCCAAATAGTGCCTACATAGAGAACTATTAAATACAGGGTGGGTGTATAATGTACCATTCATGATAATCTTACTGTTTTTCCACGACAGTTGATTGCCAAGTTGACTTCGCAGAGAACCTATATCCTGTTTTACTAAATGAATTAAAGTGACATAATGTTGTGGTTTCTTGGAGTGATTTCACTCAGTTTTGTTCAAGAGGTCAAAAGAACAAGTCATTCGTTCAGTCATTAAAATTCTTGATCCCAAGTGTCATGCCATGTTTGACTTCCTGTGTCATCATTTATAAGGGGAACTCAGCCTATCTGAAATGTGACAAAATGCAATGGAAAATGTCCACAAAGGACATCTGAGGGACCATAAAATTTTGACCTTTGTGGACAGGTGTGACTTTGTCCTTGATATACAGATTACATATGTAGAGTAAAGTTTATGAAGATTGTTCTTCATATTGAGGTGTCTACTAAGACACGTTTTACTGTATACAGATGAAAAATCCTCACATTCCGTTATGAACATGTGTTCTTTATATGGTGGTGTCCACCATGTTCTAGAGTACACAGATTCCTTTTTTATATGTGTGCCCTTTATATGGTGGTGTCCACCAAGGCATGCTTTACTGTACACAGATTCCTTTATGAACGTGTGGTCTTTGTATGGAGTTGCCCATAAAGGCATGTTTTACTTTACACAGATTCTTTTATGAACATGTGGTCTTTATATGGAGGTGCCCATCTATGCATGTTTTTCTGTACACAGATTCCTTTATAAATATGTGGCTTTCATATGGAGTTGCCCATCAAGGCATGTTTTACTTTACACAGATTCCTTTATAAATATGTGGCCTTTATATGGAGTTGCCCATCAAGGCAGGTTTTACTGTACACAGATTTCTTTATGAATGTGTGGTCTTTATATGGAGTGTGCCCATCTATGCATGTTTTACTTTACACAGATTCCTTTATGAACATGTGGTCTTTATATGGAGTTGCCCATCTATGCATGTTTTTCTGTACACAGATTCATTTATAAACATGTGGCTTTTATATGGAGTTGCCCATCAAGGCATATTTCACTTTACACAGATTCCTTTATGAACATGTGGTCTTTATATGGAGTTGCCCATCTATGCATGTTTTTCTGTACAAAGATTCCTTTATGAACATGTGGCTTTTATATAGAGGGGCCCCAGGTGGCCGAGTGGTCTAAGGTGCTTGCCTTTACAGATCACTCACACATCTCACTGCTGTCCGTGTGAGTTGGAGTCGTGGCTCAACCAATGTGGGTATGTGAGAAAGCTTGCCAGTAGCTTCCCATGGGTCACTGGTTCTTCCCAGGTTCTTCCTCCACCAAATATACTGGCCAACATGTATAGCCTATCATGTGCCGAGGAATGTTGTTAAATCCCACAAAACCACAAACCTTTATATGGAGTTGCCCATCAAGGCAGGTTTTACTGTACACAGATTCCTTTATGAACATGTGGTCTTTATATGGAGTTGCCCATCAAGACAGATTTTACTGCACACAGATTCCTTTATGAACATGTGGTCTTTATGTGGCAGTGTCCACCAAGGCAGGTTTTACTGTATACAGATGTAAAATACTCACATTGCTTGTCATGCCCTTGATGTCATAAAACTCAAGCTTGAGTTTTGAGATTGAGATTCTTCAATCGACCAATCAGAAATGACCTTTCAAATGTAACATCATTTGTTATTGCACAAAACAATATCTTTAGCTAAAACTCAGTCTCAAGATTTTTACGATTTCCAGGTCAAGTTATGAATTTCTGTAGGAATTTTATTTTCAGTTTAAGGGCTCAGACAATTCGGACAGTATTTTCATAAATGTTTTCTGATATTAAACAATTTTTTTACCAATGCATTGGACTGCACATGACATTGATGCCTTTTTTAGTGCTAATAAGGGTTTTCCCTCAAGCAGAAAATCTGCATTCCTGACTGAAATATCATAATTGTAACTCCAGAACCTGCATATACAAAGCTGAAGAGTCGATAGAACTTCTTTATTTATTAACGTAGGAAAAACACTGGCTGATAACTCTTTATTGGTGTTTAATAGTCATAGTTAATTATAAGGGATACAAGTTGTACTTGGCTTTAATGAGCTTGAAATTAGCTAATACCAGCATTTTTCCCAGATAATTTAATTTATATTTTAATAATAAACAAGACATACTTTAAGTACATAGTTTATCATTTTCTGTTCTTAATGTAATAACTTCTAGATGCTTGATTTAGTACAACTAAACAGTATTTCACAGGCTCTGTGAGGTTTACTTTGGCAATCAGCAACTATTTTTGCTGTGTCAAAGACTGGTTCTTTAATTCTCATTCTCATTCATTTTATAATAAAATTGAAAAGTTTGTTCCAGTCTAACACATAGTATGGAACCAATCTTAGAAGAATGAAACTGCAAAAGTGGTGACTGATTGCCATTGTAAAACTTTGTAGAGACTATCAAGCACTGTTTTAGTAACACTTAACTTGGCATTTACACATTTTTACTTTGAGAATAGAAAATGGTAACATATTTGATTTATGTATGTCTTCTTTATTACTCAAACATTACCAAATGGACAACATTATTATGGAAAAATGCTGGTATTAGCTATTCATGAGTGTACATGTACTTTCATTTAGTTACCTTCTATAATTACATTCATTATTGTTATTGTTATTATAAAACAAGGGCACTATACTTTATGTCTACAAGGCTTATCTCTAAATTAAGGTCATTTTTTCTGGTTAGCCTGAGGAAGATGAAAGAAACAGGCAATAAATGACAGCTGGCAGATTTGTTAACCATTTCACATATATGGAAATGTCATCTTATAATCCTTGTGTTCAGTATCTTTGACTTTTTATCTACATGTAATACATGTCGTAAAATCCAATAGGGGTAGATTTTTTGTCTTGTAGTTAGAAGACAATTCACATTTTATATATTTGTTTGCTTAAAATCTTAAATCTATGGAAGAATTATCCTTTGATTAATGGTCCATTTTTTTAATACATGAATTGATTTTGCCATATTGGTGTTTAAATGATATAAATATTATTTTCAAACCTAAGCCTCACAAACATTGGGTACAAGGGGTTAAGCTGTGTTTGAATTACTCTTGTTTTTTTTTTCCTGTGCATAGGTGAGCTTAATGTTGAGGAATTTCTCCCCATCAGAGCAGAACAATATGAATTCTCCTGATAGACAACGCATAGAGGAGCAAATTAACCAATACAACAGGCGCTTCTCTGGGCAACCTATACCGGTAAGTTGCTATTATTCTATGATTGCTTTCTGCCAAGGGAATTGTTCTCTTGCAATGTTGTCTGGTGAGGTATAGTGCCCGAGCATTTTGCTGTGGCATTGCACTCCACCAGACAGCACTTTAGGAGAACAGTTCCCAAGGAAGAAGGCATGAATAGAATAAAAAATATAGTACATCACATGACATAGTATGACACAGATGTGTGGTAATAATGGCCGCTAGTTCAGGCATAATGATCACAGCCAGGTACAGTACTCAGAAGTCAATGGGAATTGTGTGCTGTCCTAAAGTAAATCTCTGTAGAAAGCCAACTGAAACAAGAATTTATCATGTGATGTGCTAATCAGTAATATAAGTGGTCAGTTGGATATAATCTTAAGTGAAATATACATCCTGCTAACATGTCACTTACCTCCATGCTTGTCTTAGTCAGTATTCAAACTAGGATGTGCCAATGTGCCAGTCACACTATTTCATTTGAGATGGCACAATTTTTCTAACCAAAATGGGTCATAATGGCACATACGGTAGTAAAATGTATGTAACTCATATATAAAGCATTTTTACCTGTGGCAATTTCTCAAACTTGAAGTTGTAAATTGTTGGTATTTCCCCAAAATACAGATAGTTACCAACCATCAGTATATGAGCAGCAATCAATGTCCTATCTTGATTTGCTCATTCTTTTATATTTTCCTTCACACATTAGCAAGATGCAGTGCTAAAAGCACTGAGAACCAGTCTCATGCCTTGTTAACTGCCACATGCAAACTATGTAAGATGAAAACTAGTTACAAAAACAACGTTAAGTTTATGACCCAACCACATGCAGAGATCATCAGCAATGTATGGATATCTGGGTTTCTGGTTCGTTTGTTTCTTTCTAAAAGCCAATCTCAGATTACATCACTAAAATGTTAGAACTGACAATTATAATGTTGTTTGCATGTCTGAGTAAAAAGCCAAGGATACATGACAGCAATCTTAGGTGCTTGTGATATGCAAATTTTGAAGACTGTTCTTAACCTAGCAGATATAAATACTTTATGATCTCAGATAATTCTGAAGTAGAATTGTGCTTTTGTTAAATCCTTCATGCAGAAAGTCAGTCACAATATTCAGAAGTAGGGTCTATTATTTACTGCTATTTTCCATTGTTAAACCACTCGGATGAAAATATGACCTCTTATTTTTCCTACCTATAGGCCAGTATAACCTCTGAAGGTAACATTCTGGCCTGAACACTGCTAAATTATCATGCCCCTTTTATGAATGCATATGTATGCACTTCTTCTTGAATTAGTAGGATCATATAGACCCACGTTTTCTTTGTAAGTAACTGAGGAAGAAGAGCGAGAACAATGCTGCTTAACAGCAGAACTCTATCAGTTATATGGTTAGTACGGAAAAACTAGTCTTGTACATGTTTTTAAAGTTGAAGAAGTAGCCTGGTTTTATATTTCATTATGATGAAAGCATATGCTTCACTGCTGATTATTTCTAACTTGCAAGCATTCACAAGTTATGGAGTTTTTAATTTATCAGTCAGGGTGATAATTTCTGCCCCTTGTTTGAACATAAGGGCTTCTGCAATCTCTCTTATTACTGTAAACTCTTAGCAAAAAGGTCAAATAGTACATAATTTTTGCATAACTTTGTATTATTTCTCATCTCTAATTCTCTCTCAAACTTGATGATGGATATAACCGTGTGACAGTTCATTCTGGAAGTAATGCAAAATAAAAAAGAAGAAACAGACAATCTAAAAATTTAGGTAGGCATCAAGGCAATATGATAGGATGTAAAACTCACCATTTTCCCTTTTAGCAAATAAAATGCTATATTTCAGTTGTCATGCTGATCCACTATCAAAATGTGGCCACCATTACTTAAAATAGAAAAACCACTAAATTACTTCTTTTTTTAAAAAACCCACTCAACAGAATATGAACAAAATTTGCCAGAAAGCATTTTGGCATAAATGTCTTTCAAATTTTGACAAGGACGCAGATCTGCTTTCAAATCTGCTCACCATTACTAAAAATAGAAAAACCTTTAAATTAGTTCTCCACAAAAACTGCTGAACAGAATTTAACCAAATTTGACAGAAAGTACCTTAGCATGAAGACCTTTCAGATTTTTATGAATGATGCCAATCTGCCAGCAGATATGGCTGCCCTTATTAAAAAAGGAATAACTTTTAAATGACCATATCTCAAAAGGTGCTCAATAGATTCTTAAACAGATTTGCCTAAAAGCCTTTCAGTATTTTACAAATGATGCTGATCAGCCACCAAGTATGGATGCTGATAGAAAAAATGGGGAAACCTTGAAATGGGTGTTTCATAACATATGCAATCAACAGAATTTTGGAAGAAATTTCCACAAAAAGTGTCCTACTAACCCAGATGTCTTGACCAACTGCTCTCACATTTGGCTGTTAGGCAGATGTCAGCCAGGTGAGTGACCTCAGACCCCTCCATTATAAAACTTTACTCAATTCCAAATCTTACTCAAAAATATTCTGACCAATCAAAAAGCTGCATTTATCTATTTTTTTAGCTATACTGGTCATACACCAGAAGAGCTTATGGGATGGTCTGTTATCGATCATCCGTCTGTCCATTAGCATAAGTTTGTTATCGCTGCTCCTCCTAAACTATATGGAGGATTGGCATGAAACTTTACACACACATTCATCCCATTGTCTAACTGGTCCTAAATGAAAATGGTGGTGCTTCGACATCCAATATGGCCACCACAACTGCCGACTTTAAAATCTTGTTATTGCTACTCCTTCTGAACGGGATGGTCATATCAACATGGGTTTTCACTAAAAGACTTCTTATGATGTCTAATTGGTTATAAAAGAAAGTGGTGCTGATCTAACAGCCAATATGGCCACCATGATAGCCATCTTGAAAATCTTGTTGTCACTACTCCAGAAGAATGGATGGTCTTATCAACATGCGGTTTTCACTAAAAGACTTCTTATGATTTTATTTGTTCCGAAATGAAAATAGTACTGATCAGATGTCCAATATGTCTGTCACAGCAGCCATCTTGAAAATCTTATTATTGCTACTTGTCATACAAGGATGGTCAAATCAGCATGGTGTTTTCACGAAAAGACTTCTTATGATGTCTAGCTGGTCTTAAATAAAAATGGTGCCAATATGACATCCAATATGACTGCAATGGCAGCCATCTTAAAAATCTTGTTATCACACTTCTACCTGAACAAAGTCATAATGACTTGGGGTTTTCACCAGAAGACTTCTTACGATGTCCAGTTGGTCTTATATCAAAATGTTGCTGATCTGACATCCAAAATGGCCTCCACACATTGGCCATCTTGAAAATCTTGTTATCACTACTCCTCTTGACTGGATGGTCATATCAACATGAGGTTTCATTAAAAGACTTCTTATGATGTCTAGTTGGTCTTAAATGAAAATGGTGCCGATCTGATGTCCAATATGGCCGTCACAGCAGCCATCCTGAAAAAATTGTTATTGCTACTCCTCATGAATGGAAAGTCATATCTTGAAAATATTGTTATCTCTACTCCTCCCAAATGGATGGCTATATCAACATGGGTTTTCACCAATAGACTTCTTATGATACCTAGTTGGTCCTAAATGAAAATGGTGCCAGTTGTGCATCCAATATGGCTGGCACGACAAGTGTCTTAAAAATCCTGTTGTCACTACTCACCCAGAATGGATGATCATTATGACAGGGGGTTTTCACCAAAAGACTTTTAAATAAAGTCTACTTTGTCCTAAATGAAAATGGTGCCAAGCTGCCATTAAATATGTGCACCACAGCAGGTAATTTGAAAATCTTGCTATCGCTGAAGAATATCAGAGATGGTTTAAACACTCGACAGTTAAAATGAAGATATTGAAGATAGCACAATTTTAGCAAAAACCATGTGAGGTAAAATTTGATATGCATGTTTGTATGCATAAATGGATGATCTGATTACATTTTCATGCCATTGTAGCAGTTTTTAAATTTTTCTACATTTTTTATTATTTTTGACTTGTTAGGGTAGACTTTTTGGGTCTGCAGTGCCTACAGTTGGCATATATGTTTTACAAACACAAATCATTTATTTTTAAATACATTTTTGTACATTTAGAAAGAGCCTGGAAGATTTTCCATATGAATAAAAAACTGAGCAGCACATGGGATGCCTGTGGGTCACCCATGTTTTGCATGGGCAGCAATGTTAACTCCTGCCCAGTAACATGACAGTAGGCAGCTAAGTGGGTCATGCAAATAAAATTGGTTAGCCCCTGTGCAGAACATGGGCTGCTGTGAGTGAATTTTTAGTTGTGGGCATGGAATGGGGAGTTCTTACATGTACTTAGTTTCTAAACCTGTATGCATGGAATGGGAAGCTCTTGCTTACTTACACTGGAGCTTGGAGAATGAGCAGCTCTTTCCACTTGGTTAATTTTGGTGCAAACTATAACATTGAGTCAGACATTTTAGAAAGGATTTTGTTTGGACACAAGACATCTTTGAGGAGACTTGTTATTTTAATAGAAAAGAACATTAAATTATTTGTATTAATACAAGATGGAAGATACACAAAAGCATATAACTGAAGCAGCAATACAGCATTTCTCCCATGATATGATCAGGGGGCCAGTCTAATAAATTTGTCCCATGATATGATCAGGGGGCCAGTCTAATAAATTTGTCCCATGATATGATCAGAGGGCCAGTCTAATACATTTGTCCCATGATATGATCAGGGGGCCAATCTAATAAATTTGTCCCATGATATGATCAGGGGGCCAGTCTAATAAATTTGTCAAAAAAGTAGTGGGTGTGCTTATTATCAAACAAAAGATATAAACATATTTGCCAAAAAAAATGTTTAAAAGAAGGTGGTGGGGCTTATCATCAAGCATGGGTTTATATTTGGAGAAATATGGTAGTATATAAATTTCTACATTATTCTACACTGGTTATGGTCATAATTTTAGTCAGTTTGGAGATCTGTATGTCTATATCCAGCTTATTTTGTCATGTGCTATCAGTGTGGTCTGCCTTGTAGTGGATAGAGGATAGGCAGCTCAGAAGGTCGCAAAGAAGTTGTGAAGCTTGTGTATACATGTAAGTATATGGGCTTTCAAAGATAGGCAGCACACAGGCAGCCTATGAAATTAACATAATAGGCAGAACCTCATTTGAATGGCAGTATATCATAGGCTATACAAGTAAGCAGCCTACTGTATAATTGATTGGCAGCCCATAGAAAATTGTCCTATGGACAATTCCCACAATATTTCTGTATGGATTGGTTTACATTGAAGAATTTAGTGTAAACTAGGAAATGTGTTACAAAACAGATGACTGTAGTTCTTAAATAAAAGTGATAAAAAAATAGCATATACCGATATCATGCTGAACATGAGAACAATATATATATCTATATATATATATATAATCCAGAGTAATGATGTGCCCCCGCAATAAAGTGGGTTTGATGTTATGTGAAGTAGAATGGCAGTAATGGAAGGTGGAAAGAAACATCCAGCATGCTTGACACTGGAAAACACTGTCATACACATATGGGAATGCAAGAATAACAATATCAGTCATTCACTTTTCTGTGGAATGGGGAAATACCACACAAGGATAGAATTTGCTGCCAGTACAAAACTTTGGCAACATATTCTCATCCCAGAGGGTGCGATTTTTCTCTGTCACACACTATCATATATAACTGATCATTTTTCTCTCTTTCCTGTAACAATTAATTTGGTTTAGAACATAATGGTGAATGAAGAACAGTATACTGCAGTCTTTTTTGACATCTTTTGGGTCAAAGGCAAGATAATGTCCATTTCATGTCAGGTGTACTCATGTGGAACAGGTGTATTCCACATTGCTTTCTCACATTGGCAAAGTGTGTCACAAATGTATACGAGTGAGAGAATAACATGACTAGACTGTATCTTGGAAATATCCAAGTCTTCTGTCAAATGCATATACAGTCTTCTGATGATATCCAACCATATCTTATTGTCAATTTTTATTTATATTTCAGTGGAGGGATTACATCCAGGACCTTCCTACATTATTTCGCCATGCAATGTCCGAATTCTTCTCAATTGGGGGACTCGTATGGATGTTTCGGTTGCGAATTATCATGTGCTTTTTTGCTGCCTTTTTGTACTTCATATCACCACTGGATATAATACCAGAAGCAGCATTTGGCATTCTGGGATTCTTAGATGACCTATTTATTCTGTTGTTGTTAGCAGTATATGTTACAATAATTTATAGAAATGCTGTGCAAAATAGAGCAATGGCAGCAAACAATAATAATAATAATAATCAGTAAAGGTAATAAATTTCTTTCTGTCAGAAGCTTTTGTGATAAATTCATCATGCCATAATTTTTCATATATAATTCAGGAACAACTTGGAGTATTAAAGACCCAGCTCTGCTTTCATATAATGCACCTGTAGATTAGGGTCTTGGCTGTTTTAAGAGATGCCAACCATTCCTCTTGTGGTGTAATCAATTCTGCTTTTAATCTCAACTTATGCTGTTACAATTACTTCCGTCAGATTCCAATTTTAAGGTCAGATTTAATTTTAAGTAGGCAAACTGTAACTTGATCTTCTTTATATCTAGATCACACAAACAGCTGTAATGTCTGATTGTAATTCTTTTATGAAAGTATACCACAGCATTTGTTTCACAAAAATAATTGAATACTAATTAATAAGAAACCACATCAGCTTAGCACCTTTGATTAACATGAGAAAGTTCAAAAAAGATGTTGAATCAAAAGTGGTTGATGAGGATTATATGTTGATGAAAAAATGTGTGCAACAGACATTCTAAATGTAATGTGCAAGTCATAAACATTGGATCAATACCATGCTTTTGCAGTCTTTTCTCCATGGACTTCAGTGTGTCACATGATGTGAAAGATGACTAGGAATAATGTTTCAACCAAAAACTATTTTAAATCAGTAAGATTTTAATGCCTAAAAAAAATTGTTGGATACAAATTTGAAGTATTTCTACTTTTATGTTCAGATTCTGATCTTTTCAAAGCTAGCATTCGTATTTCATATTGGTAGGGGTTGACATCTCTATGTTTGTGCTAATTATGATTTCAAATAAAATACATACTGATCTGCTGGTACTTTATGCTATGTTAGATCTGGGTCCATGATGACTTTAATAGGATCTGTTGTTTTGGCTTTCCAGCATCAAAAGTTAATGACACCTCTATTACACAAATAAGTACAGTATTTTCCTGCTGTAAAAATGGTTGGTTGGTTTTTAATGGCACTTTCAGCACTTTTTTTTGGCTATATCAAGTAGAGGAAATGGGAATCATGTATCTTTCCCAATGACACAAAGAGGCAGCCAACCTAGGCAGGCATAGAACAAGCAATTTTTGGATTACAAGTCCAATGCTTAACCAACTGAGCTGCAGTGCCCCCCCCCCCCCAAGAACAGTTTTGGGTTCGTACTAGTAATTGATCTTGCATGAGATAATAGATTGCTCTGCCTATCACATCACCTGACATGACGACCTGTTAACCTCTGACAAACATTCAGTATTTTGGCAAAGAAATATGTTTAAATTTCAGTGATAGGTTTACTTGAAATGATTTTTATTATTCTTAAAAATTTTAAAATTACCAAGTTGTATAAATTATACTGCAGTAGACAATATTTATATTTGTGTTTCAAGTTTGTATAGTAATAACCTATGTGTTTTATTTCAGTAAATTAGTAAAATAAATTTTAAAGTGGCTTCAGAACATGTTCATGTAAAAGGAAATTCACTTCAAAAGATGTTGTTTTTTTTAGTATAGTAGTCATATCTTTATTAATTTTATCTGACTTAGGTTGCCTTAGAGTGAATGAATTAAAAATATGTAGCAAAATCATCAGTAGTTACTGTTTGGAAGTATACTGTTGTACATGACAATTTTAAAGTTCTATTCTCTGTATGAGATGGAATTTTGATCAGTGATGTATGTTGATGTAAACATGTAAAATACATGCTTAATATATCGAAAGATAAATATCTGAAACCATTGTTTTTGTATTTCATTCCCTAGCCTCCTTCAGCTCAGTGACTAAAAGTAAAGAGTCACTCAAGTGTCTAAAGATTAAGACGATGGTGCATTATTTTTAGGACAAACAAACATTAAATTGTAAATATTCAAACTTTAAAATGATGCAATTTCAGTTCCAGTGCTTCCTATAGAAAAAAAAACAAAAAAAACTGAGGTTAGTGGGTTCTCCACTGATATTTTAGAAATTCATTTTTACATATTATTTCAATTTCTGTTTTCTTATTATTTGTTTTCAAATTATTGATCAGAGATGCTTTTCTACATACTTTTGGGCAAATGTGGTAATTGCCATCAATTGTGTCCACTTTCAGCTGATCGTGTGGGTGACCACAAGCCTTTATCCATCCAAGTTTCCTATAGGTTTCAGGAAAGGAATAAATCTAACTCGGTTTAAATGATCTGGGTATTGACTGTCAGAATTACAAAGAATTGAAAAATTTATAAACCGTTGCAAAATTTTAAACTATTTATGATAACCAATACATTCTCGTGACAATCAGCTTGTTGGAGGAAAATGGCAGACATTAACAGTGCCAGGAGGTGTATCTAACTTGCTGGGGGGGGGGGGGCAGCAATTAAATATACAAAATTTGCAGTTACAATTACATTTTTGAATATTGCTTTACCAAACTTTAAATATAGTTATCACACAAGGACATGTAATCATTATAATGTATTTGGGGTTATGACCCATGGGTGAAGGTCATGGGGTTATGTAATAAAAAGTGTGAGTGTAGACCATGGTGAGCCACTGTAATAGCTCCAGTTGGTGTTTGTTATAGTGATACAGTTTAATTCCTACAAGTGACTTTTGAGATCCCATTTAGGCTATTGTTATATACAGGAATGCATAATAGAAGTATTACAGCAAGCAACCAATGTATGCTACATTTCATATACATTTTTGAGAAAGATTTCATGGACATCTCTTGAAAAGGGTCACAAAGTTACTCTCTGTTGCCATCATGTTTAATGCTTTTTTTAAAAACTAAATAATAACATTTAATTTTACTGTAAGCTTTAAATTTTAAATCTCAAAATTTAGTGCTATATACATGTATGTACTTTCAATTATGTACCGTATATATACTCGCGTATAATCTGATACCAACTGCAAACTGCATAGACCCAGATCAGCCATCGCATAATGCGCTGTCAGATCTGGGTATATGCAGTTTGTAAGGATTAATCAGTAGAACAAACAACATAGACCCTGATCTGCTGGCTCATTATGCGATGGAAGATCAGGGTCTATGTTGTTTGCATTTGGACCCGGATTATACGCGAGTATATATGGTATTTAAGCCCTTTTAGTAAAATGGTATGAAAAACACCCATATTTCTATCTTATTTTGATCTTTTTTGGTTTTACATTTTATTTACATTGTCACAACCTGCAAGCATCAAGGGACAAAATGTTAAAATTGAGATATATCCCCCTGTCCCATTCCTAATTACATCAATGAACTTCGAAACAGGTTGTAAAGCTTGGTTGATCTTGGTAACGTGTTCTAGTGACGGATTGTTCCAGTCTGTTATGGTGTTGGATAGAAAGTTACATTTTATAGACATCTGTTCTGGCATAAATTATGCAAAAGTGATCACTAAGCATTCTGTAACAAGAGTACTACTTCATCCTGACCTAGTTTGAGTTCAGCAGCAGAAGGAATTGCTTGTTACTCTTTAATGTTGAGCCCAACTTAGTGGGAACAAGGCACAGCTGTCACCTTCCACATGCAGCAACAGTATCAACAGTTGTGTTTGGGGTTACAGATTTTCATTTGCATATATTCATAAACCCTTGTTAGATTATCATCATACTTGGCATGAATCATTGTGAAGCTAAGACAATTCATTCTACAATATGCTTACTTGCCCCATTTACCTTGGGGTCAAGGGCAGGGTCATAGAAAATTGCATTAAGGCTTTGGTTAAAGTTTTTCATTTGCTTATATTTCCTAAACGCTGATGGATTTTGTTCATGCATTGGTTGAATCATTATCAAGCTGAGACAATTCATTCTGCAGCATGCTAACTTAACATTTTGACCTTGGGGTTAAGGTCATACATTTTACAACAATGCCTTGATTGAGAGCTCAACATACAGGCCGTGGACTTCTTGTTTGTTTACAATGTGTACTCTTTTTTACTTCAAGATTTTATTTCTATGTCCTTGTATGTATGACATTTGGAACAAGTCCTTGTGATATTAACTTTATTAATGACCATAACAGCCATAGTAAGCTACCTTGTGACTTAAACAGGGAGGTTGCTCCAATAAGTATTTCAGAAATAAAAATATAATCAAGAAACCATTTGCTCAGACAGTGTATTTTGATGACTTGCTCTGAAAAGGAAGATTATCATGAAAAGTAATACTGAGTTGGCCAAGTTTTTACTGGACAGATTGATGTGTCTACTTGTAATGACCAATCTTAGCTTCTACCTTAAAATTTTCTTCTGCCAATTGTTGGGAATAAAAATATAAACCTTCAGTATCTGACTTTGGAATTTACTGAGTTTTATCAGCAGGACCAATAATGAATATGTACACTATTCACATAACAAACAATTTTATTATGTGTATAGATGTATTATCATTTATCAGTTACCATGTATATACATGTACATGGTAAAGTTTCATTGAGCATATCAAAAACCATAGTTTATTACTCTTCATTTACCGTAGGTACCTGCTGATAAGTCTAGTCCAACTGCAAACAATATAGACCCTGATCTGCCATTGCATAATGTACTGGCAGACCAGGGTCTACATTGTTTGTTCCACTGATTATTCCTATCAAACTGCATAGATCCAGACCTGCTGGTGCATTATGTGATGGCAGATCTTGTAAGTGAGTATAAATGGTATTAACTATTGCAGCATTCATTAAGTAGTTATACAGTGCTCTCCCTTTATTAATCTGTTAGTGGGAGTCATAAAGCAGTTATACAGTGCTCTCCCTTTATTCTGTTAGTGGGAATCATTAAAAAAAAAAACATTATACATGTAAGTAAGAGATCTCTGTACAGAAGAATGTTTCTACAAGGCTGTCTTGATAGTGCATTCAAACTGAAAACAAGCTTTAAGAGTATTCAGTGATGAGAAATCACGTTATAATTTATTCTCATGAGCCCGGAGCTAGAAGAAAGTGAAATAAATTAAGTAGCACTGATAAAATAAAATTTGACTAATTTAATGGGATACATGACCATACTCACAATATAAGAAGGGCAGTGGTGTTGGGGGTGGGGGGCATTATAGTGGTGGAACACTCTATCTATTTTAAAAGAAAAATAATGGTTCACATCCACATAATAAGTTTTGGAGATTCCCTGTCGCCACAAAGCACTCCTGTCCAGCAAATCATACTGAAAATAATGCATTTACATTTCTTTTCTCTTTACGTTCCTTTTGCACAGTTTGGGAAGCTTTTGTTATGTCTTCTGGTTGTTTTAGATAGAGACACAGATGACCCGATGGTAGATGACTCTGTGCATTTATGCTTGCCATTTTTGTCAACAAACATAGGAATCACTTTTCCAACGATCTTGTTGTAGGCATCAATGTTAATTTTTTTGCATATAACTCAGTTCCTCTGACAATGTTGTATATTCGGTCATGAAACTTGATGGGTATATTGATCTTGGAGGGGTACTACAACAACCACAGGAAAAAGGAGATCAATGTGACCTGGTTTTCAAGCTTTAGTTTTTATAATAAGTTTCAGCATTTAGCTCAGTTCTCTGACACCCTTGTATGTACAATCATAAAACTTGAAGGTTGTATTCATTTTGGGTACTACCGGTACTCACCATGGGCAATAAAAGGTCATTGTGACCTACATTTTATGCTCCAGCGATTACTTAGGTTTTTGCATTTAGCTCGGTTTACCTGACACCATGGTATGTATTGTCATGAAACTTAATGGGTATATTCATTATGGAGGGTACTACTTGCTGTGCAATTGAAGGCCACAGTGACAAACTTCTCATGCACCAGTGATTACATTAAGTTTTTGCATTTGGCTCAGTTCCTTGGACACAGTTTTTTGTAGTCATGAAATTTGATTGGTGTATTTATATTAGGAATATTAATCACCTCATTGACATACTTTTAAGGTACAGTGATATAATTTTCTTGCATTAGTGACTATGCAAGGTTTTTGGATTATGCCACAGCAGGTGAGACATAGCATTCTGTAGAATCTTTGTTTCTTTCCAACATTTTTTATTTCACCAGTATTTTGAATATGGTAAATTTATTCTCTTTAGATATTTGTTTTGTACAGATGTGCAGTTCATGTGAGTGATTGTGACCTGGGTTTTTTTTGCATTTTGCCTAAGATAAATTGAGAAAAATGTGCCTTAATTTCTCCTAGGCTTCATGGGCTTTTTCTTAAACTGGTTATTTTGCAATCCATTATATCAATTCATGACATATATCAAATTTAGTCACTGATCAGATTTCATTCTTCATCTACACATGCAATACAAATTCCCGTACAAACTTTGTAATTCTGCCCAATTTTTAGTTCCGCAAGGGCATCATCAACCATGCTAGAACTTAACTATGTTCCTTTTTCACGCCTCAGAAAGTAGGATTTTTTAGTAAATAATTGATGTAAGTTTCGATCATTCAGCTTGCTTTCAGTTTTTTTATTAAATTATCATATATGAAATGGTACCTTCTTAAGGTGAAGTTATTAGTTGTCTTTATTATGTACTTAATTGTGAAATATAGAAAATTATTGGGGAAAAATATTTGTCATATTTATATTCCTATATTTTTACATGTGAAAATACAAGATTTCCCATCATGCCATGTAATGCTGAGTTGTGTTTGACTATAGAGAGAGCAAGAGAAATGAACATTTTGTGAGCTTGAGCAATGAATAGAAACTGCATTATCTTTTAGGCATGGAAATTAATTTTTGACAATGACATTTGACTTTCCACCATTGGAATCTTTATGTCCTTTTTACTAGACAACAGTATTAAAAACCCTGTGTTCTGCATGACTTATTGTGGTCCTGTCGTATTGGATAAAATAGTTACAAAATGTCAAAAATGTAATTATTTGCAGCAGATTAAGTCATCACAAACCTATTGTTCTCTCAGATTGATATATTTATGATTGGCCTATAAATGTGATTGAAAATAAGGTGAACTTATGAAAAGGAGGGTTGGGGTGGTGTGCTGAAAAGTGAGTTTAATCTTCAAAGCTATGATTCATAAACAAGTTTAGTATATGATAAAAAGAAACAAAATTATTTTCCTGTGGAAATATTGGATATATTTCATCTTGTGGTACAAAAAATTTATATATTTTAAATTTTGGCTTTGCCACTCATCAAAATCTCTTGTTTTTTGTACCACATTTTGAAATATATCTGGTACTGTGTTAATGAAGGAAAAGAAAATATTCTCTATTTATTCATCATAACCCTCAATATTGTATTAAAAAAAACAATAAAATCTGAATTTTTAAAAAATGAAACATCTTTAAATTTTTATGCTAGTATATAAAAAATAGATTCCAGATATCTAAAACCATAAACAGTAAGTAATAGCTAGTATTTCTTGAGTAATCAGTTGCAGCTACTGGTAAATTGCAGTACTGGTTCTCCTTATTTTGCAGCTAGTGGATAATGTAGCTCTAGTACTCGATCAGTTTTGTGAATTTTACGTCAAATAAACAGCAGTTTGAAATTCCACTGATCACACACAACTGAATAGATTTTGCATTTCTCAGTGATGCTGCTGTACGAGTTCTCCAGTTATTATGACAGTATGGCATATCATATTTATGATGTGATGTTATGACACAGTATGGCATATCATACTTATGAAGTGATGTTATGACATGGTATAGCACATCATATTTATGTGATAATATGACATAGTATAGCATGGCATATTTATGTGATATTATGACAGAATGGCATATCATATTTATGGGATATGACAGTATGGCATATAATTTTTATGTGACATGATATGGTATGGCATATCATCTTTATGATGGAATGCTATAACACTAATATAAAGATTATGTCATGTTATTGGCATTCTTTCCTTTTAAATGTTTAAAAACTCTTACACCTTATTAAGTCGCCAATTTTTTGGGCCTTTAATGTGTACTTTCTTTGATTTGTCTGGTTAGGAAGCAGATGCAGTACGTTTAATTTTCTACAGAAGAATACGTGCATAGATCATAGAAAATTGTAACAATAAATACACTAGCATCATATCCAATATAAAAGTAAATGAGTAGGTAGGGTCACTGAGTAATTTCTTGACTGTCCTGTGTTTTGTTGAAATCTTTCTAAATTGCAAATACAATATCCATTTTTTAAGCATAAATATAATGGAAGCCTTACATAATTTACATTCAAACCTATGAACATTGAATGCTTGTTTGTGTTTACATTTAAACCTATGAACATTGAATGCTTGTTTGTGTTTACATTTAAACTTATGAACATTGAATGCTTGTTTGTGTTTACATTTAAACTTATGAACATTGAATGCTTGTTTGTGTTTACATTTAAACTTATGAACATTTAATGCTTATTTGAGTTTACATTTAAACCTATGAACATTGAATGCTTGTTGGTGTTTTAGAGGCCGTAAGTTTTCAGTAGATGGCACTTAAATAGGAGTCATGACAAAAAAAGGTGATATAAATACAGAATAATAAGTTGAATTTAGAACATTTTGTTTTTTATTTTTTTATTTTTTATAAACCTAATAAATGTACAGCAATGTGCAGTTCTGTGTACAATGAAAATTGTATGCCTTAAACTTGTGGATCCAAGTGAATATGGAGAATACAAAACCAATTCTAATCGGAACTGTTTATTATCCACCAGATTCTACTGTTGCAAGGTAGGAATCATTTGAAACTAAACCAAATCGAATAAGCAGTGGGGATAAAAAAAAACAAAACAACCCCAACTATGATGGGAAACTTTAACATAGATACTCTAAAAAATGACACAAATAATGATTGATGGAAAACACTTAGTGAATCTTTTGGACTCACAAACTTGAGCAAGACACACACTAGGGTTACAGAAAGCTCTTCAATGTGTATAGACAATATATAGGCTATACATCTGGATAAGGTTATACATATTGAAGTACCATGTATAGGTCTTAATGCCCACAATCCTGCATCAATTATTAGTACCCACCAATCTTAAAGTACCATATATACTCGCGTATAAGCTGATACCAACTGCAAAATGCATAGACCCAGTTTTTAAGGACTAATCAGTAGAACAAACAACATAGACCCTGATCTACCCATGCATTATGCGCCAGCAGATCAGGATCTATGTTGTTTTGCATTTGGACCCAGATTATACGCGAATATATATGGTAACTCGAATGTAAAATTTTCCATTAAGTATTGATGTACAAAAAGTTTTGATATTATTCAGCAAAGATCTAGATGATGTTCCTTTGTCTCTGATAGATGGGTCTGATATTGTTACTGATATGGTTGACACCTCAAACAAATTAATTCTGCAAGTCTTGAATAAACATATACAACGCAAAGAAAAGAGAGTAAAACATCTGAAAATACCAGAGTGGTAGAATGAGGACACAAATATTGCAAGAAAAAAAATCAGATAAACATAAATATCAAACCAGTTATTTCATTTAAAAAGAATTAAGCATTTTGAACATCAAAATCAAGAATAACTTTTTATGATTGTTTCACGTTACCTCATTTTGATTATTGTTCCAATATTTGGGGACATCGTTTATTCTATCTTTTAACATGCACTGAATGCCTGCATTCTTTCTGATGAAAAATATTCAACAACCAATAAAACTTTATTTGAAAAACTCAAATGGTTAGCTTCTAAAGACAGAGTAAAATACCATGAATCAGTCCGCGTGTACAAAGTTCAAAATAACTTGGTACCAGAGTATCTGAATATAACTCCAGTCTCTGCAGTTCATAGTCAAATTACATGCTCTTTTACTAAATCAAGTTCATATAGTCAAATTACATGCTCTTTTACTAAAATCAAGTTCATATAGTCAAATTACATGCTCTTTTACTAAATCAAGTTCATATAGTCAAATTACATGCTCTTTTACTAAAATCAAGTTCATATAGTCAAATTACATGCTCTTTTACTAAAAATCAAGTTCATATAGTCAAATTACATGCTCTTTTACTAAAAATCAAGTTCATAGTCAAATTACATGCTCTTTTACTAAAATCAAGTTCATATAGTCAAATTACATGCTCTTTTACTAAAATCAAGTTCATATAGTCAAATTACATGCTCTTTTACTAAAATCAAGTTCATATAGTCAAATTACATGCTCTTTTACTAAAAATCAAGTTCATAGTCAAATTACATGCTCTTTTACTAAAATCAAGTTCATATAGTCAAATTACATGCTCTTTTACTAAAATCAAGTTCATATAGTCAAATTACATGCTCTTTTACTAAAATCAAGTTCATATAGTCAAATTACATGCTCTTTTACTAAAATCAAGTTCATATAGTCAAATTACATGCTCTTTTACTAAAATCAAGTTCATATAGTCAAATTACATGCTCTTTTACTAAAATCAAGTTCATATAGTCAAATTACATGCTCTTTTGCTAAAAATCAAGTTCATAGTCAAATTACATGCTCTTTTACTGAAAATCAAGTTTACAGTCAAATTACATGCTCTTTTACTAAAAATCAAGTTGATAATCAAATTGCATGCTCTTTTACTAAAAATCAAGTTCATAGTCAAATTACATGCTCTTTTACTGAAAATCAAGTTTACAGTCAAATTACATGCTCTTTTACTAAAAATCAAGTTGATAATCAAACTGCATGCTCTTTTACTAAAAATCAAGTTCATAGTCAAATTACATGCTCTTTTACTAAAAATCAAGTATCCCAAAACACAAGACTGAAATGTTTAAATGGAGTTTTACATATAGCGGAGTTTTGGTATGGAATATCTTACCTAATGATATTAAATAATGTTCAACCTTTCTGCTTCTGAATACAAATTTAAAACATTCTTTTGAACCCAAAATATAATTTTATATATTTTTTACGAACTTGCCATATTTGATTGCCTCCAGTCTGTGATAATATGTATCTTGTGTTGTTCACATACTGTATTGTACACAATGTGAATGCTACATGCATTTTAATACATCTCCATTCTGTGTGAGACGAGCCTTCTGCTCAACAATCCACTGAAATAAATGAAACCTATTATTATTATTATCATTAAACTGCTATAGCTCATATGATATAATAAATTAAAATCATGTCCAGTTTTGTCGAGTACAACATGCCATAATGAATATTATTGGTTTTAGCTCAGTTATTACAAACATTACAAAGTAATAGTCATTTGTGGAGAAAGTAGATGTAATTAAGAACATCATAATCACATTATTATCTATTTACAGGTTGTTATAGTTCTGGAAAAGCCTTGTAAGTTAAATTGTAAAAAAGTACTAAATGTGTGAATTATTGTATATACATTATCTATCTATCTATCTATCTATCTATCTATCTATCTATCTATCTATCTAATCTATCTAATCTATCTATCTATCTATCTATCTATCTATCTATCTATCTATCTATCTATCTATCTATCTATCTATCTTTGTCTCTCTAACAATAATCTGATTCTACCCAAGTCAATTGCTTTACATCACTTCTTGTACAAATACTTGCAAAAGAGTCTATTTTAAACATATGTATATTAGAATAATGATAATAAACCTCTCATGAAAATGTCAGGATATTTAGAATTTACAAATGTTTTACATAAACTCCCATGTAGGCTTATGGAGATTACATTTAAAGAATTTTACAGCACATTTATGTAACAGCCACCTCAAAATGGCCTATTTGATGTCAGTCCAATAATCATGTTTCAGCAAAAGTTTCAGTTCACTACAAAATAAGAATAAATGCATTTAAATTTCTCTTAAATAGGTCAAATGAAGAACATTTCAATAACTATCATTTACTGTAAAACTCTTGGAGATTTTAGGAGTGTATACTTCAGCTGTTAACAAGTGGTTTAGATGCAAACCTTCCTTGGGAGTATTATATTGTTTTTTATGTCCTGATAAATGTATCTTTTTAATTCTTAGGGATATTTAAATTATAAAACTTGATCCTGTAAATATTGTGACAGTGTGATAGAAGAGTACATGCACTTTACAACAAATAGTACAAGAAAAGGGCATCTGAATATTAATGAGATAAACAATCTTGCAAGAACACATAATTTCTGCAGTGGTTAAAAAATTAACAAATCCTATTTCATCTAGACATACAGGTATAAAGTATACTGACCACATTTTCAAGCTTTTGTCCCACGTGCTATTCTGTTTGTAATTGATTTAGGGACAATGTATGACAAAGAATCGCAGTATAGTGTCATGCAAAGATCAACTAAGGGGAGCAAATCTTGGTGGCAAAGATTTATTCCAAGGTAATTAACTCCTATCCGCATTCCGCATAAAGCAAATAGAATTATCATTAATCAGTTGACATTTCCCATAAAGCAGTTTACGTATAGCATGTGCATTTAGCAGGGATTTTTCTTTCTTTCTTTCTTTCTGATTAGACATTATCATTTAGCAATTGGCATGTTGTACAGGCTTTCAGTATAAAAAGATTGTTTACAACACACGGTTAAACTTCTGTTGGAAATTATTAAGTCTTGTATGTTTCGGTGACATTTAAAATGCATGGATATATGAGGTTTCTTTTCTACATTGGTATTTATAGTCTAACAAGGACTACCACTCGATGTGAAACTATCGAAATACTGCGTCATAAAATGGTCACTACAACCTATATTTCCATTCTATACAGTTGTTTCGGAAGATTGTGAGGATAATAGAAAGAAACTGACTAGCACGGAAGCACCAGCAGTGGATATAGTATGCTATGAAAAGCCAGTGTGATTTACTCGAAATGCACCTACACATTTTATGTGTGTGTGTGTGTGTGTGTGTGTGTGACCCAATTAACTGAATGCAAGACCTGACCAAGGCCCCTGAAGTACGAAAGTAGGTTACAGTTACACTTTTTACATACTGAAACAAGTCAAGGACATTGCACACATTTTATTATCGATAGATAAATTATGGATTGAAAGAAAGTCCTTAACACCAAGAAATATATGTGGACTTTTCTTTGGGTGATGTGTAGCAGCAGCACAGTATTAGTAGTGCTTCTCGTAACTATAGTTACAAGACACCCGATAAATGTAAATCTTCTCAAAATGTGGGCATATTAATCAAGAACAATTTGTTTGGGTACTTACATTTGTCAGTTTCACCAAAAAGTTTATATTAGTAGCTACCTTCAATTAATTTTTTTCTTTGTTTCTTTTTACCTTTCAGAGAAATAAACTCATCTAGAGTAGATCATTTCAACATCGCAAATAAAAAAAATCTTCTCAGAATATAAAACTTGTGCCCCTTCCCCCCCCCCCACAACATGTCGTAATTAAATTAAATCGATTCATTGTGCTTATTTATTTGGAAAGTGTATTTGTGTGATATTGACAATAACGATTTTTAAAGATTTTTTCCTATTGATATTCTTTCATTGACACTTGTCTGCTTCCAAAACATTTGCGACATGTCTGGCGTCCCGAACAGGCAAGTTCTATTCCAGAAGGCTTTCCTTCAGAGTTCATTAAATGATTGAGAATATGTGGATGTAAACAATAGTATGAAAGTTCACATTCTAAGGTAAAAGGTTTGTTTGAGCATATCTTACAAAAAATGCTGTGGTGGCGGTGGCGGTGACGAATTATTGCATTATGGATGGAATGAGTTTTTCAATTAAGACTGGAAGCTTAATGTATTTTGTGTTATATGTAGGACCTAATGGTAGAAGAATTACATCATCTTCAAACTTGGGTACAGTACATAGGTCATGTGTGTGTGTGTTTGTGTGTGTGTGTGTGTGTGTGAGAGAGAGAGAGAGAGAAATTACACTGTATTTTGTTTGTATCGCGTCACAAATCGCAGAAACTTGTTCAGCGTCTTATCTGGGTTGTTGTAAGATACAGCCTAAAGGATTACTTACACTAATGTATTTAAGCTATTCATAAACAGGGGAAAACAGTTAGTTAATTTTTTTATTACAATTTTGATGAGACATTTCAACTCACAGAAAACAGTTTTTGTCAGTTGCCAACCTTCAGCTAAAAAAAAAAAAGCTCCCGACGGCGCGCCCCTCGCCCGGCGGCAATTGTCCTCCTCCCTGTCGCACTGCCACTGTCTCTCTCTCTCTCACACACACACATTCATTTTATTGCCTGTAATGACATTTTAAAAGTATTTACATTTTAACTTACATTCATCATCCGATATATGTAGAACCATTTTACGACATTGAAATCAATCGGTGAGAAAAACCAAAGGCTCATACCCATATTATCTTTTTACCGTATTTCAATACGTTGTAGTAACTACTTCATTCATCGATTGTAACGAGTATGACGATCATATTAAATAGATGCAACAAAGAAATTCCATTCTGAATAATCTGCAATAGCCCACCCATGAAACTACTTTCTCAGATTGATAGTATATAGACCAGCTTAAAACGATCCGGAGGGGGGAGAAAAAGTGTCTATGGACTCCACATTATAACATATTGATTATAAGAGGAAATGGGAGACTTTAGGAATTATTATTTTCATCTGGTATTGCAATAAATGTAAAGTCATAGATAAGAGGTCTGTCTGAAACTATTGGGTAACATACTGTGCGACCCTCGGTAATACAAGTGAATAATGAGATAAAAAGCCGCATACAACGTAAAATAATGTTTGATTAAAACCACATAAAAGCCTACTTGTAATTATATGGCATTCACATTTTCGATAGTCTTTGTTCACAAGCAACAAAACAAACGTTAAAAACTTAATACAAGTTATTATGTGTGGGAGTGTAGGAAAAACCGCTTATCTAAGTCCAACCATTTTTGAAACAGACTATAGACAGCGCGCGCGCAAGAGGTCAGCCGGGAAAGTATCAACAAATCCACGCTGCTTGGCCGAAACACCGGGAATTTCGGTCGGTCTGCTGGATGTGAGCATTAATGTATCCCATGTAGTGATTCTGTCTTATTCTCTCTGATCGGGGGAAAATTTCCGCTGTTGCAGACATGGTTTTCACTAAAGGGATTCTTGTTCTATTCCTATGTGTGGAAATATTACCACTGAGCATTACAGGTAAGTTACTTTTTGGGGTTACCTGTAAATTCACATCATCAATCACAGCGCGTTCTAGATCTACTTAAGCACATATCGCTGTGATTAAACAAGTCTTTTGTAAGGGGAAACATAGGTATGCGGAGACGTAGAATGACTTTAATGAAAGTAACTGTACGATTTTTAAAATTTTTATTTTTTTGTTTATTTATTTATTTATTTTTTTAAAGATATTCGAAGTCGAGGACTTTGTGCTGCGGGTCCAATTTGCAATCAGCAGCTGCCCAACTTTCGCTTTTGAGTTCTTGCACTATGCAGCTTTTATATCTTTATGGTACAATAAATCAACTTAATATTACATGATCTTACAACTTTATGTAATGAAGGCTTCAGTTTGGAAATTGAGTTTTATGTGTTGGACATGAAAATATAAAGTGATGCTCTGAGAGAGAGAGAGAGAGAGAGAGAGAGAGAGAGAGAGAGAGAGAGAGAGAGAGAGAGAGAGAGAGAGAGAGAGGGAGAGAGAGAGAGAGAGAGAGAGAATACTGATGAACTTGATTGGCAAGTTATATTATACACAAATACTAATTGTAAAAAAAATCAGGGACAGTATAAAACATCTGTATGTTAGTTTCATGACAAGCACATAATAATTAATATCTGTATATAGATATATACATGTAGAACTTAACGCAATGCTGTGCAAAGCCTTTTTTTCTTTACTACTCTATAGCTTTCGTCTGTACTTGCACCCCCCCACCCCGTACTTGTTAAAAGAACTCTAGTATGACCCTGCAGATTGTGCCACGAGTTTTTATCAGTTTGTTTCCTTTGCTTTTAGAGTTTTATCAATGCATTAGTTAATGCGGCCCCACGTAAAAAAAAAAAAAAATGCAGACATCAGCAAATTGAAGTAATCCAGGACCAAGTCTAGACAGTTGTAAAGGTGTGACTATTGATTTTTCTCTTCACAAACTTTGCTTTTTATTTATAGATGCCCTTTAACTGTTGCCCACAGTTTATACATTTAAGATATAATTTAAAATTATATGATAAAGTTAAGAGAGAGAGAGAGAGAGAGAGAGAGAGAGAGAGAGAGAGAGAGAGAGAGAGAGAGAGAGAGAGAGAGATTTAAATAGATTCCCTGTACCATACTGTAGTATAATGTAGAGTAGTTTTGTGCTCCGGAGTTTGGGGGCTTGCAAAAAGAAATTGTTGGTAACTACTGCAGTGATTGATTATGAAGAAAGAAAGAAAAAGCCAGACTAATGCAAATAATGAAATATTTGTATATCATAACATAATCCATATTTTACAGCATGTGGGTTACTTGAACATACGTCAGAAGTTAGCTTCAGGTGAAATACTGAAGACACGGGAGGGGGTTGTACTCCCATGTGTTTGTCCTGCATAGGCTGGACTCATTTTTAAGGTCAAAATTTAAAATTGAGATATTTTTTGTTGAAATGTAGCTGGGTTTTTTGAGGGTCTGAAAAAAATGATCTTGTTTTTTGTGGAGTGTCCAATTAAAAAAAAAAAGTCAAAATCCCTGAAGGGATTATTCTAATCCTGGTAGTTCTTGCACTTTTAGGTCAAGTTCTAGATGATACAACCAGTGTTATTGTAACAATTAACATACTTTTAAAACTTTTTTAAAACTGTCCTTACTATACATGTAATGACAATACTATAAAAGCTTTGACTGATAATACTGTATGTTGTTGAACTTCACTAGTATTTGCCATGTACTCAGGTAGATAGATGAGTTTATTTTTACTGGTCGGGCCCTTGTAGGAAACTTTAACAGGATATAATATTAACTCCTTTCATTTATTTTCTTGTAGACAGTACGGAACAAATGGTATGACAAAAACTGTTTTTCTAGCAGACAAAAATGATATAGAGATATAGGACGGTTGTACACTAAATCGTATTGCTTGTACTTGGCTCATACATTCAAGAGTGGTCCTCTTCATAAACTTGCTTTGTTAACTTGACCTTGTACTGTAAAACATAAGTTTTACATTGCATTCTTGCTCTTTTTAGGTTTGTATGTAAATTCACTGGAGAACTGCCTGCTTAAAATGGGATAGTTAAATCACCTTTGAATTTGTCTCGTCAAATATCACTCAGGCAATGAAAAACTCTTTAATGTATCTGAGCCGCATAACTGTCTATGCAGCTTTAATAGGATCTTCAATACTCACTCAGGTGTAAGTGAGAAAGTCTGAGCCTCACAATACTGTATCATGTGTAGTGACTGTAAAATCTGAAGTCATTTCTTACTACAGTATATGCAAATGATGGTCATTACTGTATTTAATGTAATAACAATTGCTCACTTATTATGATCAGCTTTTCTATGACACAGTTACATTTATTAATGATCAGATTCAATAATTGATAAAACTGTATGTTGGCTGATATATATACATGTCTTCATATTTTCCAAATACAGTACATTACTATTGCATGCTTGATGATGATCCTGCTTTTTTTCCATGAATGAAATTGCTAAAAATGCATATTCTTTTTTTTAGCAAAATAGAGACATTTTTCTTAGTGAAAGAAAACATGCATAATAGTTTTCATTTTTTGAGCATTCCTAATCTGTAGATGGAATAAAATAGATGTTGAAAGGTGTCCTAGCTATAACTCAGACCATCAAGTTTTTCATAAAAATAGATTGTACACTGACATTTATGTGTAGTAGAGAGAGCTTTGGTTTCAGTATGAGAATTTGTATTAGAGAGAGCTTTGGTTTCAGTATGAGAATTTGTATTAGAGAGAGCTTTGGTTTCAGTATGAGAATTTGTATTAGAGAGAGAGTGGACATTTCAGTGTGAGAATTTGAATCCTATAGAGCAGGGATTTCAGTGTGAGGAAGATTTGTAATAGAGAGAGCAGGGATTTCAGTGTGAGGAAGATTTGTAGCAGAGAGAGCAGGGATTTCAGTGTGAGGAAGATTTGTAGTCGAGAGAGCAGAGATTTCAGTGTGAGGAAGATTTGTAGTAGAGAGAGCAGGGATTTCAGTGTGAGGAAGATCTGTAGTAGAGAGAGAGAGCAAGGATTTCAATGTCAGGATTTGTAGTAGACAGAGCAGGGATTTCAGTGTGAGGGAGATTTGTAGTAGAGAGCAGGGATTTCAATGTGAGAAAGATTTGTAGTTGATAGAGCAAGGATTTCAGTGTGAGAAAGATTTGTAGTAGAGAGCAGGGATTTCAATGTCAGGATTTGTAGTCGAGAGAGCAGGGATTTCAGTGTGAGGGAGATTTGTAGTAGAGAGCAGGAATTTCAGTGTGAGAAAGATTTGTAGTAGATAGAGCAAGGATTTCAGTGTGAGAAAGATTTGTAGTAGTGAGCATGGATTTCAATGTGAGAAAGATTTGTAGTAGAGAGCAGGGATTTCAATGTGAGAAAGATTTGTAGTAGAGAGCAGGGATTTCAATGTGAGAAAGATTTGTAGTAGAGAGCAAGGATTTCAGTGTGAGAAAGATTTGTAGTAGAGAGCAGGGATTTCAATGTGATAAAGATTTGTAGTAGAGAGAGCAGGGATTTCAGTGTGAGGAAGATTTGTAGTAGAGAGAGCAGGGATTTCAGTGTGAGGAAGATTTGTAGTAGAGAGAGCAGGGATTTCAGTGTGAGGAAGATTTGTAGTAGAGAGAGCAGGGATTTCAATGTCAGGATTTTAGTAGAGAGAGCAGGGATTTCAGTGTCAAAGATTTGTAGTAGAGAGAGCAGGGATTTCAGTGTCAGGATTTTAGTAGAGAGAAGGGATTTTAGTGTCAGGATTTGTAGTAGATAGAGCAGGGATTTCAGTGTCAGGATTTTAGTAGAGAGCAGGGATTTTAGTGTCAGGATTTGTAGTAGAGAGAGCAGGGATTTTAGTGTCAGGATTTGTAGTAGAGAGAACAGGGATTTTAGTGTCAGGATTTGTAGTAGAGAGAGCAGGGATTTTAGTGTCAGGATTTGTAGTAGAGAGAGCAGGGGTTTCATTCTGATGATCTGATGTAATGCAACTTCAACTAAAGCAACTGTAATAGTTTGCAATGGCAAATACCAAAACTTTGTATTGCATTATCCACCCCTTATTCACCTCCATACACAGATTGAACCAGGGTAATAATGTAAAATCAGCAAAATCCATGACATATGATACTTCTTTTCGCTTTGACTGCAAATATAAAGTCTGATTGGAAAATATTTGAAAAATGTCATTGTATTTGATATTTTTTTAATATCTGACTTTTGACCCCTCCTAGGGACTCTAGGCAGGTGCCAAGAATGACACCCCTCTTGCACATGGTTTCCCATCAGCAATATAATAACACAGTTTCATGAATTTCCACCCAGTGATTTAGGGGAGATGTAGTAATGGATGGACAGACAGAGGGTATCATAATAATAAAAAATTGTGGAGAAAAAAAAGTTGCTCAGTACCACTGAGAATGTTGGTTTTTGTATGTAAAAATTCTTGCAGTAAAAATCAAAAATTAAGGTTTCATGAAACTATTGATAGTTGTTATAGCCTGGGCTGAATTGCACCAATAGAACTTACGTCTTGACTTGAATTTAAGGTTAGAATCTATCAGTTTGATTGGCTGAAATTTCAGTTGGACTTAGAATGTATAAATCATATATCTTAAGTCTAGACTTAATTTTAGACTTGTGGTGGCAAAATCGAGGTCTAGTGTCATATGAAATAAGTTTTCTTGGAATTTTGAACTTTTATTGGAAGAAACTAAGTGCAGATTTATTAGTATGAAACTGTGTAGTTGCCAATCACATGGATGAAGGGGTGGGGGCAACTTCCAGTTTTCTACTTTTGAATGAACTTATTGTAATTTTACTGGTTGAATGGAACTGGCATGCATACACCACATTGCAGACACATGGTTGGCCTTGTAGCAAGCACAGGATCGAATCCATTACATTATTACAAATAATGAATCCATTACATTATTACAATTAATGAATCCATTACATTATTACAAATAATGAATCCATTACATTATTACAATTAATGAATCCATTACATTATTATAATTAATGAATCCATTACATTATTACAATTAATGAATCTATTACATTATTACAATTAATGAATCCATTACATTATTACAATTAATGAAGAATACATATCAGTAAGGCCTTAGATTAATATATTGTCTGCTTTTATTTTGCTTTTAAAGAAAAAAATTTGGAAGAACATTTCTAACTCTGTCAGGCAGTGGAGTAGCAGGGGGTGTGCGAAGGGGGCGGCACTTTCTAGGGGGCGGCAATTGGTAAGAGTACCGTATATATCATAAATAATATGAATGGAGTGGGGGCGTAATTTTGGTACTTGGCCCTGGGCGGCACTTTGCCTCGCAATGCCACTGCTGTCAAGGAATCATAACAGTTGTTGATTTCTACTCAGACACTTAAAGCAGATTCTAGTTTCTTATCAGAGTGAGAGGCTATGCATAATAATGTAGCATATCTTGGAACAAATGTCACAATTGTTTCTTAGGGTTATCCAAAGGAATGATCTATACCCCTAGGTAGTGTTAGTTTAAGTATTATAGACTTGACTTTAAGAGATACAGTAGGTACATGGGTATTTGGATAATACTAGTACAACCTTGTAAGGTGGGGAATTTTCTTTCTAACCAGATTGTTGTTTCTTTACCTCAAGATAATACAATTTTTACAACTAATATAATGAACATAATTAGTTATTTTTTCTACAAAGCAGAGCAGGAATATTGTTTTCAAGCTATTTGTTGGCCAGAAATTTGTGTCAGAAAAATAGAATTAAATGGTTAGTCCCTAAGAGTTGCTTGGGGCTGTTTGATTATATCATAGATTTCTATCATAATAAACAAGAGATTAGCTATACATTGTTGAAAGTGGCAGGAAATATCAAGATTAAATGTAGGTAACAAGTGCAGTGTGAAGATACTGAAATGGGCATACTTGTATGAATCAAGATTACATGTTAGCCATAGACCCCAGAGGTTCAAAGACCTCTCAATAAATATTATACTACAAAGCAGGGCCAGATTAAGACCTTTAGAGTTCCTAAGCACTGAAAAGATTATGGTCTCCCCCCCCCATATGTAATTCAAAATAAAAACAATACTAAACCGTAATTTCTCATTTTTTAAAAATTTTTGTGCCCCTGCTTTGCTGGTGCCCTAAACACGTGCTTAGTCTGCCTATTGGATAATCCAGCACCGCTACAAAGTGAACAACAGCAAAATAGTAGTTTTGAATTAATCTCCCTTGATCTTCTTTGACCCCAATGGAGGTTGGAGCATTGTTACAAGCAAATTTGTAGATTATGAGCATTAAGAATCCAGAGTTTGTACATTTCTAAAGAACGCATTACCACGTGGCGTAGCGGGGGTGGGTGTGGGGTGGTCATTATCATTATTATACGTACAAGCTTGTACATTAAAATTCTGTTGATTGTACAGACCCAGGATCATCACATTATCATAGGTACAAACTTGTACATTAAAATTCGGTTGAATGTACAGACCCAGGAATATCACAAAATCATAGGCAGCGTTGCACATATAACGCGGGTTATTGTTTCCCGCAATTTTTTTTAACCATGTCACCTGTGCGCCCTCCTTGTCCACCCATGTCTCTGTTGGCGCTAGCAATGTCCAAAGTATCAAAAGGTGATAACGCTTTAAGATGACAATGAATATCTATTTAAAAATAATGTATCTGGCAATGAAAACATATAATGTTTGTGATAGTCGGCCGAGTTGCAATGTAAAGCGTTTCACGGCCGTAAGTGTAACGTATTTTCGATGTTAAGGTCACCTCTACGGCGAGGAAGATTTAACTTATTTTGAGGTTGACAAATGTGACTAAATTTGTGAAAATACACAATTTGTCATGTAATTAATGATTCGTAAGTTTGGAAAGAAAAGTAACACAAAACAGGTGTTTATTATAGTAAATGCTGGTAGATAATGAGTGTACACTGAGGTTTAAATGAGAGAGCAAGATCCAGACGGAATATTCCATGGTGCAGCTTATTTCAGGTTAACTAGATAATGATTTCATGAGTTACTTAAGCACATGATAAAACTTTTATTGCAGTAATGTAAATGTTCAAGGAAAATATGATAGTACAGTGCAGACCACAAAGTGAAGGTGGCAAAACCGTTAAAGCAACCAAGATTATCTCATTTTTATACCACTATTAGTGCATTATGTACTATTATTTTCAAGTGTCCCTCTAAAATGGTGTGTGTCCCCCAGATTTGGAAGGAGGGGGATACCGAGTCCCCTGACATGGGATCCTGTGTGCAATGCTGATCATAGGTGCAAGCTTGTACATTAAAATTTGGTTGAATGTTCAGAAAGGAATAGGAGGTTAAGAGTTCAATGTTGTATGGTTTTTCAAATAAGAAATCCATAATAGAAGTTTAACAAATAAGAAATCACAGATTTATCTGAATTTAATTACATTTGTCACCTTTCACATGTATGTTTACTTTTACAATTTTTAGACCTAATGACCTGTTCTGATCTTAGAATTTATTTTGTTTAGTATATATGGAGTTTTAAAAATTGTAAAGGAGGAGAGAAATAAGATAAAGTTCTTAAGTTTTGTTACTATTAGTCTTTTTGTGATAATTTTCAAAGAGAGTACGTATTACTCTGGCAGTCACAGAGCCAACCACTGGGACATGCTACATTTAAATATTAGCATGATCTCAAATTCCAACAGCATTTTTTGCATCTCAGTTAAATATTTCACTCAGCTTGAAATTAGGGAGAAATATTTGTTTCTGTGACAGATGTCATTAGTGACAGTACTGACTATTTGTCTTCTGTAGTTGAAAAATGTGTTTGTAGATAACGCTGGTTAGATACTGGCATTGCTGTTTATGTTTTCTTCTTAGAATAACCTAGAAAACTCATTTTGTATGATACTTCATTTCTGGAACTTCATGCAACTGGAGCACTGTGTGTGGTATATGAGGACTGTGCCTAATTAGAGTTTGTTTTTGATGTTGGCAAAAGATTATCCTTTTTTTCCCCACATTAGAGAGAGAGAAGAAGAAAAAAATGTATTAATGGATAATGGGTATTACTGTTTTTAGCTCACCTTCTCTCAAACAGCAATGCATTCTGTCATCTGGGCCATTCATATTTGTTCATTTAATGCTGATCAGTCATTTAATATGGCCAGTGTTACTAAAATAACAGAAAAACCTTTAAACAACTTTTTAAACACACTCAACTCAATTTGCCCAAATTGTACAGGAAGTGTGCTGGCATTGAAATTGGTACAAATATGATGTCAGTTCACCTTCATATTTGGCTGCCATTATTAAAAATAGAAAATTCTTCAAATGACTTCCTTTCATAAACTGCTCAACAGAATTTGACCAAAAAATTTGACATAAGGGGCTTTCAAATTTACGCAAATGAAATTGATCCACCTTCAAATATGGTTGTCATTATTAAAAAATATAAAAATCTTGAAATTTTTTTTATAAAAAAAAGTTGCTTAACAAAATTTGACAGCTTTCTTGCTTGAAGGGTTTTCAAGTTTGTACAATTAATGCCAATCCATCAACAAATATGAAGACCATTACTACAAGTAGTAAAACCTTAATGCAACAGTTTCTCAAACAACACTTAACTGAATTTAACTAAATTTGACAGAAAGCATCCTTGTTTCAAGGATTGTCAAATTTCTACAAATGATGCTAAGTTTGCTAACCCACCATCAAATATGACTGCCATTACTAAAATAGAAAAACATTTAAACAAAACATTTCGTCAAAAATACTGCTCAACAGAATTTATTGAACTTTGATATAGAAAGTATCTTGCATATAAAGGCATTTCAATATTAAACAAATGAGGCTGATGTGCCATCAGACATGCATGAAGATACAAAAGTAGAGAAACCTTGAAACAATTATTTCCTGAAGGTAAAATATGGAGGTTTATTTCAAAGTTATTTTTGAATCTTCAACACTTATAAACTCCAAACGCTTTGTTCTTAAAAAATTAAATTGCATAAAATTCACGAAGTTATTTAGTGTAAAAGTGCTAACCCCACTACAATTGGAACAGGCATTACCTCTCCATGTGCATAAGCGATGTCAGTGTGGAACTATTAACTCACTAAAGTAGAGATACAGTAATAGTGTTAGCGATTCATGAAAGATTGTAATAAAAGAGTACTTTTATGGAATTTTAAGAAACAGAAATGACCAATGCTACTGTATATCCAATCTACACATTTTTTTGGTAACTGAAAAATAAATGAAAATAAAAACAAATCGAATAATATGCATGGCTGTAAAGCATTAGGATGATACTACGCAGTGCATCAGTGCAGTCGTGATGTTTATTCACTGTATCTTTTAACCTTTTTGTTAGTCTCCAGAAAAAAATTAAATAATCAACAATTGGTTTTGTCAAAAAATTTCCACCATAATTCCTAAATGTACATGGTAAATGGTTTAGCCCTTGAAATATCAGGCTGGGTTTAGCCCTTGAAATATCAGGGTGACATGATATGTTTCTTTTGATAACTCCTTCACCATGCTCTTCATTATGGCTCACACTGTTACATCTCTAGTTATTTGGCAAGGCAAGAGTAAAAAAAGGAATGTTTTGATTTTAAACTGTTTACTTTTATGGATGAGTGTAACTTTTTTTTTTCGTTCTTTTCCTTTAATTGATGTTCTTTTTCTTTTTTTTTTTCCCCAATATCATTACAAAGCAAGATGGGTTTCATTTGTTGTCTGAGTCTATGGCAGAATCCAATGTGCAACTTTCAGATAGATTTGTAATATAATTTAATTACCTGTAATAAGCTCAGGATGAAATTGAATAGGTGTATTTAGTACTCAGTCCTTTTCATGATACCATCTGGTTGACCCCAGTGCAGTTTAATTGGTTGATTGATATCTTTTGCACCTTTACTCCTTTTGATGAGCAAAAAAAAAGAAGCAAAAGGACTTCTATCTGTTCTCATTTGCAAGTTTTGACTGTGTGGGACATAAGAACTATTATTTACATTAAAGTAATTATCCTGTAAGTACACATGTACAGTACTGCAATGTATGATTCAATGTTAGACAAAGCAGTAAACAAAGCCTTAGTCAAGGGAAGTAAAGGAGTTGGTAATTTTGGATTTGGTCACTCTACATTAACTTAAGTGTTCAATACCAGCAATTTAGTGGGAATAAATTGTACCCGAAAAGTCAAAGTTTAATTTACATATATTGGCCCACATAATTTATGAAAAATATACATATTTAAAATTTTCTCCATGTTTGACTTTTAACATATTCAGTCAACAGTATTGGAAGAAAGTTTTACAGAAGGCCTCCTACTGGTTCCGAATTTTTGGCTGACTGCTGTTGCATCGGTTATTTGGCAGATATCAGCTTGGTAAGTGATCTAAGACCACTTGGGCCTGTTGTTAATGGAAAGCTGTTAGAACCAATAGATTCCTTTCACAGTTCTGTGTAAGAGTAGTCTCCCATCTTGAAAGCGAGTCGAGAATGAGGTGTAAAGCCAGTACCTTGCATGAGTGTAATGTAATGAATACGTTGACATATTGTAGGTTGTTCTCAAGTCAAGTTGTCTTTATTTAAAGTCGGTGCATATACTTAAACCATATAAAACACAAACTGTATAGAGCTTTTACTACTGACTACTAGAAGCAATTAAATAAGGTTCAGGATTATTCATACAATGAGACAAATTACAAACATACCCTGTATGCAGTCAATACAATAGTCTCCTATTTTCTCAGCATGATATAGCCAGTAATATGTTAAAAGTGCAGTTGACACCAACAAAACAAAACAAGGAAATAATATAATGGTAGATACAGTAACACATAATTGTACACCACTTAAGATAGTATGTACATACATGCAATCAATACAGTAGAGTAACACATATTTATTCATGCATATATACAGTTTTTATGTGCATGCATCTAACATACATGCCTGCTTATCCACCCACCTACCGTACTCGCCTACCTACCTACATACATAAATCGGGGTTTGTTCTAAGATATGGCGTAGTGAAAATCATGCTAATTTATAGAAAATTGCATTGAAAAGTCAATGAAATTCACAAAAATCAAGCATGGTATTTGCAAGCCTTACATTTATTCATTTGTCCAACCTGTTCTATGTTTTATATTAGAAATTTCCCCTCTTCTTCAAATGGGGGGGGGGGGGGGGGTAATTTCTCCCCATAAGTTTCAGTTCAAGAATACACCGATACACACATACATACACATACATACATACATACGTGCGTACGTGCGTACGTACGTACATACATACATACATACATACATACATACATACATACATACATAAAAACATACATACATACATACATACATACATACATGCATACTTGTTCCTGGGATGAGTAGGTTGCAACAGTTACTCATCCCTGTCCTCATTGTACTCACCACAGTACACTTCTCCACTACACTGCTTACACTTTTGCTAAAGAACTGCAAGTACCTGATGCAAGCTTGATACTAAAATGGGTCAAAACCATGAACATATTGTGTTCTATACATGTCCCCTTAAATAAACATATATTAAGAGACAAGATTTCTAACTTGAAAAATTGCAGTTGCACACATAGCCCTTAATTTCTTAGTGGTATTCACGCTGACAGTGACATCTTTCAGTAATATTAGTGTCATTTTAATGTTAAAAAAAGTTTGTTTTCAACGAGCTATCACACATCTTTAAGATTTGGATATGGGAGAAGTTAAGATAGGGAGAATGTCCAAATTTTATGATTTTTGTCTGGTCAGAGTTACGCTTGCCCCAGATCACCAGTATTTTCAAGACAGTGCAACTTTATTAGAACAATGTCAAGCCCAAAAAAAAAAAAGGTAAAGATGCCAGCAGATGTTTATATAAGTATGCTTTTCATAAGAAAAATGTCGGTAACTTGGATTTGAAAGAATTCCATCTGTCTCAATTTCCACCATCTTTTTTACTAAATGATCCATTTTTAGTAAAACCTCCCTTCTAGAGAGCTACTCAAGGGTGCCATAAAAGGGAAGACTGCTGATTGGCTAAAACAATTTGAATGTTTCTAGGTCATGCCGCCAATTAAATATGCGCTTTATAAATAGATTACAATAGCATGCATTGTCTGAAAGTTGGTGGAACTTGGCTGAGAGACTTGAAATACTTATTCCCAATGTTAGTTAGCAACATTTTGTCTTGTGAAAAGTAATTACATACTTACAGAACTATCTGTTGGTGTCTTCTCTTTGGAGTGACAATGTATCAATAAAGCTTCAGTCCTGAAAATACTGGTAACCTGGGGCAAGTGTAACATTGTGTGACCAGATGAAAAATCACAAAATTATGACATTCTCTGTCTCTTAACTTCTCAGAGGTTTGACTTATAAAGATGTGTGATAGTTCATTGAAAGGGAAACTTTCTCCATGTCCAGATGATGCCTACATTACTTGAAAGTGTCACTGTAAATGCAAATACCATTGACAAATTGAGGGCTAGGTATGAAACTGCAGCATAAAATATGTTAATGGTTTTTACCCATTATAGTATAAAGCTTACCTGTGTACAAAATGAAGTCAGCTTCCTTAGCATCATGTTACAGACTGATAACAGGCAGGCAATTAGATAAAAGTAATCTATAATTGATGCATGCTAAATGTTAAGTGATGTTGAAATTTTGGTTAAGGGTAAAAAAATTAACTCAGATTTACTCCCGAGATGCAAGTATGCATCTACTTGGCCCAGCGATGAGTGTGTATTTAAGTTTTACTTTGCACAGCCAATTTTTACCCGATCAGGACGAGAGGACAAGTGGCTTTCCTGAGCCCTGATACATACATACGTACATACATACATACATACATACATACATACATACATACATACTGACATACAAACATACAGACATACAGACATACAACATACATACATACATACATACATACATACATACATACATACATACATACATACATACATACATACACACATACATATATACAGACATATAGACATACATACATAAAACATACACACATACATTCAGACATACATGTACATACATGCATACATACATAAAACATACATACATACATACATACATACATACATACATACATACATACTTACATACATACATACATACATACATACATACATACATACATACATACATACATACATACATACATACATACATACATACATACATACAACATACATTTGAGATTGAAATGTATAGATAAAACCGATTTGTACTACATGTATCATATGCATAATATATATATTGAGTGCATTCAATTTCAAATGCTCAACCATTTTAGTTCATCGAGTCAGTTTTCTTTCTTTCTTTTAAAAAAAAATAAATGTGTTTGTTGACAAACTTTTTCTGTATAACAAACTGCACCTTATACTTTTCCTTGGCATGATATACACTACTTTCCTTGGCATGATATGCACTACTTTTCTTGGCATGATATACACTACTTTCCTTGGCATGATATACACTTCTTTCCTTGGCATGATATACACTACTTTCCTTGGCATGATATACACTACTTGGCATGATATACACTACTTTCCTTGGCATGATATACACTACTTTCCTGGGCATGATATAACTTAGAAAGTGTTGCTGTGCCATAAAAACCATACCAAACTACCACCACCCTCTCCAGCAAGTAATTGTATCCAGTCATACTTTTTTTATTTATTCATTCTGAGTGAGAGTTTATTTAAACTGAGTATATGCAGGTACTATTTACATCGTGTATTTAACTTTGTTCATTATTAGGCATATGAAAAACTTTGTACAACGGTTAATCAAGGGAAAGTGTGCATCCACACCCCATGTCGACATAAAACATTGCCAGGTACATAAAGAACAATGTCTGCTCTATAATCTTCATGTTTTCTTGAGGCTGTTACTTTTTCTTTCACAAAATTTTGTTTCCAGATAACGGGCTGAACATATACTCAGATTTTTCCGCATTATCAAGATTTTGTCATACATGTAGTTGCGGATATATGAACAAATAAGGGGAAAATGTGGATTTTTATTTCATGTTTGAAAATTAACTGTATAAATTACCATTTCCTTTTGAAATCCTACTTGTACCACCTAATTTCAAAATGTCTCTGGTATCTGAAACTATTGCAGATTGGCGGGATGAATTACAGAAAATACCATGAAAATGATCGATACCTTAATTTTTTTTGCTACTTTTACAGATTTTTTTATTGGTTTCCTTTTAATATAAAAAGTAAGGATTTTTGTTTATTTTGATGTGGTCAGTCTGAAATCTCTTCTTTTATTCCACACATGTACTAGTTTATGTATTCCTGCTTCAAAAATGTATGCAATCTCATTTTCTAACAGCAAACAGCACTGATTTTTCCTTTACTACATGAACCTTCAAAAACATTATATAACAAGGCCACATCACTTGTAGTTTGGATCTGAGCCTGGGTGGCAGAATTGCATTGGTTCAGTATGCACAAGAGATATTATTGCTTAAATTGATCGAAAGCCAATTAAATTTTCAGATTCTTTAATGGATTGAAATAATATAAAAACAGTCTTATTTGACACCTGACCAGTAAATATGTGAAAATTTGCTCAGTTGATTATGTAATTATAGACCTGTTCTTTCATAAAAAGGTAATTATAGTAATATGTTAAAATCTTGACTAGCTAATTTGTCTGTCTGTTTTGATGATGCCTGCTGACACTGGAGTTGTTGGCTTTTGGGATGAGATCAAGAGCATAAATATGTAACTATTAGAATGTATTTATCCCATGACATTTTTTGATTACCATCTATACCCACCAATAGATCCGGTCCAACTGCAAACAACATAGACCCTGATCTGCCGTCTCATAATGTGACAGCAGATCAGGGTCAGTGTTGTTTGTTCTACTTCTAAATCCTTGCAAACTACACAGACCCAGATCTGCCAGAGCATTATGCAATGGCAGATTTGGATCTATGCAGTTTTCAGTTGGATCTGACTTATACACGAGTACGTGTGGTATTTTGTTTATTTATTAATTGTTTTAAGGTTTTTCTCTCAATTTAGAATAATTTATGTAACAGCTCTAAATTGGCTGCTTGGGTATTGATGTTCCACTGCTTGGATATTGATGTTCCACTGCTTGGATATTGATGTTCCACTGCTTGGATATTGATGTTCTACAGCTTGGATATTGATGTTCTACAGCTGATTTTGCTACTCAGATATATGGTACCATATATACTCATGTATAATCCAGGTCCAAATGCAAACAGCATAGACCCTGATCTACCATCGCATAATGCACCAGCAGATCAGGGTCTATGTTGTTTGTTCTACTGATTAGTCCGTACAAACTGCATAGACCCAGATCTGCAGGCACATTCTGCGATGGCAGATCTGGGTCTATGCAGTTTGCAGTTGGTATCGGATTATACGTGAATATATGTGGTATACACCCTAAGCCTTACTTTTGATTAACGAGATAATGTGATAACCAGCATTACCTTGAATATCGATGATTGTGAAACTCACCTGTTACTTGGTACTGTGCTCTAGAATTTCTTTACAGAAGGGTTCTTTCAGATTGAAGTTAGGTTGGACGGAACTCGGTTGTTCCACAACCATCAAATAAGGCAGGATGCAGATTTTTACAAGGACATTTAATCAAACCACTTTTGAGAGCTTTTTTTGCCATAGAACAATTACAAATTTATAAATTCCATCCATTTTTTAAAGTAGAAAGGCATTACATTAAAAGAAAGCTTTAATAAAAACGAAATGTTGATTTGTTTAAAGAAAATCAACTTAATTTTGTGAAGTTTAACTTGCAGAAGGACAACTTCATTTTTAGGGGCACCGGGTGCACGTTCAGCAAAACAAGGTGCACTGTTAGAGCAACACTCTGCAGTGTAAGGAGGGGACAGTGCATCATCACTTCTTACAAGGGACAACAATGAAAGAACTACTGTTCATATCCATATGATGATGGGATCGAATGGACCTTTGACCCATGTACCTGTTATGCTACAGGTCAAGGCACTTGTAAATGAAATTGGTGCAAAAGATTGCTCTGTGCCGATCTCATAATGCTGACCCATCTCTGTACTAATTCTAGCCCCAGATTTCATGTTTGTTCTTGTGTTTTATGAGCCTCAGAAGGGATGGAATTTAATCTGACCCTGTTTGCTCAGGATCAAATGTTGGGACTCTACAAATAATAGCATAGGGGTGTAAATGTCAACCAATGGGAGAAAGGGAAATGAATTTCAGTGTAATATTTACCTGAGTAAATTTACCTTTATAATTTAATCATTCTGTGGAATGTCTGAGATCAGAGAGAGAGAGAGAGAGAGAGAGAGAGAGAGAGAGAGAGAGAGAGAGAGAGAGAGAGAGAGAGATTTGCATTTAGGGATCTTTTCTAATTATGGACAGGTATGAACCTGTTAAACAATTGAAATTAGGCAGCTTTTTGGTTTAATCAGCACATATATTTGGCATCTTCTTGACTTAAAGTACATGCAGATATAACTTATTTAGCTGTCAGAGCTGTATAAGTAAAAAGATAAAAACAGAACATTTACCTCCAATGTCTGCAGTAATTGATTTTTACCCCCACAAACCACCTAGCTGATATCAGATTATTCTCATCTAACTTGTAAATATATGTAGGTCATTGGTGTAATTCAAATCTGTTCTTATTTGGAAATGTGTTAAATTAAAAGAAAAACACTTTTTATGCTCATTGTTTATATATTTGCAAGACTTCAGGAAACAAATGTCACAATCCCTAACTAGTAAATACAAGGAGTGAACTCCATTTGAATTGCTTGAAACATTTACACTGTGCAAAAACTGATTATCTCATTCATATAGAAATTTTTAACATCAGCAGTTTTTTGGTTTGTTACTGTCCAACAGATTATAGGCATAGAAATAAAGTTTGATCCATAATTAACTAGCTGTCAGTCTGAAAATATATAATAATGTGAAATAGGGGTGTAACAATTATACTGATGCATTATTAATCATGACATTTTGGTCACAATATAATACACAATAAAATTGTTTGTCCTGTATCATGTCATTAATACATGTATTTGAAACCACCCAGGATGATGAAATAGCAGATATCATATGTATACATGTTAAATTTAACATCAAAATTTTCTCTGTACTGCTGTTCACAGTTCACTGTAATATTTTTCAGAATTGATCTTCATATCTTGATTAATGCTACTACTTCCATCTACATCACTAATTATTTTGGGTTGGGGAGGGGGGAGAGAAACTCTGAATTAAAAACCTCTTTCTAATTTTTAAAAAAAATCACCATTTTATTAAAAGACTTACAATCGTATGGTGCATCAAGGTTTTAATGAAGGGGTTTGAAAGATTTATGGAAAGATTGTTACAAAATCTACCCGTACTTTATGGTATCTAAATTGTATATTAAGATTTCAATAGTATTCTCTTCTCTCACTTTTATTGCCTCATAACATCAAAAGCAGAGATACCATATGGGTAACAATATGGTAATCAGAGGGCAAGCAGTACAGTTAATTAAGTGTTGATAAAGGATCTGCAGAGATGTGACTGGAGAATCCACTCATCCATAAATTAAAATGTTATGGTCACTTTTCCTTCTTTTATGGTCTTTGACTCCAAATAATAGTAGATTGGAGAGATCAAACTGTCAGGCAAATTTAACAGCTCTAATGAAAGACTGATTTTTCTGTGTGAATTTCATTGAAATATGAGATGATTAAAAAGGTGTTCAGGTTCTATCAGCAGGACCTCTTTAGCCATCTTAAGGCAATATTTTGACCATTAATCAAGTGGCTAATTGAATAAAGATACTGATTGACTCAGTAGTACTGGTAAAAGACAGAAAGTATTATCCTGTATAAAATCTGGACAACTTATGCTCTGATTTGGCATAGTCTTAAACCATAGAAATACAACTACTGATGATCACCATAAAGGAAAAGTGATGAAAATTGCAACAATTGCAATTCTGATTTTTACCAGTTGGATAGTCATAAAAGCTTAGCAATTTAAGGAAATTTTCTTGTATAATATTGCATCCTTAGTTAAGTTTTATGCATTACATGAATGCAGTGGGGAAAGATAAGTTCAGAGACTTGAAAGTGGAACTTGATTACTGAATAGGCATATGGTGGCATTAGTAAGCTAGAAGGAATACATGTAAATAAGGAGTTGACTGATATCACCTGTTTTTTTACTGTGAATTATAAGATTGAAGAAATGAAACCACACCATTGTCATATGGGTGACATTATCATGGAGTCTTTATTATAATCATGCACCCCCATAGTGAAAGCTGAGGAAATTTTAATTGTCGTTTAGTGTGACTGTTGTATCCACTGGATTACTGCTGTCCTGCTCCAGTTTGAGACCATATTATGGAGTTTCCAGTGCAGTGGCAGTGCAAGTGGGCACCTGGGGGGTCAATTGCCCACAGGCACTAGGCAAGAGTGGGGTGGAGCACCATTGAGTTTTTTAGCTGTAACTGGGGCGTAGATGGGGGGTTGGAGATTGGCAACTGACATAAGAACTGTTCTTGGTGGAAAGTAGGGGCGCCACTAAAGAACATTGCCCCCAGGCACCTCAGGAGCAGCACCGCTAAAGAACATTGCCCCCGGGCACCTCGAACTCTTGCGCTGCTACTGGTCCAGTGAGAATTTTAATGTAGTTGACAATGTGGTTAGAAAGATGGCTTTGTTGCAAGGAAAATGGGTTCAGAGATTGTAATATAGGACAATCAAATTGCTGACATTGCAATTCATAAGCTGACATATTGGATCCATGGCATTGACCCAGAAGTGAAGAAGAACTGATTTGATCCTCAGCAGTTTTAATCAAATTTCCTATTGATTTTGTTGAGAGATATACATATACATGTATATGTGATACTTTATAAGGAGTTATTGGATGACTGGCAAGAAGGTGAAACCTACTGTCCTTCAAGTCAAGTTTTCCTAGGAAGCATGGAGAATATTGTAATACATGTACCTAACATCTATATATTCTTCCATCCAACCATGATCATTGGTGCAAAATTGCTTGTAAAATCATGCAAATTATATAAAAACTTAATTTACAAAGTTGTCCTAATTCCAATTTCCATTTGGAAAACATTATCTCCACTCAAGTAAAAGAAGTTCTTGATATTATTTTATTATGAAGCAGTGCTTTAAGCTTTTATTTCAGAAATCTTTACCAAAATTTTAGAAACTTTTATTTCTTGGATGTTAATAGAAACCAAATTTGTAGCACTGTAGAACAGTATTTTCCTATATTTAAAGTTTTGGACTTTAATTTTGTCACATTTTTCAAACGTCACCTTTAGTTGGCACCATATAGTCACTATTGTGTTGAGGTGCCATTAAACGCTACTACATACATACATACTTAAAGTATTAAAAATCCTTGTAAATCCTTGTTATGGAACAACTAAATCGATTTGTACTGTGCTTTCTGTTTTTTTTTTTTTTGTGTAGTTTGATCACTTTCACCCATCTTCCTGTATGCAGATGAAGTGTTTTCCTTCATTGTTTTGCTAACTGATTCCCCATTTGTTCCAGTCCTCCATTGCTTTGCCAACTGATTCCCCATTGATCCATTCCTCCATTGATTTGCTGCTTCCCCATTGATCCATTCCTCCATTGTTTTGCTAACTGATTCCCCTTTGATCCATTTCCTCCATTGTTTTGCTAACTGATTCCCCATTGACCCATTTCCTCCATTGTTTTGCTAACGGAGCCCCCACTGATCCATTCCTCCACTGATTTGCTGATTCCCCACTGATCCATTACTCCATGGATTTGCTGATTCCCCACTGATCCATTCCTCCACTGATTTGCTGATTCCCCACTGAGCCATTCCTCCACTGATTTGCTGATTCCCCACTGATCCATTCCTCCACTGATTTGCTGATTCCCCACTGATTCATTCCTCCATTTTGATTTGCTGATTCCCCACTGATCCATTCCTCCACTGATTTGCTGATTCCCCATTAATCCATCAGATAGACATAAGAAACAAAGAAAAACTTGTAATTTGCTACACTTGACCTGTTCCCACCATCAAACTTGTAAATCGCTACACTTGACCTGTTCCCACCATCAAACTTGTAATTCGCTACACTTGACCTGTTCCCACCATCAATTTTGGACCATTCTCCTCCTTATGCAGAAATGGGTAGGAAATCAAGGAGGCACCAACTTGGTAGATGTAAGTGAAAGTACATGTGCTCATTTTTTAGACAGCTTCAAACATTATGTTTATCAAAATACTACAGGGTATTAAAAATGAAGTGTATACAATAGTTGTGATATTGCATGAGAAAAAAATAACATTTGGCTTAATTACAGGGGATGGTAATATTAAAATATTCCTAAGGCATGAGTACATTGTAATGCATGTTACAGAATAAAGGAAATCAAATCATATTAGGCAAAGGTTGCAAAGTATCATGTTGTGACAGGCACTAATAGAGGCAATCTTTTTGCCCTGGGATGCATCCCGTGACAATGTTCCAGCTGAGTAGGTCATGGACTTTTCAAAAGAGCGTGGTTTTTAAAAAAAGATTTTCCTTTGTATTTAGAGATTTTGACCTCTTTTTTGCTTTTATCTTTTTTTTTGTATGCCTTTTTTGGGGATAACTAGAATTATTTGGCACTATATAGCCAGGATTGTGCTGATGTGCCATTAAACCTTTAAAAATATGTATTTTCCAATTCGTTTGCAATATCCTATTTTTGTTTTCATTTTATATTAATGTTATAACAGTTCCATGAATTTTTAATGTTCAGACAGTGTTCTTCATTGGCAAGGAATGCAATTTATTATCCTCTCATATTGCCTACAAGTCGAGTCCAACTGCAAACTGAACAGACCCAGATCTGCCATCACATAATGTGCCGGCAGATCTGGGTCTGTGCAGTTTTTCGGGAGTAATCAGTAGAACAAACAGTATAGACCTGATCTGCCTCAGAATTATGCAACTGCAGAATCAGGGTTTATGTTGCTTGCAGTTGGACTGCACTTATAAGCAAGTATATATGATATACAACCATACTATACAATCTTTGTCATTCACATTTCATAATCGGGAATATTAATCTTTGCTAGAAAAGACATCTTGTTCACTAACAGAAATATTAATGGACTTGATTCTCTAATTCCATCAGATTTATTTACAGTTATTACAATATCTAGCACAGATTAGATCAAGGATTTTAAATAAATTAATATCATAAAATGCCCTACAGCTATCTGATTAATTTTTTCTTCTGATTCGCTAACCATGAATATAATGCTTGCTTTAATTTATGTCTGCACTTAAAATAGAGATTTATTTGACCTTTAGCAGAATTTACAATAAAAATACTTGGTAAAAATCTTTAATGCAAAATGCACACTTGGGTTAGTTTCCAAATATTTTTTTTTATATATATTGGATCACTTGGTTGGTATTACAGATTATGATGTGCTGTAATGATGCTTACAGTGTAATTTGCAAGTCACATGTCAGTCAAGGATGATTTATTGGTTTGCAAAGAAGGAGGAACAGACTTTGTAGGACTTGCTTGGTAGAGAAGAGAAGTTTGCACAAGGCCCAGATGTCAGTCAAAAACTATAAATAATATCATCATCAAATGCATTGACCCTATGATACATACAGTTTGACTGATGGCTGGCATATGTTTGGTTCAGTTTTCTCTACAGGACTTCAACAAATATGAAGAACATATTCTTTAAGTAAAGGAAGTGGTCCTTCCCAGTGTGTGAAGAAGTTTGTTACAAATAGATGAAACAACTTCCTCATGTTCAGTATTTGTAAATGTCCACACTTCATGTAAGTCAAACATTGTACACATAGTGAAAAATGTATATATATATATATATATATATATATATATATATATATATATAAGACCAAATACCACACAGTACACATACCATATATACTCTCATATAAATCTGATCCAACTGCAAACAACATAGATCCAGACCTGCCTTTGCATACTGCATCGGCAGACCACAGTCTTGTTGGTTCTACTGTTTAGTCCCAACAAACTGCATAGACCCAGATCTGCTGCTGCTGGTGCATGATGCAATGGCAGACCTGGGTCTATGCTGTTTTGCATTTGAATCAAGTTATACATAAGCATACATGGTATGCTTGATCTCTGTCCCATTAAATTTGTGTGTTAACTTTTTGCAACATGGGGGAGATCATGAACAAAATAAAGTGCATACAAATATGAAGTACTGTAATCTGCTCAATCACAGAACATTTTTGTTATAAACTGTGTCAGATAAAGAGAGTTATATTAGGGTTTATATGGTAATCAGATGGCAGTGTCTGTTTCTATAGAGACTTCATTTACACTGATGTAGGTAACAGCTTGCTTTCATGATGAATGGCCATGACCTGTATTGGCCTGATGGATCCTGGGAATGTCCATATGGTTTGGACTGACCCCCAACAGACTATGTCAGGCTGTGAATGATTAAAAAGTACAGTAGTAATCAGCTCAGTAAAGGGTAGAATATTATATTTCCCCAGTAGATTTGTACATACCGGTAGGTACAGTAGTAATCAGTTCAGTAACTTAAGGCTATTTTTTGTGTCCTATCATATTTCGTATTTTGAATAAAAAATATCCCTAGCAAGAAACTTCTAGTTCATTTTTTGTCAGCTAGCAATTTTACCTGCATATCAAATTTATAACTAGCAAACTGCTAGCTTGCAATCATCAATTTTGAGCCCTGCTCGCCCGGCGCCATTTCCACAGTGCAAACTTGCGACGACCCTGCATCAAGCTATAGAATTTTTCAAAAGCTGGACAATCACACCAACATTTATCTTAATAATTTTATCTCTAGTATCTTGGTACATTTTTATAAAAAAAAATGCATATAGTAAATTATTTCTGGAACAGAAGTTACAAAACTCTCTCAAGCAATGGTAACTTTATATCTACCTGCCTCTGGTAACTTTATATCTACCTGCCTCTGGTAACTTTATATCTACCTGCCTCTGTATTAAATTTATGGCTAGAACATCTAAATATTGAAAAGTACAGAGGAATGTAAACAGGTAATCCTCTGCATAGATATTTCTCAATATTCAGTAACGACTCATATTCTTTATAATACATAGATTTTTTTGACTGATTTACCTTTTCATGCCAATTTTGATACACAATCCGTTTAATATCTGAAAAAGTGAGTGCATGAAAAGTTTTAAATTGAGCATATATTTTCATTTGAAAAATTGAAATAATCTTGTAAATAATTATTATTGAGACTGCCGTTAATAATCTAATTCATTTAGTTTTGGATTTCACTAGTCAGTCTTATAATTCAAAGGAATAGACAATGAAATGGACAAAAAGAGGTAGGTGCATATAAGTTGGTAAGTAAAAGAGTAGATGTAAGAATAAAATGAATGAAAGAATGAAAAAATGAATGAACGAACAATAAATGAATGTAAGAAAAGATAGACAAATAGGAGAATTGCGAAATATATGAATTTACACACAAATGAGAATAAACAAGAGGATAATAAAGGCATTTCACAAAATGGAAATTATAATATTACTGAAACCAGGAATGGAAATACAAGATGCAAATGACTACAATCAACAGAGGTTACTATAGAATGGGGGTTTTATTGACTGTTTTTATTAGACCGAACAATTAAACAATTATCCTCTTAGCCAATAAATCACTAATCTCCCAAAATTAGAGGACTTGAAGACTATAAAACAAGTTTTTCTTTGTTTTATCTACTAAATCTGGTTTATATTTTATCTTTGAAGTTTATTTTGTACATATTGATATGAACAGAGCAACACAGTTCACAGAGTATAAGACATAGTTCAGCGTAAGCATCACATTGTGTACACTCCAATGTTTGTTCTGTTTGTCCGAAAGCAATATGGCGGTACACACAAGGTCTTGTGGGTAAATTACATCAAATTCTATTTATAGCAACAAGGTGAATTAATAACCTGCCCAATTGGGAGTCCTTTCTTCAAAATCAAGATCAAGGTTATGGCTCAATATTATATATTTTCATTTCACTTTTTCCTTCACTCCAAAATTTTTAAACTGAGAGTAAGAGATGAAATGTGGTATACCTACACATGATCACTAAGAAGGTGTATCATATACTACATTAGGGCTTCTATTTTCAAGGTCAAAATCATTTCAGTTTTTTCTGCCACTCTTTGCCTTCTGCTCCATAACTTGAAAGCTGTTTGAGATTAAGGGATGAAACTTGGTATACTTATGCATCATCACTAGAAGGTTTGTTGCGTACCAAATTGGTGTTCCTATCTTCAAGGTCAAGGTCATGGCTCTATTTTATCTGCCATTAAATGTGGTCATCATTACTAAAAATAGGTAAACCTTTAAATGACTTTATTTTAGAAAGCGCTTAGTAGAATTTTACCTAATTTGACAGAAAGCATTATGGCATAAGGGGCTTTTAATTATATAAAAATGATGCCGATATGCTGTCAGATATGGCCACCATTACTACAAATAGAAAAACCTTTAAATGAGTTCATCTCAAAAACAGTTGAATACAGTACAGCTCACGTGATTTTTCGGAACTCCGCGCATCGCAGTGGGGGTGGAGAGTGAGTGGAGAGGATTAAGAAAAACCCCTCCACCATCACTCCACGCATCCTGACGGAGTTGTCGCGGAGAATAGCCCTGCACACCATGCTTTCTCGCGGAGTCGCATCCGATCACCACCGCGGAGTGGACGTGGTCTCGATAATATGGGTGTGGTTTACTGTTTATTACCCATGCAAGCAGAGGTTGAGAGAGAGCGACGGGGGGGGGGGGGGCACCGATTTATCTACATCGTTATCCCTCTGGGGAGCAATTTGCTAACTTTTTGATAGTGAAAAAAACGTAGTAATTCAGTTAATTATAAATATTTCCTTGTTCTAACGAAGATAATGTATGATACATAGTGCCAAATCATATTTAAGATGATGATAACGTAATGACAATGCCTTGTAAACTGTATTAATACTACATTTTGCGCAATGAATCTAATTTCTTTTTCTTCAATACTATGTTATCGGAATCTAAACATGCATTCATATCCATATTTCTTTTTCAGTAAACGCAATACAAAATTGTAATGATCATATGAAAGTCAGTGATATTGTACTACCTGCAATGAAAAGAACGATAAACATCGAGCAAATTAATAACAAAGCTGCAGTCATACCTGACTGAAGTGAAACAAAATCGCACAAGTTCCGATGGTTACTCCATGCATGAGTACTCATTCACATATTGTACATTTTTTTCTGACATCCAATCGCTTTAATAAAGCATAACTAAGATTTCACATCGTTATTTTATTTTAAACTGTACTATTTTGCATTAATTACCAAAGTAGCGGGTTTTTTTAAAAAATCACAAATGGTCGCAAAAGGTCATCCTAGATACATGTAGTTGACACATGCAAGTAACCTAGCACAATAGAAGCCATCAGTACTGCGTGTTTTCTTTGATATTGATGTGTTAATTTCATGTGCTAACTGTTAACCTAAAAGTACAACAGCAACGCTTCTGCGGGTTTGTTTTCTTTGCCATTGATTTGACAAACTTGCGCATCAGATGAAATTAATGTTTAACTTTTTCTTTTCTGTTCGTTTTCCTATTGCATAATACAGAAAAATAAGATGAATAATTTTAGATCATTAACTCTTCTTAGTAAAGTCCCCCCCCCCCTCTCATAAAATATGGAATCCAAATCACTACTGCACAAGTTATCGTAAACTGAAATCTGGAAAAGTTTGCAAGTGGTAAGAAACAGAAACACGCTCAATAACCAAAGGCTCTAACAGTCACAAACAGAAAACTGCATTCTTTAATATCTGCGTACAAATAATTAAAAGAGTATATTTTATTTTTATATTTTCGCCGTAGGAAAATGAGCAAATAATAGGATACACATGGAGACAATACATCCATGCAAAATGCTCTAAACTTGTTGGAAATTAAAATCTCTGAACATCTCAGATTTTAGAATTTTCCATATTAATTTTCATTTCGGTAATAAGCCGAGTTCAGATTAATTTCTAACAATTATCAAACTTCCGTTGTTAATGGCGGGACCATAATTGCGGCTGTAAAGTACAACGCGCCAAGTCAGATGGCTTCGTGTGATAAAAACACACTGTTCCCAAGCTGAAACTGACATCATCCTTTGATGCAAACCCTTGTTAATATTTTACAACAGTGTTCACAATGGTCACTGCCTTGATTTCTGTAGAACATCCGCTGAAGTCAAGTCTTTATTAGAGAGAGACAATTGAATTTTCCAACCGTGGGAAATGGGCGGGGGGGGGGGGGGGGGGGGGGGGGGATGTGTGTGTGTGTGTAAATGCATGAAAACTATTGTCTTTCTCTGATTTTTGTAGCAGACGTTAATCCATTCAATATTTCACTTAAAATAAATAATTACTGTGATGAAAGAACAAAAAATAATTAAATTCATAAACTTATTGCAAAAGAAGTCGATCAACCTTTTATGAACAGTAATGTGTACTGAATATACAAGACTTTTGAAATTATTTTTTTATTGTCCAAATATATGATTGAAATAAAAACGACTGATTCTTCAGATGGTATCCGGTTGTAAATCACTCTTGACGTCTCAGTCTTTCCGTAGGTGGTCTTCATTCATTGGCTGTTCAGATGTCAATCAGTAATGTCGACTAGCCCCTCCACGGTGGAGTTTAAATTGACGTGCCTGCCGAAACGTGGTGGTGATTTGTAGGTATTTATGCCTCCACCACGGATTGCTATCGCGGAGCTAAAGTGGAGGGGATTAAGTACCCCACCGCGATGCGCGGAGTTCCGAAAATTCACGTGAGCTGTACTGTAGAATTGGACCAAATTTGACAAAAAGCAATTGGGCATTAAGGGCTTTCAAATTTGAGCAATGATGTCCGTCTGCCATCAAATATGGCCACGATTACTAAAAATATTAAAACCATTAAATGAATATTTTCAAAAACTGCCCAAAAGAATTTCACTAAATTTGACAGCATCCTGTCCTGAAGGACTTCCAGTTTTGAAGAAACGATTGTAGTTCACCATCAAATATGGCCAACATTACTAAAAACAGAATAACCTTGAAATGGCTTCTAAAAATCCACTCAAGAAAATTTGACCAAATTTGACAGAAAATGATTCACCATTAAATACTGCTGCTGTTACTAACAATAGAAAAACCTTTACTTCACAAAAACCACTCAACGGAGTTTGACCAAATTTGACAGAAAGTATTTTGGCATATAAAGGGTTTTCAGGTTTGCACAAATGATGCTGATCAGTCATCAGATATTGAAACTGTAGCTAAAAATAGACAAACAACCTTTCAAAAACTGCTTAAAAGAACATTTGACCAATTTGACAGAAAGTTTCCATGTTTGAAGGCCTTTTAAATTTATAAAAATGATGCTGATCCACCATCAGATATGGCTGGTGTTACAAATGTACAAAGGCATTTAAACAACTTTATCTAAATAAAATGACTCGAAAGAATTTGATGAAATTTGACAGCATCCTGGCATCAGTGCCTTTCAGTATTGGACAAATGAAGCTGTTGTGCCATCAAATAAAAAATACAGAAACCTTGAAACAGTTGTGTTTATAAAATTTGCAATCAACAGCATTGGAAGATATTTTTTCAGAAGCATCTTACCCAGATTTCTTTGCCAGCTACACTTGCATTTGGAGATCAGGCAGATGTCGGCAAGGTGAGCAATGTCATGTTCACTTAGCCTATTGTTCCTAAAGATCTGCTGCCCAGTGAAGAATGTTACTTTTATTTAATCAAAAGCAGCATCAAAGTTTTAACAGAAAATGCAGCATTTATTGAATTCAGATTGTTGTTGCATAGGATGATTTGACCAATTCGAGAAAGGTCGCTTGTTCATAAAATTCCAGACATTTCATTAAGATCCAATTATTTCTAAAAAATGTAACATGACCTATGCTGACTTTTTTTTATATATGTTGTGTCAGTTAAATTAGGGCCTAACATAAGTGAGATAGTTTGGTACAAATTGAACTTATAACTAATGCATTTGATTTCATAAAAAATGTACAAAATTGAAGGAAATATATAGTGAATTTAATTAGTTTAGTGATGGCTTAAAACTTTCGAAGGCACTAGCTTTGATGGTTCCTTTATCTTGAGAAAAGTATCAATATAAACTTCAAACAAAACTTGTAATTTTTATAGATTTTTAAAGAGGTCTGCATGGCATGAAACATTTATGATAGTTTTTAATTTCTATTAAATATTTATTGATGGAATTTTTTCATTTGGAGTCATTACTTTTTTCAGGTATTTCTTGTTAAAAACATTTTTTTTCTAAACAGTCTAAAGCAGTCAGTAACATGAAGATTACATTGCTGTCACATGACCTATGTCATCTCATGGGATCATGAGGCACTTATGGGGGAAGTATAAATAGCTGTTGGTTTAAATGTGCATTGTTTTCTTAATTGATTTTAAATTTGTTACTCTCTTGTTCTTGGATTACAACGGCGTTTTGTATGTTACTGTTTCAAAGTAGTGCCTTTTCCACCCCTTTACATCCATAGACTATTGTGTTGTTGTTTGTCAGTGTTGCCAATCACTACCTTTAAATAGATACCCCACCTGAAGCTGGTCAGGTGATTTACCGAACTGAAAAGAACAGAACAGAAAAATGCCATTATTCTTTTGTTTAAATACCATTATTCTTTTGTTTAAATATCAGGCCACTTAAGCAAAATATAAGAACAAATAAATTTATAAGTGGTGACATATTGTGTTATGTGTATGTTGAATATGTAGCAATTTTAGAATGCAAATAGAGTAGCATTTGGAAACAAAAATTGAGAAACTTATCAATCATTCACACTGATATTCCTAAATTATTAAGTTTGATAATACCAGTGTGTGATATCATCACTGTTAATGGACGCTAAGTACGACACAGGTGACATGAGTTGTTAATCTTGTTTCATGGTGACACTAGATCTGTCATCTGTAATATTAGCTCAATGACTTGGATTTGTCTTGTCTTCACATTACTGTACTGCCCAGTTTACATGTCTCTTGTTTTGTTGACCTGTATGGGTGTAAATAAAAATTGTTTATTGTTGGTTTATTTCACACAGACTTTGATCAATGAGTTGTAATTTTTGTGTTAAAATTGTATTTAGATTATACATGATCAATGCAGGTATAACCCAGGCCAATACACCAAACCATTTTGAGAGCATTTGTGGGTCAACTGTGACTAGAATTAATAAACTGAATATACATCAAGTGCTGTCTTTGATCTCGCCATGTCCTCTTATACAGACATAGGGTTCTTAATGGCTCTTACTGATAGAGGGCTGTCAGATTGATTTCTGATGATAGTGATAGAGAAATAGTCAGGAATTTGTAAGACATATTTAGAGAGAGGACTGGTGTGCATACCTGGGATACATAATAGGTCAAATATTCAGGCACCAGACAATGCTTATACATACTGTAGTAAGGGTTTTATAGGAACAATAACCGAAGCTGTCCAATCAGTCCAGCATGACCCTTATGTCACCACTCATGTACTTAGACAAAAAATATTCCCCTTTAAAATGTTTCCATTGAAATGAGTTTTATGCAAATTAACAGATTCCTCTTTTGTTTTTTTCAGTTTATTTAAAAAAAATGAACAATGTACACTGAATACAAAGAGAAAACAAAAGGATATATAAATATAAATATATACCCAAAAGGATTTCATATCGGTGATATTTGTAAAAAAAAGTTGAGATTCATACATCAAATAAAAATAAAAAATAAAATAAAAAATAAACCTCGGAGCTAGATTATAAGTTAAAAAGTTCATCCCATTTCTTTTTCATTTTTATCTACCTTGCTTTCATTCATACCAGTAGTTTTTTTCTATATCTTTTCTTTGTTTCAGGATCACTTCAAAATTCATAAAAGGAGGAGCAGTATTAGAATGTCGTTTAGCGCCCAAAATAACGGTGTTAATAAGATCTTCCTTTTCGACACCGATTCCAAAACTAATATTGAGATAATTAAAAAAAACTTCTATATTCAAATGCTTACGAAAATGATTTAATTGCCCCCAAAGTGATTTTTTAAATAGACATTCCCAAAATAGAGGCATTAAAGTTTCTTCATTCATGTTACAAAATTCACAGAATGAAGAACTTACTGTATACATTTGAAGAGAAATTTATTAGTTGCTACTATTCTTGCTATGTATCAATATAGCCTGGGTTTCAGTCTGGTCAGTTTTATTGAAGTTTTAGATTGACGGCCTGGGAACATGTGAAAATTGAGCGCAGCTCCCTCTGCTTTACTACTCGGATTATATGGGGTAATTTCACATTTCATAACTCTGATCTAGTTGTCCCAAAATAGACCGCAACCTTGCCTCATTTTGGATAAGGTCAACGTCATATGTAAATTGGCTATTAATAGGATTAATCATCATGGAAAACACCTCACATATCCCAAGTGATCAATATTGCCACATAATCTCTATAGGGTGCCATTAATTAATGATAATCTATTTTCAATGGATTATCAGCAGGGAATAAAAATAAAAGAATATGTTGGCAAAGCAAACATATAGCGACGACTGTACCCAGATTAGTATCTATACTGAAATTCTCAAAGTTAGATCTGATCCCTTTTTAGAGAGAAGGCATTTGGTAGCATTATGAGTACATGTACCATATTTATCTGGTGAAGGGCCCATGCTTAATAATAAGCCCCTATTTGTATCTCGCCTGCAAAGCACAGACTATACATAGGCATCACCTTAACAACAGTATTTTCAATGTTTTACTGACATGATTGTATATATAGAGATCTACATGAAGAGTTAATAAACTGGATATTTTACTCTTTGGATTAATACTAATTACGTTTCTTTAAATTTGATGGTGTATTTTGCGAACACCGCAAAACACAAACTTACTATTCTATGATGAGTCTTATATCATCACGATGTTAATGATGCCTTGCTGAATGCCTCGAGTGGCTTAGTGACCAAGACTAATTCAAGGTGCAATCGATTTGATGGCTTTATTTGAGTGAATGTTCTTACAGTAATCAAGTACTTTTATTTCAAAAGTGCACAAAAATCCAAAACTTGCACTGGTAGCATAGTTTAAGTTGATTGAAGGCATCATCATAAAACATGGATTGTGATTATTGCAGGAGCAATATAAGCTGACAGCTTTGGACTAAATGTTCAAAATTAAAGTGCTTTGCATAATTTTAATGCATTTGAAAATTTCTTTATGCATTTTTGTCTGCGTAAAATATGCAGATACGCAAATATGCTGCTTGTCTTGAGCTCTGATTGTATGTACAATTGTAAAACTATATGGGTTTATTCATCTTAAGGGATACTACTCACCATGGAGAAAAGTAGGTCTGAATAATACATGCTGTTCTATTGTATTTCACCTGAATTTGCACAATATTTTGCTTTTACGCTGATAGATATTCAGTATCTGATGACATCAGTGTCTAATGACATTAGTGTCATTAATTTATTTTCCTCTGTTAAGTGATGAACTATGGGTTTTACAGTACATGTTTACAGGAGGCTTCTTTCACAGAGGTACTGTGACTTATTGGTACTTTATGCTACTAAAACATCAATTAGTCACCCCAAGGCTTCTGAAAATCCTACCTAACTTAACTTTTGAAATTGATGGACCTGGCCCACAAACGTTGTTGACCTGTCAAATACTCCCCCAGTCAACAGTTTGGTACTTGATCAGTGGTGAAGTGTTGACATGAGGAGAGGCCATGCTTTGAAAAATTTAGAATGGGGAATAAATCCTTTCACAGCTTGTGGATGAAATAAAAACCTATGAATATATTAATAATTTTGTGAAAAATATTTTTAAGAGCTTATTAGAACTATCACTTACAAAGCCTGATAACTGTTGATGAAATAAAAACTTACAAATATAGCATTCATTTAATTATGAATATTGTTAGGAGTTTATTGATCTTTCTTTTGCAAGAACTGATAACAACTGTGACTGATTGTCCAAATTACACAACATTCTGAGTGAAAGAAAATAGTATCTTAATTACTAGTCTTAGTTCAAGAATATAATTATCTCACTTTTATTTACATGACAGCGCTTGCAAGTTACTAGTTGAATCTTGACCCATATGAGCATTTCAGAAGATTATAGTGTTAGGTTTTTATGACTGTACCATATATACTAGCTTATAAGTCAAGTCCAACTGCAAACAACATAGATCCTGATCTGCTGTCACATAATGCACTGACAGATCAAACTCTGTGTTGTTTTACTGATTGCTGATATCAAACTGCCTAGACCCAGATCTGTCTGTGCATTATGCTATGGCAGATCTGGGTCTGTGCAGTTTGCAGTTGGACTTGACTTATAAGCGAATATATATGGTAAGTGATAAAAATGAAAAGAGAAAAGCATGGATGGAATTCATTGATGTTACTTGTCACCAAATCTGGATGTAAGCCATTCATATTTTGTTTCTGAATGGACATCAGTTTATCAGCAAGTAATGGATGATTTTGACATAAGTGCCATGCAGCATTTGACACCAGTATGTTCTAAATGATTGAGGATACTGGTACATTTTGAACTGCATCCAGTGTCGTCCCCGAGAATTGTTATTTCATTAGGACATGTACTAGATAGATCCATCGCCATTATCAGATTGTACCAAATCACATTTATCACAGTAGCAGATTTTATATCCTGTGACAAAATAGGCTGGAAATTAAAATAATGTACAGATTATATCAGTACTTGTGTTTCTTGAAGGATTAAATGAGAATTTTTAGATTTTCTCAGTTTTCATAATAATTTTTTTGATAAACAGATGTAACAGTAGAGTATTTTACATGTATGTATGGGCATGGTGTGATAGCATACAAAGTTGTACTGGAGTCTCTAAGACTCATAATAATGAATACTGTTGTATTTCCATTTGAGTTTTATTGAAGCAACCATGAAATCTTTGGAAATTGGCAATATAAAAAAATAAAATTGAATCCTCAGTCAGCGATGTATTTAGGTTTTTGCTGCCCTGGGTCCATTCAGAAGTGCAGCCGCCACATAATTGCAAAGAGGTGAGGGACTGCAGGAAGAGGTGGATCGTGAATCGTAAATCTTATTTTTGATAATTGCTTAATTTAGTGTTGTGTTTGCTACGTATTGTTATTCACTTAAGCAGTTTATAAAAAATGCCACTGGAATTTTGCCGCCCCATCAACTTTGCTACCCTTGACATGGGACTAGTCTGTCTGTGTGGAAATGTCACTGTCTTCAGTATATGCTTATTTTCCTGGATTTAATCAAGGTTATAGAAATACTTCTGAAATGCACTGTACATGTATGTTGGTGCATTGATCATACTTGAGAGACAATATAAAATACTGCAGCCCAAACAAAATAATTTAGCTACACCTGTTGATCATTACATACAGTTTATGAATGAACTTGCATTCTATTGAGGATTTTGAATGAACATTCAACCTGTGTGGGCTGTGGACCAGACTGTGTTACATAAATGTTTAATGAAGGGTAGTAAACATCGGGGAATATTTTGTCTTCCTACAGGCTCATGGGTCAATGATCTGATTTTCATGGTGCACAGCATACATTCTTTTCCTTCATGCCAGTTATTCAATTGTGTCAAAATAACCATTTGTGTATTAAAAGAGTCACACCCAGTTAACCTCTACCTGTCAATATACACAGATAAGCACAGCTACTATAGAGCCAAACATTAATTTCAAATTTGGAGGTCATTGCCATCAAGATGTTGCTGTCCCTGCTCTCTGGCCATAGAAGTTACATAAAGCTACATATGGTGTTCAAGTTCAGTAATTGTGTTAGCATTTAGTGTAATTGTCATATTTCTGACCATTTTTAGACTAATTCCCACAACATTACTGTTTGAATTCTTCATCAAAACCTCGCTTTTCCAAAATAGTCATTAGATCAAGTAGAAGTCCAATCTACAGGGTCCACAATTCTAGACCCAAGGGGGCCATATTGGAGCTGTGGCCTTCCATTTAATCCTCTTTTTTCCTTCTCTATGTCTTTGGTGGGAGTTGACTCAGCTCCCTCCTCCCTCAGAACTCTCACTTACACCCCGGCTGTATTGTCAAGTAAAAATGACCTTTAAAATACCTTGGATATAGTAATGTGTGTTCTGTATGGAACATCACTTAAGATGTTTCTCTTCATACACATGTATCATCAAAAGTGACAGTAGATTGTCCTTTGGCTGGATCTTACTGTATATACTCGCTTATAAGACAAGTCCAGCTACAAACTGGACAGAACAAGATCTGCCATCACATAATGCACTGACAGATCTGGGTCTATGCAGTTTTGTTGGGAGTAATCAGAACTTTCTACACAAAGGTGCTGCATTTATTGATTTTTACAATGACTAAGGGTGACTTCCCAACTATAATAGTACTTTTTATCTGTAGTTGTGGACCATATTTATGGGAAACTTGATATGTAATCATTTTAGAAATGATTTAAACCAGTTCCTAGCAGGGATTATCTATTCAGGATTCAGTGTAGACGGAGTTTCATTATAGGCTTTGATAAACAAATGTGGATGATATCTGATCTTGGACCTAAAGATGTTGAACCAAAATATTATATATACGAGAAATAAGGGAGCTTACTAATGTGTGTGTGTGTTTGTGTGTGTGTGTGTGTGTGTGTGTGAGAGAGAGAGAGAGAGAGAGAGAGAGAGAGAGAGAGAGAGAGAGAGAGAGAGAGAGAGAGAGATTGTGATGCAGACTACATGTAAGAACTACTTGTATCCAAAACTGAAGAGCTTGACAACATGCAAAAACTACTCACCACAGAAACTGAAGCATTTTACTCCATTGAACATGGTTAATTTTACATTTATAAAAACACATGTTGACATATTTAATTTAACTTTGTTCAGATTACAATCAAGACATATGTTAGACTGACTTTAGCAAGTCATCACAACAAAGTACATGTAAATTGGTCAAGTATGTGGAACTATTTTGTTAGACTCTCAGCATACATGTGTCTGCTAAGAGGGTTGGCATAGGGATAATATACAAAATTGTATAGTGAATGACGAAATAGCAGAGGTGCTTACTTAACGGTGATGGTGCAGTTTGAATGAACAGCTCTCAGTCAGAATTCCATTCCTAACAATTGTTGAATTGTAAAGTATTCTGTTGATCATATTGTACTAAATCTGACAACCATCCTACCTATTCGTTACTTTTTTCATTGACAAAATCTGTACTCTTGTTGACTTGCTGTTGACTCTAAAATGACATGTATTTTGCATGCAGGGAAAGCAGAAGAACATTTTTTATTATATTGTTTTTACATGTAGAGCCCATTTGCTTCTTGTGCATTCATATTTCTTTATGCATATATCAAATTTTGACAGCTGCTTAATACTCTTTTGGAGATTGGAGTGTTATAGTATATGGTAGCAGACACAGTCACAATATGATTCTAAGAAAGTAAACTCTGTTAGTACACGTGTCTCCTAATATATACAGTAAATACTAGTAGGTATGAAGAGAGTGAATTAAAGGTCTGCAATTTATTAACTCCAAGAAAGACAGATACACAAAAGAAACGAGGGGAAATTTGTCATTGTTATTGTGATGTATATTAGTTTGCAGAACAATGTGACCATAATAATGGGGTCTGAGTTCTAGTCCTGGTCTGGCCATACAAAGATATCTTGGATTTAGAAGCACCATGTTTAAGCTTTTCTAGATCTTCCCATAGTCATCCACCAGTATTCATTCCTTACCCCAATCTCTTCAAAATCCAAGGCTTTCCATGTCCATTAATACTTGGGTAAAGCCCTGTTTATTATCCTGATGTCTGTGGCATTAAATACCCTAGATTTAATGACTCTTCTTCAATGAGTCACACAGTCCTTTGCAGCTTTCAGCACATGCTGCAGTTTACTTCTGCTTTGTTCACTACAGAAAAGTATCTATAGCTTGGGCTACTGGGGGGGGGGGGCTACTAGGGTAGGGGTACTAGGGTAGGGGTACTAGGGTAGGGCTACTAGGGGGGCTACTAGGGTGGGACTTGAACCCATGATGTTAATTCCACAGTGCCTACCACACTAGGGCATCCTATCTCTGTTGTCCTATATGTGCAAAATAGTGCAGCTTGTCAAAAAAGTCAGCAAATTGAACCAGCAATCTTGATAAACATTACAGTCAATAGAATTAATGGACAGGATAGAGCAGACATTAATACATTATATGTTTGTGTGGACTTGTAGGGATTATGTTTTACATCAGGGTTAATTACCTTTGACAGATTACAGACACATTTCCTGGCTTATAGACCATAAGACTTCCCTTATCTTTCTTGTAGACAAGAGTAAGAGGGCATACAGAGGGTGTTAGGCAATGAATTAAGCTGTCAAACCATAAAAATGTAATAGAGACACTTGTATAAAGAAGTTGCTGTGTTCGGTCTAGACTTTAGTTTCAAACTACATGTATTCACATTTATTTCTAGTTGATCATGTGTAATAAAGTAGTCCTTTAGATGGAAGATATATTTAAGGACAAGAGTATGTATGTATATATGTATGTATATATGTATGTATGTATGTATGTATGTATGTATGTATGTATGTATGTATGTATGTATGTATGTATGTATGTATGTATGTATGTATGTATGTATGTATGTATGTATGTATGTATGTATGTATGTATGTATGTATGTATGTGTTATTCATCTCTTGTATCAGGTGTACGATTTGGTTGGTCATCGTTATCTAGAGGATGATCGACCTCGGTGTTATTGCCCGGATTGAGTAGATTATAAAATAAATATGAAATTTTATAGATGGGATAAATAGAGATCTGAGCAGATATATAGAACAGAATAACACGAGCCCCCGTACATGAAATATAACAATTTAATCAATTTACATCAAACAAATGGAAATAATACATAACATTAGAAAGATACACTTCTTTTTGAAATCATTTACCGAATTTCAACACGAATATAATTATGTAATTAGCTGATCTGTTTAAAACGATAGACTTAGTTCATCATGGAATCGAGTGAACAATCGAAGCAATTGCCCAGCATGCCTGCATAACCTTGTTGTTGCTGGTCACTCCCTATTCAACATTGCTGACAGGTCAAGGTTGATGTTCTCCCTTTTTGCTTCTCTCTCTTTCTCTTATCCAGCCTCTTTCAGTCCTCAAACTTTGTGTGGGATACCTCTTCTCTCTACCCTCTACGTTGATACTTATACGTGCATCGATGGTTGGGTTTGTAGGTAGGTAAGTACATGTAGGTAGGTGGATAGATAGGTGGATAGGTAGGTGGAGCTTTTTCCCCTTAAAATAAACAAGAAGCAACCTAAATATCCCATCAGATTTTCATCTGGAGAGTAGGACATTACCCAACTCTCGTTACGTCAGATATTGTCCTATCGGAATTCAAACAGATACCAAAGGCTATCTGGTCAGGTCAAACCTGACAGACGATAAACAAACCTAGTTGCAGAAGATGAATGTACTTTCTAACAGCTATTTCATCACTAACTCACATTAACATCACACGAGAAATAGCAGTTTCAGTTCATGTTTTAATTATACAAATGAATCAATGAAATTCACTTCATGGCTTAACTACATTAGTGGTAGTGAATACTCACTCAACTCTTTAGCATACATGATATCATCTAAGACAGGTGAATTCACACAGATTCTCGCAACTCATAAAGTAAGGCATGAAATTCTTAGAATACATGATTCCTATAAAAATCAAGACGACAAATTCAAACAATTTGTCAAACACATATAAAGAAAATTGTTGCACGAATTTAAACAAATAAATTCAAACAAATAATAATACTGATATCAATGAATAGCATGAGATTGATCGAAATACCTTGTGCTTTTCGAGACTCGCTCGCTTCTACCGCCAGAATCGTGTCCAACAACTTCCAGACACCCGTCCCTTGAACAATTGTTTAAAAGAGAGAATTTCGCCTTACTCTGCTCGGAGTCCAGATTTTTCCGGCCTTTCGCAGGAACTTGGACTGATTAAATTTTGCGATGTGGAATATTTAAAAACATGAAATTTAGGCTGGGAAACACCCCCCTTATTTAGCGTAGCCAATCAGGATTAACATATCTACCGCCTTTTATAAATACACGCCCATCGTAGTTAGCGTAACCCTCTAGATTTCGTGTGCTATTTAAATAACCAATTCTGGAAAATTTCAAAAGATTACACTACTTCAACTGGCTTTACAAATAGTCTCTGCATCCTCTCAACTTTGACATTCTCAATACTTGGACCAAAATTAACCTTGTGTCCGACCTTTATACAAATGAATGCTTAATTAAGAATCAATTTCGCCCCAAACAGGGACATTAAAACCATCGCAGTCTATTGATTTAATATGGTACCTTTCCTCATAAATCAAATTAATTGTTATCTGCCAAACTAATGTGCTCTATAGAAATTCATCGACAGAAATTTGCACCCTTATAGTATGTATGTATGTATGTATGTATGTATGTATGTATGTATGTATGTATGTATGTATGTATGTATGTATGTATGTATGTATGTATGTATGTATGTATATGTGTTAGCATTTAATAGCACTTAGAGCACAATAATGGCTATATGGAGCACACTATGGCTATATGGTGCCAATTAAAAGCCAAGTTCAATAAATGTAAAAAGGAAAAATTGCACACAAAAAACTTTACGAAGATACCGGTAAACCTTTCCAAATAAATGTAAACATGAAGTTCTACAAAATAAAAGGTACAGATGTTTAAACTCTGTAAAATACATACAAAACAAAACACTGGCAAAATATATAAACTTCCTAAAAAATGGTGCCAAAAGGAAAAAAGCAAAGCAGGGATGTTTTATATTGTTTTCAAGTGCTATTCCTGCAAGATTTAGGTCTTTTGGGATACCTTGAAATAAAGATAAGATATTGTATGGATTTGATTGTGGTGTGTCACTTTAAAGGATCTGATAACAGAAGAAAGGGTTGTGTATAACAAGCAGATAGACAAATATAATGGAGTGGGTAGGGGCAGGCATCATATATGGTGTGCAGGTGCATACTTTTGTGTCTTCATGATATATTTCCTATTGGAACTGAAGCTCATAGTAATGTTTTAGTTATGTTTGCATCAAGTAAGTTTGAATCTGCAGATTCAGCTTCATTTCAGTTTGAAAAATAAAAAAATTGTAATACTTAAGGTGAATCTATCACGTCCTGTACTTTTTATACCTCTGCCAAAGTGGGGGTATATCATAATCCTTGTGTCTGTCCATCTACCTCTCCATCTGTGCATCCTTCCATCAGCCACAATCTCGTTAGAACAGTCGCACACATTTTTATGGATTGCCATGAAAAACTTGGTAAATATTATGGTCATGCACACTGACAAATCACTTTTCTCCCACAATTTTGTTTTAGAATTATTGCCCTTTTTTGTCCTTCAGTTTAAAAGAGTATAAGACAGAATCTTGTGAATGCAACTTGTCTTGCAGTTTTCTGTAGTTTGCTGTAAAACTTGGCACATATTATGGTCATCATTTAAAGATGCACGTATTGACAAATCTTTGTTTTTCCTTGATTTTTGTAAGAGTTATTGACCTATTTGACGTACTGCTGGATGCCGTGCATGACAGAATTTGTGAATGCGACTCCACTCTTGCAAATTTTAGTGGATAGCTGTGAAACTTGATATATATTATTGATATACATTATTGTCATCTTCAGAATATTGACCAGTCATTGTATGTGCACTATTTTTACACGAGTTAATGCCTTTTTTGACTATGGACTAATCTCCATCATGGGATGGGTGGGGGTGGGGGTGGTACAGGAGAAGCAGGGTTATTTTTTTGAAGCAAATTGCTCACCATACCACAAGTTGTTATTTGCAACTAGGCAGATGCCAGATTTGCATTTTTGGTTTTCTTGATTTCTAGTACTGGTAGCCATTTGTTTCCACAGAAGCCTGTGTTTAATAATATAATCAATGGAAAAACTTATTAGAGAAATCAAACCAGCATTCTGAACCATGGAATAAGTTCCTCGTTGTCTTCTAATTAAGCAAAAAATTACGGAAATAAATAATGCATTCATGTATTTGGAATTAAGAAAACTTGAATGAACTTGATTTTACCTTTCACAGGTACATTTTCTCTTACACCACTGGCACGACATCCAGAAAAGTGGAAGTGTTGTATCAAATGATAAATGTGCTCTAAACAGTTTGTGATTTGAAATGGCAGTGAATGTGAACGATTAAAATGAGCAGTGTTTGTTTAATGGTTTAATACATATGTAGGCAATTTTCCATGAAGCACATGATTATATAAATATCTTGTATTTCTGATATAAGTGTAATTAAAAATAATTAAAAAATTGCAGAGAAATAATATAGATATCTAGTATGACTGCAGTAAATATCAGGGTAGTGGTGATGGTCTTACTGGCCAATTAGATGTAAAACTTCTTATTTTCCAATGGCTGCGCATGATCATTAACATGTCTGCATGGCTGCCTTCAGCACTGGAGCCATGGTAGTGAGGCATTGGATTTGTGACCAGAAGGTTGTGGGTTCAATTCCCATAATTGGATCAGCCTGTATCAGCTACCATGATGTGTCTCCTTGGGTAAGGCAAGGCACTCTGCTTGTATCAGTACTATGTAAACATGAAGTTATGCTATGCTGTAAAACACCAAAACCAAATGAAAACCAAACATCTCTACTGTATTATACAGTTCTGTAAACTTGATGGTCACTAGCCAGCTAATTAGGATGTTTATTTGAAATGAATAACTAAGTAATTAGCAAGATGATAAGAAATTGCACTACATAATACATTTTCGGCTAGTCATGGGCAGATGGGGAACTAGGATATTATCCAAATTAGTTACATGTACATGTAATACTAGTACTATTATCTTCACCCTTTTCAATGCCTGGTCTGTGACATTTCTTTTTCTATTGCTATTATATGACCTCAATGACATGGTTTTTCATAAACCCATCATATAATTTTAATATTTTACACATTTAATATCATGCTATGACAGCACACATAGTTACAAGTAAAAGACAAAGTTTTCTTAAGGTACTTCAAAGCCAAATCACTATAGTTACTTCATGGCTTTTTTTAATAAAATCACTGTATTATATCTGATTTTTGTGTACACTTTATATTAATAATTTCTTTAGGTGTACAAGCAGTTATAGGTGAAATTTTGTTTATACATTTTTAATACAGAAATAAGTCTTCTGTACAAAAAATCGAGAGGACAGAAAATAAGAGATTTTTTTTCTCTTAATAGTGTAATAAAAACTTGAGTGTATGGAAAGATTACAATACAGTAGTGATTTGTTGTCATTCAGTTTATAATATTTGTATGCATTTTCTTATGAAATGTGTTGAATAATACACATATCAAACCTTCACCCACCAAAGCTCACACAATATAGAGTGATTCAAATCTGGCCCCATGGCCATGAAAATGTTGAGCGAAAAAATTCAACTCGCACTAAAAACTCAAAAATTCAAAAACATACTTAGAGTTTTTGATGATCCTTGAAATTTGGCATATATTTTGAGATACTTATAAGATAACACCCTAATTTTCGTCTATTAAACCTCACTCGGAGTGAAGTTATTGAAGATAAAAATTGTTGAAATTTGGCATGTATTTCGAGATACTTATAAGATAACACCCTAATTTTCGTCTATTAAACCTCACTCAGAGTGAAGTTATTGAAGATAAAAATTGTTGAAATTTGAGCACGAGTTTAGTTTTCGGTCTCTGTTTAGTGACTGTTGGGCCTGATGATGGAATAAATGAAGTACACATAAGTGGAACATTTACTGTATATACTCGCATATAAGTTTGATATAACTGCAAACTGCATGGACCCAGATCTGCCATTGCATAATGCATTGGCAGATCTGGGTGTGTGCAGTTTGTTATCAGTAATCAGTAGAACAAACAACATAGACCCTGATCTGCCAGTGCATTATAGGATTTTCAAATCAGGGTCAATGTTGTGTGCAGTTGGACCTGACTTACAAGTAAGTATATATGAAATATGAGATCCTGTATAATCAGAATTACAAGAGGATTCTTCATTGTAACAGGAAGATAAATATGGAGCCATATCATGTTGGATTTAAGATGTACAAACTGTACATGTAATGTACCATGAAGAGTCTGTATGTGTTAACTCAACCCAAGGTATTAAATTATTATCAATACAAAACCTGAACCCAAACTGAAAAACAGCTGTTGGTATGAAAACTAAGATATGGATATATTGGGTACACCGCATATATATGTGTATAAGCTAATACCAACTGCAAACTGCATAGTCCCAGATCTGCCATTGTATAATGAGCCGGCAGATCTGGGTCTATGCAGTTTGTAAGGACTAATCAGTAGAACAAACAACATAGACCCTGATCTGCCAGCGCATTATGCGATGGGAGATCAGGGTCTATGTTGTTTGCATTTGGACATGACTTATACATTAGTATATACGGTAGATGATGTACTTAAATCATTAAGTTTTCGTGATTCAAGCGTTCATTTTTATCTAGTGTATTGAAAATTAACAGTTTTAACTCGATGTGTGTACTGAAATTTTGCATTATCAAAGTTCAGTCCTCTGGTTGCATATGCTGAGTCAAACTGACCACTTAAGAGGAATTTTATGGGATGAAAAATATGATCTCTAATTCCTCTCACCTTTCTCTACCGGAGAGGTGTCTGACCACAGTTTTCTTACATTCATCTTTGCTGAAACTCGAACATGTGCAGTTTTTCCTTGTTTGTTTTTAAAACAAAAAGCTGTTTGAGTTAAAAGTTCTTATGAAAATATTTCCTTTTTTACAATTCATTTGAATTATATGTGTGCAGATCTATTGATTGTAAAGAAGTATATTATAATTATATAATGTGTTTTCATATTTTAAAGTTATTGAGGTTGACAGTTGATGTTACAATTAGCCAAGTTTAAAGGATATATCTGGAAAATACAAGATATATAGTTGCAGAAAGTTACAGATTAAAATGCAATGAATCTTTTTGCCATCAAAGTAAAGTTCACTGATTATTTAAAACCAATATTCAGCAGTTACTATGTGCCCAGTGAAGTGCAAAGTTTCCTTTCATAAGCATATAGATCTGCAGGATTCTACACGCGTTGAGGTCACGGAAGGGTTTTAGGAATATAAGTAGATTTTCTTTATAAGACATTTATTAACTACCCTGATTCCTAGGAATTTCTTATACAAAAGAAGTTCATTTATCCAAATCTTTTTTATCTAGATGAAAAAGTTTCACAAAATCACATATATATCATGGGAATTATTCATATTGCTCTCATCCCTTGTCGTGCCTTAGGTGGTACATCAAGCTTTGATGAGTGAGTGCCACTGCTGACAGTCTGCAGCCCTACATGTGATGGTGTTGTCAGGCCACATTCCTCCATGTCTTTCTTTATTGTCCTCCTCCATGTCTCTTTGGGCCGATCCCACTTTCATTTCCCATCTGGGGTCCAGTTGAAGGCTGTCCTGGGCAGTGCATCCAGTGACATTCGGCATACATGCCCCAGCCATCACCATCTTCTTTTCTTCACAGTCTGGACAAAAAAATGTTGATTCTGTCCTTTGATGAAGATCATCATTATTGATCCTGTTTGGCAAGAAGATGCCAAGAATCTTCCTCAGACACTTGTTTTGGAAGATTTCAAACTTTTGTGCTATTCTTGAGGTTAGCTTCCAGCATTCAGAGCCCTACAGTAGCATTGCAATTACATTGGTTCAGTAAATTCTCAGCTTGGTCTTGATTCCAAGTTGTTTGGACTTCATGTGTATTTCAGTATACCAAAGGTTTTATTTGCTTTGCTAATTCTGGTTGCTGCTTCTCTCTCTGAGTCTCCGTCTGTGGACACTTTGCTTCCAGGGTATATGAATTCCAACACCTCATCTATTGGTTGGTTATTCACAGTGATAGGATTGTTGGTTTTATGGTTTTTCCTCATTAATTTGGTTTTCTTGCTGTTCACTTTCAGTTCTGTCTTTATGGCTGTCTCACTGAGTTTATCTGTCTTTTCTTGCATATCTGTATGGCGACTTGAAAACAGACCAGTGTCATTGGCATAGTCGAGGTCTTCCAGGGATGAAATGAGGGTCCACCTAATTCCTATTTTGCTGTCCACAGTTGTCTCTTTCATCAGCCAGTCGATGGCAAGGGTGCAAGGGTGAAGAGGAAAGTTGCAAGGGTGAAGAGGAAAGGTGCAAGGATGCAGCCTTGTTTCACGCCTGTGTTGACACTGAAGCGGTCTGTGAGATGGTTGTCACAGATGATTTTACACATTGGAAGTCTTTGTGCAGAAGTTTGATGATGTTTACAATCTTCAGTGGGATACCATAGAACCGGAGTGTTTTTCAGAGGGAGTCACAGGGAAGGCTGTCAAAAGCCTTTTCAAAGTCAATGAAGTTGATGTAGACGGCTCTGTTCCATTCAGTTGCCTGCTCTAGTATCTATTGGAGTATGAAAATCTGGTCAATGCAGGGTTTTCCTTTCCTGAATCCAGTTTGTTCCTTTCTGATGAGATCATCAGCTGTGATGGTGATCCTCTTGGGAATGATTCTGCTGAAGACCTTGCTGGTGATGAATAGCAGGGTGATGCCTCTCTGGTTGTTACAGTCCCCAAGGTCACCCTTTCTTGGTAACTTGACACTGATTCCAGTTTTCCACTCTGGGTGGGTTTCTTTGCTCTTCGATATCTTTTGGAATATTTGTCTGAGGATCTTTGGGGTTTCTGTATCTTTTGACTTCAGCATTTCTGGGCAGATGCTGTCCTCACCAGTAGCTTTCCCATTTTTGAGGGTTATGATGGCTTCTCTGACTTCAGTCTCAGTGAGGTCCTCCAGACTGTTGTCAAGGTCCTCTTTGGCTTCTGGGATCAAGGCTTTAACAGGTGGGTCTAGTCTGTTCAGTACCTTTTGAAAGTGTTCCATCCATCTTGCCATTTTCTACCTCTCATTGGAGAGGTTGTCCCCAGCTGCATTCTTCAGAGGTAAGTTCTGACCTGTCTCATAGTCTCTTTTAAGCTTATTTGTGATCTTGTACATAGTCTTCATGTCCTGTCTCTCTGCTTGTTCTGCTTCTGCAGTGAGCTGTTAGTACTGCTTGTCACTTCTTGCTGTTTTTCACTTTTCTGTCCTTACTTGATAAATGCTGTCTTTCAGCCTGGGTGATATTGCCTCTAGTAGGCATTTCTTAATCTATTTTCTTTCTTCAGTAGCATTCAAGGTTTACTGGGAGATCCATTCCTCTTTATGTGCTTTCCTGAAGCCGAGAACCTTCTCATCAGTTTCATGACTGTGTTGAAAGAATGAATAGTCATTTCCATCTCATTGTGGAATATGCTGAATTTGTTCTTGAGACTAAAGTTGAACTCTTGCCAGACCTTGGGATCTTCTAGTTTGGTAATGTTGAAACTTTTTTCTCCCAATTTGGCCTTTCTTAGTTTAAGGGTTGCCAACAATCTGTGATCACTGCCTACATCAGCATGTCTCTTGACTTGTTCATCTTGCGAGGAGTGTCTCCACTTGCTGTTGATCAGCACTCTGGTTAAACTATCATTTGTAACAATTCTTCATTTACCAAGAGGAGTTAAGATATCGTATATACTCAGTAATAAGTTGGGTCAAACTGCAAACCACATAGACCCTAATTGCTGTTGCATAATGTACTGGCAGATCATGATCTATGTTTTTTGTTCTCCTGATTAGTCCTAACAAAATGCATAGGCCCAGATCTGCCAGCGCATTATGTTGTTTGCAGTTGGATCTGACTTATAAGTGAGTATATAAGGTAAGTTTATAAAGTTCCACTCCACAGTATTATACAGAAGGATACAAACTGACTTTTATTTTTCTTGCATCTGTCATTTTTACCGTATTTTCACTTTTTTAAAGTCAATATTTGCCTCATATACTGGATATATAATATTTTGACAGTGACCTGTAGTTCACTGTAGAAGCTGATTAATGTTTTAATTCACTGAAAGTCAGCAATGTAGGGTATATAATACTGAATTACCCCCCCCCCCCACACACACACACACACATGCACACACAATCAGTACTACTTTCTACTTTTGATTATTGACATACATTCTGTATTTATTCCTCAAATTTTGCTGATGTGTCCTGAATGCTAGTGTATTGAATTGAAATTTAGCACACACTATATAAATGGGTCAGGGAGATAGGAAAGTTAGTGGAGCCACAAATTGAATTATATTGACAGACTGACATGAAATTTCAAGACCTAGTCCTGGAAATAAAACATGAATGGGTGTAACCAAACTGTTTTAAGTGATTTAGTCAACATAGTAGAGAATCCAGAAAAAAATAAGTATAATGAATTTATATAGACTCATTGCCATTGGCCACAAATGCAGTAATGATCCATTTTTTTTTTTTTCATCCATAGTGTAAATATAGCCTCAAAAGAGCATTTTATAATTTCTCCTTGATAGTGAATGCAAATTTTAATTTAAAGGCATAGATAGTGTGCAGAGATTTGTCTAGGCTGAGTGGGAATGGGGCCTGGACAAATCATTTGGAAAACAATTTAGGGAACCAATTTTTAATGAGTAAGTTGGTAAATTGGTAAAACTGGGAATTCTGCATTATTTTGAAACATTTTTCCACGAGCCCATTTTCAGCCAGTAGGGACCCATAAAAAAATCCTGTTGTGTGCAGTTTTTAAAATGAATAGATGTCTATAAAAAGTGACTGAAGACTGTTGCAGGTATGGAAACCTATATTCCCTTATTCCTTATGAAAAAAGAATAAACTTATAGGTCTTGCCATGACACAGAAAACACAGCTTTGGAATTTTAAAATTACCATAGGTCTGAAATGCATCTGGCAAGAAGAATAATTTAGACATCTTAAGTAGACATGGAAATAATTGCTCAGGAAAACCTACTACTTTCATCAAATTGCAGGTTTTAATGCTATATATTATAGTGTTATAAAGCAGGAAAAGGGTCATGATCTACCCATTATATTGCCAGTAATTATATTTGACTAAGACTATGAGGTTCTACCAATACCTTTTCTTAATACATGTATAACGTTAAGATGAACTTTGTGTGTGGCATTCATTTTAATGTGAAAAAGTGAATTACTTCTGTGTTTTCTATATGTCACACTAAATCCACAAAGGCTTGTTATACATTTGAACTTTTTTGCATTTTGACAGACATGCATATTTAAGGATTCTTTTTGAATGCTAATTTCTTCAAGACTCAGGTAAATTTTAGTGCCACATTAGGCAAAGTTGTTGACATTTCCAAATGTAGAATTTCCAAGCTTATGAATGGATTATGTTCCTATTCATTTAGGGTACTCACGGCCACAAACCTCTAATTTCCACATATCTAAAAACCTCTGCTTTTCGGTTTGTACTACCGGTATTGTATCTGTGTTCAGACAAGTCATTATCAGTCTGTACAAACAGTTCTGTAGTTGTGTTCAGACTGGTCATTATCAATCTGTACAACTGGTCCTGTTGTTGTGTTCAGACAAGACATTATATATTTGTACAACCAGATCTGTTGTTATGTTCAGACCAGTTATTATCGGTCTGCACAACCAGTACTGTATTAGTGTTCAGACGAGCCATTATCAGTCTGTACATCTGGTATTGTGGTTGTGTTCAGACCAGCCATTATCGGTCTGCACAATCAGTACTGTAGTAGTGTTCAGACGAGCCATTATCGGTCTGGTTAACTGGTATTGTAGTTGTGTTCAGACCAGTCATTATCAGTCTTTACAGCCAGTACTGCAATTTGTGTTAGACCAGTCATTATTTGTCTTTACAACCAGCACTGTAGTTGTGTTCAGATTAGTCATTATTGGCCTCTACAGCCAGTACTGTAGTTGTGTTCAGATCAGTCATTATTGGTCTCTACAGCCAGTACTGTAGTTGTGCTCAGATCAGTCATTATTGGTTTCTACAGCCAGTACTGTAGTTGTGTTCACACTAGTCATTATTGGTCTCTATGATCAGTACTCGGGCTGTATTCAGACCGGTCAGCATCACATTTTATACTGCTTAAAAGATGGTAAAGGTGTATAGAGTCATGAGACTTTGGAGATCATTATGACTTCTCTGTAGATGGCTTTGCTTGACTCACATGTTTACCTGTGTGCACATACAGCAGGATAAGTATGGTTGACAGTGAAGAGGTCTTTATTTGTGCTAGATAAGAAAACTATTTATTTAGGACAACTTTATTGTCATGAATGTCTGGTCATGTATAGGTACACTTACTTTTAATTTCAATCTGTTTAGTTGCAGACCTCAGGATTTAAAGTTCTTTGACCCATGTAAATACCCCAGATTAAATATACCACAAAATTACATGTGCCCCTCATTAATGACTTATATTGGTCTTGGGCTGGTTACATTGGTGTCTTATTTCTTAGAGATAGAATAGCACCTTGCATTAGGTCAGTTTGATATACAATCTCTATTAAGCAGCAATATTTGAAATAATTCTGGTCTCTTTCAGTTACAAAAGATTCCATATCTACATGTACATGTAGGTTTGAGGATAAAGGATGAGAGAACAAAATCTGTATTTCCATCTTAAGTTAAAATTTAAGTTCTTGAATGATCATTTTAAGCTTTGTATGTCATTTTAACTGGGCAGACTAAAGTCATATATGTAAGAAAGGTGATCAATCATAGCACATTGCATATGAACACAATTTAATTTATGCAGATGATTCTTGGTGTTATGGTATAGATGCTTTCAATAAATAGCCACTTTTGCATGAAGATTCTCTGTCGCTTCGTATCTTGTGTACTTGGATCAAATTTGGAAGCCTACACTTCCGGTGTGTCACACAGTGAAATATGCTGCATTCAAGTCTGATTGGTGGTTATTGTTTGTTCCAGGCCAGGGTGAACAATAACCACTGAACGTAGCTTATTCACTGTGTGACACACAGTGAATATAGGCATCAACACTCGATCCAAGTAGATACAAAGCAACAGAGAAACTTCCTTGTAAAAGTGGCTATTAAATGATTAGTAAAGTACTTAAATCATACATGGGAAACAAGTTTGGAATGTCACCTTTATGTTTTTACATGTTTTCACTGACTTAATGTGCCAACAGGGTTAAAAAAATCAGCATGGAATCGGCAAGGGGGTAGATTTTTGGCATGCGAGTTTGTCACCTTGTTTTAATTTGTTGAAGGGGAGTGGGTGTTGTCAAAAGTTTTCATTTTTCACTGACAGAAACAAGTGCATGTGATTATGGCAGTAGTTTTGCATCTGCAGAAAGTACAGTGTGAGGGATTCAGTTATTAGACATCTTCACTTCTGCACCTGGACCTGTTCTAGATAAGATTTTCCTCGCACGAGGAAATTGCACTAATTCTTCTGTTTTTAAAATAATATTGTAATGCCTTCTAAATTTAAGCGAAGAAATAAAATTAGCAACAAGACAAGTTTTTAAAGCATTCATGCAATGCAAAGCAAAGAGCCCTGGATCTGATCAAATGGAGCAGACTGAAATGGTGGAAAAGGTTGAACTAGAATCACTGACGACTAGCAGGTAGCCTGTTTGGAAATATTTTATCTTATCAAGGATGACAATGGCATATGAACAGATGACAAGTCTAGGACTGTCTGCAGTCTGCATACTGGAAATGCAATCAATATGTCGACACATCTTAAACAGCACTGCCCTACCATTCACAATCCTTCTAAAAATGACAAAACCTTCAAGTTGATAATGTGTATCGATAATGTATCATATCTTACCTTCCGTATTGCGATAGAGATACGCAGCACAGGTGTATCGTTTCAACCATACTTAATAGCGCACTTGAAATATTTTAACTTAGTAGTAGAATGATGAATCAACACTGTACATTTTTATTAGTGTTTGTCTTGGATTATTCATAAATGTGATGCTTTCAGCGGTAGGACAAAAATATCATTTTAAAGGTCATCTACCACACATACTGTTTTATAGTTGAAATAGACCACTTTTGAAAATTAAAAAAATTAAGACAAAAAATTAAGGAAAAAATGGTATTTTTATGCATTCTATCCACAGAAACCAGTCATAACCAGTCAACTCAGAACAGGAACTGTTCCACCAGTGCAACAACCAGTGCAATGATGTGTGTTGAGTGATTACTAATCTGATTAAGAATTGTTACACAATGGCTGGCATGTGTACACAACAAGCTGTAAATTGATTGCCTTATTGTTCTAATTTGGAGAGTTTAAAGCTAAAGGTGGGATATATATTGAGGTGTTTTCATTATAAGGGATCAGAGGTGGTCCATCATGGCTTTTGAGTTTGGCAGAGGTGAGATACAAAAGAGAGACCAACCAAAAAACGATTTCTTCAGAAACACTTGCATAAGTATTTTGATTTTTTGTCTTGTTTAATTATTATTGTTATTTTCAAGATGTGTTAAGAGGAATATTTAAGGGAAAATTTAATCTTCTTTTGGTCAGTTCATGTCAAAATGCAGAAACGTGCGCTTTTTCCCAATGCTAAAAAAACCATCTACTACAAATATTGCAAGTTCAACAATGCTTGGAAATCAGAGTTTAAGTTGGTGCAGGCAAGTAGCAAAGATTCTGAGTTTGCATTGTGTGTTTCATGCAACATGGATTTTAAGATCGTACAGTATAAAGAGGAAGAAGTGTTATCACCTAACATGTGCAGACACCATCACATAGGGGAAATCTGGACCAGAAAACTATTGAGAGCTTGTTAAGTGTGAAACTTAAAAATGACAGTGAATGTCATCAGTGGACACCAGACAGTAAACTTGTGAAGGAAACTAAGTTATTGTGTATTTGATAAAAAAATCTTTACAGTGAACTATGAGATATACAGTTGCTACTTTTTCATTTAATTGACAATACCCCGACTCATATTAATTCATTATTATTGTAACATTGCCATAAAAATCTGATTGATGTTCAAAATTTGCTGCTTTATTATAATATGAAGAGAGTACATATTATGGCAAAATATGCAGTTGTTTTGTTTTCAGTCACCTTAAAACGTGTAATATTTATGTCAGTAAGGAATCCTACTAATTTAGAAGCAAATCTGCTGATAAAAATTTTGAAATCTACTTATATGATGCCCTGGTTCTGTCACATGTTTGATTATTTCTTGTTTGCCATGCATATCCATAAGAAGTTAGGGCTGACCTTTTGAACTGTCCTATATAAAAATCTCATTGACCTTGTACTGTATATACTCATGTATATTCCGGCTCCAAATGCAAACAAAAAAGACCTTGATCTGCCATCGCATTATGCGCCACCAGATCAGGGTCTATGTTGTTTGTTCTACAGATTAGTCCTTACAAACTGCATAGACCCAGATCTGCCGGCGCATTATGCAATGGCAGATCTGGGTCTATGCAGTTTGCAGTTGGTATCGGCTTATATGCGAGTATATGGTAGTCTTAGAACTCTTCACTCGAAAGTATTCAAACAAATATGAAATTCTTGTTGATGATGATATCAGAAAACCATACATTGATTCATTGGCCTCCACCTGCTTCTCCCCTAAATTATTTTTGCAGCAGCTTAAATTTTGTTGTCATGATGCAAAGTTTTTTTGAAACAATAATACGGGTAGATGCCTTGAATATATTTTATTTCAATGAGTTGCAGTTACTTGGCACCTGAGGTCTTGTAATATATATATATATATATATATATATATATATATATATATATATATATATATATATATATATATATATATATATATATATAAAACACTGAAGAATATCTCTCAAGACCAAAATCTCTCAAGAACAAATTAATTTTCAGTTTTGAGCATCTGAACTTAGAATGAGATGTGAGCAGGTGTCCTTTAATATAGAAGTAAATGTTGTTATGTTTTGATAATACATAAGTTGTCAGTGTTTAGAATTTATATTTATGATAATTATGATTTCACTGCATCTCTGTGTACATGTACTTCTAAGTTGTGTTTTCTTTTACCATGGCTGTTGTTTGTTCCAAGACCATTTGCAGGTCACATGCACTGATTAAGTTTTGGTAAAATTGACAAAAGGGGTCAAAACTTAATTGGGTTCAACTTGTCAATCATGAGATGAAATGTAGCTTTGATAATTTAATCAAAGTATGGGCCTTTATTATTTTCCAGGTATTTTTATAAGTGTTTTTTTTTACAAGTTTCAGTTTAATATAATAGTTATTTACTGTATGGTATATAGATTGTATAATGGGTAATATATTATCGGAGAAGATTGGTATTGCAAATTTTCCACGGTATGGTGTACTTCATTACAGTTTGATGGTTTACTCCAAGGCTCTAAAGAATGTCTTTTGTATTAAATTTTGATGATAAATTGGATCAACTTCTGTATTTGTTAAGGGCATCTCAGGAAATATTTGTAGCATCTCTTTTGTAAATTGTATTTACCATTAAGAAGTGTATTAGTGTTTATTTTGCCTGATCATGACCCATATGAAATACACTAGTATTGAGAAAAACGTCCTTAAACTGGGTGCCCCGGGTGGCCGAGCAGTCTAAGGCGCTCGCCTTTACAGATCACTCACATCTCAACGTTGTCCGCGTGGATTCGAGTCTTGGGCTCGGCCAATGTGGGTATGTGAGAAAGCTTGCCAGTAGCTTCCCATGGGTCAGTGGTTCTTCCCTGGGTTTTCTCGGGTTCTTCCTCCACCAAATATACTGGCCACCATGTATAACTTATCATGTGCTGAAAAATGGCATTAAACCCATAACAATCAACCAACCAATCCTTAAACTGACCTCCCATATCTTGGCCTCCTTCTGTAGACTGGCCACACACTTTGGTCACAATAAAGCTGTTCCAATGTAAATTAAAGTTATGTACACTGATTACCTCTAATAGAGAGACAAAATTTTGGTGCTAGCAGTGTCCAGTTTAGGTACCGTATATACATGTACTTGCGTATACTCTGATACCAACTGCAAATTGCATAGACCCAGATCTGCTGTCACATAATGCGCTGGCAGATCTGGGTCTATGCAGTTTGTAAGGACTAATAAGTTGAACAAAAAACATCGACCCTGATCTGCCGGTGCATTATGCAATGGCAGATTAGGGTCTGTGTTGTTTGCATTTGGACCTGACTTATACGCGAGTATATACAGTAAGTTTTAATGTACTATCATGCTAGAACAAAGCTGATCACAAAGGCCAGGTCCTGTTCTTGATGAGACTGAATTATATGAATCTCACACATCTTGTCAGTTTCATGCGTACCTCTGGCTGAAATAGTCGGATACTAATACTTATGTCTTTCATGAATTGCATAAGATGGTCACGTGACTGGTCATTTTGGATCCTTCCATTTTTGGCAGATGACATAGACTCTGTGAGCACAGTAGGAATGTTTGCTTACCGTATATACTCTTGTATAATCCAGGTCCAAAGACCCTGATCTGCCTTTGCATAATGCGCCGGCAGATCAGGGTCTGTGTTGTTTGTTCTACTGATTAGTCCTTACAATCTGCATAGATCCAGATCTGCTGCCACAATATGCAATGGCAGATCTGGGTCTATGCAGTTTGCAGTTGGTATTAGCTTATACGCTAGTATATGCGGTACATTTATTTTAACCAATACAATTTTCCAATTCTGTAGTGAATTGATATTATACAAGAACCTTCTAATTGTCATTACAGTACATGTATGTCAGATATGTAAAATTTTGCACAGTTTTCTGACTTTTAAATTTTATATATTATTACTCATAAAGCCTACCCTATTATTTGCCATTCTGGTGGTGCAGTGAGATCATCCCTATTGGGGATGCATGGAAGAGGAGAAAAATACCAATTGATAGAAACCTCCACCCATCCACCCACCCACCCATTCACATCCTGTTACCTGTGGTACAAAGCAAAATTTTGACCCCAGTAAGGTCGGTCATAATGATAAAGATTTTGAATACAAAATATTGATTGTTCTTTATCACGAATTGTTTTCTGTGTTAAGTAAGGAATGCTTCCCTTTAGAAATCAAACTGCTAGTTTATTAATGTGTGGGTGTAATAAACAAATACAGGTGCAATGTTTATAAGTTAAACTGTAACTTGATCAGTGTCTTTCCAGTATTTTCAGTGTGAGTCATTATGATGCTTTATGGCACCTATTCAGCTGGAGGTAATGGAAATGAGAGAGTTTTCACTTAACAACTATTTATGTTCAAATTGTCCTTTTGGACACCCATAGAGAAAAAGATATGTAATCTCAAAATAGGGCACTATTCCCATGACCTTGTCTTTACAGAACCTATAATTTTACAACTTTTAGGTTATTATGGTAGTTTGTGCAATACTAGACCATTGTAAACACTTACAAACTATGATGCATTACCTTTAAAACTATATACAATGTACCTTTAATTTATCAAGGTGTAATAAACAGTGGTACTATAGACTTAGTATCAAGATACCTGGTGTGGCCATACCTATTATGTCCTAATGAGCAAGAAACCAAACTTTGATTGCTTAAGTCAATCCAGTTGTACCAGATAAATTGGTACCTGTTTTAGTTAAGGAGTTAACCTTTGATAGACTGGTGTTACTTCTGGTTGGAGTCACATACTCTCAGTCATTTCAAGCCATGGAAACAGGCCTTTAATTGACCTGAGAATATGTGACTCTTACTGGATGGAACACCAGTCCATCACAAGTTACTTTGGCATCATGCAGCAGTCAGGGTCAAATTGTTTGGTTTATAATATCTTAAAAGTACTGACCCACTCAAAATCATCATACTGGTATGTTGACCAGTACATCAAGGTCATAAATCATCATACTGGTATGTTGACCAGTACATCAAGGTCATAAATCATCATACTGGTATGTTGACCAGTACATCAAGGTCATAAATCATTACTCAGCTTGAACTCTTCTGATTCCCAAGTGTGTAATCAGTTATTTATATCAGTACTCAATAGCTAGGTTCCCAGTAATATATTTTGCATCTTGTATATACTTTTATATGTAACTGCACACGTTTGTGCATATTGGTCAGCAGCCAAACTGTATCCTGGTGAATAGAACATAAATGGCAGTATTAATTAACTAACAATGTATAGTGCTACTATTTATGTAGTCCTCAGTTACCATGAGAATTTTACCCAATTTTTATCATCTATACCTTTTTTTTAAGAAAAGGTGGGCATTATGTGATCCAACTCATGCATGCTATGTACATGGGTGATGTTGTGGAACTCCTCCAGTATAGTTCAAGATAGAGACTTTAAATTTTGGATATGATTGCGGATGTACATGTGCACAATGGGTTTGGGGTTCAAATTCCGTAGACTGCAGAATATGTGCAGCAAATATTGCAGAAAAGGTTTAGTAAAGTAATTTGCAAATCATTTGCAAAGGTATTTAATATATTCTGCAAATACCCCATTTATGCATTGGTATATAATGTCAATGCAGCCCTTTTGCATGGGAGTGGGGTGAGGATGGTTTTGCATAAATGTGAAATAATCCCAGATTTTGAGACCAGCATCTTTAGCATCTCTGAGAATTGGTATGTGCTTGAAGTCCGAAGTGTAAGCACATACATGATTGGGGATTGGGAGGGGGGTTGATTCAGACCCTCTGGGTCATGCATTAGGGAGCCTGCAGTTATAGTTCCAGGGTCATAAAATGGAAACTGTTCAGATCCCCACTCTATAACCATACATACAATATTGAAATATGGTTCATTAAAATATACAAATCAACCAATTCTTTTAACTCTTTATTGTAACCTTTCCAATGACAAGTCTGTTTTTGTCATTAATTTCATTATACTTGTATAATGTGCAGCAGCTGCATTCAGTCACAATCATTTGATTGCACCGATCTTGATTCCAAAATATCTATAGTGGTACACATTTTTATACGCCCACCATTAAGGCAGAGCATATTATGATATGTTGTTCATCTGTCCATTCATCCATCCATCTGATTCCTATTTGGTTTCCACACAATAACTTGAGTTCTTCACCGTGTACCATAACCAAACTTTGTGATTGGCTTGCACTTGGGATAAGGAAGAAGCCTGTCATTTGGGGGGTCAAATGGTCAAAGATCAGGGTCACTGTTATGGAATAAAGAACAGTGAGTTCTGCATACTTAACATTGGTTCTGCATCACAAACGTGGACCAAACTTTGTAGATGGCTTTTACTTGGAGAAAGGTACAAACCTTGTAATTAAGGAGTCAAAATGTCAAAGATCAAGGTCACTGGCTATAAAAAGAAAAAAAAAATGGTTTCTGCACAAAAATGTTGATTCTTTACTATGTACCTTCACTCAAGTTTATGGATGACTTACACTTTGGGTAAGAAAGATGACTATTGACTCTGTGGTCCAAAGTTCAAAGGTCAAGGTCACTTTGAAAGAAAAAAATGGTTTTGCATAATTTTAGTTCTGGATCACACATCTTGACCAAATATTCTGGAGGACTTACACATAAGATATGGAAGAGGTCTTTTGATATTGGGGTCAGCAGGGTCATTGCCACTCAAAGAAAAATGGGTGTGACAGAATAACTTTGTTCTACTGGAGTAAGTTCCTTGACCAAGCTTTATGAATGGCTTGCTCTTAATGTAACAAAGAAACATATTGATTTTGGGGTAAAAACATCAGAGGTCAGTGCCATTGTGGCTCAAAGAAGAATTGCTTTTGTGTATTAACTTTTGTTCTAGAGTAAGTTCTTTGACCTAACTTTGTGGATGACTTTCGATTAGGATAATTAAGAAACCTTTAGATTTTGGGGTCCAAAGGTCAATGGTTACAGTCATGATAAGTCTAATAATAATGGTTTCAGCATAGTAAATTAAGTTGAAGACCACATACCTTGACCAAAGTCCAGGTCATTGAGACCTATTGGTCAGTAATCTTCAGAGTCAACCTAGACCAAGAAGTTGTTCTCTTTTTTTTTCTGACATGACTGGTGGCGGAGAACAACTTGCTAGTCTAGAGTAAATCATGCCATACTAGTGCCTACATAGAGGACTATTAAGCTGGCATGCATTGCATCAGTAACTATTTGGCTTTTTCATCGCAAAAATGTTTTTGAACCCATTTTCTAACATGCTGGGAAGCACAGTGCCAGTTTTAATCAAATTTGTTCAGAATGTTTCTCCACCAACTTTTTTCCTTGTTTGGGTACCAAACTTTATGGATTTCATGGTTGCTACAAAAGAAAAATTTAAATACCATATAAAAGGTAACATTCTGCATAACTACAAAACAATTATGCCCATGAAAATGAACAAATGAGGATATTTTAAGTTATTCTTTTGAGGGAATAACATTTAACCCAGAAAAATAAAGTTACCCTTATGTGTTCAAAAGATAAAATACGAATTTATGTCCAAAATGTATTTTTAGTTTCATACAGTGTTGTTCATTATCCTCCACTCTGGTAAACTGGAAGCAAAATTTGCCATTTGCCTCCGCATTTAAATATATTTTTCTCGAAGACCTTATTTTAAAAAAAAAAGTGCTTTAATTTTGAAATCTGAATGATAGATGTCATTGTTGCTATTCACAAGGTATTATGACAGTTCTGTGTAGCACTGACCTATTTAATTAATCTTTCTGGCAAGTTTTTAACAGGATCAGAATCCCAAAGTAATTGATGGCCTGGATTGAACTGCCTAATAATGTACCTGCCAAGTTTTTATGCATGTAACCAAAATCATGCAGCAGTTTGCCAGTCTGTAATAACATCCCTTTAAAACTCCATTTCACTAGAAAACATCCACCAGCTTGTAAAAGAAGTTTATGCAGTTCTGCTAATTAGTAATTTACGCTAAAGACCCTCCTGGAAGTCTGTAAAGAGAGAAAGTGTTCATAAAATGAATGTTAGCATTTTACTCATACTGTTTTTGGAATCTTATGTATAGGTATTGTAGAAACTGAAGATCAGTCTTGCAGTCTTGTCAGTCAGGGTCTTATGTACAGGCATTGTAGACACTGAAGATCAGTCTTGCAGTCTTGTCAGTCAGGGTCTTATGTACAGGCATTGTAGACACTGAAGATCAGTCTTGCAGTCCTATCAGTCAGGGTCTCATTAATACAGGCATTGTAGACACTGAAGATCAGTCTTGCAGTCCTATCAGTCAGGGTCTTTTTAATACAGGCATTGTAGACACTGAAGATCAGTCTTGCAGTCCTATCAGTCAGGGTCTCTTTAATACAAGCATTGTAGACACTGAAGATCATTCTTGCAGTCCTATCAGTCAGGGTCTCTTTAATACAGACATTGTAGACACTGAAGATCAGTCTTGCAGTCCGATCAGTCAGGGTCTCCTTAATACAAGCATTGTAGACACTGAAGATCAGTCTTGCAGTCCTATCAGTCAGGGTCTATTTAATACAAGCATTGTAGACACTGAAGATCAGTCTTGCAGTCTTATCTGTCAGGGTCTCATTAATACAGCGCTGGTCAAGCTTCATACATAATATGACATTATAATCATCCAGAGCAGAAGACTTTGTCCAAGAGAGCAGCTCTTATTATTCCATCTCTAGAATGGTGACAGATAGAGTTTGTTACAAATTGTACCCCATAATTATGTGGCACACATTAACAATAGTACAATATGTCCTCAAGCTGATTGTAGACAGGTGTGATTATATTAAAATGATGTGTGACAGGGTGGCCTTCTACCTCTCAAAATTCCAGCATGAAAACACAATCCCATGTGACTTGATATATTGTTTAGGTCAGCGTTACCCTTATAATTTCTAGAAGAATTAAAGATGAACAAACTCATTTTATGCTTTAACAACCTTTATTTGCATTTGAACATAGAATCAAAGTTGTCCCTTAATTATTACTGTATATACTTACCATGAAGACTAACATAGAATCAAAGTTGTCCCTTAATTATTACTGTATATACTTACCATGAAGACTAACATAGAATCAAAGTTGTCCCTTAATTATTACTGTATATACTTACCATGAAGACTAACATAGAATCAAAGTTGTCCCTTAATTATTACTGTATATACTTACCATGAAGACTAACGTCCTATAATAGCAGAACAAAGATTCATCGATACGCTTAAAGGAAAATACCAGTATACATTCAATCCAAAGAGCATTAGTTTTGTGAACAAAATCAGAGTTTCAGCAAATATAGTTCTCGTTTATTAATTCAAATTTAATAAAGGAATCCAAATTTAAAGGTGAAAATAGCAAGAAATAGAGGTAATTGCTTGTCAACTAGCATTTATTTCTCCCATGTGTCCTTTGTCAACTGAAAGTTAATGCCTTTTACCTGGTATGGGGCTTTTAACTGTATGGACTGTCTTCAGAATCTATAGGTGTCCTTGGGCAAGACACAAGAAGAAGGTTCATGACATGAGAAAAATGTTCTTGTGCTTCTTCTTACCCTAACGTCTGGAACATTTTTCGAGAACCGACAAGGACCTCATTCTCAGATTGAGAACTTGCACCACTTCTGAGTAGACAAGAACAAAGATGGTAGAACATGCCAAGCATTATCCGCCATGTTTTTTGTTTTGAGATCAGCGAGTTATTAGGGTGAGCACGTTAGGAACAAACCCCTATGTAAGTTTACCAAAGTGTTACAGGCATGGTGACATAACATAGGTACCAAATTGGGTTCATTTTTTTCACTGCATTTCTGATAATGAACATTGTAGGAGAGAAATTATGAGAGGGAAGACAAATTACCCTTATTTAATAGTAATATTTACTCAAGTGAGATACAACTGTTGCTGATGAAGGTCACCCATATTCAGGAATGAACTTTGTGAAAACTTTTACAATTTTTGAACTGTGAAAGAATTTATTTATGCCAGTCAAAATGACTGTACAGGTCTCGATTGTTATAATGGGGTAGTTGGGTCCATAACTGCAAACCGTGTTATGTACTGAACCATGATATAGCAAGAAAGATAAAACATTCAGTGAACTCTGTATGTGTGTTGGTGATGGGAGGGAATAAACAAAACGCCAGTCAAACTGTATGGTATGTACAGTGTATGTGCACAAGAATTGAAAATACTGGGTAAAGCAGTTTATGTCAGGTCTGTGTTGTATGTGGGAAAATTGAAGGGATGCATGTGGTATGGAAAGTGTCTTTTAACAGAACACCTGGCACATAATTAGCTATAAAGATGTCATTTCAATATCTTGGCCCATTAATTACTCTGATAGTATATTTGACCTTGCCTTTATTATCTTTACTTCTGTTTAGAAAAAGAAAATATTTGACATATGAATGTCTTGCTTGTTGTTATGAATGAATGTTCATTCTTCCATACATTTAATTGGCAATTATTATATATGTATTTCTTTTTTTTTTTTGGTTAAAAAAGTATCTTTCAGATAATTATCCTAGGAGCATACTATGACCAACTGCAAACTGCATAGACCCAGATCTGCCATCGCATAATGTGCCGGCAGATCTGGGTCTATGCAGTTTGTAAGGACTAATCAGTAGAACAAACAACATAGACTCTGATCTGCCGGCGTATTATGCGACAGCAGATCAGGGTCTATGTTGTTTGCATTTGGACTTAGTTTATACGCGAGTATATACGGTAGCTCAGGTTCCAGTAATGCTAGAATTGAGAATTGTTAAATTTAGTGCCTGGACCTCTTTGTCAGTTGGGGCCCTGTATTATTGAAACATACTGAGGTAGAAACCCAAGCTCAAGCTCAAAATCAAAAAATGAGGTATGATACCTACTTAGGATGCAACTACCGTATATACTCGTTTATGAGTTGGATCCAACTGCAAATTTCAGAGACAGATCTTCTGTTGCATAATAGGCCGGCAGATCTGAATTTGTGCAGTTTGTTATGAGTTATCATTAAAACAAACAATATAGACCCTGATCTGCCAGCGCATTATGCAATGGCAGATCAGGGTCTATGTTGTTTGCAGTTTGACATGACTTATAAACGAGTATATATGGTATGTTGTGGAGATTTAGCAGTCTTGAAGAAGGACCCAAGTTAAGAAAAATCAAAGTTTTGTTATCCTAGTTTTATTGTAAGTAATTAAAGTGATAGACTGTCAAAATTTTTGGATTTTGATATTGAGTTTCATGCTGAAAAAGTTTAGAGAATACAGGGCCTGACACCATATTATAAAAACGTTTAGAGGCCTGGCCCTGTATTGTAAAAATGTTTAGAGAATACAGGGCCTGGCCCCATATTGTAAAAATGTTTGGAGAATACAGGACCTGGTCCCATATTGTAAAAATGTTTAGAGAATACAGGGCCTGGCCCCATATTATAAAAATGTTTAGGGAATACAGTGCCTGGCCCCATATTATAAAAATGTTTAGAGAATACAAGTTCTGGCCTCATATTATAAAAATGTTTAGAAAATACAGGGTCTGGCCTCGTATTATAAAAATGTTTAGAGAATACAGGGCCTGGCCCCATATTATAAAAATGTTTAGAGAATACAGGGCCTGGCCCCATATTATAAAAATGTTTGGAGAATACAGGACCTGGTCCCATATTGTAAAAATGTTTAGAGAATACAGGGCCTGGCCCCATATTATAAAAATGTTTAGAGAATACAGGGCTTGGCCCCATATTATAAAAATGTATAGAGATTACAGTGCCTGGCCCCATATTATAAAAATGTATAGAGATTACAGTGCCTGGCCCCATATTATAAAAATGTTTAGAGAATACAGGGTCTGGCCTCGTATTATAAAAATGTTTAGAGAATACAGGGCCTGGCCCCATATTATAAAAATGTATAGAGAATACAGGGCCTGGCCCCATATTATAAAAATGTTTAGAGAATACAGGGCCTGGCCTCATATTATAAAAATGTATAGAGATTACAGTGCCTGGCCCCATATTATAAAAAAGTTTAGGGTATACAGGGCCTGGCCCCATGTTATAAAAACATTTAGAGAATACAGGGCCTGGCCCCATATTACAATAAAGTTTAGAGAATACTGGGCCTGGTCCCATTTTATAAAAAATTTAGAGAATACTGGGCCTGGCCCCATGTTAAAATTTGTTTTAGAGAATACAGGGCTTGGCCCCATATTATAAAAACATTTTGAGCATGAAACTCCAGGTGTATTGTAAATATGGCCCTAGGAGTAAATATACATTTTTAAAATTTATGAAGTAATGGTATTTAGTGCACAAATGTTTAGAAAATACAGAAATGTTTGATGGTTCTTTCCTGATTCCTGGAAACTTAAATAGTGCATTAAAGTTTGGAAAATTTGAGCTTGAGCTGGAGGTTAAAAAACTTGTAGAGTAAGGGGCCTTGTTTTCTTCAGAATGCCAAAGCTGACCATCAGACTCATTTTCAGGCATATCAATACATGAAATATATCACTCTTTTTAAAAAAATATTATTTACGATAAATAACTTTATCTTTTAATGTTTGTTATATAAATTTGATCAATATCCAGCAGTTATATTCATTTTTCGTGAGCAAAAATGTCTGGCAAGGGCTAAAGACATTAAGAAACCATTATATTATGACACACACACACACACACACACACACACACAAACAGTATTTGACTTGTAAAGTTGACAGTTCTAAAATAAGAAAAATGCATCATGAAAAATCGTGTTTAGACAAGCAATTAATTTTATCTGCAATTGACTAATATCTGCCTGAAATGAGCATTGTAGAAAGGTTTATGTTGTTGGTTGTTGCTGCAGACTTGGTGATTCACTGGAAGAAGTGGGGCCTACTAGTTGCTATCTCATTTGTAACAAACTTGATCCCATTGACCCTTATTCAGACATTTGATCCAGGTATCTCTGGCAGGAATCTTTAATGCTTTCAGTAGTTAACTTTTATGAGGTGTTGAAAACGTTATCCAATTTTGCAAAAGCAGAGATAAAGTAGTTTCTTAACAAAAAACCTACAACCAAATGTTGATGGTCATATATAATTTATTAATCGTTCATGATATAATATATCTCGCATCATTTTTTATAGCCAACTCAATTTACAGAAAAATACATACCATATATACTCGCGTATAAGCCCAGTCCAAATGCAAACAACATAGACCCTGATCTACTGTTGCAATATGCGCCAGCAGATCAGGGTCTTGTTGTTTGTTCTACTGATTAGTCCTTACAAACTGCATAGATCCAGATCTGCTGGCGCATTATATGACTGGAGATCTGGGTCTATGCAGTTTGCAGGTGGTATCCGCTTATATTTGCGAGTATATACGGTACACAGCACTTCCTCACTATAAGACCCTTCATTATAACACAGTTCCTGTTATAAGGCCATTCATTATAACATGGTTCCTGTTATAAGGCCCTTCATTATAACATAGTTGCTATTATAAGGCCCTTCATTATAACATGGTTCCTGTTATAAGGCCCTTCATTATAACATAGTTCCTATTATAAAGCCCTTCATTATCACATGGTTTCTGTTATTAGACCCTTCATTATAACACAGTTCCTGTTATAAGGCCCTTTATAATAACAGTTCCTGTTATAAGGCTCTTCATTATAACATGGTTCCTGTTATAAGGCCCTTTAATGCTTTATAATAACACAGTTCCTGTTATAAGACCCTTCATTATAACACAGTTCCTGTTATAAGTGCCTTTATAATAACACAGTTCCTGTTATAAGGCCCTTTATAATAACACAGTTCCTGTTATAAGGCCCTTCATTATAACATGGTTTCTGTTATAAGGCAGGTATAGTCATGGATTCCATTTCACTAAATGGTATTAAAGTTCTATGTATCGTGTATGAAATTCTGTGTATCATGGTTCTCATGGACATCATTATAATGAGGGATTACTGTGTAAGTATGTAGATACATATAATGACACAAAAGTTGGACAGTGGCATGTAGAAGAACACACACAAAGAGTGACACATTTTATTGTTCTTTATGTGTCACTTTTTGTGTGTCTCTGTATGTACATGTATTTTATTATTCCCTGAGGAAAATATTTCTTTAGGGTCAAAACATAGGGAAACTTTGTTATATCCCTGTACCATTTTCTAACTTTTGTGTCATTATATAATATATGTGCTGATGGTTTGCATTCCCATTTTGTTCTTTTTAAGCTTCTTGAGAATCTGGCACCTATCAAAACCTAAGTTGTTAGCCATGTGTGTGTGTGTGTGTGTGCATGCATGCATGTGCACACACACACACACACACACACACACACACACACACACACACACACACAGAGACAGACAGACAGACAGAGCGCTCACTTTCTATCAGGCCATTCATCATAACAGTTCCTGTTATAAGGTAGTTATGGTCATGGGTACTATTTCATTATGTAGTAGTGGAATTATATGCATAATGTACTTTATTATAAGGCAGTTTCACTATTAGGCAGTACAGTGTATACCATATGGCTGTCATGGACAGAATTATAATGAGGGAGTACTGTATTGTTCATGCCTTAGTTATCTATCAAATTAACATGACAGACTGTTATGCTTTATACAAACATAATGATGCCAATCTGCCATACAATATGGCTTCTGTTACTTAAAATAGAAAAACCTTTAACAACTTCTAAAGCACTGCATAACAGACTTAAATTTGACAGAAAATGTTTTAACTTGAACACCTTTCAGATTTATACAAATGATATTGTTAAGTCATCAAATATTATGCCATTAGTAAAAACAGAAAAGCATTTACACAACTTTATCCCCCAAAACTGCTGAATTAACAGAATTTGTCCAATTTTGATACTGGCAGTGGGTCCTTTTAAGATTGGACAAGTGATGCTGATATGTCATCAGATATAGATGAACCAACAAAACAAAAAAATAGTGCAATCAACATCATCTAAGTTATGAATTGGAGCCAGGTCCCCAGGGGTTGAAGGGATCCAGGACACAATGCTGGTTGTATAAATGATTGTATATATATGGTCTAGGAAAGAAGGTAAATTATACTAACATTAATAGACAATGTAGCAACTCTGTGCTGCAAGCTTTTTGTTTCCCATGCAGTTTCAATATGTGTGTGCATTGCATTCACAAGCTGACATGTCAGCTACCAAGGTAAACAGTATTACGCCCACTTAGGCCTCTTGTTTAAATGTTTTTTTTCTAGTATGCTGTGAGAATAAGTTTATATACAAGTTTACTGACATAGTCCAGACATAATACTGGTATCTTCTATTACAGGGAGTCGGGGCAGCAATGCTTGTAAAAAAAAAAAAAATGCTGAATTTTATAAGATAATTGATAGAAATGTGCTTGTGCAACTATATGGAGATTTAATACCTTACTGATACTAGAATGATATGTATTTACTATATATACTTCCTTATGAGTCAAATCAAATGCAAACAACATAGACCCTGATCTGCTGTTGCATAATGTGCCTGCAGATCAGGGTCTCTGTTGTTTATTCTACTTATTAATCCTGACAAACTGCATAGACCCAGATATGCCAGTGTATCATGCAATGGCATATCTGGATCTGTGTAGTTTGCAGTTGGATCTGACTTGTACATGAGTATAAATGGTACCTATTTTTGGCTGGTACTTTAGAGCTTAACAGATAGAACAAAGTAAATCTCCAGGTTGGATTAATAAGTATATAAGTCATTCTAGATATGGACAAAGGAATCAATTTAAGCTGAATATGACACACAGAATAAATTACTATTATTTCTTTCTTTTCTTGATATTTGTTTGTTGATGTGCATATAATTTAATAAATGCAGCAGTGTGTTAATTCTGTTGGCTTTCTCAGCTTGTATCCACCATGTGGAAAATGTTCATTATCTTTCATACACTCTGTGGGACTTAATGAGTCTCCATATAGATACCGTATATACTCGCGTATAAGCTGAGTCCAAATGCAAACAACATAGACCCTGATCTGCCATCGCATAATGCACCAGCAGATCAGGTTCTATGTTATTTGTTCTACTGATTAGTCCTTACAAGCTGCATAGACCCAGATCTGCCGGCACATTATGCAATGGCAGATCTAGGTCTATGCAGTTTGCAGTTAGTATGGGACTATACACGAGTATAGACGGTACTATTTTTAAACCATTATAATGCCACTGATGTATATACTATTGCTGATAACAAGATAGTTAAATTAGCAGCAGGTACATATGGCTGACTCACGATTTTTACAACCTTGAAAATTCTTTGAATTTGATGGTTGCATTGAAACCTCCTTGAATTTATAAAAAAGTTCAAGTTTCATCATTGAAAAGTCATTGAATTTATTGAAAAAGTTGATGAATTTTGTGAAAAACTTCTTGAATTTATCAGAGAGAATACAGAAAGTTTAAAGTTAATAAAAGATACCACTTTTGAAATTCAGAATTTTTATTTACATATTTTCCACAAATAATTAATAAATAAGTAAAATTGGATAAAATTAGGTGGATAAAAAGACAGAGAACACCAGTAGTTGCCAGATGTAGTACCTTTCTTTTGCTGTAGTGGTATAGTTGTGTGTTTTTTCTTCCTTCTTTTGTACCTATTTATGCACTCTGTATCATCACCACAAAGTAAGCACCTCTGCTATCTGGTGATTTACTATACAATTTTGGATATTATCCCAACGCTGAACATCTCAGTGGACACATATGTATGTTGAGAGTCTAACAAAATAGTTTCAAACATTTGGCATCTTCACTTTGTTGTGATAACTTGCTAAGGTCAATTTAATTATATATCTTGATTGTAATTTGAACTAAGTAAAAATTTTCGTACAAATGTTTTGACATGTGTTGTTGCAAAACGTAAAAGGTGGTAATGAATATAGGTAATTATTTGGTGCAGTAAGTAACATGTATAGTGCACCAAATAGTTGCTGCAAACGAAAAATCTTACAAGCAAATACAGTACCAGTATAGTATAAGAAGAATTACACTGACAATAAAAGTATCCAGAAAAACAGTACCAGCATAGTGTGAAGAGAATTACACTACACTGAGAATAAAAGTATCCAGAAATACAGTACCGGCATAGTGTGAAGAGAATTACACTACACTGACAATAAAAGTATCCAGAAATACAGTACCAGCATAGTGTGAAGAGAATTACACTACACTGAGAATAAAAGTATCCAGAAAAACAGTACCAGCATAGTGTGAAGAGAATTACACTACACTGAGAATAAAAGTATCCAGAAATACAGTACCGGCATAATGTGAATAGAATTACACAACACTGAGAATAAAAGTATCCAGAAATACAGTACCAGCATAGTGTGAAGAGAATTACACTACACTGAGAATAAAAGTATCCAGAAAAACAGTACCAGCATAGTGTGAAGAGAATTACACTACACTGAGAATAAAAGTATCCAGAAATACAGTACCGGCATAATGTGAAAAGAAATACACTGAGAATAAAAGTATCCAGAAATACAGTACCAGTATAGTATGAAAAGAATTACACTGATAAAAGTGTCCAGAAATACAGCATCAGTATAGTATGAAAAGAATTACACTAAGAATAAAAGTATCCAGAAATACAGCACCAGTATAGTATGAAAAGAATTACACTGATAAAAGTGTCCAGAAATACAGTACCAGTATAGTATGAAAAGAATTACACTAAGAATAAAAGTATCCAGAAATACAGTACCAGTATAGTATGAAAAGAATTACACTGATAAAAGTGTCCAGAAATACAGCATCAGTATAGTATGAAAAGAATTACACTAAGAATAAAAGTATCCAGAAATACAGCACCAGTATAGTATGAAAAGAATTACACTGATAAAAGTGTCCAGAAATACAGAAATAGCCTAGTATAAAAGAATTACATTGAGAATAAAAGTATCCAGTAAGTTCATACAGCCTATTTATGTATTTTTTCTTTCTTTCAGGATTGACTGTATTTGAAGGAGAGACTGTGACCATGACATGTCCAAGTTTCTCATTATCCCGTGTAGTAAGATGGGAAGGACCACCTGAATTTATAAATTATACAGATGGCAGCACAGTCAGTGCACAGTTGCCAACGGACTTACGAACTAGAGTTTCCCTTGATGGGAATCATACTGCAGGAGAATATAATTTACGTTTATCTAATGTTCGGAAATCTGACAGTGGTAATTATAAGTGTTTAATAGGCCCACGAGTTCATCGCAAGATTCGACTTAGTGTTATTCGGCAAGGTAAGTAGTATGTATGTGCAGTGTTAAGACGTATAATTTTCATTCTTATATTCATTTATTGTCTTATATCATATATACTCAATTATAATTTGAGTCCAACTGCAAACAACATAGTCCTTGATCTGCCATCACATACTGTGCCAGCAGATCAGGGTCAGTGTTGTTTGTTCTACTGATTATTCCTAACAAACTACATAGACACATATTGATCAGTGCATTATGTGACTACAGATCAGGGTTTGTGCAGTTGGATTGAACTTATAAGCGAGTATATATGGTAATGAAGGTAACCAATGAGACGTAATAATAGTCACAAATATCCATTATTAGTAATAATAGTCACAAATATCCATTATTAGTAATAATAGTCACAAGTATCCATTATTAGTAATAATAGTCACAAATATCCATTATTAGTAATAATAGTCACAAATATCCATTTTTAGTAATAATAGTCACAAATATCCATTATTAGTAATAATAGTCACAAATATCCATTTGTGAATCTAGCTTTCTATTTGTGTGATGTCAACTTTTTGTTGTTGAAGTGTTGAAATACCTTATTCAGTGTAATATCTGCCTACATGTGTCACCCCATTTTCCAGTCACATAAAAATATCTCTGTGTCATGATCCCTACATGTTTCATGGGGAGGAAGTGGTTGCTATTATAAAACTGCCTAGAACATCATGAATTTCTTTGAGTTTACTGCAAGGCATGCTTTGTGTCTTGTTACCATTTACTGTATACACTTGCTTATAAGTCGAGTCCAGCTACAAACTGCATGGACCCAGATCTGCCATCACATAATGCACTGTGAGATCTGGGTATATGATGGTTGGTAGGAATTATCAGAAGAACAAACAACATATACTCTAATCTGCCAGCACATTATACAATGGCAGATCAGGGTCTGTGTTGTTGGCAGTTGGAACTGACTTATAAGCGAGTATATACCATCACTTTATGGGTTAAATCAGTCAAAAAGATGGATATTTTTTTCTGTGTGACCATATTGAGAATGAGAATGCATCTCCAGAGGTGGAGAGCTTCCAACAAAAACAAAGGGAGATTGTTCTTGTACTATGTAAGTACATGTTTTGGGGAGATGGTTTATTACATCTTTCTTGTGTATTTGTTAGGAGGAACTTTAAACCTCACAAAATATAAGCACACATCTTTAATATTATGTTGAATATGGTAGGTACATTTAGAGTGTCATATAGGAGATACTATGTTGAATATGTTAGGTACATTTAGATTGTCATATAGGAGATACTATGTTAAATATGGTAGGTACATTTAGAGTGTCATATAGGAGATATGTTGAATATGGTGGTACATTTAGAGTGTCATATAGGAGATACTATGTTGAATACGTTAGGTACATTTAGAGTGTCATATATGAGATATTATGTTGAATATGGTAGGTACATTTAGAGTGTCATGTATGAGATATTATGTTGAATATGGTAGGTACATTTAGAGTGTCATATATGAGATATGTTGAATATGGTAGGTACATTTAGAGTGTCATATATGAGATATTATGTTGAATATGGTAGGTACATTTAGTGTCATATATGAGATATTATGTTGAATATGGTAGGTACATTTAGAGTGTCATATATGAGATATGTTGAATATGGTAGGTACATTTAGAGTGTCGTATATGAGATATTATGTTGAATATGGTAGGTACATTTAGAGTGTCATATGAGATATGTTGAATATGGTAGGTACATTTAGAGTGTCATATAGGAGATACTATCTTGAATATGGTAGGTACATTTACAGTGTCATATGAGATATGTTGAATATGGTAGGTACATTTAGAGTGTCATATAGGAGATACTATGTTGAATATGGTAGGTACATTTACAGTGTCATATAGGAGATATCAAAGAGCCTGATTGAGCAGTTGGACTGAAAAGTAAAAGTTTATTTCTTCATTAAACGTAAAGTGAACTCATTTTTTTGTAGATTGTACACTATTCTGAAAACTCGTAGAATGTACTCTTGATTGCTTACATGTTAGTATTATGGGTGTTTTTGACTGGATTGAGGATGCAAATAGGAGTATGTGGAGAGCAACCACATATCCTTGCACATGTTGGATTTGAGGATGAAACATGGGACTGCAGAGTTCACTACTGTAAAGTTAGCATATGATGGTGCGGTATTTCTCTCATGATGAAACCAGAGGGCCAGTGTAATACATTTATAAAAAAATAAGGGCAGGCCTTATTATAAGTCAAAGATCTTGTTATTAAATATTTGCCAGAATTTTGTAAAAATGTGGGAGTGGGCTTATTATCAAGCCTGGGCTTTTAAACAGATAAATATGGTATGTTGTCCAGATATTAAATTTATGGATGTTTGACTGGTATTAAGGCTTGCATATAAGAGCATAGTATACAGTATTTGTCTCTGCATGTCTGTAATTTTAGCTTTCCATTCAGATATATTGTCATTCCTATTTTCTGTTTTTTTTTTTGCAGGTGAACAATCAAATGGTTTATTTCCTTACATTTTGAATCTGGCCACAAGAGCCACTATCTCTACAAATGCCACCTGTGGCGATGACAAACCAGAATTTTTTTGCAAATTAGTTGAGCATGTTGACAGAACCCCAGTTGGTCAGCCTGGCAGCCATTGTGATTACTGTAATGCCCGGGCAAGTCCAAATAACCCAGAGGGACAGGGGACTCCACATCCCATAACAAATGCCATTGATGGCAGCAACAAGTGGTGGCAGAGTCCATCAATATCAAATGGAGTCAAATATAACCATGTAACAATTACAGTGGATTTGGGATTGGTAAGTATCCTAAGATGGAACACTTTTGTCAGATATTTAGGATTGGTAAATATCCTAAGATGGAATATTTTGTCAGATATTTAGGATTGGTAAGTATCCTAAGATGGAATATTTTGTCAGATATTTAGGATGGGTAAATATCCTAAGATGGAATATTTTGTCAGATATATAGGATTGGTAAATATCCTAAGATGGAATATTTTGTCAGATATTTAGGATTGGTAAATATCCTAAGATGGAATATTTTGTCAGATATTTATGATTGGTAAGTATCCTAAGATTAAATACTTTTGTAACATATTTTCAAGATATCATTTCGAGATAATTTTAATTATGTTCTCATTACACCACCTCAGACTACATAGCAACATGGATGTTATTTTTCCCTTCAATTTAAACCTTATAAAAACACATAAATTTTGCACACTTATTTAACCCATGTTAGTCTCACATTTCTGAGCAGCATATACTTAAAATCTTTTAAAACTTGTTTCAGAGCTCCAGTGAATGTTATCTTCTCAATCTAAATGTTGACAGTTTTGTCATGCATTAAGATAAGAACTTCAAAATTACAGGTGGTGTTTTGTTCCTTCTGTAATTCACAAGTTCTTTTCACTGTAATTAACAAGATGCACAGGTGACACTTTCTGAGTATGTACATATTTTCACATGATTGAAGGTCTCATTACAAATGTTCACAATGACTTGTTCTTTTCAATGGCAACTCTGTTTGTTCTATATGCCTAGCTGCCATAAGGTCAGCATATATGCAACTCCTTTTTTTCTTTATGCCTAGCTGCCATAAGGTCAGCATAATGGCAACTCCATTTTTTTTCTATATGCCTAGCTGCCATAAGGTCAGCATATCATGCTATTACATTGTTGATTTGTCTGTCTGTCCATACATCCATTTGTCCAGTTTTGGTTTCTGGACAATAACTATAGTGCTTTGCCACAACTCTGACCAAACTTTGTCACTGTTGATGGCTTGCACGAAATGCAAGAAAAACATCAGTTGTATTTGATTCCAAATGTCAAAGTGATAGTCACTGTAGTGAGTCAAATTTATATTAAAAAAAAGTTATGTGCAGTAGCTTTAATTCTAGACCACATATCTTCACCAAACTTTGTGGATGGCTTTCACATTGGGCAGGATAGAAATCTATCTTGATTTTGGGGTAAAAGGGTCAAAGGTCAAGGTCACACTTACACCAACAAGGGAAAAGGTTATTGTAAAATAACTGTAATTACGCATCACATAATGTCAACAAATGTTACAGTTGGTCTGATCATATGATAAGCAAATAAGCTACAGATATTGGGCTAGACAGATTGAAAGTAAAAATCACAGTGATGCAAAGAATGATCATTGGTTTCTACATAATGGTCTGTTTTCTACACAGTTTTCTTTCAACAAAATTGATAAATTGTGTACCTTTTGGACGAGGAAGGTACCTATTGCTAACCCATCAGGCAATGCTGTCCAACTATAGTGCCTTCATACAGATCTGTTAAACACAGGACAGGCATATAATGGACACTCATGGTACTCTTGTTTAAATCAAGGACAAACTGCTATGTAAATGGCATGCATGGACTAACGTGTCATTCTATGACTTGCTACTGTATATACTTGCATATAATCCAGGTCCAAATGCATAATGCACTGGCAGATCAGGGTCTTTGTTGTTTGTTCTACTGATTAGTCCTTACCAACTGCACATTATGCGACGGCAGATCTGGGTCTGCAGTTTGTAGTTGGTATCGGCTTATATGCGAGTATATACGGTATGTTATTGTAAACTCATCTCATACTTGCACATGATTAATTATAAGACAAATGTGTTTTTCTTCTTTTTACATTTGTTAATATACATCTACTCATCTATTTTTAGTAACACTTGATTGAGATTGATAATTGACAGAGAGTTATGCAGTAATAAAGTTTAAAAGTTACTGTACCTTCTTTTACAGTGTTTTAATAGTTTCATGCCTCTAACTTTGAATTTTTAGTTGATTCTTCATGGTCCTGTATGAGAGAACATTCCATTGTCAGTATAAAAGCAACATTACCACTTGAGGATTGTAATTTTAGTAGGGTTGACATGTTGATAGTTAAAATATGTGCCTTTTGACACCTTTCAGGGATATGAAATAGCATAATATCTGAGTCATATTTATTTTTGGGTCAGCTTTACCTCATCTGGTAAATGAGATCAGTGAATTGATTGAACAATGAAATTATTACATGTTTATGTCAAGTACACTTTTATGGAAAGCGAGACCTAGCATTCATTTTTCTGATAGTGGCAGCAGTGGTGATTATCAGTGTTGTTGACGGTTTGTTAAGATTTTGGTTAAAGTTTTTCATTTGCATATATTTTCAAATCCCTTGAGAGATTCTTATCATACTTGGCATGAATCATTATTAAGCTAAGACAATTCATTCTACAGCATGTTTACTCACCCCTTTTACCTTGGAGAAAGGTCACATTCATAGAAAAATTTGCATTAATGTTTTTTTTGTGTAGTTTTTTCATTTGCTCATATTTCCTAAACCCCTTGCGACGGACCCCTCGTAACAAGGTGTACGATTTGGTTGGTTATTGTTATCTAGAGGATGATCGACATTGGTGTTATTGCCCGGATTGAGTAAATAATAAAATAAATTATGAAATTTATAGATGGAATAAATAGAGATCTGAGAAGAGATATAGAACAGAATAACACGAGCTGCTGTACATGAATAACAATTTAATCAATTACATAAAACAAATTGAGATAATACATAACATTAGAAAGATACATTTCTTTTTTAAATCAGTTACCGAATTTCAACACAAATATAATTATGTAATTAGCCGATCTGTTTAAAACGATAGACTTAGTTCATCCTAGAATCGAGTGAACAATCAAAGCAATTGCCCAGCATGCCTGCATGACCTTGTTATTGCTGGTCACTCCAAATTCAGTGTTGCTGTCTGGTCCAGGTTGATGTTCTCCCCTTGTTTCCTTCTGACTCTCTCTTATCTAGCCTCTTTTGGTCCTCAAACTTTGTGTGGGTACGTAGGTAGGTGGATAGGTGGAGCTATTTTCCCCTTTAACCCAAACAAGAAGCAACCTAAATATTCTGTCAGATTTTCTCCTGGGAAATAGACCATTACCCCACTCTCGTTACGTCAGATATCGTCCTATCAGAATTCAAACAGATACCAAAGGCTATCTGGTCAGGCCAAACCTGACAGACCATAAACAAACCTAGTTTCAGAAGATTGATGTACTGTACTTTCTAACGGCTATTTCATCACTAACTCACATTAACATCACACGAGACTTAACAGTTTCAGTTCACGTCTTAATTATACAAATGAATCGATGAAATTTGCTTCATGGCTTAACTACATTAATTTCAGTGAATACTCACTCAAGTCTTTATTATACATGAAATCATCTAAGATCTGTAAATTCACACAGATTCTCGCAACTCATATCAAATAAAGTAATGCATGAAATTCTTAGAATACATGATTCCTATAACAATCAAGATGACAAATTCAAACCATTCGACAAACTCATATAACGAAGATTATTGTACGAATTCAGACAAATAAACTCAAACAAATAGTTATACTCATATCGAGAAAACTGATGTACGAATTTAAACAAATAAATTCAAACAAATAATTACGTTGATATTAACGAATTACATGAAATTGATGCAAATACCTTGTGCTTTTGAGACTCACTCGCTTCTACCACCAGAATTGTGTCCCTCAACTTCCAGAAATAAATTCCAAGGCTTAAGCAGTTAATCACCTGATATTGCATTTGGAAAGTTTAGTTTCATGCCCCACATCCTCGTTTGATTTTCAAATAATGCCGCACGAGATGGACATGACAATATTGCATGCATACCATACCATAACACTTTTCAGTAACATATTTCCAGGTGTACTTTTTACCCTCAGAGTCACATACATAGAAACAGGACAACTCTTAACTCATTGTGAAAATTATCAGTTTACCAGGAATTGTATTGCTGCAAATAAGTCCATGGATTTCTTACTTTTTACTGGTCATCAGAAGATGGAAAAAAATCAATTGTCTGATGGCCTGGGACAAGCTGAAAATTTTTGTTGGGCAAATAAAATGTTCTGCCACTTGCCCTTAATTGTACATACTCGGACTTGCCCTTAATTGTACATACTCTAGTTCTGATTTTTGGCAGAAACATTGTTATATTAACCTCAAATTATGGAATTATGATCACTTTTGTCAAATTCTGATTTTCTGGTAAAGTAAACTTTTATATAGGCAAACCACAAAGTTAACACTGGTATATCTAGATCACTGATGCACTTCTAATATCTGATTGTAATTCATTTGTTAAAGCATACCTTATATACTCGCGTATAAGCCGATACCAACTGCAAACTGCATAGACCAGATCTCCCATCGCATAATGCGCCGGCAGATCTGGGTCTATGCAGTTTTTAAGGACTAATCAGTGGAACAAACAACAGACTCTGATCTGCTGGCGCATTATGAAATGGCAGATCAGGGTCTGTGTTGTTTGGATTTGGACCCAGTTTATATGCGAGTATATATGGTACTTCTTGTATCACAAAAGCAGTTGAATGTTGATAAATCAAAAATCACATCAGCTTAGTGCTCTTATTTACCTGAGGAAGGTAAAAAAAAAAAAATCAAGAAATGAAATGCAATGGATAAGGACTATACCTTGATGAAAAAAACAACAAAAGAAGCTCATTGTGGCCTGTTTTTCATCTATTTTTGTTTTGGTCAAGTTTTGTATTTAGCTCATGGCTATATGAATTTTTGGCATGATATATTCATACTTTCCTACCTAGAATCATACAACTTGGTAAGGGTATGCATCTTGACTAGTACTACACACTTATTGCAAAAAGAGGTCACTGGGACCTATATTTCACGCTTTATTGATTTTGTAGAAATTTTGTGTTTAATGGTCATTGATTCTGTGCTGTTTATGTTTGAATCATGAAACTTGATAATTGGATGCATCTCTGTTGATACTACACCTTTATGACCAAAGAAGGTCACTGTGGTCTACATTTTATGCTATATTAACTTGTTGACTTCGGGAGATTCTTTTCATTTTCGCCTGAAATGGGGTTAGGAAATGCATTTTTGGGGTTACTTCTGAATGTATCCAAACATGTATGTCTCTGAGAGATTTTCGTTTAGCCAGATGCTTAGGTTTACAAAGGATGTTTTTGATTGGCTATTTAGCCCTTGCATGTGCAGAAGGGTGAAAATTTGACTTTTTTTCTTTTTTTGCGTAATGGACCCACGATTTTCATGTCCTGGCCCTTTTTACTCCAAATATCAAACTTGTCCTGCTCTTTGCAGAGGTTCATCTGACTGTGTACAGTTTGGACTAGTCTGCTTAAGATCTAAGGCCAAAAGGTCTAAAATTGGGACTCAAACTCAGGTTCTGAAACCAGAAACTTTCAACCTAAGAAAAAATCTGGTCTCAAAAATTATGTTTCTTCCACTGTATTTTTGTATGTGAGTAGAAAGTCTACATTATTTTGTATCATTGTATAACTACATCTTTCTCCTTTTATGTAATACCACCCACTTTGGTGTATCATAAATGCTGTTGATGTTACAGAGCTTGGAAGTCAGGTACAACCTCATGATGCATAAATGTGGCACGAGGGGTTAACAAGTTAACAGGGGTTAAGTATTTCTGTTTAGCTCATGACCACATAGATTGCTCCATGTTATATACATTCTAGCCTACACTAAAGGCACTTCATGACCATTGCAGTTGTAAGTAGGAGTAAATATGTTTCTTCAATGGTAAACTTTCAATAATAATGACTATACATTGCAGTGTAGCACATATGATCCAGTGAACTAGGGACACTGTGTTACCATGTTCCCCAAATCTGCGGATCACAAAAAATTTAAAAGGGACCAATAAATGTTTATATTAGAAGTAATGATAAGAAGTGCACCCAGTGGATGCACAGGAGTCAAGATTTAGGGGACATGGGGCTAAATATTGCGGGAAAACCACTATCCTGCGCTCAATGTGCAACACTGCATTGTATATTGTGAAAAAATACCTTCAGCGGGTTAACTATATTGTACATTTGAATGAGTATAGGATTTAGATGAGTCGACTGCATGCAGTTCATGTGAGGGGTATTCAAAGTAATCACTGATGCGTTAACTATGAGTCTAATAGTAGTCATACTAGCCGTCACTACAAGATTACACAAAACCTGTGACTTTAACCTGGCAAAATCTGGCTTCTAGGGATGAAGAAGATTGTAAGAACATTGATTTAAAAAAAAATTAATCTATTGTTTTTATCAATTCATTATTGTACCTCTGCTTTGATATCATAGAAAAGAATGCTTTTTTTTACTTTTTTTTTATATCTGTTATGCCCTGTCACATGGGCAAACAGTTCATTTTCAAGATCAAGTCAGAATTATTTTTCTGTGTGATAATTAATGTTTACAATGGTCATGGGTGACTACTAAAAGCTCCACAGAGTGAACTAATTAATTATTGATTACACTCTGGTTTTACAAATTCAATTGCTTATACAGTATATGCACGCACACACATACAGACACATGAATATAAGTTACGTAAACCATTTGATATTAAGCTGATTTTTTACTGAATTGTGTATCACAATTTCCAATTTTGTTTAATACTTTCTTGTGGTCAAATGTAACACCAAGAGCAATCACAAGGTGAGGAATGTTGAGATCATTTTTAAAGGTTCATTTCCTCTTTGATGACTTGTACTCTATACATCATTAAACAAGGTTTATTTATTGGAATTCAGCATATTAAACTACCACAGAAATCAATTTCCTTAGATACAAATCTTGGCAGTGTTGGTTTGAAAATGATATTAATAATATGTTGGTTTTGATAAAAGTAATAAAAGTGGTAAATTGGGCATTATTATAGTGTGCTATTGATATTCTATTATTGGTGACAAGAAAATGTAAGGATTTTTGAATTTACATGGAGAATGATGTTGAAGCATTAAGTTATTTACCATATATAGTCGTGTATAATCTGGGTCCAAATGCAAACAACATAGACCCTGATCTGCCATTGCATAATGCGCCAGCAGATCAGGGTCTATGTTGTTTGTTCTACTGATTGGTCCTTACAAACTGCATAGACCCAGATTGGCTGCCGCATTATGCCATGGCATATCTGGGTCTATGCAGTTTGCAGGTGGTACAGTAAAACCTGTCTTGAGAGACCGCCCCTTCTGCCAACAAAAAGCGGTCTCTCATGACAGGTGGTCTCTCATAACAGGTTTGTACAAAAAGACTAGTTTCCAAGGTCGAAATTCAGCAGTTTATATTGCATTCTTTATTTATACTTTTTGTTAAAAATTTGCATGCATTTAACTGAAAATAATTGTATATAGCAATAAAGATATACATCTATCATTAAACATGAATCACATTTATATCTGAAGATCACATATACATGTACATGTATTAGCATATGAATTCGTTTAAAATTGACTCCTTGTCTTTTATAACACCCTGAATTTGAGTTTTCCCCGAATTTGAGTTTTCACGATGTTTAAACTGGCTGTTGTTTTGTGAGCGGTTTCAACTTTTTCACTTCTTTTTATTACATTCATTCTTTCCTCCATTGTTAGAATTTGTCTCTTTTTCGTTGTAGATTCTGCCATTATTATTAAGGTGCTAGGTGTTAACGTTATCAGTGATCAATTGTAATAACGACTGTAGCGGTTTTGATCAGGCTTTGGGGAAATAACGAATACATTAGCAACAGGGGACGCCGCTAGAGGGCATTGGTGATCAAGATTAACATTTTCTCAAAATGTCAACCTCATTACACCATGTACTTTCTCCACTTTCGTATGTAAAAAGCCGACATTATTATATCCGAATGTATTCACGGTTGAAAGGTTGAATGTCTATATTTAGCGTATATGACATTGGGCCTTTTGTACAACATATTCGGCAAAAATAAACGAACACTGAATTTTTCAAAACTCAGAAAAAGTAAATAAACGAACATATACACTCACCTAAGCCTACTTTTTTAATACTTTGGAGTTCTTTTTACGAGAATAATGGTAAAATATGTGCGAATATTTGCGGAAAACCCACGAATAACGTCTTTTTAAAGGTCAACCGTGCCAGCAAGAACGGTAACTCTTCCCGGCACATAGGTACGTACAAAATGGAAACAATGACAACAACACTACATAAATTGGGTTAAAATACACACGAAATCTTGATTTTATGAAAGGGCAGACGTTTATACCAAGGAATTAGATTATACAAACGTATTTCTCATTCATTATACCAAATTTATTACAACATTTTGGTACAACTTTTGTTTTGTAATGTAATTTCGAGATTAGAGACTTGACGGGTGATACTGATAATGATATTGAAAATATGTATGTGATTGTGATCACTTATATATTATCAATGTCAGGTCATCTGCTCTAGGTAGGATTCTTATCTAGAGACACTGGTATTCAAATTAAAATGTTCATGTTTAGTAGGGGCGAAAAAGAGGTAAAAGTTAAACTTATTTTCAGAATTTTGAAAAATGAAAACAAATTCATTTCATACCATTTTTTGTGAATATCAATATGAATATTGTCATCATAAAGAACAGAAAATCGATCTTCGTATTTCTCTATTTAAACAAAAACATAATCATAACTATTTCTTGAGAACAAAATCAGTGCCAGAAGTTGAATTGTGGACGTATTCAAACTAAGTTATTTTTAATTTTTTTTTTGTCATTGATTTTATTTGACAGATATGAAAACTGGCCAAAAATATCTTATCATAACTAAAACAATGGCAATTGTTATTTACTAAATTGTGATTTCAGATCAATGTATATATGTACAAGAACACTGTAATGCATTTGCACTATTGCTTTTAAGAGTAACATACAATTTAAACTTGTGTATGACTCATGATTATGGCATTTCAAGCAAAAATGTTGGGGGGGGGGGCGTGATAAAAAGGAACTGAAAGGCTTCAGAAGTACCTGGAACATAGAAAAAGTGAATTTATTCTTGAAGCTGAATGTTCACAAAACATTTATATATAACCATATGTAAGAAATATGCAACTTTCAGCATGAAATAACATGATGTCAAAAATTAGCAACAAGTGACCAAAGACCAAGATTAACAATGGTGGACAGCTCATGTGTTTGAATGCTTCCTGTGAATTTATTTGAAAAGATATCATAAAGATGGGTTTATTTTTGAATTCTGCACACTCAAATTATGCAGAAAAGGTTCCATTTTAACAGCAACATATAATTTCAACTTGTGTATGACTGAAAAGTATAGTATTTCATGCAAAAACGTTAGGGGGGTGCTTGATAAAAATGCACAGGGGGGCTTCTGAATTACCTGGAACATAGAAAAAGTAAATTTATTCTTAAAGCTGAATGTTCACAAAACATTTCTATATAAACATATGTAAGAAATATGCAAATTTCAGCTTGAAATAACATGAGGTCAAGAATTTGCAAAAAGTGCCAAAGACCAATATTAAAAACGGTGAACGGTACATGTGTTTGAATGCTTCCTGTGAATTTATTTGAAAAGATATCATAAAGATGGGTTCATTTTTGAAATTTGCACACTCAAATTATGCAGAAAACATTCCATTTTTGTGTATTCTATAATTCTGAAAAAATCATCCCCTGTTGCTAATAATACATATACAACATATACAATGTATATGTACACATGAATGAAAAAAAAAGAAGACATAATTAACTCATCCAGAAACAGAATACATTTATTTAGAGACAAAAGTCAAAGGCTTAATTCACCGACGACATAAAGGGATTAACTCTATAAACAAAAGGTGTAACCATCGGCAAAAAGGTCAACAGATGACGGCTTTGGTGTGAGGGTTGTAATCATTGTAATATTAAAAAAACCCCCCAAAAAACACAATTCTTTAACAATGACAATCGAATCCAGAAAATGATTCTCCCCAACTGGTATTAAAAACAAAGACAAAGACATCATTCATCTGAGGCAATACGGATTAACTCCAAAGACAAACGAAGTATGCGACCTCTACATTGACTTTGGCACTACCATGGCAGTTAGTGACATGTACTTTAGTTTGGTTTACAGTGTATAACAAGGACACATCAGGAATGACCTGTAAAATTTAAGGAATCGGTAGCCAGCCTAATTTTTTTTTTTTTTGTTGTTGTTTTTGTTCCGAACAATCTTTACTTTTTAAACGGTCGTTGCTACAAAGGAATAAATAAAGGTAAGTGGTGTTTGTCTCAGTTCTCGTGATAGGGTTCATAGTAGTGTTATTTTAGAACAATCATCCATTCGCAACTTCGCGGTCAATCCTACAGATCGTAATTTAGTTTCTCAGAAACAGCCGAGGTAATTCCGAATGAACAATCTGCATGTTCTCTAGTCTGGTGTACAATTTATAACATAAAAATACTACATGACGTGTAAAATTTACGGAACCGGTAGCCAGCTTCATTTTTTTTTTTATCTGTTTGTTTTTGTTCCGAACAATCTTTACTTTTTAAACGGTCGTTGCTACAAAGGATTAAATAAAGGTCAGCGGTGTTTGTCTCAGATCTCGTTATACTGTAGTCTGGTTTACAGTCAGTAACATATTATACTACATGGATGAACTGTAAAATTTACGAAAGCGGTAGCCAGCCTTTACTTTTGCAGTCTTTACTTTTGAAGTGGTCGCGGTTACAAAGGATTAAATAAAGTTCACTTGTGTTGTTTATCTCTGTTTTTTCCGATGCGGTCGTTCATAGCAGTGTCGAAATGCATATTGTACCAAGAAATCGTGGTCGCTGGTCGCGTTCTGCAGGTGGTCGCTCACGACAGTGCGTTTATATAATAAAATCATTCCGTGCATTACGATTGTGGTAGCTCATGACAGGTGGTCGCTCAAGACAGGTTTTACTGTATGATCTTATACACGAATATATACAGTAACAATTGGCTTGTTTAATTGATATTATTAATTGAACAAGATTCATTAGCTGGTGCATAAATATACCTTTGAAGATTTTCCTTTCTTTTGGCTTTGTGATTATTTTCTGACAGAAATATCTGAATGATTCCAGTAATTATAACCACTACAGATGTAAGTTTTAAGGACTAGCCAATTAGGGGTGAAATGATTCACCGAAGTATAAATGATTTTGCCGTTTTGATAAACACATCAATACTAAAATTTAGGTGGAGAATCAATTCAAAACAATATTTACCTTATAAAAGTTACTTTTAATATTTAATGGCAATGAATAATGATGAGTCATTTGACTCTTTAGTCTTTACGTGTATCAATATGTATTGTTGTTTGTGTATGATGCTACATATTGATATGTGACACAGATATATCATTTCAACCCTAGTGCTAGTATATGTCGCAAGGCTGATCTCTGGGTGACTTGGGGTAAACATAAGTGCCATGAAAACATGAATCCTGTCTAGTACCTCTAGTTTGCTACTCCAAGTGCCCCTAGTTTGATACACCACCATCCAGTGCCCTAGTTTGTTACCCCACCATCCAGTGCCCACACCATTTACCACACCATTCAATGCCCCTAGTTTGTTACCACACCATCCAGTGCCCCTTGTTTGTTACCACACCATCCAATGCCCCTAGTTTGTTACCACACCATCCAATGCCCTAGTTTGTTACCCCACCATCAAGTGCCCCTATTTTGTTACCACACCATACAGTGCCCCTACCATCCAATGTCCTTAGTTTGTTACCCCACCATCCAATGTCCTTAGTTTGTTATCCCACCATCCGATGTCCTTAGTTTGTTATCCACCATCCAATGTCCTTAGTTTGTTACCCCACCATCCAATGTCCTTAGTTTGTTATCCCACCATCCAATGTCCTTGGTTTGTTACCCCACCATTCAGTGCCCCATCCAATGTCCCTAGTTTGTTACACCACCATTCAGTGCCCCTAGTTTGTTATCCCACCATCCAATGCCCCAAGTTTATTGCCCCATCATCCAATGCCCCAAGTTTATTGCACACCATCCAGTGCCCCTAGTTTGTTACCCCTGTTACCCCTGCCATCCAGTTTCCCTACTTTGCTGCCCCACCAAAATCAGTTGCATTTATTAACAGGTGTAATTCTCTTAGTGCATTGGAATCTGTGATAACCAACAGTGCTTAAATGAGAAAAATTACACATAATTTGCATGAGATACATGATGCAGCAATCTCTCACTATAAGGCCCTCATTATAACACAGTTCCTGTTATAAGGCAAGTATGGTCATATATCTCATTTCATTAAGTGGCAGTTAACTGATATGTATCATGTACTTCATTATAAGTCAGTATACTTTGTGGCTTCCATGGACAGCATTATAATGAGGGAGTGCTGTATATAAACATTAGTTATCACAACTTTAGTTTTTAGATCATTTTCACAGTTCATAAACTTGAACTGCTTTTGAAAACACCTGCTACACATGCATTAAAGATCTGTAGAAATTTTGAGCAATTTTCTATCATATGAAGCCTTTGTATTATTTTTATCTCAGTATGCCCTTTCTCTCCCTTACTAGTGGTTCAGTATGGCATCCAGAATGCCTGTAAACAAGTTGAAATATTCATTCATGTCAGTGCATTGGTAGAACTAATTACATTTACTGATATTCCTTGTTCTCTTACTTGCAAAGGAAGAATGTTTCTTACTACCATATATACTTGTGTACAACTTGAGTCCCATTGCAAAAATACATAGACCCTGATCTGCCATGGCATAATGTGCCAGCAGATCAGGATCTTTGTTGTTTGTTCTACTGATTACTCCTAACATTCTGCATAGACCCAGATTGACTGGCACATTATGCAACGGAAGATCTTGGTTTTTGCAGTTTGCAGTTGAACTTGACTGATAATTGAGTATAGATGGTAAATCAAATGTTGGACAGGGGTCCTGATTCAGTTTGGTGGGTCAAGAAAAATGGTAAACCTTGATCCCTCAGCTCTGCCTTCAATTTCGTGTAATTTATACATTTGTACGCATCTTAGGGCTTTATTTTGAGCATTAAGGGTATAGTACAATGTCAGTACTGTTCATACTCACTTGTAAGTCGAGTACAACTGCAAACTGCACAGACCCAGATCTGCCATCTCATAATGCACCGGCAGATCTGGGTTTTTGCAGTTTGTTTGGAGTAATTAGTAGAGCAAACAACATAGACCCTGATCTGCCAATGCATTATGCAATGGCAGATCAAAGTATATGTTGTTTGCAGCCGGACTTGACCTACCAGCGAGTATAGATGGAATATGAACATCACTTCTGTGGACCTTATCATATTTACCAAAATAGTGTCATCAATTTTATATAAATTTATCAGTTATTTGGACAATTATCCAGAAAAAATAGCTTTTGATGGGTCCAGATATCATATACTGTCCTTTCTTTACAAGTCTTTGTGCTGATTGTTTGTTATTCATCTTGCAGAAAGTTATTTCAGCAATACAATTTTCTGTTAAGTAGATGTTTTGTTCAAGAACATGATATATGACTGAATTAAAAGTGAGCAAAGGCTACAGGAAACAAAATTCAGAGGACAACAATTCCCTAGCCAAACCAGCCTTGACAGCTAAAAGTAATTGTTGGGCAAGTGAAATTTCACATAAGTAATAGTACAATAAATTTCATATATGGTAGCCTTGATCAACAAATTGGATCCAGTTACTGCTATACCAATTTTTATATTGATAATGGAAAATATATGCAGATTTCAAGGTCAATTTCCCAGCATCATCATTGCTTGTAGGTTAAACTGGAATTGTCACTTCCCCAATTAATGCAAGATGTGACATACACTAGACATAAGACTTGTAATATCAAATAAATTTTTCTGCCTCTTATTTAGTCGATGCCTTTTTATTCTTGTTTACCGTATATACTTGTGCATAATCCGATATCAACTGCAAACTGCACAGACCCAGATCTGCCGTTGCATAATGCACTGGCAGATCTGGGTCTGTGCAGTTTGTAGGAACTAATCAATAGAACAAACAACATAGATCCTGATCTGCAAGCGCATTACACGCTAGGAGATCAGGATCTATGTTTCTTGCATTTTGACTTGGCTTATACGTGAGTATATATGGTAGTCCATCAATACATAGGTACTTGTCTCTATCCATGAGGCTATGTAGAATAATGACACACAGCTCTCCTCCCCTCCCCTCTCCCAACATTGATTAGGAGCAGCTGTTTGTAATTTTACATACCCTTATAGACAGAGACAAGAGCCTGTGCTTCAGTACCATCAAGACATGTCTGAAATCACACATGCTTGACTCTTTTATCCATTCATGTATTGATTTGAAAAATTTGGTAAATGACAAATGGAACAGGACAGACAGAAGAAAGAATGGATAAATGGAAGGATGGATGGGATGGTACATAATTTGTCTAAATGGCTGATGAATACATTGGATTTTTGAAGTTTTTTTTATGGAGCAGTGTGTATACAATATGATTGTAACAAAGTGGAAAATATTTTACTTTTATCTTGATGTATTAAGTCACATTTGGGATATTTATTACAGAGGGGTTTTATACTGTAGAAATTTATTTGGTCATGGAAGACAGTTGTAAGGTTCTTTTATTCAGATACAGAAAGCTTGAGTTGGCTCAAGTTGAATACTTGATGAAGCCTCAAACAAATCATTTCAAATTTCCATCCATGCTTTTTATGTATTTTGTATGTATTAGTGCACAACTTTGATCATTCGGGCATTTCCAGATGAACTGATCCTGTGTGTACACCAAATGGCCTTTTATGTTTAGAGGCACTGAAAATGTTGACAGAGTATTTAAATTGAATATAAGTTTATGCATAAAGGATAACTGTTTTAGTGTCCTATAAATACTATATATAGTGATCTTCTGACAAACAATGTTACACATAAATGTTATACAAATCAGATTCAAATGTAGTAATTGAAAAAGAGCCCTTATATGATTATTGCCCTTTGTTGAGATGAATATGACATTTTATGAACTGTAAATCTCATAATAAGCAACTTGAAGTGGAGGTCAATATGATACATTTGATGGTTCATAAAACATCATATTAACCAATTGATTAAAGGTTAAAGGTCAATAATTGTTTTATTACATGATCTGAAACAACATTTTGAAATTCAATTTGTTTCAGTGTAATGATAATGCTATTTCCACTATGTCATGTCATGACAGTGTAATATCGTGAATTATCAAAAATCAGTATAGTGAAATTGTCATTTCAGCATTATGACATCAGGAACTGCAATATCCCATATTATCGCAAATCACATGTGGTTGTGTCAACCAATGAAAAAGCATCTCATGGGAATTGTATACTAATAAGTGCCGTTGATTATCTTTTGAGATTTGTTGCTGGTGTAAAAAATTGCTCAACAATCAACAACAGATATCAGTCAGTGATGTCAGCTTATGTTCTGTTGAGATCGAAGCTTTTTCAGAAGTTGGCAGCTGTCATTCTCAGTTAATATTGACACAGATTTTTCTGACAGATTACAAACAATTGAACTGACCTCAAAACACACTAATATGTTCTTTTATTATTAATGACAATAGTTCATGTTACATAAGTTGTACCTATTATAAATGTGTATTTCATTGTTATTTATAGTAAATCTACAAGCTGATGTATCACAGTACTTTAATCAGAATAGTGTCTTTGTGTATTGCATGACAAATCAGTCACTGCAAGAACTACTTACTGCAATTACCTGCAGTCAGTTGTTATTTTAGTACACATCATAATATGAGTAACCATTAATCAGCAATCTTAGTAACTAATAATTAGCAATACTGAACTCAACAAAAGCCAGTAATAGTACAATAATTGTCATGCCAAGACAAAAAAAAACCACGTTGCCTGCCAGTGTGAATGTATTCTTTAATACTAACGGCATTACTCATTTGCGGACTGTTTACCAGAATAAATTGTGCATAAACATACTGTATATACTCATAAGTGGAGTCCAACTCCAAACTGCATAGACCCAAATCTGCCATCGCATATTGTGCCAGCAGATCTGGGTCTGTGCAGTTTTGTAAGGACTAATCAGTAGAAGAAACAAAATTATGATCTGCCAGCGCATTATGCGACGGCATATCAGGGTCTGTGTTGTTTGTTCTACTGATTAGTCCTTACAAACTGCATAGACCCAGATCTGCAGGCGCATTATGCGTAGGCAGATCTGGGTCTATGCAGTTTGCAGTTGGTATCGAGTTATACAGGAGTAGACACGGCAATACGCGCATTATGCGATGGCAGATCAGGGTATACATGTATGTTGTTTGCAGTTGGACTCGACTTATAAGTGAGTATATATGGTAGCCTTGATCAACAAATTGGATCCAGTTACTGCTATACTCAGATCAACTTGCTAGTACTACATGTTATTTATTTCTAATCATTATCCCGACTGGTATATAATATGGTGGAATATAACTATAGCTATGTCTGTCTTTCTGTCCATACTCTGTCTGTGAACATTTTTGTTTCTGGAGCATAACTCAAACCAATCAAAGTAGTCTGTATCAAGCTTGGTATACATATTGGACTAGTGGCCGCATGTGCCTTTTTCTGTTCACCATTCTTCAGTTTCAATATTTTTAATGTTTTTGTCCATTTTTTTGGTCATTTCAAACCATTCATTGTCCACACATTTGTTTCCAGCACACAACTCCAGAACCATTTCAGTTTCAATATTGTTAATTTTATTTTGGTCTGATCATCCATCTATCCATTATTGACACTTTCATTTCTGTTGAAAAACTCCATTTAAGATGTCTTAATGAAATTGGACTTGTGTTGTAGATGTGCCTTTTGTTATTAAAATTTTTTCAGTTTCATTATTTTTTTAACATTTTCATTCATTTGTCTGTTATCCATCCATCATTCACACTTTAATTTCCAGAGCTTAGTTCCAAAACCTATTTGAATTTAAAATTATTTTAATCTTAGTACATATATCACACTAGTGATTCAGCTGTGCCTTTTGCTCATCACAATTCATCAGTTTCAATATTTATAATGTTTTTGTCCATTTGTCCATCAATCCATCCATTATCCACACTTTTGTTTCTGGGGAAAACATAAAAACTGTTTAAGGTATCTAAGTGAAATTTTATACACATATTAAACCAGTGATGTAGATGTGGCTTTTGCTATTACCAGTTCACTTCCCTGTATACATGTACATATAGTTTGTAAATACAAACTTCCTATATATGAAATCTTTGATAAATCCTAGTGGACATTTTTGTGAGGTGGGGGATGTTGATGACTGATATTTTTTTGTTTGTTTTTTTAATCCCCCTGCTATTAATATCAGGGGGGGGGGAGGGAGATAGCTATCACTTTTTCTGTCTCTCTGTCCATAAACATTTTCATTGCTGGAGCATAACTCTCAAACTGTTAATTGAAGACATTTCAACCAAACTTGATACATATGGCAAGCAAGTTGGATAGAGGTGCATTTTAATACTTAGAATTTTCTGCATTCAGTATTTTTAGCTCACCTGGCCATAAGGGCTAGTGAGTTCATGGTATGGCCAAGTGTCCATCATCAGTTTGCTGACTGTTGTCCGTCAACATTTGCTTGTTTCCAATCTGGAGGCCCTGTTTTAATCCAATTGTGATCAGACTTTGAATATGGGTTTATATCATAAGTATCTAGGTTGAGTTCGAATATAAGATCTGTGGATATTATTGAGGTGATCTTGCACCTGATTGGCTGAGCTTGTTACCATGCTGGAGGGCATATCTCTGATCTGACTGATTAAATTTGGAATATATGCTTATATCATTAAGATCTCATCCATTTTTGATTATGAGTGACATCCATGCATCTTGCATCTGATTGGCTGAGCTTGTGATCAATCTGGAAGCCATAATACTGATTCAGTTTTGATCAAACTTGGAATATGGGCTTTTTTATCATTGAGCTCTTAGATGAGTTCAATCTTTGTGAGATCCACACATATTAATGAGGTGATCTTCCATCTATCTGATTGGTGAGCTTCTTACCAAAATATAGGCCATATTTATGATAAGATTTTCTAAAAACTTGGCATATAGGCTTTAATGATAAAGATCTCACATTGGTTAAATAGTGAGCAAGATCCACTCAAATTAATGAGGTGATCTTGCATCTGATTGGCTAAACTTGTTACCACCGTAAAGACTATTTGTTATCTGATTTTCAGTAAACTTGGTAAATAGATGTAAATCATCAAGATGTCCAGTTTTATTATGAGCAAGATCTGTACATATTAATGAAATTCAGGACAGTTAGAAATAGTTTTCAAATCATATTCAATTTTTGGAAAAATTATTTGCTTATAAAATACCTGTTAGGTCCCTCTAAATTAAAGCAAAGCAAGGGAAGTTACACATGATATTGACTAATCAACAGGTTTAGGGTTATAGAGTTCTTCCCCTTGCAGAAATTATGAAAACCAGAAGAATTTTTTTTTTGTAGAATGCAAGATATGTAAATTTCAGTAGACAAATTTACACAAATTAGCATAATAATATGCCTTAGGGATTAAAATTAAAGATTTGAAATTTATAACTGAAGAAAAAGTATAAAATAGAAATATGCTAGAGAAAATGTACAATTGCAGGCTAGCATAAACTATGTGCAATGTTGTAAATAAGGATCAGAATTTCTGTACACAATTTTAGATATTTGTTTGCAAGTAATTGTGTTTTTTCTAATATTGATTAAATTCCATGTCTAAGTTTATAAGTTTATTTGCAGAGACTTTTTTGTTAAAACTTTGCCACATTTGAAATTCATAAATATTTGCAAACAAGTTTTAATATATTTGGTGGTATAGAGTTTGACAGTTGTTAGTATCGCCATGTTAAAGTTCCTGAAACATCTGTCATTTATATGTTATAACATTTATTGTGCATTATTTTATGGCATTTTGTATATTCAGTGCCATTGCTCACAAATTATTTGGAATTTATATTTTTTTTATTTCTAACTTTTAGTTTTAAAAAATACCCCAAAATGAATTTCTTCTAAAACATTTACAAATTTAATTACCAAGAGTATAGAAACCCGTGGTGTAAAAGATAAACAACCTGATTTATAATTTTAATTTGTGTGAAAGAGACATGTGACTCTGTCAACCACAAAACAGAGACATATACAACACAGAGATTCGCAACACCCCCAATGTCTGTACTATCTACTGGCATCCTTTTTATATGCAAATGAGGGTGCCAACATGGTGAGTGTGCAAGTAAATAAATGCCCATCAATGCTTGTGCAGTGGCTAATGAGTCAGGGATGTAAAGTACCAGTAACTGTATGTTCAGTAATGAACAGGTGATGACACATTAGCTGTTTGTTTTAACAGCAACAATTTTGACATTAATGACTTTTTATAAGTCACAAATTCTTGATGTCATTTCGAGAATAATGTTAAGCCAGTTGATAAAGATTTTTGAGGATACATTTTGCCACTATTCCACACATCTGCATCAGATATTTATATTATCATCACACGGAGAAGAGATGTTTTCTTACCATTCAAAAATGTCTAAAAATGAATAATACAGTTTGAAATGAAGCAGTTTGCAAAAAATTTATTAATCTCTTAAATAAAAGGAAATCAAACTCGATGAATGAATGATGAAGATATTCATCAACCTGATCAATTCAAATATCTGAGAGTATAGGGTAGGTAATCATGTTCAGGTTATTTCAAAAATAGATATTTATGGTTAAGTTTGATTTTGGCAACTGCCATTAAATTCGAAATTAGCTTTTGAAAATGTTCTACAGTTGACAGAAAAATGTATTTACCTTTTAAATGATACAGACATGACTTTATTGGACATGATACAGACATGACTTTATTGCAGAAAGAATTAGGAAATGCATAAAATAAAGCAATCGGTTTATATTCAACAGTCTTGTCAGAAAGTAGATTAGAGTTATTTCAAAGATAACATTTTTGTTCATGTTTAGAGCCTAAATACTTTCCTTAAATTTGAAATGACCTTTTTTTCCCAATGTTGTGCAGGCTATTGAAAACTTATTTAGCATTTAAATGACAACAAATATAGCTTGATTTAATAGAACATGCAAGAAATGCATAAAGTAGAGCAATTAATATGTATCTGACAGTTGTTATTTCAAAGACAGAATTCTATGCTCATGTTTAAATCTTGTCTGTGGCCCTTAAAATTAAAATAAACTTTCCTAAAGCTTGTCCAATTAGCAGAAAATTTATTTAGCTTTTAAATGATACCAAATACCGGTATGACTTGATTTAATGGAAGATGAAGATGAAGAAATGCATAAAATATACTGTATGTACTTGTGTATAGGCTGAGTCCATATGCAAACAACACAGACCCTGATCTGCCATCGCATAATGCACTGGCAGATCAGGGTCTATGTTGTTTGTTCTAATGATTAGTCCTTACAAACTGCAATGACCCAAATCTGCTGGCGCATTATGCGACGGCAGATCTGGGTCTATGCAGTTTGCAGTTGGTATCAGATTATACGCGAGTATATATGGTAGGCAATGGAGATATTACCCCCAATTTGACTATTGATGTCATACCTGTCCCATGGACTCGTTACTCACATAATGAAATCCTTTTCTCACAAAATTGCAAAGAAAACATACAATTGATAATGCTATTTTTATTTTCGTGTTAAATATCGATGATATATCCAAGAGATCTCACAGAATAATAAGATCAAACTGAATTTTGAGATGCAATATGAAGACGTGTGTTCTTGCAGTAGACTTGGAATACGGCTGCCCCATAGTGCTTTGCTTAATCATGCACTGCCACATGATGTTACTGAGATCTTTTGATAACAAAATATCCAGCAGTCAGTTGCGAATCTCAGTGTTATAGATGTCTTGGCACAAATTGAAGCTTTACCTGTAAACTTAGCTTTTAAAGATCTTTGATGACTTTGATTATGGGCAGGAGGGGGGATAGTTCTTGATACATGCCATAAGAGCAGGATTGCAATATTTATGAAGAAAATGTACAAATTGTTACATTTAAACAAAAATTTGTGTGGCAAATAAGAACACATTGAATTCAATGCCAAGATATTAACAAATCTGTTTGGCTTTTTTACAGTAAAGTTAATTTTAAAATTGGATTAATAATAGAACAAAAGTCAGTTTCTACCTTATAATTATAGAGGGCCATGTGGAAAAAATTAAACTTAATTTACAATTAGTGGTCTTGGTTGGATATATATTGCCCTGAGAAACTTGTTTTATGCATTTCAGTGCTAATTTATGCCAAATATATTGTGATTAGTACTATACAATTGACATATGCCAAATATATTGTGATTAGTACTATACAATTGACATATGCCAAATATATTGTGATTAGTACTGTACAATTGACATATGCCAAATATATTGTGATTAGTACTGTAGAATTGACATATGCCAAATATATTGTGATTAGTACTGTACAATTGACATATACCTCTACTCAAGCAGCTATGTAATAAAGTATTTATTTAATTCCAAGGATTTGCTAATTGAGATAGCACAGATTTTTTAGGCAGGAAACTCCTCAGAAACTTTTTGGCATTACTGTACATAACAGACTACTATATTTTAAATTATACCGTACCTATCATTTTATTTACATGTATGGTGAATAAGACTCATACATTTGTAGTCTCGAGGTTAGAGCAGCATTCACCGACATTTATTCTAGATTAAACTTCACGTAATTTTTTACTACCGTATATACTCACTTATAAGCTAAATTCAACTCCAAACAACATAAACTCTATTATGTCTGTGCATAATGCGCTGGCAATCAGGATCTGTGATGTTTGTTCTACTGATTACTCCTGACAAACTGCGTAGACTCAGGTCAGCCAGCACATTATGCGATGGCAGATCTGGGTTTGTGCAGTTTGCAGTTGGACTCGATTTATAAGTGAGTACATATGGTAGATTAATAACACAATGGTCAGCTTTTCACCAGCACCTTGCAATCTGAATGAAGTGACATGTAAGAGTAGAATTTACCAGTATCTTAAGACAGATTATGTGTGCCATGTTTCTACATTTACCTGTAGCTCAAGTCAGATTATGTGTGCCATGTTTCTACATTTACCTGTAACTCAAGTCAGATTATGTGTGCTGTGCTTCTACATTTACCTGTAGCTCAAGTCAGATTATGTGTGCCATGTTTCTACATTTACCTGTAGCTTAAGTCAGAGTGTGTGTGCCATGTTTCTACATTTACCTGTAGCTCAAGTCAGATTATGTGTGCTGTGCTTCTACATTTACCTGTAGCTCAAGTCAGATTATGTGTGCCATGTTTCTACATTTACCTGTAGCTCAAGTCAGATTTATGTGTGATATGTTTTTACATTTACCTGTAACACAAGTCAGATTTATGTGTGCTGTGCTTCTACATTTACCTGTAGCTCAAGTCAGAGTGTGTGTGCAATGTTTCTACATTTACCTGTAGCTCCAGTCAGATTTATGTGTGATATGTTTCTACATTTACCTGTAGCTCAAGTCAGATCTATGTGTGCCATGTTTCTACATTTACCTGTAGCTCCAGTCAGATTTATGTGTGATATGTTTCTTCATTTATCTGAATCTCAGGTCATATTTATATGTGCCAATTTTCTACACTTACCTGTATCTCAAATCAGATTTATGTGTGACATACTTTTGCTATTGCCTGACATGTCAGAATTTATCAGTATCTCAAGTCAGAATTATGAGTGCTGTGTTTCTTACAGTTGCCTGACATGTCAGAATTTCAACCTTCAAAGACTGCTTTCATATGCTTAGTACATTTTCACTGCATACTGAGAAGAAAGTTTGGATTCTATTTTACATTCTTGCATGTCTGTGGTTAACATTTTATGCACTCAAAACAGTTCTTTATGGTTCAGATTACAAAGTATAATAAGTTACTGTGTCTTTTTACTTTCATTCAACCATACAAATTCAATTACTTGTATTACAAATTACAACAGTCTTGATCGTAAGATTGCTTGTGTTCAACCTACTGATTAACTTTTGCAGAAATACAGATAAATACTTGTGTACAAAAAATCTCGCTTGCACTGCGAACTTTCTAATAATTTTCTTAATTGAAGCCTTTGCCAACATTAAATTTCATTTCCCACCCATTTAGCTTTCTTTTGTGTGGTAAGTTATAATTTTGATTGGCATGTTGGTTATTAAGTCTTTGGAAGGAATGCATTTATTATTAACCTAGATACCAAGACATTTCCAATTTAGAACCTACATGTAAGTTAATAGAAATACAGTGGACATATTTACTTACATTAAATCTGTTTGAAGAGCTCTTTTCTCACTACAAAAAACATTGAGTTTTAATATCGGTCCCAATAACAGGCCTGAATGGTAATAAATAAAAAAAAAATGCATTTGAGAGTTTTTAAAAAAAAATTATGGTCAAAGTTTGGAAGTTGAACTCATTCTGCTGAAGATTGAATGCTAGATAGTGGAAATAAATGTATTTATTTAACCCAGCCAATATGTGTCCTATCATGATTTTATCAGAGAGATGGATTAAAATGTTGTCTCTCTTTGAAAGTAAACAAGGAAAACTTTGTGCTTTTAATTTCTAATTTATGTGATGTGTCCAGCTATCCAGCTCTGTTTTTGCCTGTTCAAAAGAATTCAGATATTTTGTATGAGACCCTTTTAAATGTGCTTTTTAATTTACAGCATCAATTCATTCACTCCAATATCTCTTTCCAACTTGTAAATTGAAAGACAGAACCACCGCCACTAATTGTAACAAGATTACATTTTACTTTTTGCTAGCCATGTTGAGTTCTATGATACCTAAATGTTTACATATGAAGTGAAAAATATTGAATTGTGCACATCTTAATGAAAATCTCATAATCTTGGTATTGTTTTAAATTTATACAGCACTGAATTTAATTTAAGGTTGTTGTGTATACTTTTTAAAAGAAAAATCAGAAAGGAATTGCAATTTTCTGTGCATTTATTTTTTAATGAGTTGTTACATGTCCTATACCATTTTTGGTACACACTTCAGATGATTGATTACAATATAGTGATAGATACACAAAATGGTTTTAAGTGAGTTTGAGCCTGATTTGTTTTAGGGAGAAGGGGATGATATACATTAATAAGACAAGTTTTTTAATACATTGCTTACTATAATACTTGCAAAAATTCTAGAATATTAAGTTTTATCTTATGCTTATAAGTTGTCTTCTGATTGAATTAATCTTTTAGAATAACAAATGTATGTGACAGACTTGAATTTCTTTTTCAAACATGTAATAAATAAAAGCATCTCCGATGCCTGATTTCTGACGAAAGACTAGTTTAGCAGATGAAAACCAAGCAATTTTCATTTTCTACAACCATAGTATGACTTGCTGACAAATAATACTAGGAACGAGGAATAAAAGTACTAAATAAATTACCGTATATGCTCGCGTATAAACCCATTCCAAATGCAAACAACATAGATCCTGATCTGCTGTCGCATAATGCGCTGGCAGATCAGGGTCTGTGTTGTTTGTTCTCCTGATTAGTCCCTACAAATTGCATAGACCCAGATCTGCTGGCGCATTATGTGATGGCAGATCTGGGTCTGTGCAGTTTACAGTAGGTATTAGCTTATACGTGAGTACATACGGTAAACAAAAAAGTTACGCTTTTGCTTACACTTTCAAGATGAGGACTACAAGACTAGTTTTCTAATTTGTAATCTGCACCGATTAAAAAGAAAAAAAAATGTTCTTCACAAAATCGGGAAACATTAACTTTTTCTGTCAAAAATTTCAGGTAAGTAACATTACATGTAAGAACAACCTTCAATAAAGATCTTCTCCATGGATTTCTGTAGAGGAATAGGAATGGAACCATGATACATCATTTTGCAAAAAAAATCGATTAAAATGGAAGACACTTTTCTTAAGTGAATTGCTATAATTGGGAGTATGCATGGGAGTATGCATGATTTTTGAAATAGTTTATATTGTGGAATGAGGGCATTTTAAAATTATGACTGAGGGCCTATTTACAGCTCATATGGTCCCCCTAATTATGCCTCTTCTAGGATACTCCGTAGATATGAGGGAAGGTGGACAAGTCCAAAATCAGCAGATAATTTAACATCTGGGATTGTAGATCCTTATCTTCATCTTTGATGCCCACAGCTTGTGTTTCCAGACAGAAGGGCTGCTGTTACAGCTCAGCTTCAGTTGCAGTGGTAATTAGATGGTCAGGGCAAATTAGGATATTAACAATGCATTGGTTGAAAATGAAAATTGACATCTAGCTGTTAGAGGATTAACCTCTGCTTGTATCATACATTTCCACCAGATGCATGGCTATCATTATCCAGAAGGAACAAAACTGAATTCTTCCCATGATCTAGAAATTCTTTCATTTGCAAGATACAACCTAGAGTAAATTATGAACTTTAAAAAAATATTTTTTAGTAGAAGCATGGAAAAATTGAGTCCAGAATAAAGTTCAATCAAGCCTTCATAGTGAACTTTACTTGTTGTGAAAATAACAACATGACCTTTGTTGTTGGTGATCAGAATCACTTGGATTACATCAGATTGTCCATGATGTCTTGGGCCTGATGATGTCAGAGCTATCAACTTGCACTCATGTGGGATTGGTGTATCCCATAATAATTTCTCAAGCTGGCAAAATGTCATATATATAGTATATATAAATGGAAACTTAAATTATTCTTATCTACATGTACTTATAAGTCAGGTCCAACTGCAAACAACATAGACCCTGATCTGTCTGTGTTGTTTGTTCTACTGAATACTCCTAACAAACTGCATAGACCCAGATCTGCCAGCGCATGATGTGATGGCAGATCTGGGTCTGTGGAGTATGCAGTTGGATCTGACTTGTACGCGAGTGTATATGGTATGTTAAATCCAATTGTACAAGATTGATTACATCAAATCCATTATCAATCCATCAAAATTGTATTGTATGCCACATTTACTAAATCTGTTATATCTGCACTTTTGTGAATATATTTTATTGGTCATGTCTTGTCCTTGAATTTTTCCATCCATCCATGCATCCCTCTTTATGTCACTCAGTTACCTTGTAACCTGCAGAACATCATTTACACCCATTGAAGGATAGTGGTCACATTTGGTATGATTTTTCATGGGGACAAGTAGATGACAACAAAAGACTGGTCCTGAGGTGGTGATGGATGAGGAGGGCTTACAATAAAAAAAGTGCAGATATTTGTGATGGCTTCCACCTTGAGTGAAAATATAATGACACTGAATCATTATGAGTTAGTATAACTATCCACTTAAATAGATTTTGTTTTCCATCTGTTATGAGTGTGATGTGGAAATAGATTCACCTTGTCCCTCCCATTTTGCCAGTGTCTAATAGAATGACAAGGAGCATCACCCTGGTGTTAAAAGTGAAATAGACTCACCATGTCTTTCCCATTTTGCCAGTGTCTGATAGAATGACAAGGAGTATCACCCTGGTGTTAAAAGTGAAATAGACTCACCATGTCTATCCCATTTTGCCAGTGTCTGATAGAATGACAAGGAGTATCACCCTGGTGTTATAGGTGAAATACTCACCATGTCCCTTCTATTTTGCCAGTGTCAGATAGAATGACAAGGGGTATCACCCTGGTGTTAAAAGTGACATAGACTCACCATGTCTATCCCATTTTGCCAGTGTCTGATAGAATGACAAGGATTATCACCCTGGTGTTAAAAGTGAAATAGACTCACCATGTCTTTCCCATTTTGCCAGTGTCTGATAGAATGACAAGGAGTATCACCCTGGTGTTAAAAGTGAAATAGACTCACCATGTCTATCCCATTTTGCCAGTGTCTGATAGAATGACAAGGAGTATCACCCTGGTGTTATAGGTGAAATACTCACCATGTCCCTTCTATTTTGCCAGTGTCAGATAGAATGACAAGGGGTATCACCCTGGTGTTAAAAGTGACATAGACTCACCATGTCTATCCCATTTTGCCAGTGTCTGATAGAATGACAAGGATTATCACCCTGGTGTTAAAAGTGAAATAGACTCACCATGCCCCTTCTATTTTGCCAGTGTCAGATAGAATGACAAGGGGTATCACCCTGGTGTTATAGGTGAAATACTCACCATGTCCCTTCTATTTTGCCAGTGTCAGATAGAATGACAAGGAGTATCACCCTGGTGTTATAGGTGAAATACCATGTCCCTCCTATTTTGCCAGTGTCTTGACAGAATGACAAGGGGTATCACCCTGGTGTTATAGGTGAAATACTCACCATGTCCCTTCTATTTTGCCAGTGTCAGATAGAATGACAAGGAGTATCACCCTGGTGTTATAGGTGAAATACCATGTCCCTCCTATTTTGCCAGTGTCTTGACAGAATGACAAGGAGTATCACCCTGGTGTTATAGGTGAAATACCATGTCCCTCCTATTTTGCCAGTGTCTTGACAGAATGACAAGGGGTATCACTCTGGTGTTATAGGTGAAATACCATGTCCCTCCTATTTTGCCAGTGTCTTGACAGAATGACAAGGAGTATCACCCTGGTGTTATAGGTGAAATACCATGTCCCTCCTATTTTGCCAGTGTCTTGACAGAATGACAAGGAGTATCACCCTGGTGTTATAGGTGAAATACCATGTCCCTCCTATTTTGCCAGTGTCTTGACAGAATGACAAGGGGTATCACCCTGGTGTTAAAAGTGACATAGACTCACCATGTCTATCCCATTTTGCCAGTGTCTGATAGAATGACAAGGATTATCACCCTGGTGTTAAAAGTGAAATAGACTCACCATGTCCCTTCTATTTTGCCAGTGTCAGATAGAATGACAAGGGGTATCACCCTGGTGTTATAGGTGAAATACCATGTCCCTCCTATTTTGCCAGTGTCTTGACAGAATGACAAGGGGTATCACCCTGGTGTTATAGGTGAAATACCATGTCCCTCCTATTTTGCCAGTGTCTTGACAGAATGACAAGGGGTATCACCCTGGTGTTATAGGTGAAATACCATGTCCCTCCTATTTTGCCAGTGTCTTGACAGAATGACAAGGAGTATCACCCTGGTGTTATAGGTGAAATACCATGTCCCTCCTATTTTGCCAGTGTCTTGACAGAATGACAAGGGGTATCACCCTGGTGTTAGAGGAGAGATAGGTTAGGAGGTATTTTATGAATATTCTCTCAGGTGAGCTTCATGGACTGCAAATCATTTGTCTGTATAATGTTGCTGTCAGTGGCAAGGTAACAAGGGTCCACAGGTACAAAGAATTTTGATACACTAAGCAGTTTGGTGATTGAAAGAGAAATTTTCCATTTTTGAATGCTGACATTGCAGTAACAAAAGCTACAATCATAGGAAATTTGATATTCTTATTTCAGTTATCAACAATCCCACAGAATGTAAAGAACTTGTTAAACAGATAAATGGGCCCTCTTGAAAAATAAATGATGCTTAAAGGATTTGAACAAAAGGTTTTTCCAACAAGAATTTAGGGGAATAATAATTTACTTGGCTCTTGACATGGTCAAGAGGTGTTTGGTAGAGCAAGTCAAGCTTTCATATCCTTGTTTGGAGTGATTTTATTCAGTATAACCACCTGTGTGTACCATATATATTTGCTAATAAGTCGAGTCCAACTGCAAACAACATAGACCTTAATCTGCTGTTGTATAATGTGCAGGCAGATCAGGGTTTATGTTTGATCTACTGAGTACCCCTAACAAACTGCATAGATCTAGATTTGCCAGTGTATTATAGGATGGCAGATCTGGGTCTATGCAGTTTGCAGTTGGACTCGACTTATAAGTGAGTACATATGGTAACCACCTATAAATTCTTGCCAGAGAATAGGCATCCTACTAAGTGATAAATATTAAACAGATCAGATGTATTCACTTACATGGTTGCTATAGAGCTCGGGTCTTAATTTACTAAGTTTGTCTTGGTAGATGAGAACAGTTTGATACAAGTTTCCTTATAAAAATCCGCTGATAAAACAACCCGGATCCAAAAGTGAGATAAAAGAGTACATGCAGACACTCATGCCATGCTGAGAAACTGTTCTTTTTATTTCATTTTATCCCTCACATTTCTTACTCAGTCATTCTTTCCATTGACTTTAAACTATCATACAAAGCATGTGTGAGAAATAGCCTATAAACCAATATTCAGGTTTTGTATAACTTTTATTGAAGCAAAGAATGAACAAAAATGAAGACATTTTTTTTTCATCCATTCAGAAATTTAACTAGAGCACCAAAGTGTAAATAATGGTGCAATCACCAGATGTATGCTAAACATTGGGCTTTATTTAATGACTGGAGCCGTGTCCAAAATTCAAAGTGTCATTAATCAGTATACCATGGAAATAAGTGAGAAGAAGGCAGTGTACAATCATTAAGTCACATGATACAATTTACTTTCTCAAACTGTTCATTAAAGCCACGCTTACCCTCAAATGAAATTCACTGAGTTAGTTTTGCATTTTTGTGTGACATATGTGAAGTCACACTTATTGTAATGTAGTTCTAATTTACTGTGGTTGTCTGGTCAATTTAAGATGGTCTGACAGGCTGGGAAAAGGAGACCATTGGCCGTATGCTTCCATGCGATGGTCTACATTCAGATTAAATGCAGTTAAAAATGTAGTCTTATACAATGCAGGAGGAAATTATGTATCATTTTATGACTTCTCAAATTTTTGATTTCACAACATCTTTTTAATTATAATACTTTGACTAAGGTCAACATAATCATTACTTAATAGGCATGAGATTTTTTGCTGGTTTTATAACTTACAATGTTGCAGAAGCCATACAAATTTATTTACACAGATTTTTCTGAAACTATCATGTTGATCAAATTTGAGAGAATCAGCCTTGTTTGAGATTGGAATTTCATACTATTACTAAAAACTTTGAGGCTGTTGGAATGAGCTTACTTTTTAAATCGAAACTAATGCATTTACAAATATGTGGGTAAGTATGACAGGCACTAAAAACTAGGTCGGTCTGACCCAGATCTGATACCTCCCCCACATAATTAACTTGGATTCCAGACCCTGTCAGAAATTAAGCTGTCTTAAATTGAGGAAGTATGGTTCTCAAACACCTAGGAGGTACTGTTTTTACATGTACCTGTCCATGTATTCTCACAAAAACCTCTTAGTAATTAAATTTGACTTTACAGGAAATGAATAATGGATAAATGCTGATACACCCAATGCTGATTCATTATTTTGAGAGACCACATGTCATGTATGACTAGATTTTTTAGGAATGGATTAGTTTTGTTACATAATATGATAACCTCAACTTGGAGACCACCTGTCTTGAGAGACAATTTTGTTGTTGGCAGTAGGGGCAGTCTCTCAAGACAGGTTTTAAAGAATTTACTGGTTTGCTGAATATTCTCTGCACAGATCTAATTTTGTTGTAAAAGTTAAAATTTGTAAATAGATCCCTTAAAGATGGTAATATTTATAAAGTACATTTTGTAACACATTCAGCTTTAATTGTTCACATCTTAAATTAATTATATGCTCAGATTCTTGGGATACTCAGCTATGTAGGTTTTTATGTCTCTATGACAGTTGTTTTCAGTATTTAGCTTTTTTGACATGGAATAAACACAATTAAGATTTTTTAGTCACACTATCAGCTGCCATATATACTGGCTTATAAGTTGAGTCCAACTGCAAACAACATAGACCCTGATTTGCTGGTACTTAATGTGCCATCAGATCAGGGTCTGTCTTGTTTGTTATACTGATTAGGCCTAACAGATCTGCTGGAACATTATGAAACTGCAGATCAGGGTCCGTGCAGTTTGCAGTTGGATCTGACTTACAAGCAAGTGTATACAGTTTTTGCTTTTAATAGTACAGTGTATAGGACTGGGAATGATACATTTAGTATCAAAATACTTTAGAATACTATTTTAGATCTTGAAGAGTGCTTTTATTTTATAGTCCATATTACCCCTTTGATTCTTAGTACAGATATATGTGTAACCAATATCAGCTAAATTTCAATTGCCATTAATCTGCAAGTTAGACAAGATGGGTTCTATCAACAGGAGTGTACCAGTGTTTATTCATGCAGTTAGGGATAAGGAGTAGGTTTCCACGATTAAATTCCATGTTATAGGATACTGGATGTCCACAGATAAATTCCACATCAAAGTGGATGCTGACAGCCCACTTCAATCTGTGTTGATAACAGATAATGAACAACCTACAAGATCACACCTGGGCAGGTGTGAAGATCCTACATGAGTGTGGAAAGTGGGACAGAGGGTTCTTTTGAAACAGACTATAGTGGATTTGAATGAGTAGGCAGTTTTTAGAGAGCCTTGACTTTTAAGTGGGAGCTGGAATTAATCCAAAGGTTTAATCATTTAATTTAACTTCATGGGAGAGGTTGTACATTTACTGTTGCATTAACTATATAAAGTACATCATATCCAGTGCATGTGCATTCAATAAATAGTTTCTAAAGCTGAGCCTTTATTTTATTGATATCAAAGTTATATGTTGTTGTTGTGGGTTTAACGCCATTTTTCAGCACATAATAGGCTATACATAGTGGCCAGTTTTATCTGGTGGAGGAAGAACCCGGGAAAACCCCGGAAAGAACCACCGACCCACGGGAAGCAACTGGCAAGCTTTCTCACATATCCACATTGGCCGAGCCCGAGACTCGAACCCATGCAGAAAGAGGTGAGATGGCAGTGATCGGTAAAGGCAAGCGCCTTAGACCACTCGGCCATCCGGGGATCCCTCAAAGTTATATGTAACTTTTTTTTTGGATAGAATATGAATGCTGTATGTATTCACTGATAAGTTAAATCCAACTGCAAACTGCACAGACCCATCTGTCATTGCATAATGTACCAGCAGATCTGGGTCTATGCAGTTTCTTAGATGTAATCAGTAGAGCAAACAACATAGATCCTGATCTGCCGGTGCATTATGCGATGACAGTTTAGGGTCTGTGTTGTTTGCAGTTGGATTTGACTTATAAGTGAGTAATGATAGTTCATGGTATTCATTGGCAGTTGTATTATTCTGTCTGAATTATCTTTTGGAAAAATTTGTGCTTGATACAAAAAACACACCAGGAAATTTAAACTAATTCTCATTTTTAACTTTCATTAGGGTTGAGAGCCACATTTTATCATCACAACATAATACTGCATGAAAAAATCCAATGGATTAAATTTGATAAGTTGGTCCTTTTAGTGCTTTACATGGGTTACCTTTATCTTTTATTTATATACATTTTACCGAATTTTAACAACTTTATCTTTTATTTATATACATTTTACCGAATTTTAACAACTTTATCTTTTATTTATATACATTTTACCGAATTTTAACAACTTTATCTTCTATTTATATACATTTTACCGAATTTTAACAACTTTATCTTCTATTTATATACATTTTACCAAATTTTAACAACTTTATCTTCTATTTATATACATTTTACAGAATTTTAACTTTTATCTTTTATTTATATACATTTTACAGAATTGTAATCTTTATCTTTTATTTATATAAATTTTGCCGAATTTTAACCTTTATCTTTTATTTATATACATTTTACAGAATTTAACAACTTTACAAACATTTATTTGGAAGGGCTTATCTTCCTAAATTGTTTTGCAATTCAGTTTTACATTGTTTGAGTTTTACCTTTAATCTGCACCATATAGCCACTATTGTGCTGAGATGCTGTAAAACTCAAATACATAGATACATATATACTTTTTAGTGCAATCTGTAAAATTGTATGGTCATTCTTTCCAGATTATTAGCATTTTTAAATGCAGATTCTTTTTTTTATAAAATCCATTATGGCAGGTTTTTATTATTATGGTTCTAAATTCTATTTGTGACTTGGGCCCTTTTTATTATAAGCAGTACTTGGGCCCTTTTTATTATAAGCAGTACCTTTTATAAGGTAGGTATGGTAATGGATCTTGATGATGTAGTAGTAAAATGATATGTATAGTGTACTTCATTTATAAGACAGTGTCACTGTACTGAAGTATGCTCCATGGCTTCAATGGACAGAATTATAACAAGGGAGTATATCATTGTATTTCATTATAAGGTAGTCTCACTTCAAATCAGTATACTCCATCACTTCAGTGGACAGAATTATAATGAGGCAATACTGTAGTAAATTGTCACAAATTTATGTCCATTTTTGATTTATCATGATAAGACTGAAACAACTTTGCTTAGGAAACTGTGTGATCAGGAGTTGTGGAGCATATCATCTGTTTTTACTGCCACTGATTGACAACACCTTCAGTTAATCAACACAATAATTTGGGCAATCAAAGCATTTTCATGATCTGACAGTTGTCTATTCAGTCACCTATTTTGAATACAGGTAAACATTCCTTAATTTACATTCCAACTTAAATTTTGTTTTTTGTTAGGTTTAAAAAAAAGGTTACTAGATGTCTGGAAATGTTATGTAATATTGGAAGTGGTCATAAATTTTGAAATATGGTCTCCTGAAAATTGGAGGGTCTGGCTATTTATATTAATGCTAGTAATTGTCTCTGACTTGATGATATCAGAACCCATACAACAGAAATATTTACAGTTTCTTCACATATGGATTAGGAAGCATGACTGATGCACACTTTATGCATCACATGCATGACTTCATTTTCTTCTGCAGATGCTGGTGAAAAATCACCTTTATGACCGTACTGGTGAAGTCTGAGAATTAAACCTCCCTAACTGGATGAGATGTATCAGTTTCCAAAGTCATTGATGTTCTGCTATTAACTGTCACATCAGTAGTCATATCTTGAGATTGTCTAAGTCAAGATAATAGACTGTACTTTTATTGTTTGTTACTAACATGAGGGGAGATATAACAAGTGTAAAAAGCAATCAGCCATGGTTTTCAAACCTGCTTAACTCAAATGGCTATTAAATGACCACTCAAATTACATTTTACTTAGCTGTGAAATAAAAACTTTGTTAGGACTAGAGCTAGAATCCTGATTTTATCATGTACTCTTTTTCTCTCTGCAGATTGATTATGTAAGGCATTGAAAGTATATCCTTCTTAAATGAAAAATAGTATGTTTATTATTTGGCAACTTAGAAGAAAACCATTGAACTGTGATCAATTTTATGTCTTGCCTGCTTTAGCATAGGTGAACCATAGTGGTAACTCATTCTGATGGTTGTTGTGGCATCAACACTGGTTAAGGTTTTAGTTAAGGTTTCTCTGTATGGTCACAAATCCCTAACCCTTTGAAGGATTGCTTTCATACATAGACAAAATAATCAGTAAATATTGGTCTTTCACCTCCACCTCCTTTCCCACCCAGACACCCACACCCATCCATATCCCACCAGTCAAGTTCATGGTCTTTTGAAAATCTTGGTTAAATTTTCAGCTAATGTTTTTCTGTATGGTCACATGTCCCAAACCCATAGAGGGAATTGCAGTCATACTTGGGCAGTAGAACCAGTAAGCATTGCCCTTTCAACTCCATGCACTCATACCCTCCCTAGATTCCTGAACAAGGTCAAGGTCAATTTAAAATGTTGTTTAAGTTTTTGGTTAAAGTTTTTCAGTATGGTCATAGGTCCCAAATCCAGGAAGGGATAGGTGTCATACTTGGACTGTAGAATCGGGAAGCTCCACCCTTTTATATTGATGGACCCCAATCCTCACTCTAACCTTCATGCAAGGTCAAGATCATTTGAAACTCTTGGGTGAATTTTCTGTTTTTTTTTGAGGGTATGGTCATAGAGCTGTATAATCAGGAAGCTCTGCCGTTTTCCTATCTATCCACCCCTACCCTCCCTCTGTCCCTCATGCATAGTTGAGGTCATTTAAAGGTGATCAAAAAATGTATCTAGCAGGAGAGCAGGGACATATAATTCTTTGTAATTACTTATTACAAAATTATTAACATCAAAGATTAGTGAATATTTTTTCTTTTGTGAGAAAAGTGTTTTTTCCATATACACCATTATTACAGATCCAACACCTATAATAGATGGAGATTTGGTCACGCAATGAAAACAATGAGGGATAATAATTGTAACACATATATTGATATTATTCCTGTCTTATCTTACAAATCATCAAGACAGTCAAAATGTACAGAGACTGCTTGAAAGAAAATAATGGCAAGATAGGTTGCATAGATAAAGTATTAATTGCAATATTTTGGAATTTTTGTAGCATCTATTTATTTCTTTCTTTATTGCTTTGTGCATAATATGAGAATATGTGTTATAAAAGTGTCTTACACAACCCCCATATACATGTAATTGTCCATCTATATATGGTGGTTGCATATCATCAATATTTCTGTCATTCTGTCTGATGATTTGGGAGAATGAGACCTGCTAGACATTTGCTTTGGTTGTTTTGGTGTTTTGCAGCACATCAAGTAGGTTGTTTAGGGGCAAGGCAGTTGGAGTAAAGGTGCCTTGCTCAAGGACACACCACAGTAGCTGACCAGGGCTGATCTACCATGTATACTCTCGTATAAGCCGATACCAACTGCAAACTGCATAGACCCAGATCTGCTGTTGCATAATGCTCCGGCAGATCGGGGTCTATGCAGTTTGTAAGGACTAATCAGTAGAACAAACAACATAGACCACTCATCTGCCGGCGCATTATGCGACGGCAGATCAGGCTCTGTGTTGTTTGCTTTTGGACTCAGTTTATACGCGAGTATATACGGTAATTGTAGGATTTGAACCTGCACCCTTTTGGTTGTGAGACCAGCATGCTAACCTCTGAGCCACCATGATGCCTTACATACTAGATGGAAGGACAAAAAAATAGATGGATATGGGTTAACAGAGAAACTGATGGGCAGAGGGTATCACAATGTTTCCTAAGTTGTCTTGGGAAAGCATGGGAATAAAGATGTTTTACTTTAAGAAAACTATGGTTTTGAAAAAACAAATGCTTTCAGGTGCCATTTGTTGTCTAAACATTGCCATACTTGTATTTTGTTACTTTGCAAGAGGTTCATGTATGTAGATGTGTACTAGCATTGTAGTAAATGTTCCTGTGTGTTGATGTGTACTAGCATTGTAGTAAATGTTCCTGTATGTAGTTGTGTACAAGCATTGTAGTAAATGTTCCTGTATGTAGATGTGTACTAGCATTGTAGTAATGTTCCTGTATGTAGATGTGTACTAGCATTGTAGTATATGTTCCTGTATGTAGCCTGTATGTAGATGTGTACTAGGATTGTAGTAAAAGTTCCTGTATGTAGATGTGTACTAGCATTGTAGTAAATGTTCCTGTATGTAGATGTGTACAAGCATTGTAGTAAAAGTTCCTGTATGTAGATGTGTACTAGCATTGTAGTAAATGTTCCTGTATGTAGATTTGTACTAGCATTGTAGTAAATGTTCCTGTATGTAGATGTGTACAAGCATTGTAGTAAAAGTTCCTGTATGTAGATGTGTATGTAGACGTGCACTATCATTGTAGTAAATGTTCCTGTATGTAGATGTGCACTATCATTGTAGTAAATGTTCCTGTATGTAGATGTGTGCTATCATTGTAGTAAAAATTCCTGTAGGTAGATGTGTACTATAATTGTAGTAAAAATTCCTGTATGTAGATGTGTACTATCATTGTAGTAAAATTCCTGTATGTAGATGTGTACTAGCATTGTAGTAAATGTTCCTGTATGTAGATGTGTACAAGCATTGAAGTAAACATTCCTGTATGTAGATGTGTACAAGCATTGTAGTAAATGTTCCTGTATGTAGATGTGTACTAGCATTGTAGTAAATGTTCCTGTATGTAGATGTGTACTATCATTGTAGTAAAAATTCCTGTAGATAGATGTGTACTATAATTGTAGTAAAAATTCCTGTATGTAGATGTGTACTATCATTGTAGTAAAATTCCTGTATGTAGATGTGTACTGGCATTGTAGTAAATGTTCCTGTATGTTGATGTGTACTAGCATTGTAGTAAATGTTCCTGTATGTAGATGTGTACAAGCATTGTAGTAAACATTCCTGTATGTAGATGTGTACTAGCATTGTAGTAAATGTTCCTGTATGTAGATGTGTACTAGCATTGTAGTAAATGTTCCTGTATGTAGATGTGTACAAGCATTGTAGTAAAAGTTCCTGTATGTAGATGTGTACTAGCATTGTAGTAAATGTTCCTGTATGTAGATGTGTACTAGCATTGTAGTAAATGTTCCTGTATGTAGATTTGTACTAGCATTGTAGTAAAAGTTCCTAGCTTCAGAATTATTTTTTTCATCGTCAGACTTCAATAATTAAGCTGGAAGTTCAACTTTCATTGCCTGTATCTGTAAAATTGAAAATGTGAAAGTATTTATTTAAAACATCACTCACTTGATTCACATAAACTTCTTGATCAAGGCTATAAAATGTTACAACCTATTTTAATGAGAAGAAGATATATTTTTGAAGTAATTGACCCAAGGCCACAAAACTTGAATTTAGTGTTGTAGTAGCTGTTTAAAATAATTTCTTTACAATAATTTTTACAATATTATGGTAAGAAAAATATGTAATAAATAGCATCACAATTGTGCAATTTTAAATTGGCATTTTTTGACTGAAAGCATAATTTACTCAGTAGCATTTGTTGGTTCTGATTGATAGCTCTGTTGGTTAATGAAAGTTAATGGCCAGTCAGACACAGTAAAACAAAAACATTTTTTGACATTATGTTTTAAACATTTCTTAAATTGTTAAATGTCTTGCACAATAAGCAGAGCAGGTACAATCTATACAGCATAGCAGAAGCTTGGTTAATAAACTTTTCTCATTAATGAATTGAATGATTCACTGTAAATGAAAACTTTTATGAAAAGTGACATTATGTCCAAATTTAAGGGTTGAGGAAGAAAAAAAATTGATATTGTTGCAGATTTTATGGCATATGTCTTCTGGTACTTCCAGTACTTTGATATACAGTTTTTAGGCTAATGTGGGACACTTTGTGGCTCTCACTCTTTTTAATTCCCTATCAGACTTGTACTACAATAAATAATAATCAGAATGCATTGAAATGGAAACATGCAGTGCATTTCAAGTTCGTGGGGCATGGGAAAATCGACTTCTGTGTTGAATGCTACACAAAATGTATATAAAATATTATCAGTCAATATAAATTGACTTTTTGTAGTATACAAATCTCCAAACTTGCTGAGTTTGACAACACAGGCAGCCAGGTGTCAAAGTTTGCCTAGATTGACTGGTAATAAAGTCTGACACACTTTCTTTGGCACAATCTAACATTGCTAGCACTGGAATTTTAATCAGAATGTGTTGATGCAACTTAAAAATTTTCTATATGTGTCTCTATGTGCAGTACTGTGGTCATGCAAAATGTTAACACAACTGTGAACAGCTTATAACCAGTCCATGATGTTCATTCCACTTTACGATTTAAAGCTGACCTCTGATCTGTGGGTGTATTTAGTGAAGGAAAATCTGGCACCATATTCCTGAAACTCATCAGCTTGAATATTTACTCAAGCTTAAAAGTTGTTTATTTTGGATTTTATGATATTTATGTATTTTTCATTAAATAATTGTCTACATGCACAAACTAAATTAATCACAAGTTTCAAACCATTTGTATTTAAATCATTTTTTTTCTCACCTAGCTACATGACCAAGTGCGCTTATTGTATGACCCTGCATCTGGTGTGTGTTAATGAATTCAGTTGTTCATGATCCTGGATCACCCATTAGCATCTGTCATTTTGAACTTTTTCTTTTAAAACAAATACTGGAGGAAGTTCTGGCAAATTTGACAGATAAGTGGTCTGGCATAAAGGCCTTTCAAGTTTGTACAAATATCTGCTTATCTGCCATCCAGTATGGCAGCCATTCCTAAGAAAACAAAACCTTAAAAAACTTATCAAAAACCACTAAAGAGAATTTAACCAAATTTGACAGAAAACATCCTGGCATTCAGGGTTTTACAAACGATGCTGATGCACCATCCAATATTGCTACTGTTAGTTAAAATAGAAAATCTTCACATGACTTCTTCTCAAAAGTCACACAACAGAATTTTGACAAAGTTTGATAGAAAATCCTGACATGAAGCTTAAGGCCATTCAGTTTTATACAAATGATGCCCAAGTTTGAGGCCTTTAACATTTGTTCATTTAATGCAGTGCTGCAATCCAATATGGCCACTGTTACTAAAAATAGGAAACATTCAAATGTGACATCCCAAAAGCTGTTTAGCACTGAGACAACAAATTTGACACATAACATCCTTGTATCATGGTCTTTTAAATTAAGGCAAATAAGGTAAATCTGCCATCCAGTATGGCCACTGTAACTAAAAATAGGAAACATTCAAATGTGACATCCCAAAAGCTGTTTAGCACAGAGACAACAAATTTGAAACATAGCATCCTTGTATCATGGTCTCTTAAATTTAGGCAAATAAGGTATATCTGCCATCCAGTATGACCACTGTTACTAAAAATGGAAAAAAAAACTTCAAATGACTTACCGAAAAATGTGCAACAGAATTGAACAAAATTTGATAGCATTCTGGTTTAAAGACTTTTCAGCTTTATGCAAATGATGCTGATCTGCCATCAGGTATGGCTGATAATACTCAGCTAGAGAAACCTTCAGACAACATTTGTTATAAACAATGAATAGAATGGAATTTTTACATGAAGCATCCTTATACTTTCTGTAAAAATTCCATTCTGTTTTTTATGACAAAAGTTACCAACCCAGCTTACTTTGCCAACTGCTGTCACATCAGTTAGATTTTATCTGTTTATCTGACAATCACCATTATCCAACATTTTATTGGCAACAAATTGTGTTGGATAAAAGAGATTATACTGTATTAGGCCTGGTCGATGCAGGTTAGAGGTGGGTACATGTTATACATAGGTAAAAACAGTATGTGTAGGCTTATGGTGCTACTGTATTTGTAAATAGTATTGCATCAAATCATACTCTGGCAAACTTAAATTTCAGCTTTAGTTCAGCTCTACAGTTTTGTAATTTGCAATCGGTTTAATTTTCAAAGAAAAAGAATTTCCCAGGTTTTATTCAAAAAAGACCATTTATATGTTAGGTATTGTTATTGTCACAGACCAGAAGAGCTTATGGAATGGTCTTTTGTCCATTATTTGTCTGTTCATTAGCACAAGTTTGTTATCGCTGCTCCTCCTAAACTATTTGGAGGATTGCCATGAAACTTTACACACACATTCATCCCATGGTCTAGTTGATTCTAAATGAAAATGGTGCTGCTCGGACATCCAATATGGTTACCGCAGTGGCCATCTCGAAAAACTTGTTATTGCTACTCCTCCTGAATGGATGGTCATATCAACATGGGGTTTTCACTAAAAGACTTCTTATGATGTCTAGTTGGTCCTAAATGAAAATCGTGCTGATATGAAATCCAACATGGCCACCAAAGCAGCCATCTTGAAAATCTTGTTATTGCTAATCCACTTGAACAGAAAATCATATTGATGTGGGGTTTTCCCCAAAAGACTTCTTATGATGTTCAGTTGGTCTTAAATGAAAATGGTGCTGATCTGACATCCAGTATGTGGCCATCTTGAAAATCTTTCTTATTGCTACTCCTCTTAAATGGATGTCATTTTGACATGGGCTTTTCATCAGAGTTCTTATGGTGTCAGGTTGGTCCTTAATGAAAATGTTTAACCCTCAATATGGACACCATGGTGGCTATCTTGAAAATATTATTATCTCTACTCCCCCCAAATGGATGACTTTATATAAATGGGGTTTTCACTAATAGACTTCTTATGATACATGTACCTAGTTGGTCCTAAATGAAAATGATGCCAGTTGTACATCCAATATGGCTGCCATGACAATTGTCGTAAAAATCTTGTTGTCACTACTCTCCCTGAATGGATGATCATTATGACGGGGTTTTCACCAAAAGACTTCTTATGATGTCTACTTTGTCCTAAATGAAAATGGTGCCAAGCTGATATCCAATATGTGCACCTCAGCAGCTAATTTGAAAATCTTGATATCGCTGAAGAATATCAGAGATGGCTTGAACATTCAGCAGTTAAAAGGATGAAATGGTGTTTTCTTTAATTCCTGGACATTCTTTTCACCCAGTAACATCAGTCCCTTCAAGAGATTCTTGTTATATTTTATAATTCATTCACTTTCAGAAGTTAGTATTGTCCACTCTAGCAAAGTTCATTTTCCCTTTTTTAATAACTGCTAAAGTTACTGGTAGTGTACTTTGGACTATTTAAAGTTTATTTCTCGAGCACATTGGAGCAGCCATTTTGATTATCTGTCTCCTTTAGGCAGCACGTTATTTCCTTAATACCACACATGAAGAAATTTCAGTCACTGTACATGAAAGTAGCATAGAGGTATGTCAACATTCCCACAGTTGTGTTTGTTGCAAATGCACACAACTTCACCTTATATGAGTCCCGGTTTCAGAAGTACATGTACGTAATAACTGTAGAGAAGAACCTTTACATTGTTGATGCAGTTTGAATATTCAGTGTCCACCCTCGTGCATTTAATTATGATTGTGTGGATAAACATGAAGTGGGTCAGATATTTCTTTTGATGCACATGCCACCATGACCCAACACAATTGCTATGTCTAACTTGTTACCATGATTCTGAGGAAATTTTTATTGCATGCCAGTTATTGTGGGGTTCCAGTTTTCATGGGGTGCCCATTTTCATGGAGTGCTAGTATTCATGCGGTGCCAATTTCCATGGGGTTCCAGTTTTGATGGAGTGCCAATTTTGATGGGGTACACATTTTCATGGTGTGCCAATTTTCATTGGGTGCCAATTTTGATGGAGTTTCAGTTTTGACGCGGTGCCCATTTTCATGGAGTGCTAATTTTCATGGGGTGCAAGTTTTCATGGATTTTGTGGTTGCTGCAAACCACAGATTTAACGAGACAATCGACAATGATCCATCTGTGGCAACAATTGGGCCCGTCCAATATCCATGAATTTAAGTACTGATACAAATGTTATTTTTCACAAAACCACAAAAATTGATGCACAAAAAAGAAATAAATTGATTGTAATTGCCAATGTTAACTGTCAATTACCAATCTCAAATGTTTAGAATTGGTTACAATTATGCTGCAGGCCAAGGACCTGTACCGCATACTCACTACAAGGACGAGTGCCTGTACCGCATACTCACTACAAGGACGAGTGCCTGTACTGCATACTCACTACAAGGACGAGTGCCTGTACCGCATACTCACTAATAAAGCTTCTGTATTAGAGGAACAAGAAACTAAGAAGTTTTGGATGGCTGCACTTTGATTTGAATGGATTATGGATGAATACATTATACAGTGAAGCTTCCCATAACCAACCTTTCTATAACCTGGCTTCCTCTGCAGACTAGCCACAAATGTTGGTCCTGATAAGTCCATTCTAATATTCTGATACTTTGTAACACACAAATATTGGTCCTGATAAGTCCATTCTAATATTCTGATACTTTGTAACACACAAATGTTGGTCCTGATAAGTCCATTCTAATATTCTAATACTACACAAAGATGTTGGTCCTGACAAGTCCATTCTAATATTCTAATACTACACACAAATGTTGGTCCTGATAAGTCCATTCTAATATTCTAATACTACACACAAATGTTGGTCTTGATAAGTTCATTCTAATACTACACACATGTTGGTCCTGATTAAGTCCATTCTTATATTCAAATACTACACAAACATTAGGCTCTCTAAAATGGCAAAGCTGTTCTGACCCAACAATGTCTGGTTGAGGAACGTTTTACTGTATTGTTATTTATTAATGGTCATTAATACCCAATTGTAATCTAGTATTTTCTCAGCATGGACCTTTGAGCTTAATTTAGCTGTGTGTAGCCTAAGACAGTAATTGCAGTACTGAATTTTTACTATTTTCTTTTAACCTGGAACCTGTTGTCTTAAAAGAAGTAGATCATACAATTTGATGATTTCTTCAATACAGTAAAACCTGTCTTGAGCGACCTATGCTATGAGCGACCACCTGTCATTTACGACCACAATCGTAATGCACGGATTGATTTTATTATATAAACGCACTGTCGTGAGCGACCACGATTTCTTGGTACAATATGCATTTCGACACTGCTATGAACGACCGCATCGGAAAAACAGATAAACACAAGTGAACTTTATTTAATCCTTTGTAACCGCGACCACTTCAAAAGTAAAGACTGCAAAAGTAAAGGCTGGCTACCGCTTTCGTAAATTTTACAGTTCATCCATGTAGTATAATATGTTACTGACTGTAAACCAGACTACAGTATCACGAGATCTGAGACAAACACCGCTGACCTTTATTTAATCCTTTGTAGCAACGACCGTTTAAAGAGTAACGATTGTTTGGAACAAAAACAAACAAACAGATAAAAAAAAAAAAAATGAAGCTGGCTACCGGTTCCGTAAATTTTACACGTCATGTAGTATTTTTATGTTATAAATTGTACACCAGACTAGAGTACATGCAGATTGTTCATTCGGAATTACTTCGGCTGTAGGATTGACCGCGAAGTTGCGAAAAATAACACTGCTATGAACCCTATCACGAGAACTGAGACAAACACCACTGACCGTTATTTATTCCTTTATGGCAACGACCGTTTAAAAAGTAAAGATTGTTCGGAACAAAAACAAAAAAAATTAGGCTGGCTACCGATTCCTTAAATTTTACAGGTCATTCCTGTAGTGACGTTTGTTACACCTGTAAACCAAACTAAAGTACATGTCACTAACTGCAATGGTAGTGCCAAGTCAATGTAGCGGTCGCATACTTCGTTTGTCTTTGGAGTTAATCCGTATTGCCTCAGATGAATGATGTCTTTGTCTTTGTTTTTAATACCAGTAGGGGAGAATCATTTTCTGGATTCGATTGTCATTGTTGAAGAGTTGTTTTTTTTTTTTTTTTTTTTTTTTTTTTTTTTTTTTATATCACAGTGATTACAACCCTCACACCAAGCCGTCATCTGTTGACTTTTTTGCCGATGGTTACACCTTTTGTTTATAGAGTTAATCCCTTTATGTTGTCGGTGAATTAAGCCTTTGACTTTTGTCTCTAAATAAATGTATTCTGTTTCTGGATAAGTTAATTATGTCTTCTTTTTTTTTCATTCATTGGTACATATACATTGTATATGTATTCGTTATTTCCCCAAAGCCTGATCAAAACCGCTACAGTCGTTATTACAATTGATCACTGATAACGTTAACACCTAGCACCTTAATAACAATGGCAGAATCTACAACGAAAAAGAGACAAATTCTAACAATGGAGGAAAGAATGAATGTAATAAAAAGAAGTGAAAAAGTTGAAACCGCTCACAAAACAACAGCCAGTTTAAACATCGTGAAAACTCAAATTCGGGGAAAACTCAAATTCAGGGTGTTATAAAAGACAAGGAGTCAATTTTAAACGAATTCATATGCTAATACATGTACATGTATATGTGATCTTCAGATATAAATGTGATTCATGTTTAATGATAGATATATATCTTTATTGCTATATACAATTATTTTCAGTTAAATGCATGCAAATTTTTAACAAAAAGTATAAATAAAGAATGCAATATAAACAGTGCTGAATTTCGACCTTGGAAACTAGTTTTTTTGTACAAACCTGTTATGAGAGACCACCTGTCATGAGAGACCGCTTTTTATTGGCAGAAGGGGCGGCTCTCAAGACAGGTTTTACTGTAGTTTATTTCAGTTTATTTTATTCTATGAATTAATTTCATGATTTAATTGGTTGTTGTCTCAACATGTTGAAATAGATATTACTTTTCTGGCAGTGACTTACAGCAGCAGGGCATCAGTGATAAAAATTTTCGTAAAATGTTTGCAATGGGGGTGAGACACCATATTCTACAGAAACCAAATGAATCTTTTAAAATTGTTGTATTTACTAAGTCAAACTGCTGACTGTTTTAGTAGATGGATATGTAGAAACAAAACTCACTGTCCTGGAAACAGGTCCACCGAGAAGGGGGGTGGGTGGGGTGGCAATTGCCCAGGGGCCTGGCAATTTTTGGTGGCCTGCCATCAACTCGGCTATAAAAATATAAATTAATCTTTGCAGTAAATATTAAAATTTGTTCCTTGCAAGAGTCTAAGTTTTGGTAGATTACTACAGGTTTTATATACAAAACTGTACACAAGTTTTTATATTAAAAAAATTGAACTAGTTTTTGGGTCCATGACTGCTCAGCCTAACTGCCCGGAATTTCTGTCGGCAGGCCTGCCTGGGAAAACTTTTAAAATGTGTTCAGAAGCTTGTTGTACTGCATATTTATGTTAAGCAAGAGACACCACAATTTTGCCATCCCACTCAGTTGGTGTCAAATATCCACAAACAGGATCTCAATGAATAATTTTGGATGAGTCATAGCCTTATGCTCTGACCTGTTAACATTTTTATCGAATCTCAGCTGATCTCAGTATTACTTTTTATGAATGAACAGCCAGCAGGTTATGTGGAGATAATTTTGGAGACCTTTTTTCTTCAGATGAAGATATAAATGAGTTTTCCTTTGACTACAAAAACATTGATAATATTTTAGAATAATTTTTGGGGGAAAGTATTTTTAAAAAAAATTTAAACACGTAGAGCATCCTGTAAGAATTAAATTATTTAGATGACATATTTCAAAATTACTTACCATTTTAAATTATTTAGATGACATATTTCAAAATTACTTACCATTTTAAATTATATAGATGACAGATTTCAAAGTTATTTACCATTTCAAATTATTTAGATGACAGATTTCAAAATTACTTACCATTTTAAATTATTTAGATGACAGATTTCAAAATTACTTACCATTTTGGGTTGAAAGCTGTAAATGTTAGGGTATTTGATCAAAAGTACCAGGAATTTAAAATTGAAATCTTTAAAGCAGATATAATACATGGCTTTTTTTGTGATCCATAATTGCAGTTGTGTAGCAAGGACTGAAGGTGGCAGCTAAAACCTAAAACAAGTGCAAAATGAGTCACAGTTTATGATGCAGCTTCAGTTCAGATGAGAAGGGAGAGTACAGGAATCAGCCTAAGCTTAACATTTTCTTTATTTCCTATGATTGGAATGTTAACAGACCCCCCCCTTCCCCCCAGGTTGTTTCATTGCATACTGTATATACTTGTGTATAACCTGGGTCCAAATGCAAACAATATAGACCCTGATCTGTTGTTGCATAATGTGCTGGCAGATCAGGGTCTATGTTTTACTGATTAGTCCTTACAAACTGCACAGACCCAGATCTGCTGGCGCATTATGCGACAGCAGATCTGGGTCTATGCAGTTTGCAGTTGGTATGGGCTTATACGCAAGTATATACAGTATATTAGGTTTATAGAGTGTATTTTAAACACTATGAAGGTACAAATTTGTTGAAGTGTTTGAGGTTTTAATTTTGTTGTGTAACTACAGCTTTTGTGACTCGGCTAACAGACTGGTACCCTCATATTTCCTACTTGGGGCTTCTACAAATCAAAACAAATATATCACTTCACCCAAACACTCGAACATGGCCGAATGGCCACACATGAGTATAATCCAAATTAAGTAAGTAACTTCACCCAATTTAGATTAATAACTTTTGTCTGTGTTTTTGTAGCCAGCAGTTAAACACTACAGAGTTTAGCTTACTATTGATTTTGTTGGATTAGTACATAATGTCCAGCAAAATTTTACTTTATAATATGCACTGAATAAATCCATACTGATAAACAACAGCTCAACAAGGGATTATCAAGGGGTTATCAGATGTGTTGATTTATGCTGTCAAAAGATTTTATTGCCTTGATGCCTCAATATTGCCTTAAGAGATTTGCCTCAGTATGCCTCAATATTACCTCAGTTGCTTCAGTATATGCCTTGATATTGCAGCAAATGATTTTATTGCCTTGATGCCTCAATATTGCCTCCATAAAATACAATAAAAATTTGTGACAATATGAAATAACCTTATCTGTACAATAAATATACATGTGTATATTTATAGTATAGATACGGTTATTTCATGTTGTCACAAATTTTCGTCATATTTTTTATTGATAAAACGGCAGACTCCTGTGATGTAATCAGGTTATGGAGACCTGGGGGATTTTCACTAGTTCAGACCTTGTATGATATGTCCAGTCATGCATGTTTTCTAATACATCAGTTTTGTTTTATGACTAAATATTGCAAATAGCAACTTAACATTTATTCCTACAATTTTCCAAGATTAATTTAGAGAAGTTCTATGATTATTGCATTTGAGAGTTTAAGGAAGGCTGTGCAGTAAGATCCAAGTAAACTATATCATTGGTCTGGTTCCATGCTCTCATTATGAAATCTACATATATCTGAATAATAGTAGCTAATATTCATACTTTAATTGTCAAAGTTTGGTGCCCAAGATATGCACAGTCATAGCTATATTCATAGTTGCAGAAGTACTAATTCTAAACCATGGTACTCTTGCTTTTTATTGTGTCATCTTTTTTACCATGAGAGCCAATGAAACCTTACATTACGTTTGTCTTCTATTTTACCCTGTGCACTAAAGGAGTTAATAAATTCTTTGTTTTGACGTTTGTAACATCTCTCAACTGGGTCAAGATGAACAAGATGGTAATCTGTCCCAGTGACAGTGTTTTTGATGGACAAGTGTAATTTATAATCTGCATGAAAGCTAAAATTAAATTTAAAAAACATTTATTGTTCCAATGCCAATATGGGTTTTGACTGGAATGATTTTGCTAAATTTCATTCCATCACTTGTTTCCCTTTATTCAAATCATCTAATCCTTAACATATTTTTATTTTTTAATCCTGATGCAAGCACATAAAAAAAGACTTGTAGATTAAACATGACCAGAAAACATGTCAAGAAATGCCATCTAGCTACAAGATATACCAAGCATGCAATACTAATAATAATAATAATAATAATAATAATAATTTTAACACAAAACAATCATAAACTGCAGATTCCGCAGACCACCCCCAAAATAAAAGCATCATTTCTGAACAGATCACACTCATTCTGACAATTTTTTTTTTCTCAGACATGACTAACAGGATATCTGTTCGTTTTTGTCTGATCCATCAAAAAACCACAACCATTTTTATTCAACCAGAAATAAGAATGTTTCTCCCAAATCTTTTGATTTTAAGCAGGTGCAGGTACATTGTCAAGTCAGATGATGTCAGTGTCTGGTGTATTAGTTGCAAGTTTTGATTAAAGATGTCTGGCATTAGTACAAACTAGAAGAGGAAACTACTTTTCAAAGGAATACCACCTGCTTGGTATTTTAAACAAAAAAAAAAAAGGATTAGATCATTTACACCCAAAGGAATTATTCAGTCATTGTAAACTTCACATTGTTGTACTCAGATACTTCAAATGTGGATTCATTGTTGTACCTAGGATCCAGTGAGCTAGGGACATTAATTGTGACCCCTCTGCCCCCCAAATCTGGGGGACACCAAACATTTCAAAGAGACAAATAATTGTGTGCAGTAGATATGTTAGAAGTAATGGTCCAAAAAGCATACAGAAGGGGTGCACAGGGGTCAAGATTTTGGGACATGGGGCCACAAATTGTGGGAAACCCACTATCCTGTGCTCATTGTACAACATGTCATTTTTATATTTTGAATAATGTCATTTTCTTGCTTGTTAAAACTTTATAGAAGAAAATACCAGGTCACCTGAATCAGTTTGAAGGAAAAGATTACATGATCTGGAATCACTTGCATGATTGTGAATTTTACCCATCATGATTCATGGTATATTCAAGAACTCAGCCATTGCATAGTATATCTGGATGATTTAAAAATTTTGTTTAGTTGGACTTGTTCATATCAAACATTGTATGTGCATTTGCACATAAACCATTTGAACTAGGAAAGTGAAATTTGATAGGTCTTTTTTATGTCTACATATTTTGCCGACCTGATTTTTGTGCCATATATAAGCACTGTGTTCATTTCTTATCAATCTCTTATACTTTTTGTAAGTGTATAAAACCTTGTTTGCCTAATGTGGGCTAACTCAGAAACCACTTAATCAAGATAAATGAAATTTGATGGGTGTATTAATTGCTATGGTAACTGCAAGTTTTGTAATGTCTAGCTCACCTGTCCATAAGGCCAAGTGAGCTTATGGCATGGCTGGTTGTCCATCATGTATTGTCCATCCAGCATCTTTCAGCAATTGGTATATATAATCAACTTCTTCTCAAAAACTGTTGGACCAATTTCAGCCAAAAGACAGTATCCTGCCATGAATAGATACGAGATACAAGATGGCCTTTCAAGTTTGTACCAGTGATGCTAATCTGCCATGAAATATAGGTGCTGTTATTAAAAATAGACAAACCTATAAATGACGTTTCAAAAACTGCTGAACGAAATAAAACCAATTTGACAGAAATTATTCTGCCTTTGAGACTTTTCAGATTTGTTAAAATGATACAGATCTGCTATTTGTTAGTAAGAATAGAAAAACCTTCAAATGGCCTCTTCCCAGTAACCGCTGAATATAATTTAACCAAATTGGACAGAAATCATCTTGGCATGGAGGCCATTTAAATCTATACAAATGATGCTTATCTATCAACAAATATGGCAACTGTTTGTAAGAATAGAAGAAAAAAAACCTTTTAATGTCAGCAAGCATCATAATAACTTCGATTTCTTGGACAACTGCCCTTGCATTTGACTTTGAGGTAGATGTCAGCCATGTAAGCATCTCGAGCCCAATGGACCTCTTTTTTTTTTTTTCTTGGACTTCTTTTTTGCAGCAGTGGGCGCATATTTGTCTTAAAAATACAAATCTTAAGTTCTGCAGGGCTATTCAGTGTTAATTCTGTTTGTCCATTCATAAATGTACATGTTAATTTTCATGATTGGATGAATCAAATTTTGCACTGAATCATCTAATAAACATTTTGACTGACCTCTGTTCTTGACATTTTGACTGACCTCTGTTCTTGACATTTTTGACTGACCTCTGTTGACATTTTGACTGACCTCTGTTCTTGCCATTTTTTCATCTGTATTTTAAAGAGCTACAGACTTTTCTAGTTAAGTGTCATTGAACTTTATGATTGACCATAAAGGGTGTTTTTTTATTTGTATTAAAGAAGTCAGCTTTTAGTTTGCATACTGTATCTCCATTCATTGACCATTGCATACTGTATCTCTATTCAGTGACTATTGTATACTGTATCTCTATTCAGTGACTATTGCATACTGTAGCTCCATGCAGTGACTATTGCATACTGTATCTCTATTCAGTGACTATTGCATACTGTATCTCCATGCAGTGACTATTGCATACTGTATCTCTATTCAGTGACTAGTGTATACTGTATCTCCATTCATTGACTATTGCATACTGTATCTCTATGCAGTGACTGTTGCATACTGTATCTCCATTCAGTTACTATTGCATACTTTATCTCTATTCAGTGACTATTGTATACTGTATCTCCATGCAGTGACTATTGTATACTGTATCTCCATGCAGTGACTATTGCACACTATATCTCCATGCAGTGACTATTGCATACTGTATCTCCATTCAGTGACTATTGCATACTCTATCTCTATTCAGTGACTATTGTATACTGTATCTCCATGCAGTGACTATTGTATACTGTATCTCCATGCAGTGACTATTGCATACTGTATCTCCATGCAGTGACTATTGTATACTGTATCTCTATTCAGTGACTATTGCATACTGTATCTCTATTCAGTGACTATTGTATACTGTATCTCTATTCAGTGACTATTGTATACTGTACCTCTATTCAGTGACTATTGCATACTGTATCTCTATTCAGTGACTATTGTATACTGTATCTCTATTCAGTGACTATTGCATACTCTATCACCATTCAGTGTCTATTGTATACTGTATCTCTTTTCAGTGACTATTGTATACTGTACCTCCATTTAGTGACTATTGCATACTCTATCTCTATTCAGTGACTATTGTATAATGTATCTCTATTCCATGACTATTGCATACTGTATCTCCATTCAGTGACTAGTGCATACTCTATCTCTATTCAGTGACTATTGTATACTGTATCTCTATTCAGTGACTATTGTACTGTATCTCCATTCAGTGACTGTTGCATACTCTATCTCTAATCAGTGACTATTGTATAATGTATCTCCATTCATTGACTTTTGCATACTGTATCTCCATTCAGTGTCTATTGCATACTGTATCTCCATTCAGTGACTGTTGCATACTGTATCTATATTAGGTGACTATTGTATAATGTATCTCCATTCATTGACTATTGCATACTGTATCTCCATTCAGTGTCTGTTGCATACTGTATCTATATTCAGTGACTATTGTATACTGTATCTCCATTCATTGACTATTGCATACTGTATCTCCATTCAGTGACTATTGCATACTCTATCTCTATTCAGTGACTATTGTATACTGTATCTCCATGCAGTGACTATTGTATACTGTATCTCCATGCAGTGACTATTGCATACTGTATCTCCATGCAGTGACTATTGTATACTGTATCTCTATTCAGTGACTATTGCATACTGTATCTCTATTCAGTGACTATTGTATACTGTATCTCTATTCAGTGACTATTGTATACTGTACCTCTATGCAGTGACTATTGCATACTGTATCTCTATTCAGTGACTATTGTATACTGTATCTCTATTCAGTGACTATTGCATACTCTATCACCATTCAGTGTCTATTGTATACTGTATCTCTTTTCAGTGACTATTGTATACTGTACCTCCATTTAGTGACTATTGCATACTCTATCTCTATTCAGTGACTATTGTATAATGTATCTCTATTCCATGACTATTGCATACTGTATCTCCATTCAGTGACTAGTGCATACTCTATCTCTATTCAGTGACTATTGTATACTGTATCTCTATTCAGTGACTATTGTACTGTATCTCCATTCAGTGACTGTTGCATACTCTATCTCTAATCAGTGACTATTGTATAATGTATCTCCATTCATTGACTTTTGCATACTGTATCTCCATTCAGTGTCTATTGCATACTGTATCTCCATTCAGTGACTGTTGCATACTGTATCTATATTAAGTGACTATTGTATAATGTATCTCCATTCATTGACTATTGCATACTGTATCTCCATTCAGTGTCTATTGCATACTGTATCTATATTCAGTGACTATTGTATACTGTATCTCCATTCATTGACTATTGCATACTGTATCTCCATGCAGTGAATATTTAAAAACAAAACAACATATAAATGAAGTTCTCAAAATATGAAAAACAAATTGATAGTAGTATATATGGCCTTTTGAAATCTATAAAAATGCAGATTGATTCTTCATAAAACATGTCATCATAATACATTGGGCGTGACACCACACTTCATTAACCTTAATAAACTCTTGCAAATACATGTACTGTAATCGGGTGTGAAAAGTTGTCTCCCTTGGCTTGTCATGTGCAAAAGGTAGGACTAATGATGGTTGCTTATATTGACATATGCTATCAGTTTTTTTTTCTTCATTCATTTTGATTTTAATTCCCCAAATTTGTTTAATTGGAGACACACTGATACATGGAATGTATGACTGTAGGGGTTCAAATTCTTTCATCAGATCAGCCCAGTTTGGCTGCAGTTGTGTGTTCTAATGAGCAAGTTACTTGACTAAGATTGTCTTGGCACTAAATAACCTACTTGTGTTGTTGAAAATCCAAAACAAACTCATTGTCATAAATCATATTTATTTAGTAAAATATCTACATATGGTTAGCATTTATAGATGGAGTGAGAATTGAAAGATAGTGTCAATTTGGTCTAGCACTGAGCTATTAAAATGTTTATTTTCAAGATTTGCATGGACAAAATGCCTTTTGTTTTAGAATTGATGCCAAAATTGGGCAACTTTAACAACAATTTACAATCCTCCTCTATATCGGCTAATTGTTATCTGTAAACTATACTATGGCACAATACAATAAGTGTACTTCTGTCCAACATTCTCAAACATGAAACGACTTAAACTGTTTTCCAAAGTTAAAGAATAGCTATATGCAAGCAAGTGTATAGGTGGGTTGTTATGATATAATCAGCAATTGTTTCTTGTCTCCATTCCTGTCTTTTATGCTTTGAATGTTTCAAAGATTAAGATTCATTCCACACTAAAGTACATGTGCTAACAAAGACCATTGGTTTTACACCTTTGATGACACACTTTAGTGATGTCATATTTATTTTCCCCTTTGACCCCCCCCCCCATCCATGGTCCTTTGGAGACCAAACAGGCATCATAACATATAATGTTTCGAGTTATTTAAGAACTGTACCAAAAGGAAAATAAAAACCTAATCAGCAGAAAATAGGACAGAGATGTATTTCTGACCTTGTATCCTTACAAGTAGAGGCTCAGAGGGTATAGGGGAAAAAGTCTGGGGAGACTGTAGTTGCACTGAAATTTGGAAAACTTCTGCATCCAGTGTTCATCTGTTCCCAATTTCATTTCTGCACAGTAACTCAAGTTCTCCACCATCCACCGTTACCAAACTTTATAAGTAGCTTGCATTTGGTTCAAGGAAGAAACTTAGTAATTTTGAACTTGAAAGGTCAAAGGCCAAGGTCATAGGAAATGAAAGAATGAAAGCTGTTTCCATACCATAACTTGACTTACATACCAGATAGCACAACCAGACTTTGTAAATTGCTTGCATTTGAGATAAGGACACCTATTAATTTTGGAGTGAAAACTTTAAAGATCAAGGTCACAATAATTCTAGACAGAAATGGTTTCTGCATGATATCTTGAGTTCTCTATCACCTGCTCTGATGAAACTTTGTAGATGACTTGCATTTGAGACAAGGAAGACAGCTATATTCATTTTTGGGTAAAAAAATCAAAGATGAAGGTCACATGGACCGATAAGAAGGAAAAACAATTTCAACAAAACTACTTAACTTTTGTACCTATTGCCATGACTAGATGGCTTACATCTGAGATAAGGGAGACAACTTTTGGAGTTAAAAGGTCAAAAGTTAAGGTCAAAGGGACTTAAAGAAGGAAAATGGTTTCCATAAAATAACTCGAGTCCTATGCCACAAACCATAACCAACCTTTATGGATGGTTTACATTTGAGACAAGAAAGGCACCTGCTGATTTTGGTGTCAATAAGTCAAAGTTCGGGGTCAGTGAGACTGAGAGAAAAAAAATGACTTTCACTAAAGAACTTGAGTCCTGTGTTTTTACCTTCAGTAAATTTTGTAGATTGCTTGCATTTGAGACCGGAAAGACACCTATTGATAAGGCAGAGTGTATCATTTAGTATTGCTAGGTAATATCACTTAGCGACAGTGACATAGTAGACTAGTTAAATTGGTACTACCAGTACATCTTTTAATTCATGAGCAGCCAACCAATTAAATAGTTTTACTTGGAAGAAATATAATACAATCTACCAAATGGCAGGTGTATAATGCACCGTTTATGTTACTCTTGTTTTCTGTGCAGCACATGTGAGACCATATGCACTGTTTGCATTTTTCAGTTGCAAAAGTCAATATACTATATGCCATTGCAGATGTACATCTAATCCCCACTATTTCCACATCTATTTCAGATCTATCAGGTAGCCTATGTAATTATAAAAGCAGCCAACTCTCCGAGACCAGGAAACTGGATCCTGGAGAAGTCTAAAGATGGCATCCGCTACGACACATGGCAATATTTTGTCATCAATGATGAAGACTGCGAACGACTATACAATATTCCAGCTACCCTCGGTATTCCAACATATGACTACATCCGTGATGATGAAGTCCGTTGCACTTCATACTACTCCAAGCTTAATCCTCTGGAAAATGGAGAGGTATGGATAAATGTTCATGATTTTATCTGTCTGTCTGCTTATCTGTCTATATTTTTATCTATCATGATTTGCATCCATGTATGTAATAGGCATATATATATATATATATATATATATATATATATATATATATATATATATATATATATATATATATATATATATATATATAAACAGTCTAGACCATTCTTGAGACTCTTAGAGATGCACCTCTCTCTCAGTAACTTGTGGGTGACAGGGTACATAAACATCGACCGCGGGTTAAGCAAGGGTGAGATATTGAGGTAGACTCTAATTCATTGATACACGAGAATTATAATCTCCTTTTGCTACAGGAATACTAATCGAATGGATTTTAATATTAATGGAAAAAAGTAGACCAAAATTATTTTAATGTCAGAAAAATAATAAGATGTGGCAGAGAACAAGTTGTTTGTCTTGGATATGAGATCTTAAGAAGTCAGTTAAAGTCAATGAACTGATGATAAACTTTTAAAATAAATCCGTAAAGTTGGAGTTGCCTCCATTCCAGTATCAAAATGTATGTATCCACTGTAAGCAAACACAAGCAAAAATAAAAGTTTCATAGCTTGAATTACACTCATAAACTACCAGAGCTGCTCCCATTAACATGTTTGAACTGTTTAATTCCTCGAGATTGTGATTTTAAATGTGGCATACATTACTTCGTCAATAGCACCTGCCAAATGACTGGGTACAACTTAATGTTTATGCTAATGAACACAGCTCACAGAAGTTGAACAGGCCTGGAATACTATACCCAGATTGGAATAAAAATCGGCAAGAAAAGGAAAGAGGAAAACACAAAATGTATGCATGTTATTAAAACTTAAAGTTATTTTTAGATATATCTCTAAGTTTTGAAGAACAATTCATAGATTAGCAAAAGGAAAAAAAAAATTAGGAGCTCTCTGCAGTGTGTGGATTTTAATAGGAAATGAGGCTGACCATACACCCATATATTACTGTGATGTCAGCACATTTTTTAAAATGGCTGGATATTTATCTGTTAATTAGTTTGTGCAATCATGTTAAAGCACCATTAAGTTGTCAACAAAAAGTTGTCAAAATAATGCCAGCTTACCCACAGAGCAAGTGGAGTCAGTGCAACATAAACTGCTTGTTCTTTTTTTTAAGGGCTTTTGATTTCAAAATGTTCTCAATGCCCCAGTCATTAGGCACGAGACTAAACAGTCTTGTGTCAGTATGAATGTTTATAAACAGTCTTGTGTCAGTATGAATGTTTATAAACAGTCTTGTGTCAGTATTAATGTTTATAAACAGTCTTGTGTCAGTATGAATGTGTATAAACAGTCTTGTGTAAATATGAATGTTTATAAAGTCTTGTGTCAGTATGAATATTTATAAACAGTTTTGTGTCAGTATGAATGTGTATAAACAGTCTTGTGTCAATATGAATGTTTATAAACAGTCTTGTGTCAGTATGAATGCTTATATGCCGATATTTTCATATGTTTCTCATTTATTCCCCTTTAATATCAAAATATAATTGGACATTGTAACATTTTAAATATGTGAATATTGGAAGTTTAGTAGGATTAGACTCTTACAAAACACACTTACTTTGTTGTTGTTCAATTCTTTTATTTTATTGCCAACTTTTAAAGAAAAAACAAATTGGCCCCATAGTTCTTGTTACATTATAAGAAAAAACAAATTGGCCCCATAGTTCTTGTTACATTATAAGAAAAAATAAATTGGCCCCATAGTTCTTGTTACATTATAAGAAAAAATAAATTGGCCCCATAGTTCTTGTTACATTATAAGAAAAAACAAATTGGCCCCATAGTTCTTGTTACATTATAAGAAAAAACAAATTGGCCCCATAGTTCTTGTTACATTATAAGAAAAAACAAATTGGCCCCATAGTTCTTGTTACATTATAAGAAAAAACAAATTGGCCCCATAGTTCTTGTTACATTATAAGCGGGTCAAAGTTACTATTATCCAGGCATGGATTAATGAGAGAGTGGTGTACTGAAAATTCTGCTTGAAAAAACTGTTTGCGGATTTCCTATGTAATGACAAGGTCTCACTTTAAGAGTAGATATTAAAAAGTATGGTAGGCATAAACCATGATACACCAAGAAAGGAAAGATATTGATGCATTCCTCATAGTTGACATTTCACCCAATATCATTTGTCAAGTTCTTTCACACCCAGTTTTCCAAGGGAACATCAAAGTTAAACCGACTTTTTCTTAGACTGGGTATCATTATTATGACATGTTTACCATATATACTGATAGCCAAATACAGTACTAGTATCTAATCCTTAATTGGGTATGTGTCAAGATGGACGTTTAGAACACTTTTATCTTGGCATCATGGTAGAACATTCTGGTCAACTTCTTTGAAATTCATTTCTAATCAACACATGAATTCTAATGATATATTAAGGGAAATTATTGTAAGTAACCAAATTTGATACCTTACAGAGTCTGATTTATTGAAAAGGAAGTTATTGTTTGAAATTGCTATGGTTTAAGATATGTATATCTATGGATGAAGTAACACATGTATTTAACTTTATTGTAGTTCAGTTATGCTCTGAGGTTGGTAAATGTAGACCTGTTGCTCATAGTCATCCCCCTTTGTTACCTCTTAATATATAAAATTAATTATCATCTAGCTTTTCGGAGAAGGTGCTTATTCTTGGACCATCTTAGCTGTTTTTCCAGTTGTGGCATAGAATGAAATAACCAAGGGGATAGAGATTGCATGAAAACACAAAGAGGTGGCAAATTCTGTGCAGTATTTTCAGATGTAGAATAGCATGAATACTGGTAGCAGATCCAGAATAGCATGAATACCAGTAGCAGATCTAGAATAGCATGAATACCAGTAGCAGATCCAGAATAGCATGAATACTGGTAGCAGATCTAGAATAGCATGAATACCAGTAGCAGATCTAGAATAGCATGAATACCAGTAGCAGATCTAGAATAGCATGAATACCAGTTGCAGATCTAGAATAGCATGAATACCAGTAGCAGATCTAGAATAGCATGAATACCAGTAGCAGATCTAGAATAGCATGAATACCAGTTGCAGATCTAGAATAGCATGAATACCAGTAGCAGATCTAGAATAGCATGAATACCAGTAGCAGATCTAGAATAGCATGAATACCAGTTGCAGATCTAGAATAGCAGGAATACTGGTAGCAGATCTAGAATAGTATGAATACCAGTAGCAGATCTAGAATAGCATGAATACCAGTAGCAGATCTAGAATAGCATGAATACTGGTAGCAGATCCAGAATAGCATGAATACTGGTAGCAGATCCAGAATAGCATGAATACTGGTAGCAGATCCAGAATAGCATGAATACTGGTAGCAGATCCAGAATAGCATGAATACTGGTAGCAGATCCAGAATAGCATGAATACTGGTAGCAGATCCAGAATAGCATGAATACTGGTAGCAGATCCAGAATAGCATGAATACTGGTAGCAGATCCAGAATAGCATGAATACTGGTAGCAGATCTAGAATAGCATGAATACCAGTTGCAGATCTAGAATAGCAGGAATACTGGTAGCAGATCTAGAATAGTATGAATACCAGTAGCAGATATATAATAGCAGGAATACTAGTAGCAGATCTAGAATAGCAGGAATACTGGTAGCAGATCTAGAATCGCAGGGGAAAAAAATTAGGTTGAGAAAAAATTTAGAAGGGACAATTTTTATACTGTGGTAAAAAGGACATAATCAGAATAGCAGTTTTGGATTGCTAGTCAAATTGCCGATCTGCAGGAGATGAAGTCCATGTGAGAATCTGATGCCTAAACGAGCTTTGTTTTGCTACTAATGCAGATTTTGATGATGATACAGTTGTCCCAGTAAAATAAATACCGCAATGTGTAACATTATTTTTTTCAAGCTCACATTATTGGGAAGCAAGACATAGCAGTCACTTTTTTGGCAGCACTAGTTGTGTCATTGTCAATAGTTTTTGGCAGCACTAGTAGTGTCATTGTCAACAGTTTGTCACTTTTTTGGCAGCACTAGCATCATTGTCAACAGTTTTTGTCAGCACTAATAGTGTCATTGTCAACAGTTTGCTGAGGTTTTGGTTTAGTTTTTCATTAACTCTACTGGTCATAGATCAGGGGAGCTTATAGGATGATCTGTTGTGTGTTGTCTTTCATCCATCCATCTGTTAGTACAAGTTTGTTATTGCTACTCCTCCTAAACTACTTGGAGGATTGCCATTAAACTTTACACAGCTATTCATCCCATGGTCTAGTTGGTCAAAATGAAAATGGTGAAACTCAGCTATCTAGTGCCACCATGGTGGCCATCTTGTAAATCTTGTTATCGCAGCTCCACTTGAATGGATGGTCGTATGCATGGGATTTTCATTTAGGACTAACTAGACATTACAAGAAATCTTCTGGTGAAAACATTCTGGTGAAAATTTTGATAATAATGTTTTCAGTTTCTACTTGAGCATGGGTATGTCCAGAAATAGACCATCACTCTCTTCACAGTTTTGTTGTATTCTAACAGTTGCTCTGATACTTATTAGAATGTTTATGGTATGTTTAGGTATCACCTGAAAGGTATACAAAACAAAGATTTCAAAGTAAAAAAAGGGTACATCCCTGAGCCTGCAGTGGGGGCTTCAAAAAGTCAGTCAGCAGTACCGTATATACTCTTGTATAAGCCAATACCAACTGCAAACTGCATAGACCCAGATCTGCCGTCGCATTATTCGCCGGCAGATCTGGGTCTATGCATTTTGTAAGGACTGATCAGTAGAACAAACAACATAGATCCTGATCTGCCAGCACATTATGTGAAGGCAGATCAGGGTCTATGTTGTTTGCATTTGGACTTGTGTTATATGTGAGTATAGATGGTATATATTTTGTACTACACATGTCATTTAACATTTTAAAAAAAATTTGTCTTGATTTTCTGTTAATCGCATGCATACATTTTCTAGATAAAGAAAGAAATAATGTTTAAGGTAAACCTAAGTAATTATTAATTGGAATTGTTCTTTGACAATTGAAAATTTATTTTAAGAAAACAAAAAAAACAAAAACAATTGTTGTGTATAACAAATTTAAAAAATTTACAAATAAAAAAAAGATTGGGGTCATATTTAAAAGATTGTGGTAATTCAGCCCGAAAACAGATACAAGTTTCAATTAAGTCATATGTTGCAAAAGTGGTGTGTTGTTTGTAACAATGTAATACTGTGTGACCTTTATGTCTTTTTACAGGCCATTAACTGCATTGATGGCAGTGTCAGACATTGGATGAAAGAAATTGCTTACTTTATGGCACTATAAATTGATACTTTTTATTCTTGTTTAAAATAGATTTTCAAGGCTTTTTTGATAGCTACAATGCAATTTGTGTGACTCCAACTAGGGTGCCGAGTCATGCAAAATGAAGTAAAAAAATAAACTATAATAAAAAGTATGAGAGAGTACATTTTCTGACACACTTTGCCTACATATGGTTGTATTTAAGAACCTTTTCTTTTATGACAGTTGAATTCACTTGCACCTAATGCTTTTCCCCCTCTTTGACCTAGATCTTTCAATGTTATAACAAATGACAGACATTCAAGTTTTTTTTTTTAATCAATTTAGAAAAGTTTGCTTACTGAGCAGAAATGTAATTATATATGACCTGTCTGATAATTTACAAGTTGTACAGGTGTTATTTAATGTAAACGCATACATATACTACATTAAGAATATATTTTCATCATATTCACTGGAAGGTATATTTGAATGGGTAGATAGTTTTATTGATAGGTAGGTGTTCAAGAAAGGAGTAAGTAGATTGATAGGTACATGCATATTCAGATGGGAGGAAGTCAAGGTATTAAATACTTGCACACTGCAGATTGGTTGCATGGATGGTCGGTATTTGGTTGCATGATAGGTCAGTATTTGGTTGCATGGTAGGTTGGTATTTGGTTGCATGGTAGGTCGGTATGAATGGTTGCATGGTAGGTCAGTATGATTGGTTGCATGGTAGGTCGGTATTTGGTTGCATGGTAGGTCGGTATGATTGGTTGCATGGTAGGTTGGTATGAATGGTTGCATGGTAGGTCGGTATGATTAGTTGCATGGTAGGTCGGTATTTAGTTGTATGATAGGTCGGTATGATTGGTTGCATGGTAGGTCGGTATGATCACTAATTTTAGTAGTTTCATATATTCTACATATATATGTTCCTTTGGAATCTTGGCAAAAGAGGAAGAAAAAAGCAAAACGTCTCAAAACAGTTCTGTCATTTTACTTTTAACATTGATCATGACGGTAGCATTTGTTTACATATACAATAAGTTAACATAGATACATGCTAATAAATACATGTATATCATTCTCACCATCCTATGGTATTGGCATTTGGATCACTTTAGGAATCTTTCTTGAGCTTGTAATCTCAGCAGATTTAACGATTGGTTGAAGTGTTTGAACAAATCTGAGCCGCTCAGACAAGAAAACCAGCTTAAAAAAAAGGCCATTACTTTAGTGTCGTTGGTACACTGCATTATTTTCACAAAATATTGTTTATAGCAAAATTGGAGGCAGAAACTTACCTTGAATCGAAGGTGTTTTTCAAGCTGGCATTATCTGATTAGAATGAAGTTTTTGCCTGTAAGTTTACAATAAGCAATGTTTTGCCAAAATGTTGTACACCAGAGACATCTAAGTAGTAGCTATTTATCTTGACTGGTTTTCTAGTCAGGTTTTCTAGACTGGTTTTCTAGTCTGAATGGCTCAGATTTGTTCCATCATTACAACTAATTCTTGATGTTGACTGACACAATTAGGCCATGCCAAAAGGCCAGAGGTATTATACCTGCTTGTGATGTAGGCTATTGAGTTTGGTATATTCTCCATCAGGAATCTGTAAAATACCAAAAACCAGATAAATATATAAAGCAGAAAAACGGTTGAAAAAAATAGCAAGGGTTCCAAATTTTGCTAAAACTTAATGCGTATTAGAAGAGAAACAAATGAACCCAAGGTAATGTTATTATTAAAAGCCAGCAGCTATCCAAATTTACTGGTACTGTTTGACTTTTGCCAGTTTTCTTTCTGCTACCTGTACAAATTGGTTTGCAGTCTGTTAAAAAAAATCTGTAAAATAATAATTAGATACTTCAGTTTTATAATTGGTAGATCACAACAAATTATGTTCCTTGAATTTTGGAAGTCAAATACTTTGCTCAAGTTCATCAGTACCAGGCTCATATAATCTACAATTTAAAAAACTACATTAATTATTTACCAGATAATCAAAAAGTAGTCTTTTCAAATCAACAGCTTCAAAATTTAATTTTCCATTTAATGCAGTGCCAGTCGCAGATGTAAATCCCCCCCCCTCAACAAAATAAATTCGAAAAATTTATGTAAAACAAATAAACATCTCTCAGAAGTAGTAGGGAAAAAGTAATGCTGATAAAGAATGAGAACCTTAGAGTAATGAAGCTCAATTATATAAACTAAATACAGTACTATTTTTATAATTTTAAAGATTGGTGATTATGATCGAGATATTATTGGAAAGGATATGAACTGATGTTCATTCTGCTGGAAAGGAAATACCATGGTATCATTTGCGTGGAAAAAATCTAACACCTGTTCATTTTTAGTTATCTGGCTTGCCTTGGGGTAAATTTAACACAGTGATCACTTTGACATCCATTAAAGGTTTGTACTTTTTAGCTAAATAAAAGGCCATCTCAACAATAAGGGAGTCTTGTATTTTAAAATTTTATGTCGTGTGCTGATTTTGCCCTAAATTACCATACAGGGAAAGCATGAATGCATTTTGAAGATATTTGTGAATGAATTCATTGTTATTATAACCCTATCTCTATACAGTAACCCTCATGATGATTTGCATGTCCATTCTTCCATCCAGGACATGATCTCAATAGCAAAATTAGTTTCGGAGTTTTTGATCTGTTGTCATGCATCTTGGCAGATGTTTTGGTCATCGCCTAAAGATGTGCATATTGACAAATAATTTTGTTCCTGCAATTTTTGTTAGAATTATTGCCCTTTTTGTCCTGTAGCTTAATGCAGTGTACGTCTCATTAATGCAACTGACATCCAATATGGCCACTATGGCAGCCATCCTTAAAATTTTTTTATTGCTGCTCCTCAAGAATGGATGATCACATTGACATGGGATTTTCACCTAAAGACTTTGTATGATGTATATTTGGTCCTAAACAAAAATGGTGCTTCCTAGACATCCAATATGGCCACCATGGCAGCCATCTTGAAAATCTTTTTCTTGCTACTTCTCCTGAGGGAGTGGTCATTTCAGGGTTTTCACTAAAAGGGAGTGGTCATTTCAGGGTTTTCACTAAAAGGGAGTGGTCATTTCAGGGTTTTCACTTCTGTAGCTTAGTTGGTGGAGCATCAGACTCACAATCCAAGGGTCAAGGGTTTGACACCTGTCCAGGCCAGCCTGGGTCAGCTGCCTCCATGTGTCCTTGGGAAAGGCACTTTGCTCCCATTTCCTTGCCATGATATAGCCAATAATGTGTTAAAGTGCCATTAGAAACGAACAAAAACAAAACAAACCTAAATGAAAATGGCGCCACTCTAACATCCATTATGGCAATCATTTGCAACCATGTTGTAAAATTTTGTTACTTTTACTGTGAATGGATGGTTGTGTTGACATGGGGTTTTTCATTAACTCATTAACCCCTGGAGATTCTTTTCATTTTCGCCTGAAATGAGGGTAGGAAACGCATTTTTGGGGTTACTTCTGAATGCAGCAAAACACATCTGCTTAAGAAAGTTTTTCGTTTAGCCGGATGCTTAGGTGTATCAGAAACATTGTTTTTGATTGGCTATTACGCTCGCGCATGTGCAGAAGGGTAAAAGTTGGACTTCTTTTTTTATTTTTTATTTTTATTTTTTTCGTATTGGATCCCCGATTTTTGTGTCCTGGCCCCTTTTTACTCCAAATCTCAAACTTATCCTACTTTTTGCAAAGGTTCATCTGTCTGTGTGCAGTTCGGACCGGTCTGCTTTAGATCTAAGGCCAAAAAGTCTAAAATCCGGACACAAACTCCGGTTCTGGAACTGGCAATTTTTGACCTAAAAAAAATCGGTCTCAAAAACTGCATTTTTTTCGCTGTATTTTTTAATGCGAGTAGAAAGTCGACATTATTTGGTATCATTGTAGAGCTACATCTGTCTACTTTCCTGAAATACCATCCACTTTAGTGTATGCTAAATGATGTTCACGTTACAGAGCTCGGAAGTAGGGTACAACCTCATGATGCGTAAACGTGGCGCCAGGGGTTAATGAGTTAACAGACTTCATATGATGTTTTCTTGGTTTTAAATGAAAATGGTGCCCCTTGGACATACAATCTGGCCTCCATGGTGGCCATCTTGAAAATCTCATTATCACTGCACCTGAATGGATGGTATTTTGATATGGTATTTCACTAAAACACTTAATGCACAAACAAGTATGAATGTATTTTTCATCAAACTCTGTTGATAGATATTTTGAAGAATACTTTGAACTATGCCACATAAATAACTTCATTTGTTTTTGAAAAAAAATATTTAATTATAGACTTAACTAAACATAGCATGTGGATATATTGACATTATCTGAGACAAGTGATTTTCTATATTATGTTCAAGGCCAAAGGCCATGACAAGAATTTTGTACTGTACTTACGGGTATCTTGTGAATATGTTAACCATGACATGTAAGAAAATATTTTTGTTACCAAATTTGGTGTTGGAGTTCTCAAGTATATCAGAGATGGTTTCAGTACTCAGCAGTTAGAAAGGATGAAAACGGAATAAACAGACTTATTTTTGATTCCTGGAAATTCTTTTTGGCCTATAGAGCATCTGTCCCATCGAGGAACTCTTGTTCTTCGAGTTATTGACCTTTTTGTCTTGTATCGTAATGCAATGTATGACAATCTCATTAGTGCAACTAGCCCTGCAGCTGCAGTTTTTGATGGATTGCTGTGAAACTTGGTAAGTATTATGGTCATCACCTGAAGATCTGCATATCAACAAATGACTTTTTGTCTGCAACTTTTATTAGAGTTATTGCCTTTTTTGTCTTGTAGCTGAATGCAGTGTATGCTACAATCTTGTTAACACAGATTGCCATGAAACTTGGTAAATATCATCACCTGAATATCTACAAATCACTTTGCTCCAACAATTGTTATTAGAGTTATTACCCTTTATGTTTTGTAGCTTAATGTAGTATAATGACACAATCTCGTTAGTGTAACTAATCTTGCAGTTTTTGATGGATTGCCATGAAACTTGATAAACATTATGGGCATCACATGAAGATGTGCACTTTGACAAATCACTGTGCTTCTGCAATTTTTTAAAGAGTTATTGCCCTTTTGTAGCTGAATGCAGTATATGCAATACATGTATATGACAGAATCTTGTGAATGCAACTACAGATTTCAATTGATCACCATGACACTTGCTTTGGTAAATGATGTGATCATCATCTGAAGATATGCATATTGATAAATACTTGTGCTCCTGCAATTTATGTTAGAGTTATTGCCTTTTTTTACTTGGAGCCTGATGTAGTGTATGACAGAATCTTGTGAACACTACTAGTGGATTGTCATAAAATCTTGTACATCATATGGTCATCATTTGAAGATGCACATTTCGTCAAATTATTATCCTCTCACAATTATGTTTGAGTTATTGCCCTTTTGTCTTGCTGCTGAATGCAGTGTAATTGACATAATCTTGTGAACACAACTTGTTTAGTATTGGTTGTATGGATCGCTGTGAAACTTGGTACATATTATGGTAATCATCTAAAGATGTACATATTGACAAATCTTGTGCTTCCATAATTTTTGTAAGAGTTGTCTTTTCTAGATTTATATCTGAATGCAATGTTTGACAAGTTTGTGAATGCAACTACTTGTGCAGTTTTTAGTGGATTGCTGTGAAACTTAGTACATATTATGGTCATTATTAGAAGATATGTATGTTGACAAGTCACTATACTCACTATTTTCAGAAGTGTAATGCCCATTTTGACCTTAGACTGATCTGCATCATGACGGTACAGGTAGGATGCAGGAGAGGTGGGGGTATATTTATGTGAGCAAATTGCTCTAGTTTTCATGCAATTAGACAATTGTTTTGGTCAAGTATTGTTTTCATGTAAATCTGTAGTTTCACGGAAGGAGACATACCCTGATTTATGCACACATCCACATGCACATGCATACACACACAGATGACTATGCAATCAGATAGTCTTTAAAAGGAACATTTTGAATATTGCATAAACACTAAATTAACAGAAATACAGTCCAACCACTTGTAACAGTCTTCTTTACACAAATACCTTCCATATTAAAACCACCCATAAGTCATCTTTTTTACAACTACCTTCCATTTTCCAACCACTTACAACACTCATCTTTTTTACACAACTACCTTCCATTTTCCAACCACTTGTAACAGTCATCTTCTTTACACAACTACCTTCCATTATCCAACCACTTGTAATAGTCATCTTACACAACTACCTTCCATTTTCCAATTACCTGTAATAATCATCTTACACAACTACCTTCCATATTCCAACCACCTGTAATAGTCATCTTACACAACTACCTTCCATATTCCAACCACCTGTAATAGTCATCTTACACAACTACCTTCCATATTCCAACCACATGTAATAGTCATCTTACACAACTACCTTCCATATTCCAACCACCTGTAATAGTCATCTTACACAACTATATTCCATATTCCAACCACCTGTAATAGTCATCTGACACAACTACCTTCCATATTCCAACCATCTGTAATAGTCATCTTACACAACTACCTTCCATACTAAGGTATCAAATCTTAATACCAGTAATTTATGTTAACTTTTCAATGATTGTAACTGTTCTAAGAAACTTTAAATTTATGCACAATGAATGTAAAGTGTTCATTTCTCAGGAGATACAGTAGAGAAGTCACCCCTGAACAGAGGCCACCTTGCCATTTATGCACAATGAATGTAAAGTGTTCATTTCTCAGGAGATACAGTAGAAAAGTCACCCATGAACAGAGGCCACCTTGCCATTTATGCACAATGAATGTAAAGTGTTCATTTATCAGGAGATACAGTAGAAAAGCCACCTATGAACAGAGGCCACCTTGCCATTTATGCACAATGAATGTATAGTGTTCATTTATCAGGAGATACAGTAGAGAAGTCACCCCTGAACAGAGGCCACCTTGCCTGACATCAATATAGTATAAATTTGCCATTTTTTCCCTTATCAGAGGCCACCCCTTTTTATAAGGCCATCATTTCAGTGCAGAATGTGTGGCCTCACTAAAGGGAGACGAATGTATAATTTTTCTTAAAATCTGACGCAAAATGTCATTTGAAAGAAGTACAATGGTGGATTTAGAGTGGATTCAAGAGTTCAGTCAAACCATCTTCTTCCAGTTAAAATTTTACACTTCTCAATAAAAAACCGAGAAATTTGGTTCTTTCATGCAAAATTATCCACCAGTGTTAAAAGTGAACTCTGCTCGAAAAAGTCCTGAATCCTAGAAGTAGTTTGTATGCTCATGGTTTTTTTAGATGTTGTCTAGTTGGAAATACAATGAAGCTGGTGTTGGCTATGTTCAGTATAATGGGCAGGCTTACATTTTAGGCTTATGAGCCACACATGTTGAGATATCACAACACAGGAACAGTCATCTTAACTTGACCTAGCATTGGTTGCACAAGGTGTAAATCTGCCAAGAGAACAATGTTTGACAGTGAGGCCCCATGCTATTTGATACCTCTGTGAAACTTTATTAGGGAGTGCAGTTGGTATGTATATTCATGACAAACAAGTGGTATTTTGACATTTGTCTCACCTTGAAACTTTACAGAAAATGTAGTAATCTAAACACATATAGAGTATAGGGTTAGATGAGAACACGAGTGACTCATTCTTGCTGAATATCATTTAAAGGGAAAAAGTATTGAAATCTATCCAAAATCAAACCATATATGGTGCATATTAGGGATGACGTAAAACCTTCTATGGTGCACATCAAGGGTAAAACTTTGATTAATGAAAGCACTGTAATATTATATTTTATAATATAATCATGCATTATTATATTTTAATTGGCTTACAAGTTGATCCATTGATTCATACACCATGGTTTCTGTGGAGGATGGGATTTTTACATAAATGTTTCTTAGATAAAAGTGTTTTTTTTTCTTTCTGTCCAAAACCATCCAGGTAAAGGTATTGTGTTGAAAAATATTTGTAATACATTTGTAGTTATTACCATATATACCCGTGTATAAGCGGGATCCAAATGCAAACAACATAGACCCTGATCTGCTGTCGCATAATACGCCGGCAGATCAGGGTCTATGATGTTTGTTCTACTGATTGGTCCTTACAAACTGCATAGACCCAGATCTGCCGGCGCATTATGCGATGGCAGATCTGGGTCTATGCAGTTTGCAGTTGGTATCGGCTTATACAAGAGTATGTATGGTATTCTTCCCCATCTCATCAAATAATACTTTCATCTGACAATTCTGTGGACACATTATGTGAAAGATATCACATAGCTGCATGATCCGACAATGGAGATGAAAAACAGTTTGCCGCAAAAAGATATATACTATATTGCCTGATTCAATTAAAAAGACTTTTCCACACCAGATAGGATAACAAATCGAATTGGTCAATCCTTTCCTCTCTTCACTTTTAAAAGTTAATAATGTGGTTGTTCAAAGCCTTGAAAAATGACAACAAAATCAATGCTTGGATTTTGTACATTTTTTGTTGTTGACAGTATTTATCCATTTTATACACCCACCAGAAGGCAGAGCATATCATGTTATGATATTATTGTCCATCTGTTATCTATTTAATTTTTGCAACTCGAGCTCTGCACCATTTGCTGTTGTGAAATTTTGCAGGTAGCTTGCATTTGGGGGAAGGAAGAAACCTATTGATTTCAGACTTAAAAGCTGAAAGGTCAAGGCCACGGGAACTGAAAGAAGGAAAACTCTTTCCACACAATAACTTAACTTGTGTACCAGATGCCATGACTTAACCTTGTAAATGGCTTGCATTTGAGGCCAAAAAAGTTACTAATTGATTTTGGGGTCAAAAGGTCAAAGGTCAGTCAAAGTGACTTTAAGAAGAACAACAGTTTCTGCACTATATCTGGAGTTCTGTATCACCTATTATGACCAAACTTTTTAGATAGCTTGCATTTGAGACAAAGAAGCTGTGTATTCATTTTAGGTTCAAAAGGTCAAAGGTTATGGTTACAGGAACAGAAAGAAGAACAAACAGTTTCTACAAAACTACTTAAGTTCTGTATTATGTGCCTTGACAAAACTTTCTAGATGTCTTGCATTTGAGGCAAACAGGACACCTATTGATTTTGGGGTTCAAAAATCAAAGGTCAAGATCAGAGGGACTCCAAGACAGAAAATGGTTTCCACAGAATAACTTAAATTCCATGCCAAAAACTATTGCCAAACTTTGTGGATGGTTTGCATTTGAGGTAAGAAAGGCACCTATCAATTTTGGGGTGAAAATGTTAAAGGTCAGGATCACTGAGACTGAAAGAGGAAAGATGGTTTTCACAACAACAGCAAAAAAACTTGAGTTCTGTGTCTTTACCTTGACTAAATTTTGTGAATGGCTTGCATTTAAGACAAAGGAGACATCTATTGATTTCGGATTCAAAAGGTAAGTATTTGACCAATGAAAGAGTTTTTTATAAAATAAATATAATAATACTATTTACCATATGGCAGGCATATAATATACCATTTATGGTACTCTTGTTTCCGTTAAAATGTTCAGTTAAAATGTTCGGCTGCCAGAGAAAGAGAGATCTGTGTTGCACACACTACACCAATTAGTTTATGGTCCTATCTGTGTTAATTTAATGGTGCTGAGTTTACTGTATTTCCTCTCAAAGAAAACGATCTTCCATCTAAATGTTTGTTTGGAGTCTAATCTATTTCATGTTGTATGTAAATGGCCAGGGACAAAATAATGTTATTTGTTTTTTGGGTGGTGGTTATGGTAATAAAAATGATTTGATTTATACTAGAACCAGGAGTACATTTTTGAATTAAAGTAACTTAAGAGTTGTCACATAAACTTGTAATAACAGTCACAGCTCTGTTGTTTCTGCTTGTCACTTTATCATTATGACTTGAGTTGAAGGATTTAATGTATGTCAGTTAAAATCAAATATGTTATCTGTTGATAGTTTGGTAAGTGTAGCATTTTGTGGGAATGATTTGAAATTGTATTATGAGACTATTTGCATGCAGCCATAGACATATTTGTGGGTACAGTCTACATTAAGCACTTTGATCATTGATGTTCATCTGACCACAAATTGGATGGGCAACTTTTTCCCACCATTAAAGAAAACACTGTTACCTGTGAAGGTCAGTGAGTGCATAGTGTGGTTAGCTCTTTCATTCATTCATGGTTTCTGAATGAACTACAGAGTGTTTTATGCTTGGTACTGGAATGTAAAAATGTCACATGTTAGATGGCAGCTTATTTGCATTCCAGTCAATTTTTAGCTTGAGAATGTATAAAGCTCATTAATGCTTTGCATATACTTCTCACCTTTGATCAATAACACAAAAGGCAAGACATAGCAATCATAATGGCAGTCTATCATCAGTCTGTCTGTCCATCAGCCTTTAGATAAAGTTTTTCTGAAGATCAGTGGATTATCATATTTTGTTCACAACAGAAAGGGAGTGGGGCAAGAAACATCCTTAGAGATTGAAGGCCATTGTGATCAATGGTCAATGCCACAGGGGGCATTGGATTGACACAGAGGGCAAGACATAGCAGTCACAATGTCTGTTTATCGCCTACTTGTATGTGTATGTATCTATCTGGTGTCAGATTTTGGATAAAGCTTTTTTGAAGGTCAGTATCTCTTGTTGGCATCAGTGGATAATCATCATATTTTTCTCACATTGGAAAGAAGCTGTGGGGAGGGGGCGGGCGAAACATTCCTAAAGATTTAAGTCCAAGGAGGTCTCAGGTAAAAGTTATAGGAGAAGTTGTTCAGATTTTAAGTGGCTGGTCAATGGTACAGAGAAGTTTACCACAGTAAACAGGTTGTATCTAGGCATTTCAAGGTCAAAAGATCCAGTGTCAAGGTCACACTAGTCAGTTGCTGCATGTCTTTTATTTTTTAAAAACCAAACAACATATGTATGTTTATAGATGGGCATCTGACTTTAGACCAATTCACCAGGTGGATATATAATTAGGAATGATGAGTCAAAGGGTCAAAGGCCAAGGTCATGGGGTGAATTAGTTTTGCTTTTGAGGTTAATAGTTGAAAGTTTTATGAGCTAGGTATATCTTCAAGTTCCTTAAATTTATTGTTATTAGATTTGACACATTTAATTAAACAGTTTAGTTGAAACACCCTTAATAATGAATACTCAAAGGGTCAAAGTCAAGTTCACATAGGTTGTTTGGTAGTGTCTTTCTAAGGCCATAGTGACATTTATCAGTTACTTGACTTTAGGCAGATTTGAGACCAAGTTATAAGCCTTTTTATTCTTGCTAGAAATGAATAATATTTTCTTAAGTACCTTACATTGTACAGTGTCAAATGTATATTTACAAACAGATAATTGTTATACATTTAAAATGTTGCATGTGACTGTTTCCAAATTTAGGATTTGGGTCTGAGATTATTTTTTTACTGAAAAAAGATATGTATTATGCATAATGGCAGTGTAAGGCATAAATGCTGTGTTTTTTTTTCAAATGTCATATTCATACTTGAGATAAAATTCAAATGTAGAAAAATTGTACATGTGTTCATTTTTCTCAGAGTTATAACTTATCACTTGGTAAATATGTGCAAGATTTTCACAGAAACAAAATTGCAAAATACCATATGTACTCACTTATAAGTCAGGTCCAACTGCAAACAACACAGACCCTGATCTGCCATCACATAATGTGCCAGCAGATCAGGGTTTATGTTGCTTGTTCTACTGATTACTTCTAATAAACTGCATAGACCCAGATCTGCTGGTGCATTATGCAACAACATGTCTGAGTCTATGCAGTTTGCAGTTGGACCCAACTTAGAAGTGAGTACATATGGTATATTTAGTACAATTTCATATTGAAGAAATATGGTCAGTAATACATGTATGTATAATAGTTTCTAACCATATGATTAAAGTTTTAATCAAAGTCTGAAGTTTGGTAATATGGTATGTGACACGTAGAACAACAAAACGATTTTATTTTTCGTGAGAGAGGCGCATTGTCAAAGTTGCAGTTTCCAACTGGTAACAGTCCCACATACATGATGGGAAGTTATATTACAGGGGATAGTTCTAATTCACTTTCATAGTCAGACATGTATTACCTCCCCTATCATGGGGACTCCTACAGCTTTCCTATGATTGGTACATTCCTTTTTGATGCCAAGGAACCTTCAGTAATTGATTTTTTGTGGCAGATTTGAGTTAAACCTTTAGTTGGAAACAATTATTTCATTGTTTTTTTCTTCTCCAGATCTTTGTTTCTCTTACCAATGGAAGACCAGGTATTTACACTGCAAGTCCAACACTTCTGGTAAGTTCAATCAGATTCTAATCAAAAAAATGTTTGTATTCTCTAGCCTATTTTTTAAGAAATTAAAATAGAGAGACTTGAATAAATTAACCTTTTGCATCCTCAATATTTTGACTGATTATCCAGAAAGATTACCAATTGATTGATATCTTTATTTCCTTTGTATAGTAAGAAGAATACAATCAATATTATAAAGAATATGGCAAAAATGGAAGGTAACAGTAATTAAAGGTGAGAAATAAGATACATTTACAAATGATCATACCTAAATACATGCATGTATGGTGAACATTCACCATGAGAACTAAAGAAAATTAACTTATTATATCATCAGGTCATAATTTGTTTTCAACATTTTTTCTACACATTATAAGAAGGGATTACCATTTAAGTGAACACAACTGGCACAGTTGCAAAGTAGTTTTGAAGCTTTCCTGCTACAGAGAAATGGAAATACAATTTCAGAAAATTAATTAAATGATTAGCATTACTAAACTTTAAAAAGTTAGCAACACACACGGAAGTAACAGCAAATCTCATTGGCATTAGAGGTAAACACAATATATTTATTACAAAATTCTTTGTCAAATGCAGTCATTGCTGCCCTCATTTAAAAGTAGTGAGATGGTTCCCATTTGTTGATATTCCGGTGTCTTCCTGGAAAATCTGTGGAAAATTGTATCATGGAAAACCCTGGAGTATTTGGACTAATATTCCAGCATTCTTCCATGGTAGGTTGGTAAACCATGAAAAAAAGACAAGGAAAAGCATGGACATTTCTACAAAATTTATAGGGAAATTACTGGAAAACTCTGGAATACACTTCATGGAAAACCTGGAATATTTGCCTGGAAAATGCTGGAACATTTGCCTGGAAAACCCTAACAATTTTGCATGAGAACAAACAAGATTCCTGGAAAACCCTGGAAAATAATTATACATGAGATAAAAGTAAATTCCCACTAAATTCAATGAATTTTGGCTTTAAAAAAGCCACTCCCTCCCCTCCCCTGCCTGACAGGAAATTGTGTCTTTATATAAATAAAGATATCAGTTTTATATAATGTATACATGTAAATGGCTACCTATAAGTTCTGACCTTATAAAAATCTCATACATTTACATTTAAATGACAATTTGTGAAATGATTTCCAACACATCAGCCTGCTGCTCAGAGCTACAACATTTGAAACAGCTTGCTCAGTAGAAAAGTGTTAGCTGAAATAACACAAATAAGTGATAACCATGAAGATAATTTATTCCCGATGTAATAAATAAAATTTTTCTTTCAAACATACATTTCGGTCAGAATCTGTCATCATTAAGTAGGCCCCTACAACTGAATTCGAAAGCAGGTTTCAACTCAAGGCAGGCATTTAAGTTTTCTTTCAGAATCTGATGGCCATTCTACTTCAGCTGGTAAATGAAGGCTGTCCTGAATTCAATTGTCAGCATGTGAACCCTAGAATTTTAGATTAGGAAATCTTTGAGAAATTCTTTTAGAAAGAATAACTCTACTATTCATATTTGAGTATAAGCTGACAATCAGTATCCAGATACTGGGATTGATACCAATATGATATAATTTGTAAAATATACCATCATGCCATACGTTATTAAAAGCTTTCTCTGTGTCATCTAGTATGAAACTGTGAAGTGATACAGTGATAGTTACAATTTGAAATGATACAGTGATAGTTACAATTTGAAGTGATACAGTGATAGTTACAATTTGAAGTGATACAGTGATAGTTACAATATGAAGTGATACAGTGATAGTTACAATTTGAAGTGATACAGTGATAGTTACAATATGAAGTGATACAGTGATAGTTACAATTTGAAGTGATACAGTGATAGTTACAATTTGAAGTGATACAGTGATAGTTACAATTTGAAGTGATACAGTGATAGTTACAATTTGAAGAGTGTCTTTTTCAGGATTTTACCTCAGCCAGATATGTGAGACTACAACTCCAGAAAATCCGCACTTTAAATGCTGACCTAATGACGTTTCGGTTGAGTGATCCTCGGAATATAGACCCAATAGTCACCAGAAGGGTAAGGGAGGCAGTGGACATTTTTTATTGTTGATCTTGTTTTTAGAACTTATTAACCCTTTTCATACTGAAGCCCAATCAGACAGGCAGTTGTGTAGAACTGGAAATTTTTTTAGTAGGTGGTGTAGCAGCATGCAAGAATGCAGTGATATTGGTCAATCTGGCTTTACAGGACAGTTTTTTAATATTATTTTTCAATGTTGTATACTGTTTTAAAAAGCATTAAATTTTCCTCAAGATCATATATTTTTTCAATGAAAATTTTCAGACTTAAAAACTTCTGTTGAAAGTAAAGTTACATAAGCATAAAAACATGCTTTACATTTTTTTTTTATAACTTACTTTCAATGCAATTTTCCTATCTGCAATATTCATTTTACCTCCTATATGTAAGTGTATGAAATTGGAGGACTTGTATGCCATTTAAGAAGGTGACAAAACAAAATAATACAAATCCATCAAGAATGTCAAAAGTTATTACAATTTTATTAAATTTATCACATGAGAATTGGAGAGCAAACAGTATAATCCTTACTGGTAAGTCGACAAAACTTTTCATTTTGGTTCAGTGTTTTTATTCTACAATAAATTTTAATGTAATAATATCAGAGTTATGTTGGGTTTATTTTGGTCCATTTCCAGGAATGGAGTAAAATTTCATAATATTATGCACACACCCAATATTGGTATATGTGTGAACTTTATGAGAAGTAAAGTTCTCAAAATGTCCGGTTAGCTTGAAAATCATCCACATCTTCATCATCGTCAATATCCAAGTCAAAAATTCCAATTAACTATTTATCTGCTCAGTTCATTCGATGCAAACAAGATCACGATCCCCATTGCCTAAAATATAAATTCCCCCCCACAAAATTGTCTATATTTTCATCAAAATCGGCATCCACATCACAGCCGCTTCAGTACTGTCCGCCATTTTGAATTTCCCGCGTTAAAATTCAGTTTTTTAATAAAATTTTCTACTAACCAGTTATCATCATCTCTGTTCATTTTGTCGAAATCAAGTTCATGATCTGCACTGTCTAAAACATAAATTTTTCTTACAAAATTGTCTATATTTTCATCAAAATCGGCATCCACATCACTGCCATAACTTGCTGTTTCAGCGCTGTCCGCCATGTTGATCTCCACACATTAAAACTTGTGTTTGAAATCAAATTTTCAAATAACCAGTTATCATCAGCTTCAGCTTCATTCATTTTGATGAAGTAAAGATAACTATCCCCACTGCCTAGAATATCAATTTTCCACACGAAATGGTCTTTATTTTAAACTAATTCAGCAAGCACATAACTGTCTTTTTCCCTCTTCAGTATATGACCGCCATTTTTTTTATCTCCGCACGTTAAAACTCGATTTTGAAATCGAACTTTTACCAGTTTTGGGGTCTTTTAAACACAATTCGTTAATGCTGTGTGTACCTTCTACCTTTATTTCCTTCTTTTCAAAAGAGTACATGTAAATTTATGATGTTTTATACTGTTAAAACACGTTTCTGCTAAGTGGGTAACGGAATGTAGTGAACATACAACTGGAGTCATATCCCGCTGGCAAAGGTAAAGTACGACTGGAGTCGTATCTCGCTGCAAAAGGGTTAATAAGCCAGGCAATTGTTCCTTTTTTATGCGAGAATGGCAAAATAATTGCATCCTTGCATAAGTGATATTTGTCTGTGTTTGTACAAAGAGTGATTACACTTAATTATTGAATATATATAGTTACTTGAAGGAAATTTGTTTGGATAAAATGAGCTTCCAAAACACTAGATAAAAGGTTTTTACTATCGCATATAAATTAAATGAGTAGGGATTTTAAGAGCTCATTCTGGCCCCAAAAATTAAAAACATAATCATTGTTTCAAAAATGCCATTTACAAGTGATAATTTGAATGACAGATGTTAGCGCATTTATATTTGTAACCTTTAGTAAAGCAGGCACAGTAATTTATGTCGATATTTTAGAATGTAAATGGTACTTTCACTGCAGAAGGGGAAGTTTTAGTCATTGGAGGAAATAATTGTCCTTGCCACTGTGAAGCACTTCTATACAAATACACTGAAATCTGCCTTTATATACAGACTTTTTATTTAGGGGCCAAAAATAGCCCATAATTCCCATACTCCTTTACATGTTAGGTTTGCAATATATTTTGCTCTATTTAATGACAAAAATGATTTAGCAGTTGAGACTTTTTTTCAGATTGAGAAACTTTTAAACGCTTCTCACAGCCCATACTCTTTTCAGAATATATCGCTGCAGTATGGCTGTTTTGACACTTGGGTTATCTAAACCTTAGTATATTGTCTATGCACATTAGTACATGAGCACGTTGACTGGATCCCACCATACATCTCTTATCACAAGTTAAAATCCAATCATAAACAGAGGTAAAAGAACCAGACTGTGTATGGTGGTTCCAGTGTGCTTCATTGTGATGTCATCAGTAGATCATGGTGCTTGTCATGTGCTACCTTGTAACATCATCAGTCTGGTGCTTCATCACTGCAAGTAAAGAATTCCTTAATTTTTCCTCCTGCGTTTTTGGCAAAATCTTTCCCTTTTGCACTAAATCCACTATAGAAAAGAGATCATAGCAAATGAAATATAAATTGAGTGTGATGCAGTTATCAAAGCATTTGGTTTTCTTCAGGTGGCATTTTACCACCTAATTTACATTGTTGTGGCAGTGGCGCTATCCTAACCAAGGGAGGTAACCCACTGTGAGGACTATGAAACTTTTATTGTAACTTTCTTTTTTCTCCACAGTATTTTTACTCCATCAAAGACATCTCCATAGGTGGACAGTGCATTTGTTATGGCCATGCAGCAGACTGCATGAGACGAGGAAATACAGATGTAAGTTTAAACTTAATTTATTTCACATTGATTGTACAGGTGACAATAACTAGGTCTTACAGCTAATTACAATGCAATCTCAGGAGCTAAGATGTTGCGTTGAGGTGGTCATTGGGTTGTATGAAAATGAAGAACAACCAATCTTGGATGGTGCCAAGGAAACATGCTACCATTGAACAGTCTAAATCCCTTTAAGTAGTGATACATTTCCTACAATTCTGGCTATTACATCCATCCAACATTTAGTATTGATGTTAAAGAGAAAGCTGAGTCAGTCAGGCAAGGCATATTTCCCAATAGTTTCAACTATTTTGATACTAGAATGGCTCATTTTTGGGCATGTACCATATGTACTCGCTTATAAGTCAAGTCCAACTGCAAACTGCACAGACCCAGATCTGCCATTGCATACTGTGCTGGCATATCTGAGTCTATGCAGTTGTAAGGAGCAATCACTACAACAATCAACATAGACCCTGATCTGTTGGTGCATTATGTAATGGCAAATCAGGGTCTATGTTGTTTGCATTTTGGCTCAACTTATAAGCAAATATATGCGGTAGGTGGGTGGGGGAAGTAGGAACTTGGAGCATAATTACCACAGTAGTGTGAAATTAGGATATTGAGTCATATCATTCAGTTACTTAGTCATATGATTGCCTATGTTTAGTGTCATAATTTTAATGCTCTCATTTGCCAGAAAAGTGGGGCTTTCTAGTCATGTACATTCTGATGTCCTTGTTTTAGTCTCTGAACAATGCTTGTTACCTGTCAAATACAGGCACTAAGGCATTTAATACATCATATTTTTAGGTAACTTGTTATTATCAAGATATATTTTCACAAATTCCTTTAACGAAGATGTGTTCAAAATAAATATTATCAGACAGTATAACTCTGTATCTATGGTGTAGGCAGAGAGGAAATTAATGAAGTTCAGAACTTTTTTTTTACACACGTGTAATTGATAAAACTCTCATTTGTTTTATTTGAATATTTAATACCATCATTGCACTTGTCTTTCCTCAAAAATTGTTCAATGAAAAATGTGAAAGGGACTAAATGGGTACAAACAATATGAATTTTGTATCCCAGCTTCCTTTCTTGCCCACTGGACAGGTATATCCTAAAATTTACCCTGCTCCCTCCTTCATAACATGTTCACGTTTGAGTAAAAACTAAGAATTAATTTTGCATGCTGATTATTTGTCAAATACAACATAATAATTGTTTTGAAACAAGCTAGTTGTTTGGGGGCTTAAAACTAAGATATGGATTTTAAATTTGTCTTAGTACATTTTTTTACAGTGGGATTTTTAAAAAAACTTGAGTATGTAGTCAATTTATCACATTGAAGGTGTAGATAAGATCATGTATAAGTAATTTTGACACAAATTCTTGCCTAATTCCATTGATATTCATATTTTGCTGCAAACATTTCATTGACATCGTTAACATGATGTTACTGCTTACATATATAACACTAGATGTACGAAAACCTTTTACATTATTTAAAGCTGTGCAATGGGTAAGAAAAAGAAAAACCTTTCCTGTGTGTTGTGTCTGGATAGGATAGGACAAATCTAAACCACTGGAAAAATTATATTAATCTTGAATGACTAACAATCCCTATACTGCTAATATATACCTGAAAGAAAGATTTGTATATGAGAATGCATATTTAATAATGATAATTTACTTAGTATGAATTATTTTAGGAAATAGCCTGTGTGTGCAAACACAACACTTGTGGAACTAACTGTGAAAAGTGCTGCCCTCTTTTTAACCAGACACCATGGAGACGAGGAAACAATGGAAACATGGAAACATGTCAAGGTGATATTGCTGGAATATAAAAAAACCAAAATATTTCACCAGTAAAAACATTTCTTAGCTATCTGGGATTGAATTTGTGTGTAGGTTTCTTGTTTACACTTTGCATTATTTTATATTATATATTTATATGAAAGAATCATGGCACATGGTAGTTAATACTCAAACTGAATCATTTAACATTTTCTTTTTTAAAATAATGTGTTAACAATGCAAAGTCTTCTATCTGAGATTTATAAGGAATGTATTACTGGTCAAATTATTAGCTCACCTGGTTGTAAGGCCAAGTCAGCTTGTGGTATAGCCCTGGATCTGTTGTGCAGTGCATCATGTGATATACATCATCCATTGTGCAGCTTGCATCCATATTTCTGGTCTGATCAAACCAGGAAAATAAACTTGTATCATCAAGATCTCAGTCCAGTTCTATAATGAGCAAGGACCATTGCATGTGAATGATGTGATCATTTCCTTGATTGGCTGAGCCTGTTACCAACGCCTGAGTCTGTATTTCTGATCTGATTTTGATGAAACTTGTAAAATATGCTCATATGAAGATGTTGAATGAATTTTATTATGAGCGATATTTATTCATCTTAATGAGGTCATGTTGCATCAGATTAGCTGAACTTGTTACCACTCTCGAGGCTATATTTCTGATCTGTTTTGATCAAACTTGGAATATAGGCTTATATAATCAAGATCAGAGACAAGTTCCGTAATGAGCAAGAACCATGCATATGAATGAAGTGATTTTTGATTTGATTGGCTGAGTTTATTATGACTGTGGAGGTCATATTTCTTATCCAATTTTTATCAAACTTGAATACAAACTTATATCATCAAGAGGTCAGCCTAATTTCATAATCAGTGAGATCCTTATGTATGAATGAATTGATCATGCATCTGATCGATTCAGCCTGTTCTGATACAATTTTGATAAAACTTGTTAAATAGGAATATATTATCAAGATGTCCAATGAGTTTTATTATAAATAAGATTTATGCATATTGATGAGGTGATCTTGAATCTGATTGCTTGTGCATTTTATCACTTGATAGATGGTATTTCTGACCCAGTTTTAATTGTTATTATGAGCAAGACCATGGATGTTAATAAGGTAATCTTGCATCTGATTGGCTAAGCTTGTTACCACTCTAGAGATTATGTTTTCAATAGGATGTTGATCAAACTTGGTAAATAAGCTTATATCATCAAGATCTCGGATGAGTATAATAATGAGCGAGATCCACAAATATATTAATTAAGTGATCATGCATCTGATAGGCTGAAATTTTCAACACTCTATCAACTCTATTTTTGGGGAGCCAGGATAGTTCAGTTGGTAGAGCATCAGACTTGTAATCCACGAGTCATGGGGTTTGATACCCACTAAGCTAGCCCAGGTCGACTGCGTTGGTGTGCCCTTGGGAAAGGCACTTAGCTCACATTTGCTTTCCATGATATAGGCAATAATGTGTTAAAAGTGCCATTTAAAAAAACCCAACAACAATGACTCTCTTTTTGGTCATGTTTTGATCAAACTTGTTAAATGTCTTATATCATCAAGATGTTGGATTAGTTTGATTATGAGTAAAACCTATGCGTATTTAAGAGGTAATCTTGTATCTGATTGATTGAGCTTGTTACCACTCCAGAAACCAATTTCCATCAGATTTTTAAATCTCCTGGTCATAGACCAGAAGAGCATGTGGGATGGTATATCGTCCATCATCTGTCATCTGCCATCTGTCTGTAACAAGTTTGTTATTGCTACTCCTCCTAAACTACTTGGAGGATTGCCATGAAACTTTACACACCATTCATCCCATGGTCTTGTTGGTCCTAAATGAAAATGCTGCTGCTCAGACATCCAGTATGGCCACCACAGCAGCCATCTTGAAAATCTTGTCACTACTTCTCCTGAATAGATGGTCGTAGTAACGTGGGGTTTTCACTAAAAGACTTCTTATATTGTCTGGTTGGTCCTAAATAAACATGGTGCAGATCTGACATCCAATATGGCCACCACAGCAGATAACTTGAAAATCTTGTTTTTGCTACTCATATTGACAAGTGGATTTTCACCAGAAGACTTCTTAGGATGTCTAGTTGGTCCTAAATGAAAATAGTGCCACTTGCACATCCATTATGGCTGCCACTGTTGCCATCTTGAGATTCTTCTTATCATTACTCCTCCTGAATGGATTATTGTATCAACATGGGGTTTTTCCTTAAAGAATTTATATGATGTTTTGTTGGTCCTAAATGAAAATGGCGCTGCACAGACATCCAATATGGTCACCACAGTGGCAATCTTGAAAATTTTGTTTTCCCTGCTTCTCCTGAATGATTGACCATATCAGCATGGGGTTTTCACAGAAAGACTTCTTATCATGTCTAGTTGGTCATAAATGAAAATGATGCCAATCTGACCTGCAACATGGCCATGATAATGGCCATCTTGAAAATCTTATTATTGTTACTTCACCTAGATGACTGATCATATTGACATTGTGCTTTCACCAGAAGACTTCTTATGATGTCCAGTTGGTCCTAAATGGAAACGGTGCACATCTGATATCCAAGATGGCCACCATGGCAGCCATCTTGAAAATCTTGTTATTGTTACTCCTCCAAAATGGAAAGTCATATCAACATGGGGTTTTCACCAAAAGACTTCATATAATATCTTGTTGGTCCTAAATGAAAATGATGCAAATTGACCCTCAATATGGCCACCATGGTGACCATCTTGAAAATATTGTTATCTGTACTTCTCCCAAATGGATGGCTATATCAGTGTTGGGTTTTCACCAATAGACTTCTTATGATACCTAGTTGGTCTTCAATGAAATTGGTGCTGATCATACATGCAATACGTCTGCCATGATGACTGTCGTGAAAATCTTGCTGTTGTTACTTCCCCTGAATGGATGGTCATATTGACATGGGGTTTGCATCAAAAGTTTTCTAATGATACATGTATCTACTTGGTCCTAAATGAAAATGGTACCAATCTGACATCCAATATGACCACCATAGTAGTTAATTTGAAAATCTTGTTTTTGCTGAAGAATATAAGAGATGGTTTCAATAATCAGCAGTTAAAAGGAAGAAATGATCTTATCTTGAATTCCTGGAAATTCTTTTTGCCCAGAAGAGCATCAGTCCTTTTAAGAGACTCTTTTTCTAAGACTTATTTTCCTCAGTGTTTTATTTGAATTATTTTAAATGGGTCATTACTTTTCAGCCTGTAATTGCCATGGCCATGCTGATGTGTGTGAGTACAATGCCACAGTTGACACCCTGGGGCTGAGTCTCAATCTGCAGGGGGTGAGGTCAGGAGGTGGCATCTGCCTCAACTGTAAGGTAAACCTCATATCAGGCAGAGTGAAGAGTCAGGATGATTTGTATTTTCCACATCATCATCACAGAGTCCCTCCAAATGAACATTTGATTATGAACCCACTGCTTGCCTTGTAGGCATCTTGATTTGGTCCCATTTGTATGATCATGTCTTGAGAAGCATGTTAGCAAGTTTGCACAAAAATCAATCGATGTAAACAAATTAAATTTGGCTAGATTATTTGTTTGCACATGTTGATGATCTGATCAGATTTTCAGGTTATTACAGCAATTTCTCTTGGTTTTTTTCACACATTTTTGAACTTTTTGGACTTGCACTTTTTTTTTTTTTTTACCTAAACCTTGTTACCATGATTTAGCAAAAAACACTTTACGCAGATTAATGAAATTTTTTAGGCTTATTTGTATTTATATGTAGATAACCTGATTAGATTTTTTGCCATTACAACAATTTTTCAATTCTTTTTACACACTTTTGGACATTATGGGCTGACTTTTTTTGACAGAAGCCTTGTTAGCATGTTTAAGCAAAAACACCTTGAAGTAGGCAAATTAAATTTGGTATGCATGTTTGTATGCAGATATAGATGAGCTGATTAAATTATAATGCAATTGTAGCAATACATATCTTAAAATTTGTCTAAACTTTTGAATATTTTGCCCAGGCTTTTTCATCTGTAGTGGGTTACATACATATTTTATAAACACCAATCTAGGTACTGCTCTCTTGTGACTAAGCATTCCTCCATAAGCAAACTTATTTAATAGATGTTGCCAGCATTGTTAAGAAAATTATAGAATTATTGTCATATTACTTGGATGGCTTGAAGCACATCATTTGTCTCAGATAGGTTTTAAATGTCCTCGATTTTCCTCCAAGGACATCACCTGAGAAAAATATCGGTACTGTATAAGGCAGACAAACTGCACACAGTGTAGACCTTGATCTGCTGTTACATAATGCACTGGCTGATCAGGGTAGAATATGCTGTTCACAGGCAGAACAGGGTAGAGTATGCTGTTTACTGGCAGATCAGGATAGAACATGAATTTCACTGGCAGATCAGGGTAGAATGTTCTGTTTACTGGCAGATGAAGATATAGTATACTGTTCACTATAAATCATAAGTAAAGTGAACATAGTAGACCTGATCTGGCAGCACATTATTTGATGGCATATCTGGGTCTGTGCTGATTATAGTTGGGTTTGCATTATACATTGTTAAAAATGGTAATGTCATCAGAGATTTTCTGGGAATAACAGTACTTGCTGGTGGTATAGGAAAATTCCTTTTGCTCCTAAATTGGAGGCATTATTCTTATTCTCCGGTAAATAAAATACAGCATCAGTTTCTCAATATCTCTCTAGGTCATGACTCACAGAGCGGTATAATATGCATATACACATTTAGGTACATACATGCTTGGAGTAGGGTTCCCAAAATTCGAACGCAGACCTGCCAATCCTTATGATTTGTATATAAATCTTACTGAAATTACCCTTAAATTACGGACTTACAGAATAATAGCAAAAAATAGGAAAATATGATCATTGCAGTCAAATCTGGATATTAGCTTGTCTGGATTTGGTCCAGATCCTGATTTTCATATTAGACTCAATGGAGTTGATCAGGGAACCAGACAAACATTACAGGACTACCTCAGATGCTTTAATCTGCCCATTTTTTTCAATAAAAATGCCTGCATGATCAATCAGTTGCTTACAACATTTTCTAGAAATGTTGTCCAACCAATGAAAACACAGTGAAGGCAAAAGGGACATTCAGCCTCTTATTAAGTTCAACACAGAAGTATAAAAAAGAAAATTCAGATTCTTGTAAGAAAAGGAAAGGCAACAAGTACATTTACTGGACATAATGTTGTGACGATCTAAGTATGTCTCATGATGGAAGAGATGATAGCCCTCACTGTGTGAAATTAAAAAAGCCCCAAAGATAATGCCAGGTTGAGAGATTTAGCGAGAAGTCATTGAGCTCATCGGGGTTTGGAACTGCAGTTTAAGAAAGTGTAATTGGAGGTCATTAAGGTTTAAGTGTACTTTACAAACTTTTTAGTTGAACATAATATTTGCCTTTGCTGCATCAGATCACACTTATGAACTTTTTCAAATGCATGTTTTCAATAGCAGTACATGATATTTCGTTACAACTTACTGAAAATTGGTCCAACTTAATAGAGAAATATTGACTGCCTTACTGAGAAGGTCTTGTTAGGGTTGTCAGGTCTGTAATAGCTGCTGCAGGACATTTTTTCTAAAGGTTAACATGGCGACCAGATATTGGTAAAATATAATATAAAATTAATAAGAGGCATAACAAGTTTTAATAAATAAGACAATTTTGATATTTAATAATAAAATATGCCAGAAAATGTGTCACTTTCGGTTCCAGATTTAATGTTGCTTCAGTTTTTATATTATCCTTCTATGCTTCACTTGTTTTCTCTCCAACTATTTAATTATACAAAAGTGACTTTTCTCTTTCAGAAAACTAGACTGGAAAATTTCATCAAAGAACAGTATTTTATGCCACTCTGTTATTTTTAGAAATGAATTATTAATTGACAACAGACAGTTACCACCTCTAAAATACATACCACGTAATTGACAGCCATTTGAGTCAGGTCTAACAGTCAAGTTTTATTTGCTCAGGTCCTCAAACAAATGTTGGAGGATGATAGTCAAGGTTAGTTGTTGCTAGTTTCATCTTTCCTTATTTGGGGCTTTGGCTGCATATATTTTGTTGTAAAGGTCTGATATGTGCTGAAACACTGCCACACAATACACATGTAATTAAAAGGTAATAATTTAGACACTGCCACACAATACACATGTAATTAAATGGTAATAATTTAAACACTGCCACACAATACACATGTAATTAAATGGTAATAATTTAAACACTGCCACACAATACACATGTAATTAAATGGTAATAATTTAAACACTGCCCCACAATACACATGTAATTAAATTGTAATAATTTAAACACTGCCACACAATACACATGTAATTAAATGGTAATAATTTAAACACTGCCCCACAATAAACATGTAATTAAATTGTAATAATTTAAACACTGCCACACAATACACATGTAATTAAATGGTAATAATTTAAAAACTGCCACACAGTACACATGTAATTATATGGTAATAATTACATGGTATGAGGGACTGATGTAATGTCTATGATCATGGGACAATTGCTCAGTTATAGTGTTTTGGTATGTCTGGGAGATAAGCACTCACACCTCTATTGCATTGTGCTTTGTGGATATAGAGTGTTTAAACAATTGGGACAACATAACTACCAAATAAATACATGGGTTTTTGGACACCTTATGTTCATTGTCTGACATGCTGAGTTACTAACCAGTCATTTGAGATAATTTGTCAGCTATGTCCTGCAAATATGGCTGTTTTGGGACCTCTAGACATGGAATACTTGACACTTTTTTCTCAAGCTCATGTAATGGGCAGTTTCTATAAGCATGGACCATAGATTCTTACTGTTGAAATAGTGAGGAATAATTTAAAATTCCACTTTATTTCTTTACGTAGATGTACTTAAATAATAACTGATTTGCTGGAACTCGCTGCATTTTTGTCCAGATCATGGATTGATAATATTGATCTGTCTATCTGTTCATCAATCTGCCCTTCCCCTCTAGTATCAACACTCTGGCCAGGATTTTTCATTTAGGTAATTTTTCAGATACTATTGCTTGTAGAGTCAGATCAGTTTGTATATAAATGTGACATGTTGAGTACAACACCTTTAATTGAAAATTTGGTCACTGACATATTTCACAGTCCAGTGATTTCTGTTAATTTTTTCATCTAGTTCATTTTCTCAGGCACTATTGCTTATGGGGTTACATAACTTGGCATGTAATAGCATCAAAAGAAGCACTACATTCATCAGTGGAAACTAGGCCACTCTGACTTATATTTCACGGTCAGTGATTTGTGCTTACCTTTGGGTTAAGCTCAGTTTCTCTTGGCTAGGCTTTACACTTGGGTAATTTTCTCAGATACTATTGCTCATAGAATCACATAAGTTGGTATTTATATGAGTCAGTCTGTGGTTCAAAGGAACCCCAAAAATCTATACATATTCAAAATGAATTTATAATATTCCTGGTTTGGAATCTGACCATACTGCCTTTAGTGGTTTTCTTGTCCTTGTTGCAGTCACAGATTTGCTATTTTGAATTGTACAAAATTGACTCATTTATAGAAAACAGTGTTAACATCAGCTTACATATTTTAAGCACAAATTATGAATTTCAGATTATTTTCCATTATTGTAGGCCTTCACAACAGGTGTTAACTGTGAGCGATGTCTAACAGGGTACTACAGACCCCTGGGTGTATTACCCACAGATCCCTACCCATGTCGTCAGTGCACATGCTCTTTATCTATTGGAAATACTGGTATTTGTGTAGAGGATGATAGTCGTCTGACTGAAGGATTGGTAAGCTGTTTTATTTATCTCCCTTTGTGTCAAAGAGAAAATGAGGAACCATGTGCATGATACATATATAGAATCCTTTTAGTTTAAACTGTTCAAATAATTTACAGTATTTTGTCTAGTGTGAATAAAATTCATGTGCACATTTTATCGCTGTGTGCTTTGCAATTGTAGTTCAGTTGCCAGTCTCAGTTGGAAAGGTTTGCATCAATAAATACACTTATACAGAGGTTTGTTTCCACAAGATTGAAAAGTTACAGACATCTTGAAAAGTCATATGCTGATTCTAGACATACATAAATCTGGGCAGTTTTCATTTTAAAATTAAAAAGTTTGAACTTGGATGAGTTTCTTAAGACTAATGAGAATATTTGTTAAGAAAAATCTCCTAGCTTATTGTGTATTTTGAATTATACAACATATGGATGGTTTATAAGGTGTTGGATAGTACTCAAAAGTGAGTGTTGGATAGTATGTGTGTGTGATTTCATCCCCTTCTTTCACATTATACCCTTTTCATCTGATAGTAAGTTTGGGGTTTTTAGACACCACACAAGGCATTTTGGATAGTAACCAAAAAAGTGGGTGTTGGATAGTAGTCTCTAAATATTATAATGCATGTAGACTTTGAAATACACAAAAATCATTGAAAAACTTGCAAAGTAGATCAAAATTTTAAATGGACTTAGTAGAAACATGTAAAGTACCCAATGTATGTAATTACCGGTACTATTTCGTTTTGCATGCAATTTGAGTACAAAATAAGTATGATTTTTAATGTAGATTGTCTAAACTTATTTCCAGTATCCTGTACTGTGTCACATGAAACTCTGTGTATTGATAAATATTTTTAAAACAAGTATTTTTGACTCGGGTATAGTTTTAGATTCACTACACCACAAGATTTGTGTATTTCAGAGACCAGGAGATTGTGCGTGCAGAGAGGGGTTCAGTGGCCCCAGATGTGACAAGTGTGCTGTAGGGTACCACAGTTACCCCAGCTGCAAGCCTTGCCCATGTAAATTTGCAGGTAGTCTGGACCCCTATGTGTGTGAGGGAAGATGCATCTGCAAGGTAGGTATATAAGTGGCTTAATGTGTATAATAATTAAAAACAATTTACCAGGCATATATCTGATATGTGTTTGGCATTTGAAGGATATTTAGATGGTATTTATGTCATTTCTCTTGGAGAAAAAAAGAGATTTTCATGATTTGGGTCCATGGAAATGACAAGTGTCATTATATCTGTATTCAGAGTTCTACATGTTTTTTTTCTTTCCGAAAGTATTGTAGCTGCAGACCTAAACACCTAAGGGACCAACTATTTAGTTTTCTGGGGTTGGGGCCTTGGACTTTTTTGAAAATAAAGTTCCATGCCTCAAATAGCTTGAAAAAAAAAATTTTTGTTCTGATTTGTAGAAAAAAAGAACTGATCATATCCATTATACTTGTTTAAAAAAAATTTATCTTGAGATATAAGAAAAAAAAAACCAGGTTCAGAAGAAAATCACCCCCACCCCCTTTCAAAAATTAAAACTTTGCCTAAACTTAGTATTCCAGAACAGTAAACTTTTGCATCACCTGATTGAAAACTGTATAATTATATTGATCAACTTGTTGTAGAAAAATGTGGAAGGAGAAAGGTGTGACTGTTGCCGACCTGGTTTTTACAACCTGCAGGCAGAAAATCCTGATGGCTGCATACCATGTTTTTGTTTTGGCATCTCTACTACATGTCAGAGTGCCAACCTGGGAATCATTGGGGTAAGATTACGTCTTGGCCTACCACTGTATCATTTCAATTTTGCCCTCTCTCACACCTACCAGAGAAATTCTTTTCTTGACCAAAGGTCAAACCTAGACATAGTTAAAAAGTTTATTTGTTGTCCAGATTGCAAAGCAATTCTGGTTTATGGAGTAATGATGTCTGTCCATCAGTCTGTCTGTTTATCCATCCATCCATCCGTCAGTCTGGCTTCAGCACTCGGGTTAAGGTTTGTGTTAAGGTTATTTTCTCAGACACTGTTGATGGTAGAGTCATATAAGTTGCAATTTAGATGAGTCCTGTGGAGTACTACAAATTAGTGAAAATTAGGTCACTGACATATTTCACAGTACACTGATCTTGGTTGATCTTTGCATTTAGTTCATTTCTCAATGACCTAATTGGTATGTAATTGCATCATGATGAGTGTACTACAGCCATCAGTGAAAACCAGGTCACAGTAACTTTTATTTCACGGTTCAGTGATCTATGCTTACCTTCATGTTGAACTCAGTTTATCTAGGTTATGATACAAGAGTTTGATGTCTTGTCCATAAAAATGATGAAAAGTTCAGAAAAAAAATCAAAATACCAATATATATAAGAATGCAAATGACAATAAACAAAATACACATATATATTTATAGTACAGATGCACATATATTTCATTTTTTAGTTCTACTGGTCATAGACCAGAAGAGCTTATGAAATGGTCTGTCGTCCGTACATCATCCATTGTCCATTTTTCTGTTAGCACAAGTTTGTTATTGCTGCGCCTCCTAAACTACTTGGAGGATTGCCATGAGACTTTATACACATATTCATCCCATGGTCTAGTTGGTCTTAAATGAAAATTATGCCACTCGGACATCCAGTATGGCCACCACAGTTCCCATCTTGAAAATATTGTTATTACCACTCCTCCTGAATGGATCAACATGGGGTTTTCGCTAAAAGACTTCTTATGATGTCTAGTTCATAGCAAATGAAAATGGATTGCCATGAGACTTTACACAAACATTCATCCCATGGTCTCATTGGTCCTAAATAAAAAAGTTCTGATCTGCCATCCAATATGGCTGCCATGACAGTCATCTTGAAAATCTTGTTATTGCAACTCCTCTTGAACAAAAAGGCATATTGACATCTTGAAAATCTTGTTATCGCTACTCCTCCTGAATGGACGGTCATATCAACATGAGGTTTTCACTAAAAGACTTCATATGATGTCTGGTTGGTCCTAAGTGAAAATGGTGCCAATCTGATATCCAATATAGCCACCACAGCAGCCATCTTGAAAATCTTGTTATTGCTACCCCTCCTGCACAGAGAGTAATATTGACATGGGTTTTTCACCACAAGACTTCTTATAATGTCTAGTTGGTCCTAAATGAAAATGGTGTTGATCTGAGGTCTGATATGTCTGCCACAGTGGCCAGCTTCAAAATCTTGTTATCACTACATCTGAATGAATAGTCATATCAGCATGGGATTTTCACTGAAAGACTTCTTATAATGTTTTGTTGATCCTAAATTAATTAAAATGATGTTGTCATCTTGAAAATCTTGTTTTCACTAACTCCTTTTAAAAGGAAAGTCATTTTGACATGGGGTTTTCATCAGAAGAAGTTTTATGGTGTCATGTTGGTCCTAAATGAAAATGACTAATCCTCAATATGGCCACCATGGTTGCTATCTTGAAAATATTGTGATCTCTACTCAGACGAAATGGATGAATATATCAACATGGAGTTTTTACCAATATACTCTTATGATACCTAGTTGGTTCTTAATGAAAATTGTGCCAGTTGTACATCTGAATGGATGCTCATTATGACATGGAGTTTTGACCAAAAGACTTACAATAATTTCTACTTTGTTCTGAATGAAACTGGTGCCAATCTGACATCCATTATGTCCACCACAGCAGCTAATTTGAAAATCTTGTTATTGCTGAAGAATATCAGAGACAGTTTCAACACTCAGCAGTTAAAAGGAAGAAATGGTCATATATTGAATTCCTGGAAATTCTTTTCACCCAGTAGAGCATCAGTCCCTTTGAGTGACTGTTGTTTTTGTTAACGTTTGGTCTTTTTCATGTGTCAGCACCAAGTGTGGTACAAGCATTAGAGTCCAACACTTTATTCAGTCCGTGGTAGAATCTGTGTAAATGAGTTACTTCCTCCTCATGGATTCCTGCAGAAAGGCTTTTAGAGGTGTATTAATTAATGAAAAAAGATTTATTCACTGGATTAGGTTTAAACCATGGTTGTCTGAGAGTGTAATTACATAAGTGTTGGTTGAATCGATATGAATATTTTTTTTCACTTGTCTTGTAATTTTGAGGTAAAAATAAGCCAAGATACAAAAGTCAAACAGGGAGGAGGAGTGAAATCTGGCTTGCACTTCTGATGCATATTTATAGTATTAATATTGGTATATCATTTTTTCCTTAACCTTGATTTCTTTATTTTTTGATAAAACATCAAACTCCTGTGGGTTTGGAATTTTAGTTAGGTAATTTTCGCAGACTCTATTACTCATAGTATCAGTTGGTATTTATATGTGTTATGTTGAATACTACACCTTGTAGTGAAAATGAGGTCACCATGACCTATATCTAACAATCCAGTGGTTTTAATTAAACTTTGCATTAGTTTATTCTTCAATAACTATTGCCCATGGAGTAAAATAATTTGGTATGTAATTGCATCATGAGAAGGTCTACAGCCATCAGTGAAAATGTGCTTACCTTAGGGCTAAGCTGAGTTTCTGTAGGTCAGGGTGTGCATTTTAATCATTTACACTGCTCTCTCGATAACTCGCGAACCCGCTTATAATGCGGGGTCAGGCATGGATCCCATTTTTTTTAACTAGAAAATAATTTTTTTGTAAAAAATGGCCCCTATTTGTTGAAGGTGAAAAAAATCGCGATCAAAATTAGTAAATGAAACCTTGATATTTCGCTCGTTTTATCATCAAAAACAGTGGTTAATACCTGGAAATTGAAATCAGCATCATGACATTTTCAACTTTTAATAAGAAGTCATATATTTTGTTCAATTTTCTTTCCAAACAACATTCTCAGTACTTTATAAATAAGAATATTCGACAAAATTTCGATCAATGAAAACGTCACTAATACGTACTGGTGGCAACACTTTAAAAATAAATACGATTTAAATAAGTTTTGTCAAGTGAAATTTGTGTTTTAGTTCTATCTTTTAATTCGGTTTCAGTGTAATCTTCATAAATGCAGTCTGCCCTCTTGTATTGAAATGTGAAAAATATAATTCAACCAACCTGCAATCGCCACGAGCGTTTCCGTGAAAATCTATTTAAGTGCCGACCATTTTTTTTATCTCTGATTTGCGGAAATATTTGTTGTGTTGTTACACTCAATTAATAGCAGACCTGCTTGTATTATCATGTTAATTATGTCTTTTGTATCAAATTAAACAAAGGGGGTGGAATAACAGAAAAGTTAAAAGGTGTGGAAATCCTGCCTGCATAAGAGCTAGTGGTCACGGCCGTGTGCCAGGTCTACACATTTCAATTCATCAATCGAACACTGTAATAAATATTATTATGTAAGTAATATAATTAAACTACTTAAATTAGCCTACTCATTCACAAATGTGAACAAGGTGAGGCAACCAAGTCAAATGACTACTTGGTGAATAAAAAGCTTTGTTTTACAGATACGGTTCATTATGGAGAAGCGAGTTCCAGAGTTTGTATTGATCTGAAAATTTCTAACTTGCTACTCAGGGATTTCTTCAATGATTGGAAGTAGTTTCACTGTTACTTGATATGAAATCACGGCATCCATATTTTATTAATAGAACAATAAATAAATCGCGTTTTGACGTTAAAGGTTGTTTCATGAAATAAATGTCCCTAGTTTTTGAAAAAAAGGAATCTTGTTTAGTTGTGAATCGACAACAACAAAAAACAGTGACATAATACACAATGTTTTTGCGTACACGTGTTGTTAAAACTGCTTGGACTAATGTTGTTAACGATCTTTTAGAGGTTCGGTTCCTTGAAAATAAAGGTAATTTATACAGGAAAGCAAACAAATACATTTGAAAAAAGCTCTTTATTGACAATTATTCCCAATGTAATTATAAAATGAGTATTCAGCCATTAAACAGCCCCATTACCTCCACACACACACACACACACTGCAGTTTTCTAGATATCCAGTGGGGATGGCATCCCCTTCTTAATTTTTTTGAGGTCCCTCAGTAACTCGTGCCCTCGCTTATAGTGCGGTCTATGTTTTTGGACCCCATTGTGTGCAAGTTATCGAGGGAGAGGTGTACTTGGACACTATTGCTTGTAGAGTCACATACATTGGTATTTTAGAAGTGTCAATCCATGGTTTAAAGGAATTAAAAATGTACAAAGACTGGTGTCCCATGAATAAAAATAAATTTACAGTATGCCAGGTTTGAAATCCGGCCATACTGCCATTGGCAATTATCTTGTTTTTTGAGTGATCTTGCAGGTACTTAATGAGGTCACCCATATCATATAGCAGTGGACCACTAATGATGCCTTTCAATACCTTTAAAGTTTCTTGAAATTTCTGTCTTACCTGCACTAGCAGCTATTGAGACCTTATCATTTTGTCAGCACAGAGATGTTGGCAAAGATCAACATCATGAGTCTGCTTTAAAGTTTCAAAAGGTGATGAACCACCCTATGATAATCCTAATCATTGAACATGACAGGTAAATAATGGAACTGTAATTGTAAAGTTCAAATTACTGATCATCGTTAAGGATACAGCTAAAGTAATTGGAGAAGTTTGGGCTTTGCCAATTTTTTGAAGATTTAAGATTTTGAAAATTTAAAGTGTTTGTGCAATTGACCCTTTTTACAATCATGTTTAAGAACTGTCTCCCATGCTCGATGAGGCTCAAGGTGTAAAACCATTGCCTGACAGCAGTGCGTCAGAAAGAAAATGGTGACACATTATAGGTTGTTGTCATATATTTTAATAAATTAAACTTGAAATGATAAGCCCTTTGGTCCATTTAATAATTTTTCCCCAAGCTTTAATAAATGTGTATGTCAACAAACTTGTTCTATACACCAAGCATTGTGCACCCTACCCACTCCACTTGCATGTCATTGTGTCATTTTTATATGTATTTATTTATTCATTCCAAGTGAGATTTGATTTTAATCCAGGATATGATTTTAGTATATGCACAATTTATTTTACATATTTTACATATTTTATTTTTTATTATTAATATTATTATTATTATTATTATTATTATTATTATTATTATTATTATTATTATGCAGATTATTACTTTGTATGACAGTCAAACAAGGAGCAGGGTGCTTCCACACCCCAGGTCCTCACAAAATAATTGACATTATTTCATAGATGGTTATTGTTCTGTATTTTCTGTTTTCTTGATGCATTCTTTTACAAATAGTTTTCTTTAATCCCTTCTTTATTCCATACAGGTTTATGTGTCCTGTCTTAAAGAATTGATAGACACATCTCAATTTCTCATGGCAAACACCATGAATTTGTCTTTCACTGTATTTCCATATCTGCACTACTAAAATAGTCAAACAGCTGATGAAAGTTAGATTTGAAGCAATAATTTACAATGATTATCTAATGTAATTACTGATGTTTAAAGGTCATTATTGGTAATTAATTTGTTTAAATTGAACTGGGTTAGCATATTTATTTTGATAATGCCTGCCCTACATGCATGAATGGCAAAATCTCTCTCCAGTATCTATTGGAATGTATTTATTCCTTGACCTCTCAATATGGTTTTTTGTTTATTAATTGTTTAAAGTTGTTTTCCTTAATTTAGAGCAATTCACGTCCCACAACAGATATAAATAGGGTGTTCAGTGTTGGTAGTACACCATTGTCTTTGGTGCACATTCATAAGATATACACTCTTTCTCACTTTAAGTTAATGAGAAAATTTGATAACTCACATTGCTATGATAATTGGTGGTTGTAAAACTTGTTTATTTTGGCAGTTTTCCAACAACTCCATTATGCATGGTTAAACTATGAGGATTTGTGACCTGCTCACAAAAATCTTGAAAATTAAACCATGCAGGCATTTCATTATATATAGTATTTCTTGACATAAGTCGTCAGCCTTAAATAATGAGCAGAAAATCAGTTCCAAGTGATTGACAGTAGATATATGTTTACAGACATACACTCTTTAACACAGATAATATAATGAAAAAATGTGGGAGTCACATTTTTAAGCTGTCATAATAGTCTTCTTTGCATCAGCTGATGGTAAGACAAAAATATAACTTTTCCAGTGCAGTTGAAACAGCCTCATGCCATTCTGTAATGAGTTGAATAAATTGGACTCTCAGAAAGAGACTCAGAGGTCATTGTAGTGATACTTCTCAGATTAATAAGTTTTTGATGGATGAACATTAAGCAAGATGTGTGAAGAATAGATCCTTATAAAAAGATATGTGTTGAAAATAACACTTAACAACATTTCAGCCATGAATGAAATACCTGCACTCTTAATACGTTTTTTTGTTATTTCTGCAATTTTTTAATAAAACAAATGAAATCGTTCAGTTTCAGTAGCCTCAAACTATTGCTTACATTGTTTTTAGTGATGATACTTCAAGTCATTGTGATGGCAGTGAAGTTATTATGATATAATAACAATGATGAACTTGAGGGCAGTTCAAAATGGCTACTATTTACATCCCAGGTCCTATTCTAGCATGTGACAGAAAAGGCAGAGGATATTCTTATTTTTTTACAGCGATGATGGCAGGAGGTGCACAAATGTCATCTTCAGTCTCTGTGAAGATTATTTAACAGATATTGGTACTGCAACAGATATTGACACTATAACAGATATCGACAGTGTAACAGATATTGACAATGTGACAAATATTGGCACTGTAACAGATATTGACAGTGGAGCAGATATTGGCACTGTAAGAGATATTGACATGGTAACAAATATTGGCACTGTAATAGATATAGACAATGTAACAGATATTGGCACTGTAACTGATATTGACAATGTAACACTGGCATTGTAACTGATATTAATAATGTAATATTGACAATGTAACACTGGTACCGTAATTGATATTGCCAATGTAACAGATATTGACAGTGTAACATATATTAGCATTGTAGCAGATATTGACAATGTAACATATTGGCACTGTAACAGATATTGACACTACCAAATTGGCAATGTAACAGATGTTGGCACTGTAAAATATATTAGTACTATAACAGATATTGGCAATGCAACAGATGTTGGTACTGTAACAGATATCAGCAGTTGAATATATTTGGGCACTGTTTGCAGACAAGAGATAAGTGTTCTTTTAAATTCTTCTTTTCAGTATTGGCTATTCTAGATCTAATTGCAGTTTGGATCAAGCTGAAATTCATGAACTTGTCAAAGGAAAATAATTATGTTTTTAAAAATGGCATCTTTTTTATTAAAATAATTTTGGTGCTATTTGTCTATAGATTTCTGACATGAGGGGAAGCATGGATGGCTGGACAATCACCACATTGCAAGGAACTGGATTCACATTTTTCCCGACCAGTCACAGCGGTTGGTTGCAATATGAAACTGTCCCATCTCGTGCTCAGAACACACTCAACACAGATCGGTTACTGGAGGATGAGGTCATCTACTACTGGCAGTCTCCCCAAAAATATCATGGCAGCAGGGTAGTGGCAAATTACTTACATCCTACAGCTGTTGCTGATATTATTTATTAGTAATAAAAATGCAGCTTATTATAAAAGTAGGCTTATGTTTGAGGTAGGCTTTGGGGGGGGGGGGGTTACAAATATTTCAAATTTTTTACTGGCATATTGGTGTCTAGTGTAATGAAAACTGCGTATTCACATAACAAGAATTTACAAACTCCATACCATTTAAATTAACAATTTTGAAAGTATGTTATCTATATTATACTAATGAATTCATTATTATATTATTCAGCATTCATCTCTGTGAACACAAGAGTAGATGTCCTGATCTTTATCGATGCATTCAAGATTTTAAAGTATTGTAGGAGGTTCACTTTGATGGCAAAACATTGTTAAAATTGAGCAGCTTATTTTTGAAGAAGGTTTAGTATTTAGGTCAGGTTGATATAAAATTTTAGGATATTATGAAGCCTTGACCCTGCAGGTGGCTCATTTACTAAGAAATTTTTTATTTAAAGTTCGCACAAATTATTTAATTCCTGTAAAATGCATTAGGTTTTGCTAAATATTTGTATGTTTTTAGATTCATAACTTAACAGGTGTAGTTAAATGCATAAGGTTTATTTACATGAAATTTAGAAACATTAGAAATCCCAAGGTTCCATTTAAAATCTGGTTATAGGTATATCACATGGTTCAAGTTTGAATGCCAAAAAGCTATCTTATATACCGTATATACTGCATAGACCCAGATCTGCCGGCACATTATGCGCCGGCAGATCTGGGTCTATGCAGTTTGCAGTTGGTATCTGCTTATACAGTTTGCAGTTGGTATCTGCTTATACGTGAGTACATTCAGTACTCACAAATAAGTAAAATCAAATGCAAACTGCATAGAGCCTGATCTGCAGGTGCATTATGTGATGGCAGATCAGGGTATGTGTTGTTTGCAGTTGGACCTGATACATGAGTATATCCTGTATTTCAATGCTAGAAGTACTTGATTGTAGGATATTGGCAGTAAAATAATAATAACAACAAAAGGAATAATCAGAGAACCAAAACCATTGAAAACTTACAAATTATATATGATATACAAGAGTGTAGTCAGATTCTGCAATTGAATTTCCAGCTTACATCATATGGAGGGAAGCTGCATTTCACACTGAAGTTTACAATAGATGAAAGAGCCCCCTATCGGCAGCATCTGCCAGCAGCTGACTTAATTCTTCAGGTTTGCTTTGTTTTCAAGAATTAATAGCAATATTTATACATTTAATACATTTGCAAATGGAATAATATGTTAAAGTAAATTTTTGCAAATTTTTTAAATATTTGTTCGTTTTTCAGATTTTGAAGGTACACAGATGGCATTGATTAATCACATCTCTGGATAAATATTGAAATTTATTGTCATGACACTGAACACTATATTTGCAAAATTTGTAAACTTGAAGAGTAATTTTGCCATGTCAATCAATTATGACTTGAGATGTAAGAAAATGTGACTTTTAATTAGATGTCAAGTTAGCAGAACAATTCTTTGAACAGTTTTTGATGATTTCTCACAGGAAAATACTGGATATGTGCTTTTTAGCTATACGTGTTTGAAATTTAAAGAATTTATCTGAGACAGAATTAGCAAGATTGTATGCCATCTTGAAGAACCTTCATAGCAAATGAAGCCCATTATTGTGTGTGAATTACTTGTTGGAATGGACATCATTAGGAAATGAAAGAAAATCTTCATGTGAAAGAAATGTCTTTTATCAATATTATATTCATGTAAATTTTAGAGTATCTGGGTTTTGTCAACAAATTTTCCAAGTTTATCACATGAATAAAGTTATAGCTCAAGATACATAGACACTATGAGGTGCAAATGGCTTTGGAGACACATATCGAAAAATATAAATTTCCTAACCTCTGCGTAAATATATTCCACAGGGCAGCAATATAACTGTTACCACAGGGAAACAGTTTCTGCGGGAGAATCAGGAGAATAAGGCCAGTGTGACCTTAGTGGAGTCGAACTTCCAGAGGGTGGATGTAACAGGACGTAACATTGAACCTGGGCCTGTCAGTAAGCGGGACTTTATGCTGGTCCTGTATGACCTTCAGAGGATACTCATCAGGGCCACCTACCACACTGCTCAAAACTGGATCTAGTAAGTAGGCCAATAAACAAAAAAGCAAATCCAAAAATGTGTCAGTTGAAAGAAGGTCTAGAATATCAACTAATATATGAAAGATACTACAGTCAAACCTGCCCTAGCAGACACCAGCATTAGGAAATTACATGCCATAAACAGCAACTTTTTCACTTCGATAAACCATATAAGTGAACCCTGCTATAACATGGTAGTTGGAGTCCATAACTGTCGACTGTGTTATGTATCAGACCACAGTATATTGAGAATGATCACAACTTGGATGAATGAGGAGGTGGAGAGGAATAATCAAAATCATCGTAATGTCAGAAAAATAAAATGGTGGGCAACAACTTGTTGGTCTATGAAATTCACTAAAATTATCAACTACACAACTCAGTATACAAGTGAATAAATCTCTTTCCCTGTCCCTGGATAGATAAATTTTGAATTGTGTTTTCATGACGTGCATTATGGCTCCATAAAACATCTTCCTTCATAGCTGATTGTAATGTGTAGTTGTTGATATTAAGAGGATATTATGTTTTTTTTTCAGCAGAATGATTCAGTGCCAAATCTACTTTTACTTCAGCAAATGAAAGCAGGTCTTTCAAAAGTATGCTGGAGTTCAAAATGTGCCTTCGATCTTCATGTGGTCTACCTGAGAACTGATTATCTACTAATTGAACTTAATTAGATAACATTGACAGTTTTTGTACCTAGTGGAAGATGAGCAACAGTTGACCCCTGATAACAATAAAAAATGCAGATTTCAGTAGTGGGTCAGAGTAAAATTGCATTACAGTCCTACCCAATTTTATTGACATCACATATGTCGACAAAACCGATTATGTCGACAAAAAAGCAAAGTCATGGTCCCCTGGTCTATTGTTACTACCAACTTTGTCTTGTTTATGTCAACATTGAGATAAAAAAGAAATGTATATGTCGACAGAAGCCCTAGGTCCCATTATTTTGCTGATAATTTATGTTGATAAGCTGCCAGTTTTGACCCATACTTTGTTCTACATTTATTTGATGTTGCTGCCAGGCTTTAATTTTTTGCCATTGGAGTTACAATCAGGCATTTGTTTGGTCCTCCAAAGTTGGCCTTTTGTGGCAACTTCAATAACACATGCACCCTTTCTCAAAGCAAGCTGGCTCCAATCTTCAATAAAAACAACGAACTCTTCATCAAAGGAAGTCATCATCAAACTTGAATGCAAGCAATGGAATCTGATTGATTGTTGCATTTTCCAAAGTGATCAGTGATTGAAACACATTTATTGTGCCGTGAAAGTTTCCTTTTCTGCAAGAAGAAAAGTAACTTAATTTATGATTAAGATGGCTACCAATGGCAGCATAAAATGCAAATTCTGCCTGTACTTAGTTAAGCCTTTTTTTAAAAAAAATGTCATTGAATGCTTTGCGATCAGAGAGAATTCATAACTTGTTGACAGATTTTCATTGCCCTATGAATAGCCACATCCCCTTGGTAGCTTCAGTAAGATGATTACATTTGTTGCTTAGGCTGACCAAAATTTAGGACAATTTAAGTACATGTAGCATGTAAATAACAACTATACAGCCTCATGCAACAGGCTACAATGAATATGGTAGTGAATTATTTAGTCACATGTTGGTTGACAGTGGTTTATAATCAAACGAGTACTACCATTTTTTTTACACATGTTTGCTAAAAGGATGTGACCGATACATGAATTTTCTAACATGTGACCTATACTCGAATTCATGGATTTTTCATATACATGTTCTTAACGTATTATGGATTTTATTACACAAAGGTAACAAAAATGTAAGTTGTCAGTATACAAGTGTATTTCACACTGGTTTTGTCTTCATTTACTCAAGATTTCCATTGTTTATTCTCACTGACAACAGGCCACCCCTTACAGATGAATTTCACTTGTAATGCAGGTCAAAGAGAAATTTGCTTTATATCAGCCCCCCCCCCCCCCCATTTAATCTTGACATCTGCTTATGTATGCGGGTCAAAGAGAAATTTGCTTTTTTCAGATCCCCCCGCCCCTGCTTTTATCCCGACATCAGCTTATGTTGACAATATTGCCTCATGCCCTAGGATGTCAACATAAACGGGTAGGACTGTATAGGATCATTTGTCATGAAAGTGCCATTAGTGGTGGTAAAAACATTCTATAATGAGAAGCCCTGATTTCAGATACCTGCTATGTAATTTTATTATAATTATCAACATCTTGATCATCATCATACAGTGTTTTCATTAACAGCCTACTTAAAAACCTGCAGCTTTTACAAAAAGTGAAATGTAACCATTTACTTTTTATATGCCTGTCTTAAGTTGGGTGTATTATGTTTTGGCATTGTACATTGGTCCATCTATCCATCTGTTAACATATGCTTGTCTGGCCCATAACTTTTTAATGGTTGGAGAGATTTTCATTAAAATTTGCCCAAGTATATATCCTGATTAAAAGGTTTCTCAACTAATACATAGCTTTTATTGAATTGCCTGAAACTTGGCAGACATTATTGACATGAGGTCAGCATGTGCATATAGTTCTGACATCATTCTTGGAATCATTTTCCAGAGTCATGCCCCATTTAGTTGTTAAATATATATACTATTTATGATAATTCTTTTGTGTTTATGCAACTTGTCCTAAAATTTTTGAGAAATTGCCCTGAGCATTGGCAGACATTACTGATATGAGATCAACATGTACATATCACTCTTTTGTCATGCACGATGCATTTGTATCCTTCCACAGTGATAACAGGGGGCATATTGTTTTTGTTTCTGTACATCCATATGTCTACACATCTGTACATCAACCCTGAATTCATTTTGCATAATCAAAAACTATTAAACTTATAGCCATTAAATTTAACACACTTCATTATGGTCATAAGTAGGTGACCTGATTTTATTTTCAGGCCATTACAGCAAAAAAAAAATTGATGTTCTTTTTCTTCATATTTTTGAACTTTTGGGACTTTTTTGATGAAAACCTTGCTAGCACAAATAAGCAAAAACCAGTCAGTGTAGATAAGTGAAATTGTGTATGCATGTCTGTATGCATACACAAATTACCTGATTAGATTTTCATGCCATTAAGCAGTTTGTCAAATTTTCCTAACTTTTGGGACATACTTTTTTGGTCTGGATTTTTTTCTAAAAATATTCCTGCATTTCAATACTCTCAGTATTTTGATTTGTGATGTTTAAAAATTGATTCTTAAAATAAACTGCTGCTCTAATACAGAACTACCAAGGCATATACAACTCTCAAAGCTTTACAAAGTTTAACTTAGTGAAAGTAAAGAATTTACAGCATACTTGCAGAGAGTACACTTAATTGCAGTATTAAAGTTCTCTACATCCATACTCTTAGATAAAGTAAGTAATAATAATAAAGACACATCACTGTTAATCAAAGTAAAGACATAGTGATTTTATACACTGCTATATTGCCAATCAAAGTAAAGATACATCACTGTTATATTGTCAATCAAAGTAAAGATAATGCACTGCAATATTGCTAATCAAACTAAAGACACAGCACTGCTATATTTTCCAATGTAAGTACAAGTATATACTAATAATACTAATAATTTGTTGTCTTGCCTCTGTATTCAGCCTGAAGGATGTTGTACTGGAGGCTGTCGGTGCAGGCTCCATGGAGAAAACCACCATCCCCACTGTAGAGAAATGTGCCTGTCCTAGGGGGTATGCTGGACTCTCATGTGAGGTAAAGATTTGTGTTCTCCCTTTAGGTATGAAGTGTAAAATTTGTACAGTCAAACCTATCTACAGTGGCCACCCATGTGAAAAGGCCAAAGTAGCCTTTGTAGACAAGTGACCTCTGAAGGCAGATTCAGCTCTCAAATTTGGTTCATGACAAATACATGTACCATGCACTGAATAACATTAACATTATTATTATTAGTAGTAGTATGCTATTGAGATACATATATTTAGTTTAGCTAATTAGCAAAAATAAAAACAACAAAATAATAAAATAAAACGTTCCACTTTAATCCATCATGTACATTAAATCGTCACTTATCAGTAGAAATGGCATCTAAATAAAATTAATAATTGACAGCTTACCTGTGATTGTCAAACACAGGACTGACTTTTTGTTAGGCCAGCTGGTATAAATAGGCATGAAAACAGGCATTCACACTTCAAACAATTGATGGATTAAGCAGTTGCTCAAACTCTCCGATATCAAAAGACAGTCGACTTTTGTGCCATTGATGATTAAGGAATGAAAAGAAGTTTCCTGTGGCTTTTGTTAGTAGCATATAAACATAAGGGATATCACAAGTACAGTGTACATGTATCTCTACTCTCACACTCCGGATTAACGATGTTCTCAAAATTGGCCATAATATCTTGCTTATGCTTAATAATGCCTTGGACCTGAGTTCACCCGACTCCCATTTCTACTTCAACTACATGGCTACTTTGTCTACTATACAGCAAACGAATTGCTTCAATTCTCTCATGTAAGGACGAAAACCGCCTTGCTTTTGAAGCCGACATGTTGACACCTTTGAGTTTGACTGACAGCGTGACTGGACTACGGTAAGTACAATCGAGAAATGAACTGCTTGGAGCGGTCACTGCTGATACGCTACAGCGACCACTTAAGGCAGGTTGAAACCAGTGTTTGGTTAGGAAACACCTGGCTTCTGACCACTGAAAGCAGGTGACCGTTAAATACAGGGCATTTATCTAGGAAATTTGCAGAGGGGAAATTAGAATGACTTGTGACCAGGTGACCGCTGAACACAGGTGGCCATTAGGACAGATTTGACTGTATGTTGAATAAAATTTGGCTTTTTTTATGTCCCAGCCATATGGTATTGCACATGTCCATTCATTCCATCCTGCAATCTTTCCAGCGGCCCTAGTTTTTCGTACTTTTTTTTACTCTTTTTGTCAGACTCTCCATTTTTCCCTATTTTTTCAAAAATGTCCCCACTATCTTTACTGTGTTTTTTAAAATTTTTATGTCAACATATACAAATTCCTGTTTTGCTAACCATATATTGAGAGGCTTCTTTTTTGCCTCTTGGTATTTTTCCCGTCAGTATTTTTAGCAAAAGGAAAGATTTGCTGTCCAGTTCCACTAAGATTTCTGTCTTCCAAGCCCATATGACTACAAGTTCCATGTGATGTGGTGCATACAGTTTGGGAGGTAGGTGAGCTGAAGCATTTCGAATCATTGTATTTCCCAAAGAATGAATCTGAGGGAATATCAACTGTAATGTGCATGCTAAAAGTGTAACATCAGCATTCAGATATGAATGTTTTAAAATCAGCTGCATAATACATGCAAGAATTTCAGTGTAGCAAGATCGAATATTAATTCTTTATTACCAATATTTATTGTTGCTAATTTTGATAGCTTTACAACTGTTTCCACATGGTATATAAAGCAGTCGTATTGCTAGATATGTATAAAAAGGTAAATTTATGATATTTCTACACTTAGAAAGCAAATCAGATTCAATAGTTTGTTGTTTTGTTTTTTGATGAGAAATTGTGATACATCTAGAAGATTAAGTTTTATTATCTTTAGATGTCAGTCAAGGGAACAAGTTGTGAAGAAGTTAAGAGGTACAAAATGAATGAAGTGATTTGCTTTCAGATAATTGAAAATGCCACATGGAAGAACAAAGTTTAATGTCATTTGGCTTGAAAAACAAGATAGCAATGGACATAACTTAAATCATGGTATAAGAAAGACCCATCTTCAGAATATGCAGTTTACTGTTTTGTTTTGCATCAAGTCAATTCAATGTGGAAACACTGAACTTAAGGAGCTAATGAGTCTTGCTGAACGACAGAAGCATAAAAAGATTGCAAAAGTGAGATTCCGCAAATCTCAGAAATTTTTCATACCATCAGGTGGAGTAAGTAGCAGATATAGTTGAGATCCAGCACCTGAGTCACAGTCAGTGGCTCTGCAATCAAACACCAATCAGGAACAAGTTACCATGGCAGAAGCTTTGTGGGCCCTGAAAGTAGCTGCTTCTGTGTATTCTTACAGTTCGTGTGATGGAAGCCCAGAACTTTTTCAAGCAATATTTTCCTTGTTCAGTTTCCAAAGATTTTACAATGAACAAAAGTAATATTTCTTACATAATTTCTGATGGCCTTGGGCCGTACATCTGGAAGGAAATCTGACAGAAGATCAATAATAGTAAAATGCCATTTACCATTCAGTTTGATGAAACAGTGAATGTTTAGAGAAAAAAGCTGTGTGATGTTCTGATTTCATCTGGTCAAATGATGCTGGTGAAGTTGTGACTTGTTTCTTTAAAGCTGTTAATGTGAATGAAAGGAAGTGATGTTGGACAGGCATTGGTTGACATATTGACAGAGGAGGGGTACCAAGTGCCTCCATCTCGGTTTATTTCATTATGAAGTGATGGCCCAAATGGTAATAAGACAGTGTTGTGGTCCTTTGTTAACACCCATTTGAAAGGCTTAGGTTTTCCAGGACTGGTACAATTTGTTCCATGTCCACTGTATGTTGTTCATAATGCCTTCAGAAAAGGTCTTGGTAATTTTGGAGAACAGGCAGAGCAGTTAGTTTTAGATTTGTTTCATTGGTTTAAGTCTTGTATCAATCAGAAGGTCTGAGCTACAACTTGAAGAGGACCTGTTCATAAGGCGTGTTCATTGCAGGTAGCTCACTCTTTTGTCAGCTCTGATAAAGACTGAAAAGAGGTGGAATGCTGCGTATTAATACTTTCTAAAGAATTAAAGGTAGAAAAGAATCTGAGAGTTTAAAAAAATGTGGAAACCCATATTCATATGTACTTCCTACTCTGTGTGGGGATGCTGTTTGAGAGATTTTTGACTATGTTTCAAAAGCAGGAACCTTTGATTCCTGTGCTTTATGAGGAGGCATGCAAGATGCTGAAGAAATTCATGCTTTGGTTCATGAAGGTTGGTGTCATTGGTAATTTGAGTGGGAAAATGCTTCCAAATGTGGATGTCATGAAGCAAGAAAGCTGTTTGGATCAGAAAGAAATAGATGTTGCTGTAGAATGTTGCAGAACATTGTTAAAACTGGAATCTTCACATCAGAAAGTATTGGTATTAGAAATGAAGAATTTCCTGCAGGAGGTTTCATTATACCTTGGTATATGCCTACCTCTACATTAGTCCATTGATCAAAATGCTCAGTGCTTAAATCCAGAGATGGGGATCAAGAAGTGGCAGCTAGATGCATGAGGATGCTTGCAGAAAGCTTACCAATTATCAGCAGATATCATATGCCTCTTGTAATGGATGAGTGGAAGATCTATGCAAGTGAAAAGGTCCCAGAAGAATGGATATATGTTGATAATGGAGAGCTTAAGAGGGTTGACCATTATTTGAAGAAAGTGTTAGAGATCAGAAGTTTGACAGGAATGCTCAAGTATGTTCATCTTGAGAAAGTTGTCAAATCAGTTCTCGGTTTTTTTCATGGAAATGCAGATGCTGAAAGAAGTTTGTGAACAAATATGAAAATATTGACAGAAGACAGAACACTCCTTGTAGAAGAGTGTTAATGGACTAAGACTTACCGGAGAGGCTGTCATGATGTACCAGGAAAACGTTGCTGATATTCCATTAACTTGGAGCTTACTCAGTGCTGTAAAGTAATCACACAGTATATATATACACAAATCATGTTGAGGAGGAAAAAGCTGAGTTAGAATTCCTGAAGAAACAAAAGCAAGGTCAAAAAGAGCAGCTTGACAAAGAGAGGGAAGCCATGAAGAAAAAAAAAATGAAGAAAGAGAGAAAAATTGAAAAAGGAAAGAGAAAGCTATCAGAAAGAGATTCTGAACTGAAAAAAGTGAAGGAGACCTTCAAGAAGAGCTTCAGATGGTTTCCCATTTGTTGTAGAGGCTAGTGAAAGACTGAATTCTGCAGTAAAGAACTAGGACTGTAAGGAAATCAGTGTAGCCAGTGGCCTTTTGGAGGTGGCAAAATCAAAACACACAAAAATCAACAGAAGGATTAGAAAAGTGGATTCAGTAAAGAAATTAAATTGATGAGAAGAAAAGAAGACTGATGTATGACTATGCAAGCAGAATTCAGTGTTCCAATGGGATTTGTACTCCCTTGAACAAATAGAATTCAGTGTTCCATTGGGATTAGTACTCCCTTGAACAAGTAGAATTCAGTGTTCCATTGGGATAAGTACTCCCATGAACAATTAAATTTGTTCTTCAAAATGAAAGATACCTGCCTGATCTTTAAGGCTGTTAGTATATTTTATGAAGACTATATGCAGGCCTAGTAAATAATACCTGAATTGGCTTTTCACTGGTTATTTTTCTCATGTTTTGTATGTATTCTGTTGCTCTTTACACTGTAGTAATTACATCTGTATATGCATAGACATATTGCCTGCAGAAGTAATAGACACCATAATAGTTACATCTGTATATGCATAGACATATTGCCTGCAGAAGTAATAGACACCATAATAGTTACATCTATATATGTATAGACATATTGCCTGCAGAAGTAATAGACACCATAATAGTTAACTCTGTATATGCATAGACATATTGCCTGCAGAAGTAATAGACACCATAATAGTTACATCTGTATATGCATACACATAGTGCCTGCAGATGTAATAGACACCATAATAGTTACATCTATATATGCATACACAGTGCCTGCAGAAGTAATAGACACCACACTAGTTACATCTGTATATGCAAAGACATATTGCCTGCAGAAGTAATGGGGACCATAATAGTTACATTTATACATGCATACACATAGTGCCTGCAGAAGTAATAGACACCACACTAGTTACATCTGTATAAGCATAGACATATTGCCTGCAGAAGTAATAGACACCACAGTAGTTACATATGTATATGCATACACATATTGCATGCAGAAGTAATAGACACCATAATAGTTACATCTATATATGCATACACATATTGCATGCAGAAATACTAGACACCATAATAGTTACATCTATTGTTGCATAATCATAGAAATCACAGATGGGGTGTTGGATAAAATGAATATATATTTAAAATCACATCTAACCCCATCTTAGCGGACAAGACAAGACGAAACTACAGTTTTTATGAATTTAGACCTGGTACTTGCCATTTGCATTGCTAGTCACATAACTACCCAAATCTTGCAGCCTACATGACCATGACATCAGAGGTCCTGAATATGAAGACAGCTCTTAAAGTTTAAAGGATAGCTTCTCAATCAAGGGAAAGCTCCTGATCGCTTCAAGCAGACAAGGGTTAGCTCCCCCACTCTTGTCCTGCGGTGAATCCAGAATATGGACATGATCTGAAGATGCATATATTATGGCATAATATTCCACTCTGATGATTTTTCCCCCTAGATTTTTCCTGATTTTGTTTTCTAAAAATAGTTATTCTTCTAGTCAGCCTATCATTTCAGAAATAATACCACATCACTTTACGGGCATTAATTGTTGTATTTTTCTGACAAATCAAGTAAGCAAATTTCTTTTATTAAAAAAGCATAAAAAGAAATCACAGCATCTGATAGTACATTTAAAGCAATACAAAATTTAACTATCATGCAAATCAAAAGCAGCGTGCCTAAGAACAAAGAAATTGAAGCAAAACATAGCAATCACTGAAATAAGCACACATACATAGTCATAATGAATGACAGTTTAGTAAGGATACAAATTCATGATTTCTGTATTACAATAGAAATCCCTATTGTGAAATCTATATTCACGGACATTAAATTTGTAGGTATTACCGGTAAGTGACTGAATCACGACATCAACAAATAATAAGCCACCAAGAAAATTTGTGATTTCACAGTATCAGAAACATACATGGCTGACAAACAAACAAACGAACAAAAGATGATTGATTATTAAGAATGAATATAAATAAAATATGCAGTGGATTATATGATATATAAGAATTCAGTATAGGTTACCTCCAGTCAGCTGTCATTTAAATTGCTTCTGTCCCCAACCCAAAATTAAAATCGCTTCTACCGCTCACTAACCCAAAATAATACATGTCTGTGGGGGGCAATGTTTTTCAATTAAAACACATCAGATGGTGAATCATAATTTTTTAAAATTTCTGTTGTGGGTTGGTTGAATTTGAAAGTGTCTTCCCCTGGGTGGATATATGTTTTACTGGAACAGCCCTTATGAGGCTGCTTAGAACGCCTGTTATATTACCGTCTATACTCGCATATAATCTGGGTCCAAATGCAAACAACATAGACCCTGATTTGCCATCACATAATGCGCCGGCAGATCAGGGTCTATGTTGTTTGTTCTACTGATTACTCCTTACAAACTGCATAGACTCAGATCTGATGGCCCATTATGTGATGGCAGATCTGGGTCTACGCAGCTTGCAGTTGGTATCGGCTTATACGCGAGTATCGATGGTAACAATTTCATGTTAATGCACTAATTAGATTAATTTGTAAAAGCATCGCTTTTTATTTTCATTTTTTTATATACTGCTACTTTTAGTGATAGTGATTTTGTTATATAAAATGCTGATATTGACTAATAAAAAAAAAAAAATCAGATATGGTCTCTGTGATGTGGAGCTGGGTGTTTAAGAAGATAGAGGTAACCTGGACTAAAGAGACAGCTAGTATGTGAGTAAATGCATGCCTTTTCGTTCAAGTTGATGAAGGTAAGTCAAGTAAAGGTTTTATTTTTTCAGTAATATACATAAATTTCATACTATATTTCTTTATAAATTATCCCTATTTTCTACTTTTTTCCCCCTACTTTTCGCTTACTTATTTTTAACTTATAGCCCTACTTTATCCCTACTTTTCGCTTACTTATTTTTAACAAGTAGCCCAACTTTATCCCAACTTTTTCAAAAAGGGTTGCTGGAAAGACTGCATCCTGTCATGTCATGTCATATACTGTCAATCGCTGATTTTGTTTCCACTCAGTCACTTTTGAAGGACTTAATGGATTAAAACAAAATATAGTAGAGGCGTTCAAAAGTGCTTACATGAGGTAGAGGGTTATGAAAACCTAGGTAATGTTAAATTGTCACAATTTTCTGACAAAGTTATGTGGCAGAGTTATGGCCACCATTTGACTTAGAACTGTACCTTTCAGCTGCATTATATTAGCAGGGGCATCTGTGTCCTGTGGACACATTTTTTTAAAAAAATCTGCTTTACTCATAGCAACAACAAATAACTTACCTGGGATATCTTGTCTAGATTAAGTAGACTTCATCAGTTAAAAGAAATGTGACAATGTTTATGTTAAATTTGATACTTGAGATTCGTGTAATGACATCATAGATTGGAGGTAGATTAATAGGGTCTATGTTGGGGTTGGCACCAAGACAAGAAGATCACAGTCTTGGAGTTACATTATTTATCTTTTGCTCAGCTAATGTAACACACTGGGATTTCCTTATCTTGGTAACAACCCCTACATTGATTATTTTTCTGACCAATTTGCTTTACATTTTATTTTACGCATTTTGTTTATTATATCTTGAATGCTTTTAATTGTTGACATGAGGTCAACATCATTCTTGATGAAACTGACATCAAGGTCTCAAGCTGAGGTTTGTCAATTACATATATATACTTCTCACATAGATACTGAGAGAAGCAGTCTGAGATAACTGACCTGAGACAGGAAAAGCTACGATGACAATTGTTTTGAGATTCTTATGTTTCCTGCTAATGGATCATCTAGGAAGTCTCTTGTTTGATCTTGTTGGTTTCCTTAAACCTCGATCTGGATTAGGATAATCCTCCGATGTAATGATTTGGCCATGGACCAGTTCTACTTGATGTCCTTCTCTGCAACTGATGTTTTGGTCAGAGAAAAATCTGAATTTGATCTAATGAATGCAGAGCAAAGAAACAACTCATTTAATTGTTGTTTGCTGAAAGTTTTGCTATCAATTTTAAACTTTTTAGCCTTTCAACATTACATTGTTAATATTGAGAAATTCATCTACCCAGAGTAACTTAAAAATTGCTAGAATTAACATGCAGATTTGAAAAAGAGAAAAGTCTTCACAAATTTAACATGCCAGAGATCATCTACATGTGATAATCAGACGTGATGTCAGCTTTAAAACAGAAATATTATATGAAATCTTTTGAGAAGAAAGTTTTTCAAAGCAGTGTCAAACAAAATAATAGTGTCAAACAAAATAATAGAGTCAAACGACATGTGATGTCAGCTTTAAAACAGAAATATTATATGAAATCTTTTGAGAAGAAAGTTTTTCAAAGCAGTGTCAAACAAAATAATAGTGTCAAACAAAATAATAGAGTCAAACGAAATAAAAACTCTTGTTATAGTTTATCATATTGTAAATAATAATGTTTTAGCATCATTAGATGTTTGTGAATCCATTGAATTCAACATGTTAGTGACATAAGAATCCACTGAATTCAGCATCTTAGTGGCATAAGAATCCACTGAATTCAGCATCTTAGTGACATAAGAATCCACTGAATTCAACATGTTAGTGACATAATAATCCACTGAATTCAGCATCTTAGTGACATAAGAATCCACTGAATTCAGTATCTTAGTGACATAAGAATCCACTGAATTTTACATGTTGTGACATAAGAATCCACTGAATTCAGCATCTTAGTGACATAAGAATCCACTGAATTCAGTATCTTAGTGACATAAGAATCCACTGAATTTTACATGTTGTGACATAAGAATCCACTGAATTTTACATGTTGTGACATAAGAATCCACTGAATTCAGCATCTTAATGACATAAAATCCACTGAATTCTACATGTTAGTGACATAAGAATCCACTGAATTCAGCATCTTAGTGACATAAGAATCCACTGAATTTTACATGTTGTGACATAAGAATCCACTGAATTCAGCATCTTAATGACATAAAATCCACTGAATTCATCATGTTAGGAACATACAATTTTAGCTAAAATATTATTCTTAATACTTAAGTTAATTTTGCGAAAAGATATTTTAGGGAATATATTTTCCTTGTCATATTCACTAAAATGGTGTGATTTACAGCATCTGATCATTAAAAATAATTACTATCTAATTTCAGAGCTGTGAGCTTGGCTGGAGGAGGGTTAATAATATGATCTATGGAGGACAGTGTGTGCCATGTAACTGTAACAGACATGCCAAGCAGTGCGATCCTTACACTGGAAAGTGCAGGGTCGGTTAGCATAGACACCAGTCTTTGTAGTTTCATCAAATCTTTTAATTTAATTTTTCCTTTATTAAGTTCTTACAATTTTCATGGCTAAGTTAGTTTACACAATGATTTGTAAGATTTAGGATTGGTTAGAGGCGACCTTAGTCTATCTTGGCTCAGTAGATTAGAGACAATCCTGGTTTCTACAGCATGATTGAGACAACTGGCATTGCATAGTTCACATTGAGTGGGGACCAGACCATTGCAGGCTAACATCCTAGCAGATATCAGTATATTGGTACCACATCATAGCGCCTGCAGTATTCTGTTGCCTCCTCTTACAACATGGTTATGGTCTGGATCCTATTTAATTAGTTCATTGCAGGCTAACATCCTAGCAGATATCAGTATATTGGTACCACACGATAGGGTCCCTAAGTATTCTGTTACCACCTCTTATAACATGGGTATGGTCTGGATCCCACTTAATTGGTTCAGTAGTGTTCTATTACTGTATTTAATTCACATTTCACCTGATTTTAGTTCTTGGCTGTTGACAAACGCCTATAGTTTGGTTTCACATCAGTAAATCATTATTTTCTTTTGGGCACTATATTCTAACATAGTTTTTTAGGAACTTACCTTTGTATAAGATGACCTCAGTGATAGTGTCTGACTGCATGCCACTTTTATGGCATCCATGAACAGTGTTATAAAAAAGGAAGTGCTGTACCCATTTACAGCTGAGGTGACTGAACCAATTGAGGTTAGATGCTTTGCTTAAGGATACAACAGCCCTACCCATTTACAGCTGGGTTGACTAAGCCAATTGCTCAAGGATATGAGAGCTGTACCCAATTACAGCTGGGTTGACTGAACCAATAGAAGTTAGATACTTTGATCAAGGATACAAGAGCTGTACCCATGTACAGCTGGGTTGACTGAACCAATAGAAGTTAGAGACCTTGCTCAAGGATACAACAGCCGTACCCACTTACAGCTGAGTTGACTGAATCAATAGAGGTTAGATACCTTGCCCATGGATACAACATCTTTACCCATTTACAGCTGGGTTGACTGAACCAATAGAAGTTAGATACCTTGCTCAAAGATCCAACAGCTGTACCCATTTACAGCTGGGTTGACTGAACCAATTGAGGTTAGATGCCTTGCTCAAAGTCATAACAGCCATATGCTTCTTCACAGATAGTTACTTTTTATTTTTGAAAAACAGTTCAAGTCTGTTCATACACCAGAAGGTAGGGCTGTAGAATTCATTTTGTATTGCACATTAATTTAATATGCATTTTAACATTAAGCAAAATAAGAGTTGTAATGTAGCTGTAAGAGTTTAGCAATATATTAATGGTATTTAAATTAGAAGGCATCTCTTTTAAGGAAAGATGGTATTTAAATTAGAAGACATCTCTTTTAAGGAAAGATGGTATTTAAATTAGAAGACATCTCTTTTAAGGAAAGATGGTACTTAAATTAGAAGACATCTCTTTTAAGGAAAGATGGTATTTAAATTAGAAGACATCTCTTTTAAGGAAAGACCTTTAGAATAAATGTTAATCAACCTAAAAAAAACTATAAAAAATTCTTTCTCAGTACATATTTAATGCCAACCACACAAACGGTTATAAATATGGAACTGATAAAGGTTGCACATTCTGTGCATTACTGTTTTCTTCAGTTTAAAAAGACTTTCTTTAATAAACTTATTTCTCAAGTGGGACTCGTACTTGCAACCCTCTCGGCCTTAGGTCAGAGTTCCACAACTAGGCCTTGCTACATAAGGTATAAATAACATTAATATTACATGTATTACATCCTGATTTGAGAGGTTGCTTTGTCAGTCTGTCATTTCATATGCCTGTCTCTCTTTTTCTCGTTGCCTGTTTGTTTGTTCCACATCTAAAGCAGGGAGACTGGATGAATTTGACTCTTGTGTGTAAATTATCCTAAAGCAGGGAGACTGGATGAATTTGACTCTTGTGTGTAAATTATCCTAAAGCAGGGAGACTGGATGAATTTGACTCTTGAGTGTAAATTATCCTAAAGCAGGGAGACTGGATGAATTTGACTCTTGAGTATAAATTATCCTAAAGCAGGGAGACTGGATGAATTTGACTCTTGAGTGTAAATTATCCTAAAGCAGGGAGGCTGGATGAATTTGACTCTTGAGTGTAAATTATCCTAAAGCAGGGAGACTGGATGAATTTGACTCTTGAGTGTAAATTATCCTAAAGCAGGGAGACTGGATGAATTTGACTCTTGAGTAAATTATCCTAAAAGCTATACTAGGCATGAATATTCTTGAAAATGAAAACTGAAAATGAAAAGAACACTGGTCACTGGCTGGTTAAGCGTATTCACATCTCATAACTTACTGGCTATTTAGTTAGGGTTATAGAGTAATATTACTAGATTTTGAAGGTGTACATTGATAGGTATATGTTGTAATATGCCATTATTCGGAATGGCATAAAAAATGTAGTTTTTACATTTTTATTTTTCCAGGCATGTTTTGATAACACAACAGGAGACAGCTGTGAGATTTGTGCACCTGGTTACTATGGTGACCCTACACAAGGCACACCTGATGACTGTAAACCATGTGCATGCCCTCTGCTAGATCCCAGGAATCACTTTACTTCACATTGTGTGCTGTCCCCCACCCCCCTTAACCCAAATAACTATGTATGTCTGAACTGCCCCCCAGGGTATGCAGGGGACAGGTGTGACAGGTGAGATATAGAGTTGAGTCTTTTAGTCTGCCTGATCTTAAAGCCAATTAAGCTTAGATGAATGTGGATTGCCTCTCATTTATTATCTTTCTGTCATCTATCCATCATCCATTGTTCTGTTAGCACATTATTTTTTATCACTATATCTCCTGAACGGCTTGAATGATGACTACAACACTTTACACATTCATCCAGAGGTTTAGTTGGTCTTGAATAATACCCCCTCCCTGCTTCAAAATGTAATGGCTTCAGTGGTAGCCATTTTGAAAATCTTGCTCTCACTACTTTTCCAAAAACCATTGGAGCATATGGTAAGGAAACATGACTAACATATTTGTCTGGGGGTCCAGTTGGTCTTCATTGAAAATAATGTCTCACTGCCAGTCAATATGGCTACCATGGCATCCATCTTGAAATAGTGTTACTTCAGTCTGTCCTAGAAGGATCAATATATTAACACAAGATTTTCACACAATTGTTTTAAATGATATAGGAGATGCTATATGAATATGGTGCCAATCTGGCATTTAACATGGCCATTTGGAAAATTTCATTAAGATGATAAAAGCTACTTCTCCAAAATGACTGGGTACATCAACATTTGGATTTCATAAGAGCATTCTTTACAACTTGTTGTTATTTCCAGTAAAATTTTTTTTGGGGGGAGAGCTGATTTTACATTCAGTATGATTGCTGTGATGGCCAGAAAATTGACATTTATTGCATCCATAATGATATCTTCAAACACATAAGGTAGACAGCTACTTAAATTATATACATAAAAAAATTATTCATATTGTAACACATTGAAAATTGAACTGCCGTAACTACAGTAAGTACATCAAAGTAAAAAATGTCCATTACCAAACTAGTTTTGTTTGCTACCATAAGAATCATTGTGATATGATTCTCTTGATCAGACTATATGTAGGATTAAATGGAGTTACGGATTGGATGAAACATTTTTATAATATTTTCTCAGTTTCTTACATCCAGAATTTTTTTATATTTTCAAGAGATATTTGGAATAATTGTGGCTTTTGAAGAAAATGCATTGGTCTTTGTTTTTGGAATAAACCTACAGCATTTTTTTATGCAGAGCATGAATAAAAGGGAACTACCATATGTACTCACGTATAATCCGATACCAACTGCAAACTGCATAGACCCAGATCTGCCATCGTATAATGTGCCGGCAGATCTGGGTCTATGCAGTTGTAAGGACTAATCAGTAGAACAAACAACATAGACCCTGATCTGCCCCAGCATATTATGCAACGGCAGATCAGGGTCTATGTTGTTTGCATTTGGACTAGGCTTATATGCGAGTATAGACGGTAATTGTAACCAAGAGTACAAAGATGCAGGTCTCAATATTATTTTAATTTTGCCAGATATATGTGACACTATGCATCTTTTTACTTTGAGCATGAATCAGTCTAGTAAACAAGTTTATAAATTCCTCAATCTAGTTGCATAGCAACAGATTTTTTTGTCAAAACAGTATGTTTGTCTGAAAGGCACACTGACATTAGACATTTGATGGTATGTCTTAAAATGACTTGCTTAACTTAAAATAATGTTTGATAGAGGTAATTATTCAGCTGTTTTAAATTATTTTCTTTCAGTAACCTTAAGGTAAAAAGCATTATTTTCCCATTTTATTGATTCTGTATACCTATCATCATCCATTCCTGAGTATACTTCTACTTTAAGGTCTTACTCCAGTAATAAAACCAATATTAGAAATATAACCAAGGCATGCAGATGAGATTAAGGTGAATTATTTCATTTCAGATGTGCAAATGGTTATTTTGGCTTCCCACTTGTCCCTGGGAATTATTGTCAGCCATGTTCATGTAATGGCAATATTGACCCAAGCATCCCCGGTAGCTGTGACCAGCAGATGGGCAAGTGCCTGTTATGTCAGTCCAATACAGAGGGGGACCAGTGCCAGTTTTGTAGGGAGGGGTACTATGGGACTGCTATCAATGGAGACTGCAAATGTAAGTAAAGTTAAACTTGATCATCAAGGTGCCTCAGTTCAGCAGTTAAATATTTAATGCAGCTGTTTTATCTAATGCAGCTACTTTTTAGGAGTCTAATGAACTGATTGTCAGAGTTGCTCAAATCTGATAACCCATCACTTAAAACTATACATGTTAGAATGGTTAACTATATTAATACATGTTAGAATGGTTAACAAATATTTCATAAAGAATTTTGTTGAATGAGAAATGGAACCAGAACACTCCAGAACCTAGCTAATTACAAACTAGATTGCTGCCCAACAAATGTGTACTTTGCACAGAAAAGTTTTGCAACATTTCATGGAGTTATTAACATCATTGGTCGTAAATTTAATGCTTTGTATGTATAACACTTGAGACATACAAAGACAGTTTAGACACTAGACTTGCTAAATGGTAAAAAATAAATTGTTCTCATTGTCTCATGTGAAATAGACAAAATGAATGGTTAAATTTTAAAGCACTATCACAGTTGAATAGTGGATTCATTGAATATTTACTAATTTGCTCTGTTCCACAAGTTACTGTGCAAAGATAAATATGCATTTATCCATGGAGTGAGATGAAATTTTCATGCTTTGTTTTGGTGTTAGGTATGAGAAAAATGATGGAAATTGAAAATTTTCCATGAATATTTGGTTCTGATTGATTCATTAGTTATCATCTTTTCCAGTTTTATTTTATTGTTCTTAGTAATTATATTTTCCTGCAGTGTGTGACTGTCATCCTGATGGCTCCCGCAGTATGATATGTGATCGCAGCAATGGTCAGTGTGAATGTAGAGAGCGTTTTATTGGACAGCGCTGTGACCGATGCCAAGTAAGGAATTTTCTGTCGAAATATAAACTGACTCTTTAAAATCATATCTCAAGATTTAGGAGGAAAACCCTCAGTTATTTTCAGATAGCATGTTCATTTCATCTTTTAAGTCCAATTTGTTACAAAGATAAAAGTTTTTTCTCAACTGCAAAATATGTGCCTGTCTTTTAAAGTGTCATATCTCTCAAAAGCAGTAACCCCTGCCAGATTTTTACGTTATTCTTTTGCCCAGTACTATTGGTAGTTGTGTCAGTGTATTTGTACCTTAGGAATTTCAATAAAACTATCTTTGGTCGTAAGTAAATTTTTTCTTAACTATTGTGTCAAATTGAAACAACAAAGCCAATTAGTATTCTGGGATATGACTTACCTAAAGCTAAAATTCTGTTTAAGAGAGCATAGAATAATTAATAACCATTGATATTATTAACTCTGCCGCTGAGATTTTCATAATTGAGTGAACCTTACTTCCCTATTGCATAATACAGATGATATGCACATGGTATGAATGCATGCACAAGTTTACTTTTTTTTTTGGATATGCAAGTTGATACTTGTTACTTGATGGAGTTTATTATATTTGTTTTAATTTTGTTTTATAAAAATTCTTTTTGTTCTTGTTTGTCACAGTATGTATCCCTGTGTTTACTAACAGGTTGCTGCTTCTTTTTAATGATGTTTGGTTCACAATGCACAGTGGTGCCTGTTCACTTAATACTAATGTATTCAAGGTTGCATGAATGGACAGAAATCTAAAATTTAAAAAAAAATCCCAATTGAGCTGTTTGTTTCATGAAAATGATTGCATGCATATATCCATAATAATCACAAAACAGATTTCATTAGTATATTTTTGGCTTTGTTATTGGCATTCATCTTGAGATGAAAAGTGCTGACATTTTAGTCAAGAGTTGTATAGTCCGATAAATCAGACTCCAGAGTTGTACTGATACTGTTGGATGGTTTGGGTCTGATATCACCTCTTCATAAAATTATGCAATTGATTCAGACAAATCTGTCCGCAACACATCGGTGTACATTTTATACACTTACTGGTATATCTCATGGCTCCTGAGTTAGTATTGGTTGAAGGGGCCTTTCAGCGATATGTACAGAATATTTCTTTGATAACTTGTAAATCCATGTGGAATAACACAAGCCTACCTCCTGTCATCATTTCAAATTTCATGGATACTTCCAGCTGTTCCATCAGATCCAAAAACCAATCAGATGCAGCTCATTCGTTCATTTCAAAGTTTCAGTTGCTTCAGTATTTCAAATTACTGGTTATAATGGATTTCTCATTCAGTTCATTTAATGCATGAATAAACAAAAAGAACAGAAATGGCTGATAATATTTGTCGAGTCACATGACCAAAGCAACCAAAACTTTAAACTGAGTGAATGAGCGAAAGTCACATCTGATTGGTTGCTGGATCTGATGGATTAGCTCGATGTAGACATGAAATTCAAAATGGTGACTTTAGGTTGGGTTATGTTATTCCACGTGGATTTACAAATTGTCAAACATAGGATTTAATCTGGAAATATTTATTGCTGAAAGACCCCTTCAACCGACCATAACTCAGAAGCCTGAGAAATATCATTAAGTGTCTAAAATGTACACTGATATGTTACGGACAGATTTGTCTGCATCAATTGCATGATTTTATGAAGAGGTGAGATCAAACCCAAATGATCCATCAGTATCATTACAGGTTTGGGGGCTGATTTATCAGACTTGTATTTGTACTATACATATTTTGCAGCTTAAGACATGGTTTAGGGAAGAAAACTAAATTGATGCATCATTTATATTTCTTTCTCTGCCTAAATGTACAAAGTGGACTCAAACAACCAGACTCTAGTACATAATATTGCTCAAACTAAATACAAGAGATTCTTTGTTACACATTCAAATAGCAATAAGTCAAATTATCAAGATTTTCCTTTATATATTGAATTCAGTTTTTAATGGTTTGTGAGCAGGATGTTTATGCAATCTTGTTTTACTGTAGTCAGGTGGATCATATTGATGTTTCTCTGCTTATATTTCATTACAACATTATTACTTCTTATTTAGCCACATCAGATTGCACAAAACATTGATAGACTTTTATTGTCTTTAGAATTAGAATATAAGTAATTTACCATCTGTACTCGGTTATAAGTCAAGACCAATTGTAAACAACATAGACCCAGATCTACTGTTGTAGATCAGGGACTTTGTTGTTTGATCTATTTATTGCTCCTAACAAACTGCATAGACCCAGATCTGCCTGTGCATTATGCAATGACAGATCTGGGTCTTTGCAGTTTGTAGTTGGACTCTACTTATAAGCAAGTAAACATGGTAGCTTCAATTAACATTTTCTTCACTTTTCAGCTTTTGAAGTTGCTTTATTTTGCTGTTTGCACATCTTTTTTGTTTGTTAGTAGAGTGGGTAAATAAATAATTTGTAATCTAATTTTTCCACTAATATAGACATTTGTGATCACATGCATTCATTTCCTAGGCAGGTTATGGAAATATAGAGCGCAGCTGTTTGCCTTGCAATTGTAGCAAAATAGGTTCACTGGATGTGCGATGTCACCCCATGTCGGGGCAGTGTGTGTGTCGCCCTGGAATTATGGGACTTACTTGTGACCGCTGTCAGAACGGTTACTATGGTTACTCACAGCGAGGCTGCCTGGGTGAGAAGTCTGTTATCATTTAGACTGATTGTTAAATACATTATTGCATAATTTTTGTCTTACATACACAACCAGAAAAGAATCAACATAATCTTGACTAGCTCAGATTTATTACTATTACAGTGATCTTTCAGTTAAAATTTAAATATAAACAATATCAACATTATCAAATATTATCAATTATCAATAAGTGGCAAAAGTGTGGCACACTTTTAGGCTTAAGGATTATGGACTCCAGGGAAATATTCTGCTTGCAATTTCTTTTGTTTGGATATAAATCATGATGATGAACATCATAGATTAGTCATATTTGTGGGCAGCAATACAGTTTGGGAGGCAGCAAGTATTTGAGTAAATTTTATTTGCTTCAGAATCCATCAACCATTTATACATGTAGTGTGATAGTACATCATATCCAAAAACCATTTGATACAACTGCTATTGTTGTGATTGCAAAAATATATGGTTATAGAGTTTTGCCAATTGTTTCTTTTAGCCTTTACTGTTTTTTTCTATTTTATAAGAAAAAATATAGTAGCAAATAAAGTGTTATTACATTTGTTGGACAACACACAGCATGGAAGAATTAAATTTGGTTTTGAACTTATCTGGCTGTAAGGCATAATGAGCTTATGGTATGGTTCCTTGTTCATTGTGTGTATGTACTCAGTCGCTGTTTACATCTTCTCAAAAACTGCTTGGCCAGTTTTCATGTGATTTTACAGAGAACAATCTGGAATCAAGGCCTTTCAGATTTGTTCAGTTTATGCTGATCCTTCATTCAGCATTGCTGTCATTACGAAAAATATAAAAACTTTTAAATGACTTCTTCTGAAAAACAATTCGACAGAATTGGCCAAGCTTGACAGAAAGCATTTTGGCATGAAGGGTTTTCAAATTTATGCAAATTATGCCATCAGATATGGGTACCATTACTAAAAAATAGAAAAACCTTTAAATGACCTCTCAGAGACTGTGCAACAGTTTTTGCCCAGTTTCGACTGAAAGCATTCTGGCATGAAGAGCTTTCAAACTTATACCTATGATACTGATATGCCATTAGATATGGCCCCCATCACTAAAGATAGAAAAACTCTTAAACCACTTATTCTCAAAAATCGCTGAACAAAAGTTTACCAGATTTGACAGAACACATCCTGGCAGGAAGGGCTTTCAGTTTTTTTTTCTTATCACAAATAATGTTGATTTGCTGTCAAATATGGCTGTTAATACTAAAAATAGAAAAGCCTTGAAATGACTTATTAAAAACTGCTGAACAGAACTGAGAACTTGAGGGAAAGCATACTGGCATGAAGGCTTTTCAATTTTATCCAAAAGATGCCAATCTGCTATCAAATATGGCCACTGTTACTAAAAATAGAAAAACCTTAAAATAACTTCTTCACAAAAACCTCTCGGCAGAATATGACTGTGTTTTACAACATCATGGCATGAAGTCCTTCCTGATTTGTACAAATGATGCTGATCTACCATCAAATAGGGCCACCATTACAAAATATGGAAAAACCTTTAAACAACTTTTCAAAAACTGCTCAACAGAATTTGGCCAAGTTTGATAGAAAGCATCCTGACATAAAGGGCTTTCAGATTTATGTAAATGATCCCAATTAGCCATCAAATATCACTGCAGTTTTCTATAAATAGATAAGCATTTAAATGATTTCTTCTCAAAAAACACTCGACAGAAATTGACCATATTTGACAGAAAGCATTCTGGCAATGAGGGCTTTCAATTCTTTACCAGTGATGCTGATCTGCTGTCAAATATGGTTGCTGTTACTAAAAATAGAAAAAAACTTGAACAATTTCTTTTTACAAAACACTCAACTGAATTTGAATTGGCTGCCATTATTAAATATAGAAAAACATTTAAATAACTCTATCTGAAGACAATACTCAACAGGGTTTGTCCAACTTTGACAGAAAGCACCCTGGCATAAAGGCCTTTCAGTATTGGACAAATGATGCTGATGTGCCATCAAATATGGATTTAGGTAAATAAAATAGACAAACCTTGAAACAGTTGTTTCATGACATATGAAATGAACAGTATTTGAAGAATTTTCTACAGAAAGCAACCTACTGACCCAGATTTCTCAGCCAGCTGTTCTTACTTTTGGCTATTAGGCAGATGTTATCCAGGTGAGCAGTCTCAGATTCACTTAGGCCTAATGTTGAAATGTGTCCTTTTGCAGAATAATACTAAAATATGTTTTGGTAGGTTATAGATATATGCCTGTTATGATGCATTTAACTGTCCAGATGCTTTCATATTGCAATGTTTTTGTTTCTCAGATTGTCGATGCTATCCCCTTGGTGCAAATCGGACTAACCTATGTGATCAGCAGACAGGTGTCTGTAATTGCATGCCCAATGTTACGGGCAGTGGGTGTGATAGATGCAAGGTTCGAAAATTAAGTCCACCCATCAGATTGGACTTTTATAAAGCTTTCTAAATAATCAAGCTGCATATATACTTCTAGCTAGCCACTAGTTACATGGACCTGTTATTCCCCAATCTCTGTCTATATCAGTTTCTTTCAAGATTGTTCTTCTGCTCACATGGACAAAATGATCTCCTCAATCTTATCCCACTTTCTATACTTGTGTTTCATTCCAATTAGTTAAAGGTTTGCTGGATGATGTACCATTTATCCCTTTACAACAGAGCAAGTGAGGACTGAACTAAATCAAGAGGTGTTGAATATACCTAATTTTCTTTGTGTCATAAATTTTTCAGCATTTAATATGGTTACCGTATTTTTTTGTTGTTATAGTTATGTTTCTTAAGGATATGGATCCTGATGAAGGATTTAAGTACATATACACTGATATTTGATTCAAATGTACAGAAGATTATCAAGATATTCACACGTCTGGACTGATAGAATGTCCCATCAGATCTAAACATTGTTTTTAGAACCATTTCTATAATTCATGTAATTGTTCGCAGAACACACAAGATTATATGTGAAAATATTTTAAAAAATTTTGGTAATGGCTGTGTAAAAAAACATAAAGGGATCAGGCTTGAAAAAAATCAGTGTGACCTACAGTACATGCTGACTAACACATAGTGACATAAAATATAAATCTGTATAATTTTGCTCATGCACATAGCTTTTCCTATAGATAACATGTTTTTGAGTAATAAATAATACATTGTAAATGATTAATGATAACTAAGAAGCCTTTGTGTATTGCAGACAGATTCCTTTGTTCATAAAGTTGAACAACAGGTGATTAAGGTGGCCGAAGTTATATGCAACTTATTTTTCTAAGCAACATTAGCCTCATAAAACAAAAAAAATAAATAAAAGAATGACTCAAAAGATTTTTGTTGTTATGAGTGAGTGTGTGTGTATGTGTGTGAAAGAGTGAGAAAGATGGATGAAAACAGTAATTTGTGTTGGTACATAAGATGTGTCCATTCAGAGCAGTATTAATTTATTTGTAGCTATTATGGTGTGTTATGTTGGCAGTTGTGCAATTAAGAGAGAGAAAGAGATAAAAAAAAATGTAATTAGCTCACTCAATGACTTTATTGTTTATGATAGAAAATGCAGAGGTTTTCATATTTTAATATTGTATACTACAATGAAACAATAAGACTATTTGACCAGTGGTCTCTGGTCTTACCTTTGGCATGTACTGATGGATAATTTTTATTGGCTTCCGAACTCTTGTTGTGAAAAACATGATCTATACTGTGGTGTTTGTGACCGAGACCAACTTAGTAAAGAGCACTCATTAACTATATTGTTGAACATTTTGGAACTGTAAAGCCTGTTGTCTATATATTAATGAATAAGAGTAGATCTTTTATTGGCAAGTGATCACATGCATCGTTATTCATTCTCACCTGTAAAGATAACAATAGAAGGGTGGGTCATAGAAAAAGGGTAAATTATCAATTAAGAAAAAAATTACCCTTTCCAAATGAGGTGATCAAAGGTCTTTCAGCATGATTATAAATGGTGTTTGTTTCTTTTATTCTTAATCTCCTGTTTTATTAATTTTTGTAAGAATTAATTACCACTATATGATACATCATATGATACATTATATGATACATTATACATGATAGAACACTAATATAGATCATTGGGCATGGGATATTTTAAAGTTAACTTTACCTGTAGTCAACATAAAGTCATAAATAATTACAGCATGAGCTTAAACAGAGTGGATACTATCAATAAAATGACATGGATGACAACAACAATAAAAAGCAAGAAGTATAACACCATAATGCAACAAAGATTTTCTGCAGTATATGCATCAATAAAAAAATATATTTCCTGTCTCTTCTCTTCAAAATCTCAATACTTACCCAGAGTTAACAAATATTTATGCTTTTCATATGAGATATGATCAAACATATACTTAAGAAACAATACACTGGTCATTTGACAGATTTAAATCACATATCAGTCTTTTTTTTTCAAAGTTATTTAAAACATGAACTTCTTTTTGATTCAAAACACAGGGTTAAAAAATAGAAAAAAGTAAGGAAAAATGACAAAACAAATAATTGTTTATGATTATAATGTATTCTTTTTCTTGAAAAATTCAGCGATATTTTCTTTTTTCCACTCATCAATCCTCTCATTCAAACTTTTTTGGTACGAACATTTAAGGATGACTTATTATTTTTATGGATAAATGGTGTACAAACAATTAGAGGGTACAAAAAATTGCATGACTTAAAGTATCATTTGTCCAGGCAGCAATTAAGTACACATTACATGCATCATAGTTTCAACTTCTAGACCATGATTCTATTGTACTATGACAATCACTTTATGGATAACCTGAATGTTTTTGATAGGATACTTCACACATGTTTATCAAGTTTTGTAGCTTGGGAAGGTCCAGTCTTGTTGATCATTAGGGTTTGGGAAAGTTCAGTCTTAATCATTACGGCTTGGAAAGGTTCAGTCTTGTTGACCATTTGGCCTTGGGAAGGTACAGTCTTATTGAAGATTAAGGCTTGGGAAGATTCAGTCTTATTGATGATTAAGGCTTGGGAATATTCAGTCTTGTTGATGATTAAGGCTTGGGAAGATTCAGTCTTATTGGTCATTAGGGTTTGGGAAGATTCAGTCTTGTTGATCATTAGGGCTTGGGAAGATTCAGTCTTATTGGTCATTAGGGCTTGGGAAGATTCAGTCTTGTTGATGATTAAGGCTTGGGAAGATTGAGTCTTATTAATCATTAGGGCTTGGGAAGATTCAGTCTTGTTGATCATTAGGGCTTGGGAAGATTCAGTCTTGTTGATCATTAGGGCTTGGGAATATTCAGTCTTGATGATTAAGGCTTGGGAAGATTCAGTCTTGTTGATCATTAGGGCTTGGGAAGATTCAGTCTTGTTGATCATTAAGGCTTGGGAATATTCGGTCTTGATGATTAAGGCTTGGGAAGATTCAGTCTTGTTGATCATTAGGGCTTGGGAAGATTCAGTCTTGTTGATCATGAGGGCTTGGGAAGGTTCAGTCTTGTTGATCATTAGGGCTTGGGAAGGTTCAGTCTTGTTGATCATTAGGCCATGGGAAGATTCAGTCTTGTTGATCATTAGGGCTTGGGAAGATTCAGTCTTGTTGATCATTAGGGCTTGGGAATATTCAGTCTTGATGATTAAGGCTTGGGAAGATTCAGTCTTGTTGATCATTAGGGCTTGGGAAGATTCAGTCTTGTTGATCATTAAGGCTTGGGAATATTCGGTCTTGATGATTAAGGCTTGGGAAGATTCAGTCTTGTTGATCATTAGGGCTTGGGAAGATTCAGTCTTGTTGATCATTAGGGCTTGGGAAGGTTCAGTCTTGTTGATCATTAGGGCTTGGGAAGGTTCAGTCTTGTTGATCATTAGGCCATGGGAAGATTCAGTCTTGTTGATCATTAGGGCTTGGGAAGATTCAGTCTTGTTGATCATTAAGGCTTGGGAAGGTTCAGTCTTATTGATCATTAGGGCTTGGGAAGATTGTTAATCATTAGGGCTTGGGAAGATTCAGTCTTGTTAATCATTATGGCTTGGGAAGGTTCAGTCTTGTTGATCATTAGGGCTTTGCAAAGATTCAGTCTTGTTGATCATTAGGGCTTGGGAAGGTTCAGTCTTGTTGATCATTAGGGCTTGGGAAGGTTCAGTCTTGTTGATCATTAGGCCATGGGAAGATTCAGTCTTGTTGATCATTAGGGCTTGGGAAGATTCAGTCTTGTTGATCATTAAGGCTTGGGAAGGTTCAGTCTTATTGATCATTAGGGCTTGGGAAGATTGTTAATCATTAGGGCTTGGGAAGATTCAGTCTTGTTAATCATTATGGCTTGGGAAGGTTCAGTCTTGTTGATCATTAGGGCTTTGCAAAGATTCAGTCTTGTTGATCATTAGGGCTTGGGAAGATTCAGTCTTGTTGATCATTAGGGCTTGGGAAGGTTCAGTCTTGTTGATCATTAGGGCTTGGGAAGGTTAAGTCTTGTTGATCATTAGGGCTTGGGAAGATTCATTCTTGTTGATCATTAGGGCTTGGGAAGGTTCAGTCTTGTTGATCATTAGGGCTTGGGAAGGTTCAGTCTTGTTGATCATTAGGGCTTGGGAAGGTTCAGTCTTGTTGATCATTAGGGCTTGGGAAGATTCAGTCTTGTTGATCATTAGGGCTTGGGAAGGTTCAGTCTTGTTGATCATTAGAGCTTGGGAAGGTTCAGTCTTGTTGATCATTAGGGCTTGGGAAGATTCAGTCTTGTGAATCATTAGGGCTTGGGAAGATTCAGTCTTGTTGATCATTAGGGCTTGGGAAGATTCAGTCTTGTTGATCATTAGGGCTTGGGAAGGTTCATTCTTGTTGATCATTATTGCTTGGGAAGGTTCAGTCTTGTTGATCATTATTGCTTGGGAAGATTCAGTCTTGTTAATCATTAGGGCTTGTGAAGATTCAGTCTTGTTGATCATTAGGGTTTGTTAAGGTTCAGTCTTGTTGATCATTAGGGCTTGGGAAGATTCATTCTTGTTGATCATTAGGGCTTGGGAAGGTTCAGTCTTGTTGATCATTAGGGCTTGGGAAGATTCAGTCTTGTTAATCATTAGGGCTTGGGAAGGTTCAGTCTTGTTGATCATTAGGGCTTGGGAAGATTCAGTCTTGTTGATCATTAGGGCTTGGGAAAGTTCAGTCTTGTTGATCATTAGGGCTTGGGAAGATTCAGTCTTGTTGATCATTAGGGCTAGGGAAGGTTTAGTCTTGTTGATCATTAGGGCTTGGGAAGGTTTAGTCTTGTTGATCATTAGGGCTTGTGAAGATTCAGTCTTGTTGATCATTAGGGCTTGGGAAAGTTCAGTCTTGTTGATCATTAGGGCTTGGGAAGATTCAGTCTTGTTGATCATTAGGGCTTGGGAAGGTTCAGTCTTGTTGATCATTAGGGCTTGGGAAGGTTCAGTCTTGTTGATCATTAGGGCTTGGGAAAGTTCAGTCTTGTTAATCATTAGGGCTTGGGAAGGTTCAGTCTTGTTGATCATTATTGCTTGGGAAGATTCAGTCTTGTTGATCATTATTGCTTGGGAAGATTCAGTCTTGTTGATCATTAGGGCTTGGGAAGGTTCAGTCTTGTTAATCATTAGGGCTTGGGAAGGTTCATTCTTGTTGATCATTAGGGCTTGGGAAGATTCAGTCTTGTTGATCATTAGGGCTTGGGAAGGTTCAGTCTTGTTGATCATTAGGGCTTGGGAAGGTTCAGTCTTGATAATCATTAGGGCTTGGGAAGGTTCATTCTTGTTGATTATTAGGGCTTGGGAAGATTCAGTCTTGTTAATCATTAGGGCTTGGGAAGATTCAGTCTTGTTGATCATTAGGGCTTGGGAAGGTTCAGTCTTGTTAATCATTAGGGCTTGGGAAGGTTCAGTCTTGTTGATCACTTTATGCTTGGGAAGGTTCAGTCTTGTTGATCACTTTGGGCTTGGGAAGGTTCAGTCTTGTTGATCATTAGGGCTTGGGAAGATTCAGTCTTGTTGATCATTAAGGCTTAGGAAGGTTCAGTCTTATTGATGATTAAGGCTTAGGAAAGTTCAGTCTTGTTGATCACTTTGGGCTTGGGAACAGCGTGCAAAATTTGCTGTCAGCTTGCTGGTCCAATACCAGCTAATTTCACAGTGGACTGGGGCAAAAAAAAAGTAGCCAGTCCATGTGACCACTTGGATTTTTAGGTATATCAAGTAATATTAATCTACAAATTGTATATTGTTTGATATTAAAAGAAATAATAGAAACAAGTGATAAATAAATGACGGGAATTATTTCTGATGGCCACTTGTGAATCTGTGTGAGATGAAAAGATAAATAACTTGAGTGTAGTCTGTATTCAATAGACGCTTGCAACTCCAGTTAAAAACTCTGCGTCTATGCAATGTGTGATGATACATGCTAATTCTTATTCCCCAAGTGAACATGTCAGGGTATTTGGATGCCTCGAAGCCACCAGAGGCTAAAAGCTATACACAGCCAAGGAAAACAGAAGTAGTCAAAAGGAATATGACACTATCAAATGAAAGCGAGCAATGTTTTAGTAATAGCTGGGTTACAGAATTAGCATGGAATACAGAAACGGGATGCATGTTAAGGCCATGACAATGCTTTTAACTGTTCAACTGTAATCTGCTGATGTGGATGCATTTGATCCAGTTCCAGCAATCCACTGCTGGAACTCATCTTTCCACAGACCTAATTTCATGGGCAGCTGTACTTTGGAAACCAGAGTCACATTTTTGGAGGCTGGGTCTAGTTCTGATACTGTCATTGATGACAAGTCAATGGATGAGGACCCTGATTCTTATTCTGACTTTGATTCAGACTGGTCATCAATAGCAGCAACAGATTCTGATGCCCAGCTTCTTGATGAGTTATGTAAGGATCTGGATCAGCTGGACATGAAGCATTATTGTCCTGGTCAGTAAACAGTGGCCATGTTAAGCAGAATTTATTAAATTTAATAAATTTGATTATGTGATATCAATATATTATTTTGTGTTTTTCTCTATTTTCCATGTTTCATTATCTAAATCATCATGCTAAAGGCTGATATTCATGTCTAGCTGCATTTACCATTGAGCCATTGATTACATTTTGTCTTATATGATGAAGTGTAGGACCAGCTGGGTATGGACAGGACAAGTAGCATTTCCAGGTTACTGGTCCTGTGGGCTTTCAGGATTTTTTTAGCAAGTTTCACACACTGCTTGGGAAGGTCCAGTCTTATTGATCATTTGGGCTTGGGAAGGTCCAGTCTTGTTGATCATTAGGACTTGGGAAGATTCAGTCTTATTGATCATTAGGACTTGGAAAGGTCCAGTCTTATTGATGATTAGGACTTGGGAAGGTTCAGTCTTATTGATCATTAGGAATTGGGAAGGTCCAGTCTTATTGATCATTAGGAATTGGGAAGGTCCAGTCTTTTTGATCATTAGGACTTGGGAAGGTCCAGTCTTGTTGATCATTAGGACTTGGGAAGGTTCAGTCTTGCTGATCATTAGGACTTGGGAAGGTCCAGTCTTATTGATCATTAGGAATTGGGAAGGTGCAGTCTTGTTGATCATTAGGACTTGGGAAGGTTCAGTCTTATTGATCATTACGACTTGGGAAGATTCAGTCTTATTGATCATTAGGACTTGGGAAGGTCCAGTCTTGTTGATCATTATGGCTTGGGAAGGTCCAGTCTTGTTGATCATTAGGACTTGGGAAGGTCAAGTCTTATTGATCATTAGGACTTGGGAAGGTCCAGTCTTATTGATAATTAGGACTTGGGAAGGTCCAGTCTTATTGATCATTATGACTTGGGAAGGTCTAGTCTTATGGATCATTAAGAATTGGGAAGGTCCAGTCTTGTTGATCATTAGGACTTGGGAAGGTCCAGTCTTATTGATAATTAGGACTTGGTAAGGTCCAGTCTTATTGATCATTAGGACTTGGGAAGGTCTAGTCTTATGGATCATTAGGACTTGGGAACGTCCAGTCTTGTTGTTCATTAGGAATTGGGAAGGTTCAGTCCTGCCCTGATGAATTGGACTTGGGAAGGTTCAGTCTTGCTGATCAGTTGGACTTGGGAAGGTTCAGTATTGCTGATCACTTTGAAAGTACCAATGTTACTCTTAATGTTTACAATTTTTCTCCCTGAATAAAAGGATATTTATGTATTTAGTTTTCCAAGCTATCCTATATATCAAATATTCCCATTTCATCCCCTCACAGTATCTATTCAGAATTCTTACTAAGTATGTCATTGCTTTTTCAATTGCAATACATTTCATCTCCAGCTGTTTTTGCTTTTGAAGCTAGTGCACATAAAACCCATTTCAGGAGTCTTACATATTTTTTTCTAGTTGGCTTCTAGTGAGCAGTGCAAATATTCTATGCATTTATTTTAAGTTAATTATCTTATTTCTAATTGCTTATGGCTTGTTTTGCTTATTCCTGATTGTCCATGATAATATCCTTGTTTACTATAGCTTGTAAATAACAATGACTTCTCTTTTTTATTTTATTGTTATTCTTTATAATTTATTTTGTTTTAAAATTCTTTGAATACATTCATATTTCATCACGAAGATGTTGAAATCTATTTCAGTGTTAAGGTAAGTACTCTTGAATTGAGTTTCTTTAAGTGTTAAGGTAAGAAAAAAGTGTTAACATAAATTGTGACAATCTGGCTTTCTGAACTGCATGTTTTACGCAAATATAAAATATATACTGATATTTTAGCAAGTTTAATTAGGGCTCCATTTGATGAAATCAGCATGGCCCTATAGTAATCAAGTTGTCCACCAATCAACAATTTTGTTTCCATGAGAAAACTTTACTGTGAATAGTTGGATTTTAACTAAATTGGGTTTTCAGCCTTATAGTGATAAAACCTCAAAAGAGTTTGATTTCCATCATCCCACAACACCATTTACAGGAGTTATGCTCCCAGATTGCCCTTCCTGGTCATTTCGGTTTTCACAGCATAATTTTACCAAAGTTTGTTGGATTTCAACCAAATTTGATATTGGGCTTTATATTGATGAGTCTTTGAACAAGGTAAATTTCCAGCATTTCATAACATCATTTGCAGGATTGTTCTCCTTGAATGTCTGTCTTCCTGACTTTGGTTTCTGCAGCATCATATTACCAAGGCATTTTGGTTTTCTACCAAATTTGGCAAGGGTTTTATTGATGACATCTTGAATATGTTTGATTTCAGCATTCCACAACATCATTTAGAGGAGTTATGCCCCGAATTGCGTTTTCCTGATTTTGGTTTCTGTGGCAATTCCTTTACCAAGGATTGTTGATTTAAACCAGTTTTGGCATGCAGTTTTATGTTGAAGAGACCTTGAATGAGTTTAATTTCCAACATTGCTTATTATCATTTACAAGAGTTATGGCCCCTGATTTCCCGATCTCATTTGCTTTCAACAGTATAACTTTAGTAACAAATATTTGATTTCAATATATATATCATGTACCTTTATATCAATGAGACCTTGATAGAACTGGATTTCCAGTATTTCATGTCCTTGCTTAGAGGAGTCATGTACTGTTAATGTTCATTCCCATGACTTTGGTTTCGCAACACAAATTCTTCTGTTTAGGACCTGCTGAGAAAATTATAGTGAGTGCAGCCCTTTGCAGTGTGCCATTGCTAATATCTTAGCTAATGGCTCTAATTAACTTGATTGTAGCATCCATTTGCTGTAGAAACTGGTGGCATGTCTTGTAAAATGTAGCAAACATTAATTTGTCCCTGTGCGTGAGCATGACTGTAGTTTTTGTTGAGTCCACCTTGGTGTCTATGTGCACATCCATCGAGATCCTGGAGTAAGTCACAGTTACAGTTTTATAGAGTAGGTTCAGTATTCAGGTTTTTACTTTCTAACTTAATAAAAGGTGGGCTGGACAAAACAAGGGGTCTCGTTTTTATCGGTTTTATGTCCTATTTGTTTGTATGTCTCATCCTCATGTATTATTGCAGTTCACTCCACAATTTTTTACTTCAGCTGTAATCATGTCAAAGCAACATTATATAATTTAAACATTGATAAAATTGCCATGAACATGTCTAAACATTGTTTCATCAGTTCTAGAGTCTGAATTTTCTGTCTAATAATCATCTGAATGTTACAAAAGACAATCTAATTTATTTTAAAATGTTACGGTATCCTACAAGAGCCAATTACCATATATACTCATATATAATCTGGGTCTAAATGCAAACAACATAGACCCTGATCTGCCGTCACATGATGCGCCGGTAGATCAGGGTCTATGTTGTTTGTTCTTCTGATTAGTCCTTGCAAACTGCATAGACCCAGATCAGCTGGCACATTATGCGACAGCAGATCTGGGTCTATGCAGTTTGCAGTTGGTATCGGATTATATGCGAGTATATACAGTAAAGTTAATGGTAAATAATCCAATACCAGCGTTTTTCAGCAATAATTATGTTCATTAACTAGTTTTAATAGGAAGCACGACATACCAGAATAAAATCAGCTGTACAATCTGTTTGCAAAGTAATAATTTGGAAAAGCTAGCCATCATTAGATTACACTATATTTTCTGATAGTCTATGAGAAAAACTATATGATGATGGATTGCATCAATGTTGGATGAATCAATAAGCAAGAGGGTGTTACAGTTGCAACACTGTGATGTGTTCTGGGTTGCACCAGCTACTGGAACAACCCCTGCAGTCAGAAGTTACTCTCTAAACTGGCTGCCAATTTTGTGCCAGAATCCATGGAAAATCTTTGTACACTCTAATCATATCGCAGAATGGAATTATTCTAATTACGGATACAATCTCTTATAGCAGCCATTATATGGAAAATACAAAAATTGAAGGTTTGTACAATTCATTTCCAAACTAGAAATATTGTTTTTCATAAAATGAAAAGAAAGCACCAGTAAAAGTTCATGTTAAGTGTTCTATAGGCTCAAGCAGTTTCAGAAACTTTAATTCAAAAGACAATAGGTAATCAAAACTTACAGATACTCAGACTGTTTCAAAACATTGTAACTATGGAAAAAGTTTCATGCTGATAGATTATCAGTATTTCTTACTGCATTAGCTAGGAGTTCTAGGAAAATCTTGGCAAAAGTAGCCTGTGGAAACAGCATTGAAATATTTTCTTGCTGTTTCATTGTTTTATGACAGAGACTGTGTTATTACCTTCATTTGTTCATGTACTGCCATTGCTTAGGAATATTTATGTCTTTCTCTTTAAGGCTGGTTATTATGGTTTGGAGCAGGGTGAGGGATGCAAGCCATGTCAGTGTAACCCTGTGGGGTCATATTTTGACCAGTGTGATGCTAGGACGGGGCAATGCCGATGTCGCCCAGGGGTGACGGGTCTGACCTGCAATGAGTGTAAGCCTGGGTATTATGGGCTGTCAGCAGAGGGATGTAAAGGTGAGGGGTGTGACATGAAACAGTGGAACATGCTTCAGACACAAAAAATGTCTGGATTTACCAAAGTACATTAGACGCATAATTTACCTTAATTCCACAGGGGACACACATACACAAAAAAAGATGAAATAAATGGGAGCTCAGATGAATGAATTTAACACACAAAAACTGCACATTCAGGGACATACAATTGGTTTTAATAAACTGATGGCGAGTGTTGCTCACAAAGAGAGCTCAGAAAATTTGTGCAATGTGTATCAGGGCAGTAAAACCAGTCTTGAAAGAGCACTGCTATGAGAAATCACCTGTCTTGAGAGACCAGATTATTAATGTATGAATTAATTCTTACATAGTTAAATTACATTTTTATTTTTTCCATAATGATTTTAAACATTCTGATTGGCCAAGCCCTATTGAATTTCTTTGGATTACACCTATGTAAACCAAAGAAAAAAAATTAATTTGGCCCCACTCACTGGCATTACTTTTCAGACAGTTAGTAAAGAATCATTGGTAAAATTAATTGCAAACTAAAATGACACCATATTTGTTTACATTGACAATATGGGTAGTGTATTGGAAATTGCAGCTTCTGTGTAAATAAGAAGTATGATGTACATTTTTAAAAAAAAATGGTGAAAATTACAATATTTAAATTGAAATGAAAAACTCTGAAAATATAAAGCTGAAAGTTGAATCATTACAAAAAATTAAATAACCTGTACACACAAACATATACACACACATGAATGGGGGGAGGTGGCAGGAGCCCTGACATTCCACATCCTACTCCTCCAAGTTACATTTTAACATGCTGACCTCCATTGTAACAATTTTTGAACATCTAGCAAGGTCAGGATGAGTTGGGTATTCACATGGGACCAAATAGGTAAACTTCATCACATGTTTAGACAAATTGATACATTTTCATGTTTTTTAATGAAATTATGGTTCTGGTCATTAAATCCCGATAAAATGGAGAAGTAAAACCGTAACTGGATAAATCAACATGTGGAAGTCTGGCCCTGTTTTTCTTTCAAAAAGTCTCATAGCCATGGTTATTCTCTCTCTCTCTGTCACACACACACACACACACACACACACACACACACACACACACACACACACACACACACTTACTTTCATAGATGCTGTTGATCATAGATTTAATTTGGTCTGAATTTCATGCAGTCACTTGCGTTTGATTATCTGAAAATCAACACTTGCTACATTTTGTGTGTGTGTTAAATCAATTATTCTTTATTGATAGTAATCTACTCTCCCTTATCTACCATTTAAAGAGGCTTGTTATCCATTTAAAGAGGCTTGTTATCCATTTAAAGAGAGGCTTGTTATCCATTTAAAGAGGCTTGTTATCCATTTAAAGAGGCTTGTTATCAATTTAAAGAGGCTTGTTATCCATTTGAAGAGGCTTATCAATTTAAATAGGCTTGTTATCCATTTAAAGAGGCTTGTTATCCATTTAAAGAGGCTTGTTATCCATTTAAAGAGAGGCTTGTTATCCATTTGAAGAGGCTTGTTATCAATTTAAAGAGGCTTGTTATCCATTTGAAGAGGCTCGTTATCAATTTATAGAGGCTTGTTATCCATTTAAATGAGGCTTGTTATCCATTTAAAGAGGCTTGTTATCCATTTAAAGAGGCTTGTTATCAGCTTGTATCAATCAACCCAGATTACTGAGTTTATACAGAGTAGTTCCATGTTTTATTACTTGATGCCTTTATACACACTATCTATCTAAGGTCCATGAAACACACTCGGTCTCTCGCTGTTTATGTTCAAAAATGCTTACTGTTAAGTATGTATCATTTTTGTTAACCATGCATGTAAAGAAAATATAGAAAAAGGAGTGAAAGTTTTATGCAACTTTGATTGGCATCACTCTCAGATTTTGACAACGGTGAAATATGGACACACAAATTAAAAAATGGATGGATTTAATTTTGGTTACATTTACTTTTTTGTCTGATATAGGCTGTATGTATGATAATTTTACTGGTAAGGGCTTAATTTGTGCCAGCTTGCCAGAAAATTACTACCTGTTTTCTGATTGGCTGTATGCAAAAGTATGGCTATTGATCACAATTTTGAATATCTTCATGAACAGTTAAAATAATATAAAAAAACAAACAAACAAGGGTTATAATTTATATATTAAAAAATTTGACAGAATTTCCATTATTTTGTCATTTATAGGTGTAAAATTTAGTTATGAGGATTAACCAGTTTTTCTTTTTTTTTACTTTATTGAAGTAATGAAGTATGAATTGAACAAAAAGCTGTGCGAACTTAAGTATGATCCTTAAATTACCTCTTTTGAGAGACAACCTGTCCTAAGAGACCATTTTTTGTTGGCAGAAGGTGTGGTTTTTCAAGATAGATTTTACTGTATACAGATTTTCCATAAATGTATGCTGTGAAAAAATTTCATTAAATAAAAATTTGCATGAATGGTGAAATTGGAAGAGAGTTGAGTATTGGAATAAAAGCCAGAGATTTCCGATCACTGAATTTGACAGATCCTAATATCATCTATCCCCAGAAAAACAATTGCTATTTTAAAACAAGTTGGTATTGTCAGCATTATGAATTCATTTAACTTTAGTGTTTATGTTTTTTTAGTCATATATGTGGATAGGAGATACATTGTAGTTTGCTTGACTGCCAATACATAGTATTCTATGGAAGCCATAATATTGACAGCCAATACATAGTATTCTGTGGAAGCTAAAATGTTGACAGCCAATACATAGTATTCTGTGGAAACCTTAATGTTGACAGCCAATACAAAGTATTTTGTGGAAGCCATAATGTTGACAGCCAATACATACTATTCTGTGGAAGCCATAATATTGACAGCCAATACATAGTATTCTGTGGAAGCCATAATGTTGACAGAAAATACATAGTATTCTGTGGAAGCCATAATGTTGACAGCCAATACATAGCATTCTGTGGAAGCCATAATGTTGACAGCCAATACATAGTATTCTGTGGAAGCCATAATGTTGACAGCCAATACATAGTATTCTGTGGAAGCCATAATGTTGACAGCCAATACATAGTATTCTGTGGAAGCCATAATGTTGACCCAGTGGTTTGCAGATTGACAGCCAATACATAGTATTCTGTGGAAGCCATAATGTTGACCCAGTGGTTTGCAGATTGACAGTCAATACATAGTATTCTGTGGAAGCCGTAATGTTGACCCAGTGGTTTGCAGATGGTGAAACATAGGGATACATTTTCCAGCTCACTGGAGGCAGCATTGTCCAAAATCCAGATTTTGGCAATCCCACCTAGGTGGAAGTTTGACATTGCGATTGATCTCATCAAATGGCGTTCTTGTCTGTGTCTGTACATATATCCTTCCATCCATCCACACACTAGGTTAAGGTCAAAGTTAAAGTCTTTTAGATTAAGCTCAAAGTTAAAGTATTTTACTTTCTAGCTAAATAAAAGGTGGGCTCAATAAAAAGTGAGTCTCTTTGTTAAAGTTTTGTGTCATCTGTTAAACCCTATATAGATATCCTCTCCCCCCTCCTCCCCCCCCCCTTACGGGGACAAGGTTATATGGTGAAAAATACATCTACACTCTTTGTTGGTGATGTTTTTCCATTTCCTGCTGGTACAATATTTGAATAACTCAAGATGTATCTAATGGGTAACATGTATTTTCGCATTTGTCTCGTAGACCTACATGTGCCTTTTACAGGTTTTTCTCATTAACTGAGTTTGTAATGGCATCATGCCCTTGAGCTTTTAGTGGCATCATGCCCTTGAGTTTGTAATGGCGTCATGTCCTTGAGTTTGTAATGGTGTCATGTTCTTGAGTTTGTAATGGTGTCATGCCCTTGAGTTTGTAATGGCATCTTGCCCTTGAGCTTGTAATGGCATCATGCCCTTGAGCTTGTAATGGCATCATGCCCTTGAGCTTCCCCCATAGAAGGTAAATCAGATAATATGGAGAGCAATAACAAGACACAAGTTTTGACTTTTAATTTTTGGAGACAAAGAACTTTGACTTAGAAATGCTGCTAAAATCATATTCACAGAAATATTTGAAAGTCATATAAAATGCATGCATGTGCATCACAGCATGCTTTGCAAGTGGTAAGAGGTAGCATTCCTTGGAAACCTTGAATTTATGTAGAAATGAATGATTCATAGAAACAGTATATATTTTTGGCATCATAAGTAAACAAAACTAAATTGATATTTAAATGTTTAGAGCAGATGAATTGTATCAATCAATAATGTTAGAGTAGAAAAATGCAAAGAACAAATTGATGGACTTAAAATTTAGTCTGTCCCTTACTTGCAGTCGTTTTCGTGCATGGAAATGGTTTCGATAAAGTAGAAGTCACTGCACCAGAATACACCAAAAAAATCGCATCAGAATTAACCTGAAAAATCTTAGCAACAATTGAAAATTGCATTTTCTATCTGCACTTACACAGGCTTGATTTTTCCATGGAAACACGGATTCCCGCAGCTTAAGAGTCAAAATGTTGGCTCTTGTGATTCAAGCAAATCTGATAAAAAATTGGGAGAGTGCTCAACTAATATCATGAGACAACACGGTAAAGAAATGTACATCAGTAATGTTTTGTTTCAGATACTGGATAGCTTTAAACCACTGTCTGTATGGTTCCTGGTGTAATAAAGGACATAGTAAATTTCTAGAAAATAACACCAATCTATAGTACCAAAAATACCATTTGTATCACAAATTCTTAGTTTTCTTGCCAGGCAGTATTGGACAGTCAAAATTCATGTTGGAAGTTGCAGGTTTGACTGTGGCCATGGAAATTAAAGATTGATGAAATGAATTAATAATGTTTGAAGAAAATGGAAACAATTATTGTGTGAACTACAAATTGCCACCTCATTAAGAAAATAGATAAACACACGAAGAATACATTTTGGTGGGATTGTTTAGAATTAATGTTTGAAGCAGGTGTTCAAAATACAGCCAAAAACACTGTTTTTTAAATGGAAAGTGCTTCTATTTTCAGTAGAATTCTCATTGCAAGTACATTACAAGGTCAATACAGTACACTTGACTTCCTGTATGAATTTTCAGCTCAAGTACATATACTTTTCAAGCCTAAATACAGGTTTCTTTTTAGAAACTCCCAATGTCTAAATCATGCAGTTATTGTTGGTCATAAATCAGACCCTTTGGACATGTCCAGCAAATATGAATGTTGCAGGGAATTTTTTTCTCCATAAGTTTGTGTGAATATATTAGCAAGAAAATTAAATATTTGGATTTGATTGGATCTATCAACCATTTAAAAAAATATAAATTATGCTTCTATGTGCAAATTGTTGATGGAATTACTATTATGGATATAACTAGATTCAACTTGTGAGTACATGAACTCTTAAGTATTTATGCTTAAGTTGCCGATTTCGTATACATAAAAATAAATATTAAATATGTAATGACTGTTTTAAGTAGTTCTTGTTTAATATGGAACAAGTTTATAATTGCGTCAATGAATTCCGTAGTATTGTCGGGGCATGCATTGAATTGAGACACATAATGAGCTATGACAAAATGACAAAATATTATACTTCTGTGTGCATATTTTCAATGGAATTATTATGGATTCACTCTTACGCATGCCATGAGATCGGTTGGTAAGTACACGTGTTGATACTTTAAGTACACATCCTATACATTAGACATGTACATATACATGTGCCAAATAAAATATTATATGTGCAATCTCAATGTTTTCACTACATGTGTATTTCTCGTTTAATATGCATTGTTTTAAGATGGTAACAGTGCCAATGAAGCACGTAGTTTTGCAACCACTATTATACCATCCCCCCCACCTTTTCTTTTGGTGAATGCATCATTTTCTTCTGTTAAATGACTTAATTGGTTATAGCATGCTTTGGTACATAGCACGATGTTGTTTTGTGGACCCCGACCATCGTGATATAGCGGGGGATTCACTGTATGGATATTTAGGATGCTGTCATAATGCAAAGGTTAATTTGGTTGGACTGTACTGACTGATATTTTTCACATGTATTTTCAGAATGTTTACCTTGTAAAAAACCAGGCCATATTTGTGACCCAGTCACAGGGAAATGTGTGTGTCCACCCAATACAGAGGGGCCAGAATGCCAGAGGTGTGCAAAGAATGCCTGGGGCTATGACCCATACAGAGGCTGTAAGCTGTGTGAGTGTGACCCAAAGGGTTCTCTAAACCAGCAGTGTAATCCTGTGACAGGACAGTGTAACTGTAAGCTGGACTACACTGGCAGGCAGTGTAATCAGTGTTTTTACGGAATGTATGGATTTCCAAATTGCCAGCTTTGCCTATGCTCACTAGAAGGGACAGATCCAACCAAATGCCAGGAGAATGGCAGCTGCCAGTGTCAGCAGGATGGACAGTGTTTCTGCAAGGTTTGACAATCTTATGACAGCTATGAATCTTGTATGTGTCTGTATGACAAGGTTTGACCATCTTATGACAGCTATGTATCTTGTATGTGTCTGTATGACAAAAGGCAATATAAATGAATTTTATTTTTTTAATTTTTTTCCATCTGTAGGAATTGGACCACTATATGTTTAGGATTAGGGATCTGGAAAACAACCCCTTCCAATATTGCAGGCATCATTTTTATATTTGCTTTGGCTTCAAACACTAAGCCGTGGCAGTTTTCCTTTCTAACCCATACAAATTCCCAATCTGTCATTTGAGTCATAGCACTTTGCAGATGCTCCCAGAGAGAATCCAAAATCCAATTTTAGTATTTTCATTATGTCAGTCCATTGAAATATTGCAGGCATCATTTTTATATTTGCTTTTGCTTCAAACACTAAGCTGAGGCAGGTTTCCTTAATAACCCATAACAAATTCCCGATCTGTCATTTGGAGTCATTGCACTTTGCAGATGCTCCCAGAGAGAATCCAAAATCAAATTGGAGTGTTTTCATTATGTTAGCCCATTGAAATATTGATGCAGATAGTTATTCAAATCACCATTAACACCAGACAACAAAGTGAAGAAATCCTGATTGATCTTCATTATGCTTTCAGTCTGCATTTAATACTAATAACAATGACAATATTTCTTATTGTATTCCTGAATAAAAAGTTTAGCCAGCATGTGATTTTTCATTGTAATTTGACTTGCACCACCATGTTAAATTGTGATACATCTATCTTTCTCTCCTTAGAAATAGATTTCTCATTTGGGAGGCAAATTCGAAAAACTTTCCCAAAATGAACGCAAAGGGATCCTGCAAATGTTGTTTGTATGTGGACCCGGATTATATTCAAGTATATATGGTAATCACTTTTTATTGTGTGACACACTCAGATCAGACACTGATCATTTCATGCTGTATCCACCAATGCTAGTTGTAAGGCTGTGACGCACGACCATCAATTTTTGTGCACCAGGTGTGACTTCACTCCATAACGGTGCTGACTGGCTGAGATACAGAGACAGCATCAGCTGAGCTCAGTTTAGAGACAGCATCAGCTGAGCTCAGTTTAGAGACAGCATCAGCTGAGCTCAGTTTAGAGACAGCATCAGCTGAGCTCAGTTTAGAGACAGCATCAGCTGAGCTCAGTTTAGAGACAGCATCAGCTGAGCTCAGTTTAGAGACAGCATCAGCTGAGCTCAGTTTAGAGAAAGCATCAGCTGAGCTCAGTTTAGAGACAGTATCAGCTGAGCTCAGTTTCGATAAACCTTTTGCTGACCCAGCATCTACAATAGGTAAACATAACAGCAAAGATACAACTACAGTGAATATGTTTATTCCCACTACAAGTCACAGTTCAGCATACAAAAGATGTGTGACACAGACACTGGAAGTGTTGAAGGATGCTTGTAAATGTCCAAAGCCTCCAAGTGCTGGCCAGCGAACATTGACAGCTGTGAGGTAACGCACTGGCCAAATTGGGTGCTACAGCCCGATGCACAAGTACAACAACAACCATGGTAGCCCCCAATTGACTTCAACATGTTATTGAACCGTCAAGGTGACAGTCAGGAGCTGGGAAGCACCATTTGTTTTAAATACAGTGCCTTTAATTTTTTTCCCACTCTTGTACAAGTTGGAAAATGGCAGAAAATCAAGAGTGGTGGAAAAGTTAAGTTCAGCAGTAATGTACATGTATACAAAAATATATTAAAAAATTGACAAAATTATAATTACATACAAAATGCAGCCACTCACAGAAGTATCATGTACCAGAGTAAGGTTAACGTTTGCCAGCATTAATTTTTTTCTCTCTAACATTTGACTACTGGAACCTGCTTCATGAAAGTGCATTGACTGCTCCCAGCCTGGATGCCACCAAATTAGCCATTCAGCATGTGCCATATAAATAAATGCCGGAGTTGAATTGTACAGTCTGCATATATATCGGTTCTTTATTTGCCTTTATTCAGTTTGTTTTAGTTGCATACAGACACATTTTTCATCAGTAGTTAATGTCTGCCAAGTGGAGAAGTTGAAGACACATTAATTGGCAGTTAGCAGGGATAGTAAAACAATGGAGGGAGTAATGTATAATGATTTAAGTAGCTATGATGCATTATATCAGCTTATATACATGCATGTTTTTTTTTTCATTCCAGAAATATGTAGCAGGGCGGACTTGTAACATTTGCAAGATGGGTACATTCAGTCTGGATGTTAGAAACCCAGATGGCTGCACCCAGTGCTTCTGTTTTGAGAGGTCACAGAAATGTTCTCAAGCTCCCTATGTCTGGACACAGGTTAGTAAATGTTCATTTAATAGCAGCAATACATAACCTGTCACTGTTGCATAGCTATTACTTTTTCATGCTGAAAAACCTAGTCTGTTTGGTGTGAATACATCCTCCTACAGAGTGGAGAATTGTCAACAAGACACGTTCCACTCGTACACCTTGCATGCCCACATTCATGGACGTGTGTTGTAGATTGTGACCAGAAAAAAATTGCTAGTTGCAAGCGTTTTACCGCATTGCAGTCTACACTCATCAAATATTATATTTCAGTGTTACATTTATCTATTCTGTATTCATTTTATATGCTGGTAACCCCCACCCCCTTTTAGAATTTAGTTCTCTAAGGGACCTCTTAGGTTACCACGCTGTATCTCACCCCTTAGGGGTTAGGGTACACTAATATTCTAATCAATTACAACTGGTTATGTGCAAGTCTTTTTGTGTTAAGAAATAATACAGCAGAGGCCCTACCCTAACATAGTAGGAATTACATATTCCTTTCTCTTAAATAATTGTCTAAGCACCAATTCAGTGTTGTTTTTTTTCAACCTTTGTATATGTTCATGTGACTCATGTCACATTGTTATTGTGTGTGCCTGCTTTGCTCCTCAGTAAAGGTTTAACAATTGAAATGTCTTACCTTACTAAAGAAAAGACAGATAAATTCATAACAGGTGAGTCATTATTTACCTTTTCCAATTACTGGGGTGTATATAGCTCACACCATATACAAACATGTCAGTTCATTAGTGACATAATAACATATTGTCATTATTTATTGTTCTCTTCCAGGAAATTTTTTATTTCAGAGAACAATGTTATGACCATCTGTGGGACAGTGTGGCCATGAGAGGGTCCTTGGGACACTAACCCCGAGTGTCTCACTTGTTCAAAGTGCATATGAAAGAATTGTTGTGCATTTTGCAAATTATGGTGTAATGAAATCTGGAATCTAGCTGATTAAATATGCACATATAGAGTGTGGAGGAAACGTCTCTCCTCCTCCTCTTCTGATTTTTCAGGTTTCTCTATTGCAGAGCCCCAAGGTTCCCACTGCAAGATGATTAGCTCTTCAGTCCGGAAGAGTACTCCTGGGTCCCAGGAGTTTATGGAACCAGTCTCTTTGGTAGACAGGTGAGGCCCCTCCAAAATGAGGGACTGAATGTTCGAGGAGTAGATCACCTCCCCCACAAAGGGAGAAGTTGAACACACCTCATGTTCAGAACAGTTTGTTGCTCCCTCCTGTGAAGGAGGAGATGCACTGCACGCCTCACATCCTGTGTGGGGTTTCGCACCCTCCCACAAGGGAGGAGCTGCAATGCACTCAACACTTCTCGGGTTGCATGTCACGCCTGCCCATGTGGGAGGAGCAGCACTGCACTCTTCTGAGTGATGAATCAGACCATCTAGGCTCTGCCATATCTATGTTGCCTGACCTGTCATTGATCAGTGACCGGTCACTGGTCAGTTTATCATGGTGACTGGTCACTTCAGTCTGGTGACTGGTCATATCATACTGGTCACCGGTCATCACTCAGGCCTCACAGTATGGGGATAGTGATCGGACTGCCCCCCCCCACTCTACCGTCACATCCTGTGCAATAATGGGAGTCTGCCCAGTAGGTTCAGATTAGGGAAGCGGATCTGATCGTATTGCCCCCTTCCCTATTATCCCAATGAATCCTTAGAGGATCTGGGGCCCTCCACCGCAGAGTGATTGGTTCTTTATGTGTCCATGGACTACTGGACCCTTGACCAAGAGTAGAGGTGATGCTGCAGCTTGTGTACTGCCATCACCTCCTCGTCAGGTGGCATCAACCAGAAAGGCTGGAGGCATAGCAGCATCCAAGAAAGACAAGTGATAGAGCCCCTACTTACCACAATGAGCTATGGGCAGTGGCACAAAGTGCTGCTATGTCACCTCCACCGTCAAGGGACATAGTGATGCCCAGTTACTCTTAAAGAATTACCCGGGTAATCAAATGAGCCATAGGGTACCTGTTTAATTCATGTAAAAAACACCTCTAAGTTCAGATCAGCGATTATATCTGCCGACATCAGGAGTGACTGTATCTGCTGGCCTATATGTCGATACTTTTTTTACCAGAAAGTCGTTACGTAAACAAATTTTTTTTTCTTATCTTGAAAGGATGAAAAATAATGTGTAAAAAAATTTTGGGGAAGAGATCATGTATGAAAATATATAGGAGCCAACACTGTGAAGGACTTGAACTATTTACAACGACCTCTCCAATCCCAGCAAATATGATAACCCTTCATCATAAAGTGCATGTAGTTAAGCAGCATTTCGTTTGATCTTTGCTTATGCTAGTTGTCAGTTTGAATTGCTCTGACACTTCTGTCGGCGAGATTAAAGAATGTGTCACTGGTTGAGAAACTTACACGAGTAAGCACTGGGCATTTCATATCATTAGGTAATTATTATGCAGTATAGTATTTAGAGAGGATAGTGCAGCAATTTAAAATCACCTAATTTTTTTAATTAAAAGAACCGAAAAAATACACTTTTGCATGCCGTTCGTGCCATTATCAACCTACAACAAAGCAGTTCAGGTTTGTACACATTTACCATAATACAATTTCGATCGGGTATCTGGGTAACTGATCATTAGGATTGGCGGGTACCCGGTAGATGTTTACTAAAATTTTGACAGCTTTCGTCACTCTCCTGTTCGGAGTGTACCTGACGATGATGATGCAATCTCTATCCTCCTTGACTCCAATGATTTCAAGATATAAGCAACTCTATTGATGCCTCCTATCAGGCCTACTAGTTCCTCTCAGTTGGATGATGATGAGATCTGGTCCTTCGATAAGGCGGTAAGCTTTGATTACCACCTCTTACCCATGGACTTGTGCCTGAAACCATCTGGCACACAGTCCAAGAAGATCCATTCCATTTTGGAAAAGATCTCAGGAGCTCAAATGCAACTGGACCTCTTGTTTCTTTCCTCATTCTTCCACAATTGAGGAAATCTCACAGAGGTTCTCAACAGTCCAAGCATGAATACATGTATGTGTATCTATGCATCATTGTGTACAGATATTTGTTCTATGTATATATTTTTGATTTAAATGTGAAGGAATTTTTCTGTTGAGACTGGTTACAATTTCCAAATTATGAAGATCACTTTGTGCTAGATGAGTGCCTCTGATGCACGTGTGCATTATTTTTTGTAAGAGTAAATATTCCATTCATGTGAGGGTAATATTTTGCTTCCTTCAAGTGCAAGTTAGCATTTGTTAACTTCACCTAAGAAGGTTATGATTCTATCTGCCTTTGATCATAAGAACATGAAACAACAATGAAAACAGCTATTGTTTGTGAGATATAACAAATAATTTCTTGTAACATAATGCCAAAGATGTATTTTTGTATTTTTTTGGGGTGGGGTGGGGGTGTTGTTGTTAAACTAATTTGAATTATGCAATACTTACCCATCACTATTGCATAGCTATTACTTTTCATGCCTCAAAACCTCGTCTGTTTGATGTGAATACATCCTCCCACAGAAAGTGGAGAATTGTCAGTAAGACACGGTACACTCATGCACCTCACATGCCTATGTGCAGAACAGTCATCTTTTTCATAGATGACAATTATGCCACGACATCAGAATGGGGTGGGTGTAGGACATTCAGCAATAGTGACAGGTAAGTATTGCAAAAAATAAAATTACCCCCCCCCCCCGAATACAAATTAGTTTTAACCCCCCCCCAAAAAAAAATACATTTTAATCCTTTTTAATGAATGTTGGTGTCTCTCTGGGCCATATGTTTTGGCGCAACTATGGAATCCAGAGAAAAAAATGCCAGCTCTTTGTTGTGCTAGCGAGCAGAGGTAGAAGGAGGAGAAGGTAGTATGTTGCCTTCATGATGTCCTCCAAGGAATAATAATTAAGATAGGCCCATGAGGCAGTGACGGCTCAAACCTGATGGGCTTTTAGTTTCATAAAAGAAAGGTCTCTATCAGTAAGGGATTTATAAGCTCTTTTGATGGTGGTAACAATCCAGTATGAGATAGTGGAAGCCAAAATATAAACAGAGCCTTTAAGAGGAAGGAAATGACATTTCCTACCCTTCCTTTTCCCTTTGCCTCCAAAGATAGAAACATAATGCCCTAACAGGACTTAAAAGCCTATCTTGATAATCCCCTGCACAGATTCGACTGAGACTGGGGATCTCAATAGGCAGTGGAGCTAAAAAAGGTAACTGATTTTTTGCTAAAAATCACGGTTGACATAGGAGAGAAATAAATTCATAATTCCCATTAAACCAGAGACAGCCAGTGTCGATAGACAAGGCATGAATCTTGCTATGTCTTCTCACAGATGCCAAGGCAAGCAAAAACGGTCTAAAGTCTGAGGTCCTGAAAGGAAGCTTCACTCAATGGTTCATAGGGAGCTTTGGTTAAAGACCATAAAATACAAGATAGATTAAATCAGGGCATAAGAGAGCAGCAGACAGGTCTCTGCAGCTCAAAATAGTTAATGAGATCAGTGAAGTCTTAATCTGAACCAATTGCCGTGCTCTGAGTGAAATTAAGTGTGTTGGAAATGGCAATTCTATAGCCCCTGATAGTCGATACTGAACATCTTTTGTTCTCGAAAAGAAACAAAAGGAAATCAGTGATGGAAGTCACAGATGGACAGCTAGGATCAACATGTTTCTTGCTGCACCAATCACAGAAGATTCTCCACCTGGCATCATTGACCTTGGATGCAGAAGCTCTCCTGGCCTGAATGATGCAACTGGCAACCCAGCCCGAGAACTTCTTCTGGCAGATAGATTGCTTGGGATGAGCCAAGCATGAAGGTGGAGAATGTGCGGTTGTGTAGGAGGGAGCCCCTGTGTTGCAACAGAAGATCCCTCCTGTGAGGTAATACTACTTCTCCTGAACAGAAAGTCATATTGACATGGGGATTTTCACCAAAAGACTTCTTATGATATCTACTTGGTCCTAAATGAAAATGGTGCTGATCTGGGGTCTAATATGGCTGCCCCAGTGGCCAGGTTGAAAATTGTTATCACTACTTCTCCTGAATGAATAGTCATATCATCATGGGGTTTTCACTAAAAGACACCCGTATGTGGCCATCTTGAAAATCTTGTTTTAGCTACTCCTCTTAAAGGGAAAGTTATTTTGACATGGGGTTTTCATCAGAAGAGTTCTTATGATGTCTACTTGGTCCTAAATGAAAATGACTAACCCTCAATATGGTCACCATGGTGGCTATCTTGAAAATATTGTTATCTCTACTCCCAAATGAATTACTGTATCAACATGGGGTTTTCACCAATAGACTTTTTATGATACCTAGTTGGTCCTAAATGAAAATGGTGCTAGTCGTACATCCAGTATGGCTGCTATGAAGGCTGTTGTGAAAATCTTGTTGTCACTACTCCACCTGAATGGATCATTATTATGACATAGGGTTTTGAACAAAAGACTTCTGCTGATGTGTATTTGTCCTAAATGAAACTGGTGCCAATCTGACATCCAATATGTCCACCACAGCAGCTAATTTGAAAATCTTGTTATCACTGAAGAATATCAGAGATGGTTTCAACAATCAGCAGTTGAAAGGAAGAAATGGTCTTATTTCAAATTACTGGAAATTCTTTTCGCACAGTGGAGCATCAACCCCTTCAAGGGACTCTTGTTTGTAGGACGTGTTCTACCATAATTATGTTTTGGAATGGTTTCCTTAGCAACAATGACAGTCAGTTTTGATCAAATTTGGTAGAACAATTCTTAGGACATGCTCTAGCAGAATTCTTTGGGTGAAACACCTTGCAATGTTGTGGGTTTTATGGCAACAACTGAAGGTAGAAAGCCTGTTTTCGACTTCTTCACAATGGATTAACCAATTTTGTTTAAACTTGGTAGGAATGTTCCTAGGCATACGCTGTGCCAGAATTGTGTTTACGGTAGTTCCATAGCAATCATGTAGAAAACCTACATTAAGCATAGCTATTGTAACTAATATATAAACAAACCTGCCTCAATATATCGTACACAATTTGATAGGTTGAGTTCTAGCATGAACACCTTTTATATTCATATGAAAGATGCCAGTACAACTACACTCTGCTTTAGCTGAAGTTATTTAAAGTAGAAACACAATTACCGGTAGACAACATGTCAGATACCGACAATTTCAACTAAATAGCTGGAAATTATCCTGACAAGATGCCCAAGTTGTCTTCCTTCTTCCTTATTACTAATAAATGGGCCCCTCAGACCAATGTATTAAGGTCAGTGATATCAGGCCCACTTGGAGCTCTTCTTTTTATATACTTTCTGTATATGACTTTGTTAGATATGTAAGCTTTTCAGCAGTATTAATTTTTTAAAAATAACCTTTCAGGTTGCAATACCTGAGAGATACATAACGTTCAACCCAAGAGCTGACTACTTCATAGCAAGACAGGTCAATGGCTACTATGCCATCCCTGAAAACATCACTTATGCAGCTCTGCCAAGTGGCCTGCAGGGGGAGCCACTGTTTTGGAAAGTGCTGTTAAAATTCCTGGGAGATATGGTATGAGTATTTTTGGGTTTCTTTTTTTAAAATTTTAGCCGCCGTTTAGTTGATGTCTGGTGTACTTGTTGAAGTTTCACATTTTGTTGCATGTTTCTTTCAAGGGCTTTAATTTTTTTCAAGACCCAGTGTGAAGGCCTTTCAGTCTTGATGTGACTTTCATATCTCTGTTTTTGTACTCATATAAGAAGCCAGTAGCTATAAATAATGTTAACTTTTCAATGAATTTAGTTCATTGTGGCACCTTGTTTTGTGTCTTCAAGGACAGCATGATGGATGTAATTTCAATGTTTTAACACAGATATGTGCTCTGCAGATTTTTAGTGTTCAATCGATAAGGAGCTGGCTTTTAATCTTAAATTGGACATATTGCAAAACTGAAGTTTTATTGATGCGCTTTGTAAATGGTAAATTCTGTACAAGGAGGTTACTTTATAGCAATCTGAATGACATATTAGCCATTATTTGTTTGCTTTTCCAAGGTGTGAACTATGTTTCAATAAAATGTAATTAAACTATACATTTTGACGTGACTTTACTTCTTTTTCTGTGACTGAACTTTTTTAAAATAAAATATAAATTAAATTAAGTTGCACTGATTAGCATTAGACTTGATTATACACTTTTATACCCAGACACAATCTTACAATGGAGAGCTGAGGTTTACAGTGTCATACAGTGGTCCACGGATCAGAAACCCTGAATGGCTAGCCAGGGCTCCTTTGGTTGTATTGATTGGCCATGGTATTCCCATAGTATACAAGTCAGATGTTGTGTGGAGACCAGATACCAACCTGGAGTTCACAGTCAAGTTACATGAGGTCAGGAAAAATCTAGGCCTATATGCTATTTTGGTTCTGTTATGTACACGTTACTGCAAATATTGTAGACCCAGCTCTGTCATCACAGAAGACATAGGCAGATCTGGGTCTTGTTCTCTTTGTTTTAACAATAATTGTTAGCTCATCTGGCCATAAGGCCAAGTGAGCTTATGGTATGACCTTTCATCCGTCATGGATCCATCAACAATTGCTTCTTATCACATGAGAGGCCATATTTCTGGTCTGATTTTGCTCAAACTTGGAATATATGTTTGTCATCAATACCTCAGATGAGTTCAGTAATGAGCAAGATCGACACACATTAATGAGGTGATCTTGCACCTGATTGGCTGAGTTAGTTACCATTCTGGAGACCATATTTCTAAATTCAGATTTGATTGAATTTTAGAATATGGGCTTATATTATCAAGAGGTGATCTTGCATCTGATTTTGATCAGGCTTGGAATATTGACTTTTATCATCAAAATCTTGGATAAGTTTGATAACATGCTAGATTTATGCATATTAATTGTTTAACGTGCAAGATTTATGCTGATTTACTGAGCTTGTTACCACCGTGGAGACCATATTTCTGATCCAGTTTTGATCAAACTTGGAATATGGGATTATGTCATCAAGACCTGGAATAGTTTTGATGATGAGTGAGATCCACACATTTGATTTGCAGAGTTTGCTACCACTTTGGGACCATATTTCTGAGCCAGTTTTGATCAGATTTGGAATATGGACTTGTATCATCAAGATCTCAGATGTGTTTGATAATGAACAAGATTTATGCATATTAATTAGGTGGTCTTGCATCTGATTGGCTAAGCTTGTTACTACTCAGAAAGCCATATTTATGATCTGATTTTGATAAAATTTGTAATATAGACTTTTATCATAAAGATCTCCAGTGAGTTTGATAATGAGCTAGAGCCATGCCTATCAATGAGATGATCTTTTCTCTGATTGGATGAGCATGTTACCACTTTGGAAGCTGTATTTCTATTCCTGTTTTGATCAGACCTGGAATATAGGGTTATAGCATCAAAATCTTGCATGAATTTGATAATGAGTGGGATCCATACATTTGAATGAGGTGATCTCGCACATGATTGGCTGAGGTTGTTACCTTGCTAATGACTGATTTTCTGATAAAATTTTGATCAAACATGGTAAATAGGCTTAAATCATTAAGGTCTTAAATGAGTACAATTATGAACAAGTTCATAGCATAATAATGAGGTGGTCTTGCATCTGATTTGGTTTAGCTTGTCAACACTTTAGCAACTCTATTTCTGATAAGATTTTTATCAAACTTGGTAAATACACTTATATTATCAAGATATCCAGAGAGTTTTAATAAAAAAAATTTATTAAGCAGGATCTATGCATATTATTGAGGCGATCTTGTATCTGATTTGCTGTTTTTGTTACCACTCTAGAGACTGTATTTTTTAAAGAATTTTTATAAAACTTGGTAAATAAGCTTATATCTTGAAGATCTCGATTTAGTATGATTATGAGCAAGATTCACAGATATTAATGATGTACTCTTGCATCTGATTGGCTGAGCTCGTCAACACTCTTGCAACTATATTTCTGATCAGATTTTAATCAAATGTTCAAAATAGTCTTATATTATAAAGATGTTGAATGAGTTTGATTATGAGCAAGATCTATGCATATTTAAGAGGTAATCTTATATCTGCTTGGCTGAGCTTGTTACCACTCTGGAGACGAAATATAAATCTATTATTTTCCAGCTTGGTAAATACTATTGTTAGCTGTACAGGTCATAGATTAGAAGAGCTTTTGCTATGACCTGCTGTCCATTGTCTGCCCATCATCTGTCCATCGTCCTTTCATTAAGACAAGTTTGTTATTGCTACTTCTCCTACACTAGTTGGAGGATTATCATGAAACTTGACACACATTTATCCCAAGGTATGCTTGGTTCTAAATGAAAATGGTGCCTCTTGGACATCCAGTATGGCCGTCATGGTGGCCATCTTTAAAATCTTGTTGTTGAAAATTTTGTTATCACTACTCCCTAATGGATGGTCATATTAACATGGGGTTTTCATGAGAAGACTTCTTATGATGTCTAGCTGGGCGTAAATGAAAATAATGCTAAGATGACACCTAGTATGTTGACCATGTTGAAAATCTTTTTACTCCTCTTGAACAGATTATCATATAGAAATGAGTTTTTCACCAAAACACTTATGAAGTCTAGTTTGTCCTAAATGAAAATGGTGCTGATTTGACAGCTAATATGGCCACTATGGTGACCATCTTAAAAATCTTGTTATTGCTAGTTCTTCCTAATGATGGTAATATAAACATGGAGTTTTCACTAAAAGACTTCTTATGATGTCTAGTTGGTCGTAAATGAAAATAGTGCCAATCTGACTTCCAATATGGCTACCATTGTGGCCATCTTTAATTTTTGTTTTTTCTCTGCTCCTTAATGGATGGTCATATCAACATGAAGTTTTCACTGAAAAATTTCTTATGATGTCTAGTAAGTTCTAAATGAAAATGGTGCCCCTTGGACATCCAATATGGCCACTATGTGATAATCGTATTGTTACTCCTGAATGAATGGTCTTGTTGACATGGGGTTTCACAGAAAGACTGCTTAAGACGCCTAGTTGGTCCTATATGAAAATGGTGTTGATCAGACATCCAATATGGCCAGCATGTCAGCCATCTTGAAATTCTTGTTAACACTACTCCTCCTGAATGGATGATCACTTAAAGACTGCTTATAATATCTAGTTGGTCCTAAATGAAAATGTTGCCTCTCAGGCATCCAGTATGAGTTCTTACTATGTCTGGTTGATCCAAAAGGAAAATGGTGGTAATCAGACCTCTAATTTCATGGCCACAGTTACCATCTTGTTATCACTACTTCTCCCGAATTGTTAGTAGCAGTGACATGGGGTTTCACTTAAAGACTTTTTATGATATGTAGTTGCTTCTAAATGAAATGGTACCAATCAGGCCTTCAGTATGGCCATCATGGTAGCGATATTGAAAATCTTGTTATAGCTACTTTTTTGGAACTGATGGTTCTATAAATATCAGACATCCAACATGGTACCATAGTGGCCATCTCAAAAATCTTGTTATCACTACTCCACTTGTGTGAATGGTGGCATTGTCATGGGGTTTCACTAAAATGCTTCTTGCAATGTTTAGTTGGTTCTAAATGAAAATAGTGCAAATTTGACCATCAGCATATCTGCACTTTTGTGAAGGAGTTTTGAAAACCAGATCTAATGTGCACTGTGGTCGAGTCAGAGGTCATTGCATGTTTGTACTTCACTGAGCTTATGAACACAGTCACTTGTATATATACAAGTAAATTTTGACCAGACTTTGCATTTAGTTGAATTCCAATGAACAAGTTGATATTCAGCACTCTGACATTGATTTTAAGGTCAAAGGTCTTGACTTGGGTTTTAGTATACTGGCTTGTGAGCATGACAACACAAACGAGTATCAATGGATTTTTGTTGAACCCAGTTTATTTATATGTCTGATGAATACCTAGGATGATGCCACTTAAATAACTTTTTTCGCACCACAAATATTAATTATAGAATTGACCAAACTTAGCATGTGGGTATATCTTGACATTGTTTAAGACAAGTTTAGTGATTTTCTGTCCATGATATTAGGTTCAAGGTTCAAGACCATGACAAAGATGCAGGTTTTCTGGATTTTGCTTCATTTCCAGCTTTTCAACGTCACCTGCTGGTTTTCGGAATTTTCAGAATTTTCTTTTATTATCTGGATGAATTCCATTTATTGTTCTCTGCATTCAGGTTTTACATTAGACATAACCATTATAATTGCAGCATTTGTAAGCTACATTTTGATTGGTCCATCCAAAAAATGACTGGCAGTTTTGACTGGTTTCAACCAATGAAAAGCAGCATAGTAGTACTTGTCGTGTGTATGTGTCATGGCATATTGGAGAAATCATGATCATGTTTTTAATAATTTAAAAAATTAGTGTGTTAGATCACAGTGCAGACATCAGATCTCTTGAATTGGGAGTAAGAAACAAGTTTAAGTGGTAATGGCTGCAGGAAAAGGACTTAAATGGGTGTTTATGTCAGACTACATTCGAAAAATAAACATCCCAGGATGCATGATGTGTGCCATATGCAATGACAAGATTAAGTATGGGTCATCAGGAAAAAAAAAATAGTACAAACATTATAGGTCAGATAATTAGAAATCTTGTTCAAAAAAATTACTTGTGAGGCAAAAGAAAAAGAGATTCTGATCAAATGCAACAGTGCTATGTTTCAAGGTAAAGCCACAATATATAGAACATGTTTAATTGCAAATTAGTTCTTTATTTTGCCTATATTGCTACTAAATATTTTAATTTTAATTTCAGTCAATAGTTTTATATTTGTAATTTGTAGTAAGCTAACAAGCATCAAATCCTGCAGTAAGTAAAATATTTTCCCCTCAAAATTAGTTTGTCAGTAATCTCTGAAAACAAGCCAGGAAATTGCTACTATCACTCTCAGATCATCTAGACCAGAGGTGTCAATCATATGGCCCGCCAGACTCATTATTTATTATTATTATTTATTATTTATTATTATTATTTATATCAAATCTGTCCTGCCTTAACAAACGAGTTTGACACCCCTGATCTAGACCCAAATAGCTTCTGGGGGTCTAGGTGGCCTCCAAACCCCTGGCTTGTTGGGGGCTGTGATCATCTTTCAGGACACATGCATTTCCGAAGAAAGCATTTTTGTTTCTCAAGAATATCAGAGATAGTTTCAGTGTTCAGCTGTTAAAGGAATAAAAGAACAGAAAAAATGGTCTTATTTTGGATTCAAGAATTTATTTTCTCAGCCAGTAGAGTGTCAGTCCCTTCAGGAGACTCTTGTATTATCATTGCCTTAGACAGGTTCTATAATAAGTGAGATCTACTTATATTAAAATGAAATGATCTTGCATGTGATTGGCCAAGCTTGTTAACTCTCTAGATCTTGAGACTATATTTATCATCAAATTTCACTAATACTTGGCAAAAATAGGTGGAGGGGTAGTAATAACTGAGAAAAACATGGGGGTAATGCTGCAGACTTATAGTTTTAGATATGAATTAAAAAGAAGATTTAGAATCAACCAGTAGTAATTACAGTTCAACAGTTTATTGTGTTCAGATAGTTCATGCAACTTAGGGCATTGGACTTTGTAATTAGATCGGACATTAAAAATTTGGGCCAGTGCCTTATACAATTTGGAATCTGAAGAAATTTATTGTGCAAAATCTGTGAAAGTATAATTGAAAGATCTGGAGTTAAGAAGAAGGCATGTAAGCACCTGTAACATGATCGTCATATAAGTATGTATATCAGTTACATACATTACTCAAGTGTAGGTAACATTTTGAGTGTTAATGCTTAAGTCAGTATAATCTTACTTACTTGAACCCTTCCCGCACACAAGCACATTTTGAATGATCCTAACTCATTTCAGTGCAAGCACACTTTGATGCCACTACCACATTTCATTGTAATCTTGTTTGGATACCTCTGCCATGCCTTGATCAATACAAGGACTTCCGGATGCCCCAGATAAACAACCACCATTTGCATGGTCAATTCATAGCACCACCTGATGAGAATATCCCATCTAGTAAAACCGGTTTCTTGGAAGTTCCTATAATATTATAGCACTTGCTGGTGCACTACATGAACCAGAGATATGAGGACATTGGAAATTGTCCAGAGATATGAGGATATTGGAAATTGTCCAAGAAAGAAATGACTGGCACTAAGATCATTTCGAGTCATGGAATCCTGACTATCAGATTGATTTTTGGTCATGAAATCCTGACTATCAGATCTATTTTTGGTCATGGAATCCTGACTATCAGATCGATTTTTGAGGATTAAATTTATCTCAAGACCTTGTCAGAAATCCTGAGAAACTGGTTAATAAATAAAAAGAACAACAAGCCGAAATAGCTTACACATTAATGACAATAATTGCTGATTTTGAAGTTCAACATTGACTGGAATCTGTAGAACACTAACCTGGTACTCCCCACTTCATATACAAGTAAGCAAGAATGTTGCTGTTTATTATTTTATACTTTAGACAGAAACAATAAACACTAAATATTGAATTTGAAAGCTTTAAATCTGCATATATCAATGTGCAGTTTTCCCCAGCCAGTCATATTGGAATATTGTCAGCTGGGGCATGCTGTTCTATTTATAACAAATTGTACAATGTAGCAAGAGACATGTATACTGGGCTGTAGTTAAGTGGTAGGTTTTGTGAGAGAAAGGGTTAATTTTAAATTAAAAGTGTTTAAAAATGTATTCCTTAGATTAAGTTACTAGGTTTCTTCATTGTAAGTTGCTTGTTTTGTCTGTATATCTGCTTCTTTTTGTGTAACTAACCTATCATATATACTTGCTTATAAGTCAAGTCCAATTGCAAACCTCACAGACCCAGATCTGCCATTACATAATGTACCAGCAGATCTGTGTCTATGCAGTTTGTTAGGAGTAACCAGTAGAACAAACAATATAGACCCTGATCTGCTGGCACATTATGCAATGGAAGATCAGGGTCTGTGTTTGCAGTTGGACTTGATTTATAAGTGAGTATATACAATATGTATGTCTTGCATTCAGTCCCACTGGGCCCGCCGACACGGTGAACCTGTCTCTAGGAAAGTGCTGATGATTCTGCTGCAGAATGTAACAGAGATTCTGATCAGAGCTACCTGGGACACACCAGCCGAGACCGCAAGGTAACTGGTTACTGGTGTTGAAAATTGGTCAGAATTTTGTGGTGATGTAATCATTGGTTTTACAAAACCAAATGATCGATCATTGATCGATTAATTGACTGATAGTTCACTTTATCAATGTATTACATTTTTACAATATTAATAAGCCAATTAAACTCCAAAATATTCATTAAAAGTTTAGGATAATTGTATATAGCAATATATTGAGAGATTCTCATTCCTTAAAAACATAATTACTGTTGTGTAATTGATAATGTCATGATTGATTTGTCAGTCAAATGCTGACAAAAACCAACGATGGACTAAATGATCATTTGCACATCACTGTTTACTTTGTATTGCTTCACTACAGGATGTCCACTTAAGATATAGGAACAGTCTTAAAATGTAGGATTTTCAGGGGCAAACAACCTACAGCTTCAGGAAATAGCAATATTTTTTGGGCCTTTTAAAGTCCAATTTGATTAAGTTAAACTTTCTGATGATCAGTGCTGAGCAAATCCCATAATCAGATATCTCGGACAAGTGAAATTCGTGGCCAGGCTTGTGAAACTTTCTATGGGGCATGTCTGGGACAAGTCAGTTTGGTCAACGTGATAAAGTTGGACAACAACACATTACTGGGACTGATTCACAGCTAGCATATAAAATAATCTTTCTTGGATAAGTCACTTTTTTCATAACAAAATTACATATAATTTAGTAAATGCGAGTATTTTTCAATAAAAGTTAACAGTAGTCCAGTCTACTGCCACCAGCACTCAAAAGAGCACCTGCTAACATGTACACAGTGACTCTGTCATTAAAAGCTGATGGTTTCCTACCTTATATGTGACCAAGTAAATAGACATTGCAAATAGAAGACACCAAACTCCTTGATGTGTGGTAATACTGCTTTACCTGAAAATACTTCATTTAAAAGCTTGAAAAGCCATAGAAACTAAAGAAGATACTGCATGTGCAGATGAAATAAACTATTGTTGTTTGTGCTAAAAGTAGCCTAGCATTGTAAAATGTATTCTGTAGCATCTTACAAAGTCTTTAGAAGTTAGGAAATTTATTGGAGAATTTGTTTGATAATGGATCAACCAATGCATTAATTGTAAAGCCATTACAACATTAAAAAAATACAATATCACCAATAATAGTAATATTTATTCAGTCCAGATATTGGTAGAAAAATTGTAAATTTATACATGCTATACAGTCAGAATTTTTTATGAGTTGTTAAAATATGATATTTTTATCTGGAATTCTTTAGTTTTACAAATTAGCTTCAAAATGTCACCACAAAACGTAGAAAAAAGGGATAGAATATTTCTGTAAATTCATTGTTTTGTAAAGTTAAGCAAAAGCAAAGTAACTCACAATAACAACTGTCTGTATTTTCTGTGTTACTTAAAAGCAATGATTAGTGATAATTTCTACAGGGTAAGTGAACTTTCATAAGTCACTTGTCGCAGACAAGTGAATTAAAATTAAATTTGCTCATCCCTTGTGTCTTTTATATCTAATATGAAATGTAGTGTTTGTTATATCATATTATAAAATTAATAATTGTTTGCTTATCTCATACTGATAAAAAGTGTCTGAAGCAGTGGAAAGATATATGTTTGTGAATATAAAAAAGCTGCGATATTCAAATTGGTTACATTTCTGAGCATTTGCCTAGTAGTCTGCAAAAATATAATTTCAACTTCAAGTCCACTAAAGCCAATGGAAAAAATATGCTGGAGTGGTTAACACTGTCACTTGTATGGAAGATAAATGCACAGCTTGCATATCATAACTTTTCTTTCCTCAGTCCGCATGTGGCAATGTCAGGTTTGTCTTTGCAATTTCCTGAACACTACATTTTCCTGTGGCAGACAAAATCTTGGGATGTAAATAAGTATGTATGAAAATTTCCTTGAATGTTAATTATCTGAACTACCAGTGATATACTAGAGTTTATAGTTAGGTATACTGAAACAACTTAATACAGCATATTCATAATTGTGTTTGAGTTTTCCATAATTTTGTATATTGTTTTCCAGTTTAACTCGGGTGAGGTTACAATTGGCCAAACCATCCAACATTAGTGTTGGGCCTCCTGCTCTGGGAGTGGAGATGTGTGAGTGCTCTACACAGTATTCAAGACTTTCATGTCAGGTGCGTGAAATTTTAGTAGATTGTACCAGCAAATTATTATTATTATTATTATTATTATTATCATCATCATCATAATCATCATCATTGACACTTACTGCACTTTCTTGTTTCTTGTATAGTTCATTCAGAGCTTAATTTTCATTACTCTATAAAAATACAATATAAAGAAATATAAAAAATATATCTGATACAAACCCACCAAAAATTTTAATTTAATCAACTGTTGGATAATGCTGTTTAACTTTGTGTAATTATAAATAAGACATCACATCCATAGAGTTGAATTAGAACAATAGGCAGATAAATGGAAGTTGAATAAATGAAACTTGACTGTATATCTGTTTTTGTGTTTTTTAGGATCCAGCTGAGGGATATTATAGAGTCCCAGACCCAGGTGGTATACACTTTACTGACCTGATAGGAATTATTGGGGATGTGGCACTCTGTGCTTGTAACCAACATAGCAAGTTCTGTGACCGTAAAACTGGCATCTGTCAGGTAATTATCTTCATCTTGATAAAAGCATTTAGACTAATGTCCAATTCCTTCTGCAACATGCTCGCTCTACCCTTTTGAACTTGGGGTCAAGGTCATATGTTTAACAGCAATGCTTTTATCATAGGCATGAGATTTGTTGCTTACCAAGTTACATGTTCTATCTCAAAGGTCAAAATTACAGGTTGACAAATTTTTTTTTTCTTTGTTTTGTTCTGTATCACAATACCATTTGAGATAGATGGAGCTAAAGGCACACACATAGTGTCATTGTTGCCCATCATATTGTGTGTCTTATACTCAAGGTCATGGTTTGAGTTTACACACTTGGTGTCACAAGATGACATATTGCTCATCATATTTTGTGTCTTACACTCAAGGTCATGGGTTGAGTTTACACACTTTGGTGTCACAAGAGGACATGTTGGTCATCATATTTTTTGTCTCACTATCAAAGTCATGGGTTGGAGTTTACTTTTTGTAAAATTCAAGTTTGAGATGAAATAGTAGAACATTGTGTATCTAATATCTAGACAGTGTTTTGCCGATCACGTTCATAATACTGCCTTTAACCCATTGTAGACAGGATACGATTCCGGTGTTATGTTCACTACATTCTGTCTAAAACTTTGCAGAAGTGAGCATTGTCGTTATTTTATGTGTACTCTTTTGAAAAGAAGGAAATAAGGAGGTACACAAAAGCATGAGTTTAAAAAACACACAAACTGGTACAAATTCCATTTGATAATTGAGTTTTAACATGCGGAGATCAAAATGGCGGTCAGTACTGAAGAGGCAAGGATGGCAGTGATTTGCTTGCAGAATTAGTTGAAAATATAAACAGTTTCATGTGGAAAATTGATATTTTAGGCAGTAACTGATTATTAAAACTCATGAAAGTACGAAAATACTTAAGCCAAAAAATGTGCATAATTCTGAAACTTAAAATAAAATTTGTTTTGATATTGATTCCTTTGCTGTGACATATGCTATTTAGCATGTAGCCTAATTATGTGGTCATACCTGCTAATAACACAGTGTGGACTAGGGCACAGCCATTATATTTTAAAGGTGGAGCAGGATATCTCTTGTGTCCAACCATTTTGTTCACAAATATGGAAATATTTATTTTATATTATTTTCATTTAGGTAAAATCTGTTACTACTGTATGTCTCCTCTGATCAGATTTGCTCTGCTAGTATTTTTTGTAGGACAACCTATTGCAGATATTTGAATCACGTGTTATCTGGACTATCTCCCAAAAATGAAATGGTTGTCTCTAGTATGTTCTAGAAACATTGTTGAAGCTGCAAATCAGTGAAACACTTCATTATTATACTATTTTTAATAACTGCTCATTGATATGATGCTTACTGTGGCAGTGAGTTATATTTTCCCTAGATACCAATATATGATGTAGCTGAAGTTGGAAATGTTGAGAAAGATTACAAGTTATTGTCTGCCAGAAAGCAATGAAAAGTACACATTATCAGGCTCAGATGATTTAGAAGCTGGTGAAGAGCAAAATAAATATCAAAGTTTTGATCAGTCAGGTTTTGTTAGTACCATGGGTGAGGTGAACACAATCTGCCCAAAACCATCACATGAAGCATTAGGCCTGATTACAACCATGCTGAAGCAGAACTGAAAGTGCTTGACAGACATTTTAGAGTACTTGTAGACAATGCTGGCTGTGTCATAGACAATTCTTTGAGTTAATGGAATGATGTGAAATGATATGTTTCAAGAAACCATCACTTTAGACCAGTTCATCCACTAGAATTTCAGCTGTACATGTAGTTTTTAATTCATTCAGATTAAATATAAAAGTTACAGTCGAAACTGATGGAAAAATAATGCCTTCTTATTCCAAAATTCCTGAACTAGTTCAGTTAATAACAGTAACTGGTAAAACAATTGCCACCAGAAATAAGATTTTGCAAGTTGATTTTTGTCATCACCACAAGAAAAATGCACATTGTAAAATATGAAGTTAAATTCTATCCTTGTCAAGGTACTGTATATACTTGCGTATAATCCGGGTCCAAATGCAAACAACATAGACCCTGATCTGCCATCGCTTATTGCACTGGCAGATTAGGGTCTATGTTGTTTGTTCTACTGATTAGTCCTTACAAACTGCAAAGACCCAAATCTAACATTGCATTATGTGATAGCAGATCTGGGTCTATGCAGTTTGCAGTTGGTATAAGATTATATGCAAGTATATATGGTAAATATCCAATTCAGTAATCTTGCCACTGGAGTTTAATTAGATTACAAATCAGAAGTGAAAAGCCTGAGATGATCAATTATAGACCGATTCATCTGAGGTAAAAACCCAATCATGTACTTAGAATTGAAGAAAATGATACCATTAATGTAACACCAGACTTGAAATAGCCACCCACATTTGTCGAACATCCCAAATGCAATGGTACAAGAGGTTACCACCAGCCTCCTGCCCTGACCTTTTGTGATACTATTATCATGATGAAATTAGAGCATGCAAATGCATTATCACAAGAAGGTTTATTATTTTACCATATTCAGGGTCATACTCTTTAAAGACTAGATAACTGATTAATATTGTAGATATTGAGATTGGCAACAATCATTGACTGATGTTTATGACAACAATTGATAGAGATCATACATTTTGAATAAACGTCTATCCTTTTAAATTTACCGTATATACTCATGTGTAGGCTGATACCAACTGCAAACTGCATAGACACTGATCTGCTGGCGCATTATGCGATGGCAGATCAGGGTCTATGTTGTTTACATTTGGACCAGGATTATGGGCGAGTATATACGGTACTCTTTATCAAACATTCATTTCTATGTTCTACCTTTGTAACTAGCACTGATCCGTGTAATATATTTGTTTTGGAGAGGAGATGGCATTTGCCACATGTCTGTGTCATGTATTTTCTCTTGTCTTTAAGGACTGTAAACACAACACAACTGGGCCACACTGTGAAAAGTGTGTCCCTGGTTTCTATGGTGACCCAGCTCAGGGAACTCCAGTTGACTGTCAGCCCTGTGCTTGTCCTCTGGAAATACCATCCAACAAGTAAGTCACTATGGGTACCAGTCAAAAGTAGCATTACAGAATTGAATTGTTAGGTTTGTCATTGAAAACAAAAGATTATTTAATGTAAACCATCAAACACTAAAGTAATCTATTGGAACAATATTCATCTTGATATAGCAAAATTGTATCAATTCAGATTAGAAGTGTACATTGTTTAAATCTATGATACAGATAGTTAAACTGAATAAAATGACACAGTCATACCACAACATATTGAAAATCATCCAATTTAAAAATTCATATTCCTAATTGTATTCTTAATATGTTTTTCTGGAAGGTTTCAATCTAGGATTCATTGATATCAGGCCAGGGACCCCCAGATATTTTCTACAGTTAGAATAAAGGGACAAAAGAAACAGTCTTTATTTTGAATTTCTTTGAAATTCTTTGCAGCCATTAGAGTGTCAGTCCCTTTGAGAGACTCTTATTTTAATTTCATGTATATGCATTCTTTTCATGTTTTAGTAATTTTACACTGTGGAATGTATAATATTTGTTGTAAATATATATTTTTTTCCTTCATTTGACTCAATTCTGTTCCAGTAAAATATATTTGGGACCCAGGAAACAGACTTGTAATGTGTTGTGGTCGCCCATAGATGCAGTGTAGAATTCTGTATCATTTTCATATGAACTCGTAGAGTAATTAGAGTACCCTGGCATATATTTTGTAAAAGGTGCCTTCCATGGGTACCATATTTGTTTATATGGAACAGCCTTAAGTCGTTTTGTAACATCATCAAAGCTGAAAGGAGCTATCCGGCATTTAATTCACAGTAAAAGCTGAGGATGTGATGGATTGCCTATGAAAAATGTTAGGCCTGATGTAGAGAAGTCAACAGTTTCTCTAAGTTTTATATAAAATCAAATTCTTACAGAAGGTGCTTTACTCTAATGCCAGCCAGTATGCTGCTGTCATTATTCACTGTTGATGTGTTATGTTCTGACAAAGTGTTATGAATAGCAACCTGAATTCCTTGTACAAAACAAATATCTACGGACATGTAAATAAGAATCACTTCATTTGACTGAACCTATACTGTTATAATTTTGAAATTTCAACATTTTTTTTGCGGAGAGCACAAATTTTGACTTTAACAACATTATCTTAACATTTTCGTAGCAAGCCATAATGCCTGTGCTGCTGACTTGATTACCACTGACTGATTTCTTTTCAAAAGTTCATTTTATTTGGTTCTGATGGTGGACAGGATGAAGGCAGGGAAGCCTCTTTTGGGGCAATTTCACGTGAATAGTACCAATCTGATTTATTAATTTAATCATTTTTCGGTGAAAAAGTTGTATACATGTTTGCGAATCACCTCTTGTATAGACATTTGTTTGCATGTGGTGCAACTGGTTATCATTTATAATGTGCGATAAATATGAAGTAGTAGTTTATAATGTGCCATTAAATAGGAAGTAGTCAGATCTTGTTCAAACTGGCCAGAGTGACCTTTCCATGTTATGATTCACTTCAACATTGATTCATTACAAAAGCTATGTCATGTGATCCTTGTCAATGTCCATCTACTTTTATTGGTAGTCTAATGATAGATGGTACATTGATTATTGGTAGTCTAATGATAGATGGTACATTGATTATTGGTAGTCTAATGATAGATGGTACATTGATTCATTACAAAAGCTAGTCTAATGATAGATGGTACATTGATTATTGGTAGTCTAATGATAGATGGTACATTGATTCATTACAAAAGCTAGTCTAATGATAGATGGTACATTGATTATTGGTAGTCTAATGATGTTACATTGATTATTGGTAGTCTAATGATAGATGGTACATTGATTATTGGTAGTCTAATGATAGATGGTACATTGATTCATTACAAAAGCTATGTCATGTGAGCTTTGTCAATTTCATCTACTTTTATTGGTTGTATACTGATAGATGGTTATTATAATTTATTATTTTCACCAGGAAAAAGATTGTAAATGAATTTTTAATTTTCCAGTTTTAGCCCTACTTGTGAGAGGACATTTTCTGGTCTGATATGTACACAGTGTAAGAAGGGTTATGAAGGAAACAGATGTCAATAGTAAGTCTGTCAGTATGCATACTGTATATACTTGTGAGAGGACATTTTCTGGTCTGATATGTACACAGTGTAAGAAGGGTTATGAAGGAAACAGATGTCAATAGTAAGTCTGTCAGTATGCATGCTGTATATACTTGTGAGAGGACATTTTCTGGTCTGATATGTACACAGTGTAAGAAGGGTTATGAAGGAAACAGATGTCAATAGTAAGTCTGTCAGTATGCATACTGTATATACTTGTGAGAGGACATTTTCTGGTCTGATATGTACACAGTGTAAGAAGGGTTATGAAGGAAACAGATGTCAATAGTAAGTCTGTCAGTATGCATACTGTATATACTTGCATAAAATCCAATACCAACTGTAAATTGCATAGACCCAGATCTGCTGTCACATAATGTGCTGGCAGATCGGGGTCTATGCAGTTTGTAAGGACTAATCAGTAGAACAAACAACATAGACCCTGATCTGCTGGCACATTATGCGACGACAGATCAGGGCCTATGTTGTTTGCATTTGGACATGACTTATATGCGAGTATATAAGGTAATGTGTTATTAACTGTGAGTAAGGTAGATCCAAGTTTTATGATATTTATTCTCTGTATGATTATGTATGACCAGCATAGATCCTGATCTGCTGATGCATTATGGGATGTCAGATTGTGATCGCTGATGCATTATGGAATGTCAGATTGTAATCTGCTGATGCATTATGGAATGTCAGATCGTGATCGCTGATGCATTATGGAATGTCAGATCGTGATCTGCTGATGCATTATGGAATGTCACATCATGATCGCTGATGCATTATGGAATGTCAGATCATGATCTGCTGATGCATTATGGAATGTAAGATCGTGATTGCTCTCTTTGCAGTTGTGTGGATGTTCTAAAGAGTTAAATACAGTACTCAAATCTTGGAATTTTTGAGAGAATGCAGTCTATATAAAAAAATTAGACCCTGTATTTTAAGGATTTTATATTTTTTGTCTTTATCTTTTATTTTATTAGCCTTTTACATTGTTTTAACATCTTTACCTTTTATTTTTTTCTTATATCTCATGTTTACATTTATTTGGAAGGTTAATCTTCCTAAAGTATGTTTTTTCACAAGTCTTTAGCATTACATTTTCAGAACTTACCTTTTAACTGGCACTGTATAGCCAGTATTGTGCTGACATGCTGTTAAACCCTATATATACATGAATCTAAACTCATCTATCTTACATTTTCATAATGGATGCTTCTGTCTTTTGTGTGTTTATGTTGAGAAATTTCTCAAAGTTTATATTTAAATATTACAAAATAAGCAACAGCAACACATCAAATCTATGACCGGTTTCACTTTGTTGCTTCATCAGACTGAATTTCATATTATTGTTTATGTCATAACATCTATGACCGGTTTCACTTTGTTGCTTCATCAGACTGAATTTCATATTATTGTTTATGTCATAACATCTATGACCGGTTTCACTTTGTTGCTTCATCAGACTGAATTTCATATTATTGTTTATGTCATAACATCTATGACCGGTTTCACTTTGTTGCTTCATCAGACTGAATTCATATTATTGTTTATGTCATTGAATACATTTGGTTTCTAAGAGATTAACATTATAAAAAAAGAGGACATAAGCAATTTGACATCATAGCTTGAATCATTCGGAGACATTCTAGCTATGGTATTAAATGCATAAATAGCATGGAAAAATGACATATTAAAAGATACATAAAACTTGATCATTAAGATACATATATCTCTATTGATATCTATAACAGTTTATAGGTAGAAGAAGAACATAAACTGGCTGGACATATAGTCAAACATTTCCATAGATGTTTTATAATTAAGTCTCCTTAATCCTTTTTGCATGAGTATTCCTTTGATATAATGACAGGAATGGAAACAATTCAATGAATTTGAATCAATCATATGGTTGGAGTCACACTAATGAAACTACAGTGTACTTGTTTGAAGTGATTATAAACTTGTGTGATGAATATTGTGTAGTAGTAAAGATTGATACAGAAAAAATTATGGAGTAAAAAACAAGAAATCAATATTTTAATTATATTTCTTTTTTTAGGTGCATGAAATTTAATTTCAACACATACAGTGTAGTCATTTGGTTATTTGTTTTGTGTCACAGTTGTGCCCCAGGATACTTTGGAAATCCCCAGGTGGTGGGAGGAAGCTGTAAGCCCTGTAACTGTAATAAAGAGGGGTCATTGGACACAAGCTGTGATCTGTCTGGGCAGTGTGTATGTCTCCCAGGCATTAGTGGAAAGAGATGTGACCACTGTCAGCCACGACATGCCGTGGAGGCAGGGCGATGTATTTGTAAGCAGATGCACACACACATGCACACAAACAATAATGATGCTTACTATTGTCATATTTCTCAGTTTAAGCTGTATCTAACACTATATTGAAAACAGTTAACCCAGATATTTGTATGCCCCACCACGACAGTGGTAGGAATATATAGAGTCATACCTTGCCCATCTGTCCATCCACCATGTTCATTAAAGTTTGTGTTAGATCATTTCAGGCACTGTGTTGGAGCATCTGTGTTCCATGAACACATTTCAGGCTTCTCTGTTTTTAGCAGGGAAACATGGGTATGTTCGTGTTTGCCTGTTTTTAACAGGTAAATATCGGTATGTTGGTGTTTGCCTGTTTTTCGCAGGTAAGCATAGATATGTAGGTGTTGCCTGTTTTTAGCAGGTAAATATAGGCATGTTGGTGCCACATCTAGTTGGCTGTATTTGTTATTCTTATGGCTATATCATGCTGAAGAAATGGGAGCTAAGTGCCTTTCTCAAGGACACTCGGAGGCAACTAACCCAGACTGGTCTGGGCAAGTATTGAACCCATGACCCTTGGATTAGGAGTCAAGTGCTCTACCAACACAGCTATCTTGGCTCCCTACTTGTTATGGAAATCTGTCTGAGTAAAAGCCCCAAATAAAGATTTTTACAAGTACTGTAAAAACTGTGCCATCAAAAGTTTCCAGATTGACTGGAGTTTGATTATTCAGAATTTTTGCTGGGAAAGATGAAAGTTATTATTAGAAATAGTATAGTGGATGATCTGTTCAAAAAATTTCTATAGTTAAAAAAACTAATAATTGTTTTTGTGAAAATATTTGATGCATAAAAGTTTATTAACACTACAGTGAATCATAAAACAGGGTTTGTTAAAAATTCAATGCTTGGTACATATAAAACACAGGATTATATTTAAAGAAAATCAACGCAGTAGTCTTTTTCAAAGGTTGAACATTAAATTTTCTCCCTGCATGTAGTATTCAAAATACAAAGGAATGACTTGAGTTTTAACCAGCTTGAACTTTAATTTATATATGATAATTTATGAAAGTGTTGCTAAACTTTTTGGGCATAGTGTAGTTAAAATTAGGCCATTAACATAACCTATACATACTTGTGTATAAGCCGATTCCAACTTCAAACTGCATAGACCCAGATCTGCCATCACATAATGCACCTGCAGATCTAGGTCTAGGCAGTTTATAAGGACTGACCAGTAGAACAAACAACATAGACCCTGATCTGCCGGCGCATTATGCGACGGCAGATCAGGGTCAATGTTGTTTGCATTTGGACCTGGCTTATACGCGAGTATATACAGTATTTACAATGCTAATAAACCAAAGCAAAATTTTCAAGCCAATACTTGAAAAAAGATAGTCCCAATTTGTGCAGTAGTATAATTGACACTCTTGTTTAACTAGAACTCTTGTTATACATGGCTTGCATGATTTATCTCATCAGTTTCTTATGGTGATTTTTTTAATAATAAGTTATCAATAAATGGCAGAAACCCATCTTTTTATATTAAACATTAAGTGTAAAAACACATTATAACATCACTTATGTTGATGTCATAAAGGGAAAAGGCATATTGTCTAAGACATAAAATGGCATAAAGGGGTAAGGCATATTACAGTGGTCCCCCTCTTATAAGGCCACCCCTTTTGCAGCAGGAAAGTGGCCTTATAAGAGATGTGGCCTTTCTAAAAGGGGATCACACAGTTGTGAGTAATAACTACATATAAAGTATAAATGGTGTTACTAATTTTTATAAATTTAATATTTTCATTTAAAAATCACAGGAATATTATCTGGTTATGGACTTAAGGTGATAATACTAATATTAATGTTATTTTTTAAAAATAAAATATGAATAATCATGAATCGTGGTGCAAAACCACCTTGTCAGTAAATTCTGGGCACAAACATTTGGTTGTAACTATCTCTATGTTAGTCAATTCCGTCTTCCCACTAACTGCAGTTGAATGTATATTGACGATGTTTATTTTAATTTTTCTGACATAAAATTTCTCAGTAGTGATCAAAGGACTCTCCCTCTTTTTGTTTAATCTAATTGCTTTCACTTTTTGTTCTAAACTGAGAATGTCTGACGACATTTTGCGACAACTTATTCCTTCATGGGTAATATGTAGTTATCACACAAGATGTACAGTGTTTACAAAGGAAGTGAGTTTGTCACGTGATCGACTCCCCCCCCCCCCTTCAGTCTGTTACCCGGTTAAGTACATTTCATAATCTACGAGAGGGAAGCCAGAAAGGCTAACATACCATTTTACTATCTGGTGACCAGATGTCACGCTAACATGAGCTGAACAATATTGTGCCTCTCAGCAGTTAGCTTTTGTCATCTTGATAATTATCGGTGGTAATAATAGCCAGTAATTATCAAAGTGACAAAAGCTAACATCTAAGGAACACATGGCAGTAAGGCTAATTGGATTACTTACCTCTTTGTATGGATTTAAGTTACTTTATTGGCATGTTGGAACAAATGTCAATGTGTTGAGTTGAGAAATTAACAAATATTAGCGAGATTTTAATCTGTAAACAACCATTATGTGGCCGCTCGCGAGGGGTAAATTTGACCGTTTTTGCACTAAAATGCTGGTCGCGTTAGAGGGGTGGCTGTCCTTCAGGGGTACTTTTGAACACAAACTCGTCGGTGCCAAGGGATTGTGGCCGTATAAAGCGGGTGACCACTGGTCAGTGGGAACGTTCAAGAGGGGGACCACTGTATCTAAGACATGATGTCATAAACGGGAAAGGCATATTGTCTAAGACAAAATGGCATAAAGGGCAAAGGCTATTGTGTAAGTCACAATATCATAAAGGTGAAAGGCATATGGTCTATGGCATATGATGTTGTAAAGGTGACAGGCATATTGTCTAAGGCATGTCATAAAGGTTAAAGGCATATTGTCTAAGGCATGTGATGTCATAAAGATGAAAGGCATATTGTATAAGGCATGTGATGTCATAAAGATGAAAGGCATATTGTCTAAGGCATATATGATGTCATAAAGGAGAAAGGCATATGACCTAAGGCATATGATGTCATAAAGGTGAAAGGCATATTGTCCAAGACACATCATAAAGATGAAAGGCATATTGTCTAAGACATGTCATAAAGATGAAAGGCATATTGTCTAAGACATGTCATAAAGATGAAAGGCATATTGTCTAAGGCATGTGATGTCATAAAGATGAAAGGCATATTGTCTAAGGCATGTGATGTCATAAAGATGAAAGGCATATTGTCTAAGACATGTCATAAAGATGAAAGGCATATTGTCTAAGACATGTCATAAAGATGAAAGGCATATTGTCTAAGACATGTCATAAAGATGAAAGGCATATTGTCCAAGACACATCATAAAGATGAAAGGCATATTGTCTAAGACATGTCATAAAGATGAAAGGCATATTGTCTAAGACATGTCATAAAGATGAAAGGCATATTGTCTAAGGCATGTGATGTCATAAAGATGAAAGGTATATTGTCTAAGGCATGTGATGTCATAAAGATGAAAGGCATATTGTCTAAGACATGTCATAAAGATGAAAGGCATATTGTCTAAGACATGTCATAAAGATGAAAGGCATATTGTCTAAGACATGTCATAAAGATGAAAGGCATATTGTCTAAGACATGTCATAAAGATGAAAGGCATATTGTCTAAGACATGTCATAAAGATGAAAGGCATATTGTCTAAGACATGTCATAAAGATGAAAGGCATATTGTCTAAGGCATATGATGTCATAAATGTCTAAGGCATATGATTTCATAAAGGGGAAAGGTATATTGTATAAGACAGCCAGAGTAATTCATTGTAGTTATGTCATTCAAATTAAACTGTTTTGCTATGAATACTGGTAAGTAAATTTGTTCATGTGATAGAATTTTACATTTTTGCTCTTTGCATGTAAAGTTTATGAAATAGAAAACAAAAACAAAATTGTTTCATAAATTTATTATAAAATGTACACATGTCAGATCCTTTATTTACATTATCATAATATCTTACGCTTTGTTTTTTCATGGCCAGCATGTGACGAGGGCTGTACTGGTTTCCTGATGAAAGATCTGGATGAACTGGAAAACATGACAGCGAGGTTTGACTTCTCCAATGTCAACTTCACACTTCCAATCGGTCGACTGAGGCAAATCGAGAATGAGACTGCACAAATCATGGTAAGACAAGTGGAAACTTGAATATCTACCTGAATAAATGAATAGATGAAACCCCAGAATTAACCATAGGTATTTGTACAATCAAACTAAATTGTATGGACAAGATAGGGAAATCTTATTTCTCCAGGGTCAGAGATTTCTCCAGGATTTTCACACAGAGGGGAATTCTGCCCTCCAGCATTCTCGTAAGGGGAGGGATTTTCTATTTGTAAGTGGGGCAATTTATATATGGGAGCAGTATATGAATAGACCTCTTATAGTATGATTGAACAAACATACATGTAATAAATAATTTTTTATAAAAAAAAAGATAAAAGTTAAGTTGTTTATCTTTATTATAAGCAAAACAGCAGTGATTATGTGTTATGAAAATGGCACTATGTCATATGCATTAGAACTGCATGTAATAGCAGAGACATTACCACTGAATACTGAAAGCTTTATTTCTGCCATTGTACAACCTCACCAAGTGCAGCTGGTAAAATGCTTTTAATAACTAGATAATCAATGAAAGCAACTTGTTGCTCTATTGAAAATAGTCACTCAGTAAGCGCTTAATTATGGAGGTTGATTTGGATGTCAAGCGCATACATGATCAGATTGAGCTTTCTTAAAAATAATGAATGTTACAGGTTTCTGCATACTCGTTGCAAATCGACTGTGATATTTGCATGCTTGCTCATTTTTAAGGGGGGGGGGGAATATATCAGATCAGGGAGTCACATAATCACCTGTCCTGGAGAAAACACTGCAGAGTTAGATTTCATTTTCTCATCCCACGTGACAAAGAAATCTAGCTGATTTTCTAATCTTACTTTTCTTATCTCGGTCCAGTTGTCTCTCATGGTGTCCACTTGCTAGGAACTACTTTTTTTTAGTTTGAATGTGCTAAACTATATTGCAAACATGAAGGATTATTTTAATTTGAATGTGCTAGACTATATTGCAAACATGAAGGGTTATTTTAATTTGAATGCGCTAAACTATATTGCAAACAAGAATTATTTGAATTTGAAATGAATAAATTGGGTGAGAAAAATAATATGCATTGGAGTTTCCAATGAGACAAGGAAGTCCCAGTCGCGGGGTTACATTAATTGTCTCCCCAATCAACAGAGCCTTGCTGGGAGACAAATAATGGAACCCCTTGACTGGGATTTCCTTGTCTCAGTGCAAACCCCAACATATATTCTATTGATCTTGTCTATACACATGAAAAAATTCTTTCTGTCACCCACCAAATGCATTATTTTTTGGCCCACATGTCTGTAGAAAATGGAAAGTTTATGCACAATTCCCACATCACTGTAACATTATATGCATTTATGACAATAGGTGAATTACACAATGGATCACACACAGACTTACCTCCCCTTTGAGTACCGTATAAACTCCTGTATAAACTGATACCAATTGCAAACTGCATAGACCCAGATCTACTGTCGCATAATGTGCTGGCAGATCTGGGTCTATGCAGTTTGTAAGGACTAACGCATAATGCGCCAGCAGATCAGGGTCTATGTTTGCATTTGGACCTGTATTATATGTGAGTAAATACGGTGAGATAGATTAATCTAGCACAGGACAAGGCTTGCCTGCAATACAGCTGGTAAAGCCATGGCTCTACAGAAATTTAGAGTAAGAAATATATGCACAGTTATCGAGGAGATTATATAGAATATGAAATAGTGTTATATATCTCTTTCTTTTTTCTCCAGATGAGACTTCCAGTGATTTTCTATTTATAATACTCACTTTTCATATGTAATGATATAGAAATTGAAGTACTATACAAATTTTAGTGGTAATGGCTATGCATGATTAATAAAACTAAAATATGCCACTTTCAAAAAGCAATTATTTGCATATAATCTTATTCAGTCTGTTTCATTAATTTCATATGCAATGACAACTCGAGTTAGATGATTCTCTATTCATATATAGAAAACTCTGGAGCAGAACAAGCTGGCTGAGATCAGTAATGTGCAAGAACAAATACAGGATGTGGCCAAGGAATCCATCCGAATTCTTAATTGGGTATGATCATTCTACAAGTCATTGTATAAATATTATCAATACATTCATGTACAAAAAATGAATGCAGAACGATCTGGCATTTTATGTGTAAGTGACAGAGTCTTACACTATGTACTGGCAAATACTTGTCACCAAACTTTATTAGTTCCTTCAGTAATTCTGACTTAAAAATTGTTTTATATTGTTACATTGAATATAAGCTTTTGGTCTAAAATCCAATGTACACCGCTCCCTCAATAACTCGCACACAACGGGGTCCAAAAACATAGACCGCACTATAAGCGAGGGCATGAGTTACCGAGGGACCTCAAAAAAATTAAGAAAGGGATGCCATCCCCGCTGGACATCGAGAAAACCGCAGTGGGGGTGGGGGTGGGTAACGGGGCTGTTTAATGGCAGAATACTCGTTTTATAATTACATTGGGAATAATTGTCAATAAAGAGCTTTTTCTAATGTAGTTATTTGCTTTTCTGTATAAATTATCTTTATTTTCAAGATAACGAACCTCTGAAAGATGGTTAACAACATTAGTCCAAGCGGTTTGAACAACACGTGTACGCGATACATTGTGTATTACGTCACTGCTTTTTGTTGTTGTTGATTCATAACTAAACAAGATTCCTTTTTTCAAAAACTATTGACATTTATTTCGTGAAACAACCGTCAACATCAAACCTCGATTTATTTATTGTTCCATTAGTAAAATATGGATGCCGTGATTTCATATCAAGTAACAGTGAAACTTCGTCTCATCCTTGAGGAAATCCCTGAGTAGCATGTTAGAAAGTTCAATACAAACTCTGGAACTCGCTTCTCCGTAATGAACCGCATCTGTAAAACAAAGCTTTTATTCTCCAAGTACTCATTTGGCTTGGTTGCCTTACTATCTTTGATTACATTTGTGAATGAGTAGGCTAATTTAAGGTAGTTTAATTATATTACTTACATAATAATATTTATAACAGTGTTTGATTGATCAATTGAAATGAGTTGACCAGACACACGGCCGTGACCGCTAGCTCTTACGCAGGCAGGATTTGCACGCCTTTTAACTTTTCTGTTATTCCACCCCCTTTGTCTGATTTGATACAAAAGACGTAATTAACGTGATAATACAGAGCAGGTCTGCTATTAACTGAGTGTAACAACATAACATATACTTCCGCAAGTCAGAGATAAAAACAAAAAAAGGTCGGCACATAATTAGATTCTCACGGAAAGGCTCGCGGCGATAGCTGGGTCGGTTGAATTTTAATTTTCACGTTTGGATACAAGAGGGCTTATTGCATTTATGATGATTACACTGAAACCAAATTAAAAGATAGAACTAAAAGACATATTTCACTTGACAAAACTTTTTTAATTGGTATTTATTTTTAAAGTGTTGCCACCAGTAGGCTTTAGTGACGTTTTCATTGATCGAAATTTCGTCAAATATTGTTATTTATAGTGTACTGAGAATGTTGTTTGGAAAGAAAATTGAACAAAATATTTGACTTCTTATTAAAAGTCGAAAATTTGATGATGATGATTCAAATTTCTGGGTACTAACCACTGAACCACTGGTTTTGACGATAAAATGAGCGATATATTAGGGTTTCATTTAAAAAATTTTGATCGCGATTTCTTTCACCTTCAACAAATAGGGTCAATTTTTTGTTATTTTTTTTTTTTTTTTTTTTTTTTTTTTTTTTAACATTTTCTAGTTTAAAAAAAATGGGATCCACGTCTGGTCCGCGTTATAAGCAGGTTTGCGAGTTATCCGGGGGCGAGTTATCGAGGGAGCGGTGTATTTAGGAATACATCACATGAAAGTGAAGATAGGAAACCAGTCTAAAAATGAATATTAGTGCTACTAGTTTATAGCAAGGGTAGTACAATATGACAATAGTATACATTTCAGTGTTGTCTTCTTTGTAATGCAGTCTGAAAAAACAAAGACCTCCACTGCTGATGTGAGAAAGAATTCCTCAGACCTTCTACAGAATGCTGTAAATGTTGAGGACAGAATCAATGAGCTTCAGAAAGATGTACGCGGTATGGTCACTTTCTTCATAAACTTTCATGAGCTGAGATAGAAACAATATGCATGTATATATCATGACATGAGTGATATAAGGAGATGTAAATCTAGCATATATACTCGTGTATAAGCGGGTACCAACTGCAAACTACATAGACCCAGATCTGCCATCACATAATGCACCAGCAGATCTGGGTCTATGCAGCTTGTAAGGACCAATCAGTAGAACAAACAACATAGACCCTGATCTGCCAGCACATTATGTGATGGCAGATCAGGGTCTATGTTGTTTGCTTTTGGGCCTGGATTATATGCGAGTATAGATGGTATGTCATATTTTCTATATTACACTAGTGTTACATATTATCATGATATCACACACACATTATATAAGTATAACATCTTAAGCATCTGAATGTAATTTTAGTCATAGAGTTTAATGTGTTTGAAGATTTGTAGAATAAAACATGAAGATAATCATTCCAGTTGTAAATAGAGTTGGTTTATATTCATTTTGTGTGTATTATATGAAACTTGTTGAATAGATCTAATGTTGTGTTCCTTTTTCCTAAATTCTTTTAATCTCTTGATTTTTATTGCAAATAAAGATATAGGGTGCAGACCACTAATTCTTTTTCTGTAGACACCAGTGTTAACGTTTGAGAAAATAAAACTGTTTTGTGTACTAAATAGCCTAATACACAATATATGTACTTCTTTACTGAAGTTTGTGAGATAAATGTCCCTAAAGCAGGGTACCAGTAAAAGCTACTGTAATCAACGATCTCACACCAGGTAGGCACAGGATAATATTGGCCTGGTGGGAAAAAAATGAAATCATGTAAGTCTGCAGACATAATATATGTAGAAGTTGAAAGCACTTATAAAAGTCTCAGAAAATTCAGAAAGAGAAATGAAACACTGATATTACAGCCAATGACCCAGTCTCAAAGTGTTAAGTGCAGTATCCAGTGTTCCCCCACTTTGAAACTTGTACCCTGCTCAATTAATAATTAGTGGTCCAAGTCCTATTAAAAAAATGCAAATTTACAATAATAAGCCATATTAAAGAATATCTCATTTTCAAACTCTGTGCAATAGCCATCATGTCTCACAGTTTTATAGAAATTGTGGAGCTTCATGCAATTTTTGGCTCCCATTGTAGTTGCCACTTGTAAAATCTACTTCCCAAACAACACTTATTCTGTCCTTTTGCTCAAAATACATCAGCGCCAAGGATTTTGCTTCCAACATAAATATGTTGGTCATCTGTTACAAAGCTAGAAAGCATATGGTATCAATGATGGGAAGTAATGTCTGATTTTTACATTGACCAATTGACAGCATGAAATACTGAAAATTTTGTCATGATTTTGGCAACTATTCCATGGCATTCAAAGAATATTCTTTCTATTGTCAAAATTCAGCATGCCACACGCAGAGGTGTAAACATGGCTTACATTACTGTCAGATATAGGCTTGTACAATGAGCTGTTTAGAAAAGAATGACCACTCTTTGAGCCCACCACTTCTATCTCAAGAAGTCAAATACCACCCCATTTGTAAAACTACACAATTTGTTTTGGCCTAAATGAAGACTGTTGTGTAAGTTGTCCTTATTTCTCAAATGAGCAATCGTTTTATAATATGTAGAAATACTAAAGACATTCCCATATACTGATCCAGTTGTAATAACTTGGAAAGTATGGAGAAAGTGGAATGAAAAATAAGGAAAATATCCATAAAATTAAATTTAAATTGCACGATAAGTTAAACCAACAATTTTGTATTTTGAGCAAATAACTATTGATAACTCTTGCATACTGTTGTGACTTTGATTTATATCTATCTGCTTTGCATATATATAGTCGAAAGTGCAATTTTTCGAGTAAAATTTTCAGTGCAAAATGAGCTATTTTCAACACTTTTATAAATTAATTTGTTTTCAAAAGTATACATGACAATTTTTAAAAAAAAAATGTATGCTTTTGTTTATTTTACTTGACTGTATGCTTGTGTTTTTTTTTTACTTTTATGAGTTTGAGTTTTTGTTGAAAAATTCTATCAGTAATATATCTTCCAATATGTAACACAGTCTTAGGTATCAGTGTTGTAGGCTCAAGATGACTGCAGTTTCATGAAGAAGAAAAAAATCACAGTTTTGCAAAATCGCAACAAAGTGACTTTGTTTACATAAATAGACCAATACAGGCAGTTTAGAACAAGTGTAGTAACACTTGTTCCTGTTTTATCTGGGATGTAATATATGACAGGTACTTTCCCTATAGGGCTGAGACCACAATTGATTTACCGAAGACATCAGTGTTAACGTTTGAGAAATGAAACTATTTTGTGCACTAGATGGCCGCATTCACAGTCCACCTGTATATGTACTTCTTCACTGAAGTTAGTGAAACTTTCTGAATGATCAAAATGAGGTGCTTTGAGGCATTGTTTTTGAAATAAATGTCCCTAAAGCAGGTTACTAGTAAAAGCTACCGTAATCAACAGTCTCACACCAGGTAGGCACTGGATAATTTTGGCCTGCAAAAAAAAAAATCGAAATCAAATAAAAGCGTAGATAGAATCTATGTAAAAGTTGAAAGAATTGATAAAAGTCTCGCAAAGTTCAAAAAGAAAAATTTAACACTGATATTACAGCCAATGGCCCTATATTGAAGTGCCCCCACTTCATGACTGGTACCCTGCTCAGTTAATAATTAGTTGCTTGAGTGAGTTCTATTATCTGTAAAATGCTTTTAACAGGTTCACTTTGATACAGATACCAAGACTGATCATGGAACTACTAATTTGTAAAATAAAATTTTTAATTTGGAGTATCCAGTCTACTAAAAACAATGCAGAATAGCAAATTGAGAACTTTAAAACAAAGGTTGCACATGTTTTATATAGAATTTTATATAGACCTACTGATTGAATGTTTTAAATTTTATTTACAGCAGTAGTTTGGATTGTATTAATAAAGCAGACAATCGGTTCATGTAGATCAAGTATTTTAAGCTTTAGATCTATCTATAATACAACACGTTTAACATAACTTTTTTAAACTGAGTTTCCTATACCTATTATTTCTTTCATTATTAGTTAATTTATTTGAGGAGAGAAGTGTGGAATTTTATATTTTTTGTTATACACAGATATGCTGTCGGCCCTGGAGAAGACAGTAGAGGGTGTGTACTTCAATAGAAGTGGCCTTAACACAACTGCTGCCTTTGAGCAGGCAAAGCGGATTCTGGCTGAAATTAAAGCCAGAAACTTCTCGAATGCCAGAAATACTGCTGAGCTTGAGAAAAAGTAATATATACTCCTATTTAGAGTCCACCTTTTTATAACCAATGTAATGGAAATTAACTTTACTCTGTAAAACTTCTTCATATACTTTTTCACTTTCAGACCGGAATGTCATTATTGAATTCAACATTCATACCTCTAAATTACCATTTTTATCTTGATATCAGTTTTTAAACTCTCAGTATAATTATTCTGTTTTTATCAGAAAATGTTTATATTAATGATGTTATAATTGTAGTGTATGGGAGGTTACTAAATTTACTTGGCTAGTGTACATTATAGTCAAAATTGTAAGTGATGATAGTAAAAGTATTTGACTTCACTGCAAAATTGCAGATTTTTATATAATCATATATATTATGTTATGGCTTTGTCTGCCCATCCATCCATCTGTTAACATTTGCTAGTCAGACCCTTAACTTTGTAATGGTTGAAGAATTTTTCATGAAACTTGCCCCAAGTATTTACATCATGCATAGACAGTATGTTGCACACCATTAGCTAGCCTCCTGCCTCAAGATCAAGGTCACAGCAAGGGAAAACATAATTCTATGACTTGTATCCTTGGTTGGAGTATAACTTTTGAACCACGGAAATATTTTTTTAATGAAAGTTGCATACCATAGCTACACTCCCTGCCTCACGGTCACAGCAATGAAAAATGTAAGTCAGAGACATCTATCCATGTACAAGTATAACTTTTGAACCACTGCTGACATTTTAATGAAATTGTAACCTTTGATATATCTTGACTTGACATTGTCTCACATATTCACAATCTTACCCCCTTTTTCAAGGTCAAAGTCAGAACAATAGATCATGTAAGTCAGTGGCCTGTTTCCTTATCCCCTACAGATATTTTGATGAAACATTACCCAGGTCAATGTCATCCATGTCATACAAACATCAAGTCCCTAGCACCAAAGTTCAGGGTCAATGGTAGGGATAAGGTCACAAGAGTGGTGTATTGTGTGTTGTTTGTACTACTCTTGTTATAGTTTTATATTCACTCTTTAGATAGGTTTAATCTTCAGAGTACTCCTCATTTAACTGAAGATATTTTCAGGAATTGCCATAATTATTATTGAGGGACAATTTTTACTCATTTTAACTTGTCATCAATATATCTTAACTAGAAAATGTAAACTGTGCTTGATACGTTAGGAAAAAATGTATTACTTGATATACCTTAGAAAGAAGCATCGTGTTATTTCTATCCATGTTAATACAAGACTCTAGTACAGTAAAATCTGTACAAATTGCCAAAGAATAAATGATGTCATCTATATATATGTTCTAGCCAATTCAGAGCCAGATTTGCTGATTGGTTACCATGCCAGACTCGTGAATGAAGGGATGCAGGTTTGAAACCTACCATCTGATAAGCCCATGTCAGCTATTTGTGGTGTTTCAATGGGCAAGGCACTTTACTCCAGTTGCCTTGGCGCTAAAAAACCTACTAGTGTTGCTGTGCCATAAAACAGCAAACCAAACTAAAAACTAGCGAATTTATTAAAACTTTTATGTTTCTCCCTTGACAAATGGACACATGTCCTGTCTAAAATCTGACCCTATTTCCATTCTGACAGACACATTTATTATTGTATTTTATCACTGGGATTGTAAGTTCTAGTATCACAAAAAGAATAAATGTGAGATAAGGAACAAAATGGTTCTGAAATTTTAAAACTTTCATTACATTTGAGGTGAATTTATGATGTGGATCTAATGAGGACGATTTTTACATAACAGAGTTGCAGAATTGCTGCTAGAAGGAGTTCGGAACATGAGCTTGCTGATGACAAACACAAGTGGGGTGGAGAGGAAACTGCAGTATGTTGAAGAGGCTTTGATGGATTTGTGGAAAAAATCCAATGACAGTGAGGCAGTGTCTGAAGAAACAAGACAGAAGTTCGATAACATTCGTGATAAAATAAATATGTTGAAGGTATGTTTCAGGTATAAAATACTACTAATTGGGCATTCTCATTTTTTACACAAACTGTCAAGTGTCATTTGTGTTCATCTTTGCACTCATTAAAGACTGGATGGTACTGTTGTTCAAACTTCTCCGAAGATCTTGTTGAATTATTCTCAACACAGAAAACGATTTTTCTGCATCTGCATTGGTGTGAGGGAGTATGAAATATGCCAAGTGATGTTGCCATGTCAATGGATGTTGTATACTCCAGAACGACTATATGGTGTTTGTAGTGTGTCCAAAAAATAAAATACTCTCCCTTGCTGTTGCACTTTACAAAGTCAAACTCCATCCAGGCATTCTGAAATTTAGTTGTTCTGTGCTTTGCTCATTTTGCACATGGCTCACCCTTTCCTGAATCACAGCTGCATTTCAACATTTTGTCTTCAAAAATATGAATCACACTTGTACACTATTCTGACTAACAAAATAATAATGTTTTGAATTTTATATGGAGTGAAATCTGAGTTTCAAGAAATGTTGCCACTTATCATGAACTTGCTAATAATCTTTAATAAAGATGGCCTAAACATACTTATTAAAGGCAATGATGTGTAATAACTTTTGTTCTTCAACATGCATGTCCTTGATTTACATAACTTTAAAAGAATTGGGTTGTTTCACTTTACCTATGCAAATTAGCCTAACGGGCTCTCCCACAGCATTCTTCAAAGGAGTTAACATGGCTTCACCCTAGCTATTCTCAGCCAGTTAAGTAATCTGTGAAATGGTAGTTCCTTATGTGTGACTACCTTACCTTTTAATTGCCTCTATAATAATCTATTGTATAAACAGCCTCAAGGATAGTTTTACATGGGCTCTAAGCAGGACTGTTTACTGTTTATATAGACTACATGCTAGGGATATATATAGTAGTGATTCAAATCTCTCTGTCTCATTATTTTTTAAAAAATGTTACAAGATTACTGAAAATCATGTTTTTTTAAAATACAACAGTGTCAGGGTGTTTAGGAGTACAGAAATATGTTTTTTCACATGACATGTCATGTTATGGCAGATATGCTATATCTCCAGAATGGATGGTCAACATTGTGTTTTCACTTAAAAACTAGTTATAATATGTAGTTGATTCCAAATGAAAATGGTACCAGTCAGACCTCTATGGCTACCATGATTTGCCATCCTGAAAATCTTGTTGCTACTTATCCACATGAATGTTCATATTGATATGGGATTTTCACTAAAGACTTCTAATGATATTTAGTTGGTCCTAAATGAAAATGGTGCTAATCAGACCTAAACTATGGCTACCATGATGTAGACATCTAGAAAATCTTGTTATATCTACTTCTCCTGAATAGATGGTCCAATCGATATGGTGTTTTGACTAAAATCTAGTTCATCCTAAAACAAAAATGGTGCTGATCATACCTCCATATTGGCCACCATGGTAGCCTTCCTGAATATTTTGTTATTGCTACTTCTTCTAAAGAGATGGTCACATAGATATGGGGTTTTCACTAATATACTTCTTATGATATCTAGTTAGTCCTAAATGAAAATGGCGGCGATCAGACCTTCAACACATTGGCTATGGTGGCCAACTTGAAAATCGTGTTATCACTACTTCTCATGAAGGGTTGGCAGGGGTCACGTTACTAGGCGAAGTGGGAAACTAAGTTGCCTAAAAAATGTAAATTTTGCCTTCTTCTGTTAGGAAAGCGAAAACGAATTCGCCCTGTGATTGTCTAGATGTACTAGTGACAGTAGTTTGACTTTTTGAGATGTTCCCTCGCCAGCTGATCTTATGGTATTCATAATAGTAATTTCATTGAAAATATGCACAAAGAAGCAACATTTCTAGAATTTTTCAGCCAGGTTCCATTTGAATCTCAATACTTAATTTCTTGTTAATACACTCACACTAACCTAGGAAATGCTGTATTTCTGAAACATTCATATTGCTGGACATGCCCAAAGGGTCTGATTTTTTTACCGACAATAAAATGCATATATCAAATATTGGGGGTTTCTAGCAGGCTTGAAAAATACTTTAACAGAAAATTCATACAGGAGGTCAAAAGGTATTGACCTCGTAATGTACTTAAGATTAACACTTGAACAGTTGTGTATAATTACCCGGACCCATTTTGCGAGAAAACCATTCGATTTCATGGGTAAAGAATGATTCTCTAAAAGACAGGAAAAAATCAATTAAATAAATCCAGTATTAATTGAAATTTTATTTATAACTATGACTTTGCACTACAGCCGAAGAAAAACAGAGTTGTATGTTTGATTATAATAGCAAATCCCTCCACCCCTACAACTTAAATGGTTCTGTTCCAGTCAGTGGTCCACAGCAGTACAAACTATATGCATGTAACTTTACCATTATAGTGGGTTGTGTATACGAGTGATTTGGAGCTGCTGTCTGCTCTTGACAATTCGCGCAATAAATTTGTTTCAACAGGTGTGTATGGTGATTGATTGAGCAGGTGTTGTTGTTCTATGCTCCCCCTTAAATAGGTGGGTAAATTAATTGATTTATAAATTTGGGCAAGAAACTTGTAAGACCTCCGCATTGTTTGATGCTAGGTTGAGTATGCCAGATAATTGAGCAAACATTTGTTGGCTATTGTTTACCCTGGATTGAGTAACAGTTGTTCACAGGATGCATTGAAGACAAACACAAAGAAAACTGAATGACTTTAATGTTGATGGTTCAATAATTAGATTATTAATTATCAGCTTTTTAAGGAGCAAATGTCTTTTCAGAAATAAGCAAGAAGATACTTTTTTCTTCAAGAATACAATACATCTTTTTCTTCAAGAATACAATACATCTTGCCAAATTAATAACTCAAACTCTTGTTTATTTTGGCACTAAAGCTTTGTAATAGGTGATATTATTGCAAAATTTCAGGAGCCACGCCACGATATATCTGAATTCATACTATAACAAAGCATGTTATAGCGGGGTTTCACTGTACTAGCTAGTGAGCATGATAACACACACATGTATGAATGAATTTTTATCAAATCCAGTTTGTCGATAAATCAGAAGAATGATTATCTAGAATGATGCCAGTTCAGTAACTTGTTGTTTTTTCCCCAAAACTTAGCATTTGAGTATGTCTTGACATTGTCTGTGACTAGTTCAGTGATTTTCTATGGTTTAAGGTCAAAGGCCATGACAAAGAATTTTATAGTGCACTTACATATATCTTGTGAATATGTTAATTCAGACATGTAAGAAAATATATTTGTTAACAAATTTCAGAGATGCTGCCAAGGCACGCAAATGAGCAAACATCACACAATTTGTTGGAATTCACGCACTTGGAGAGCAATGATGCACGAGAACTCCCACAAATTAGTTTAAAGTCACTGTATAAAATTATACTCTGCACAGTATACAATTTTTATCTAACTGTTAAACCTTAAAGTGCTAGTTGCGACAGAAGTTGCTCCGGTGGTAGAGGTCTCGTAGCCCTTGTCGCGACATGTCTTTTTCAGGTAGGCAACTGTTTACACATCTGGATACTTTGACTTGACATGAATGGTTGTTAAACTAAATTGATTGGCACATAGAGCCCTGGAACAAGCATTCTGTCGAGTTTTAACATTGCATTCATCAAGGAAGTTTTACAAATGCTTGTTTAAAATATGGGCTACTTAGAAAACCCAAAATGGCTGACTCTCAACATGGTTCATCTTCAGATAATGATTTAGAGTTGGCAAATACTGGCTGATGATAGCCATGATGACAATGATTTTTGAAGTTTTGAAGTATATCAGATTATTGGAGCTGGAAAAGTGTTGCTGGAAATGCCAGTGAGTGATTTTGAACCCGAAAATGATGTTGAATATCAGTCCGATGTACATGCTGGATGGACAAAAACAGACAGAATGCTTGTCAACCCCCTAGTCAGCAGTATTTTGAAATTAAATATAGAAAGGCTGAATACCAAGCCTAATTAAAATACAGCCAATTTGAAAGTACAGCGCAATTTTCATTTCTTTTCTCAAACAATTTAGCCCTGAGGGATCTTGTGCTACAAGACTACATAGCACTCTAAGGGTTAAGATAAATTCAATAAATAATAATCTAAAAAGAAATTTAAAAGTTAGGATATTTATTTGATCAAAATACTTCTGTCTGAACAAGCAGACTCTGGCATTGATGGACATAAAACCCTAATACAGCATTATGGAACAGATAAGAAATCTGGCATAGAAGACAGCAAAACACAGATTCTAGAATGTGAAACTTTGGCAGAGCTCATGTAAGTGACAAATCTTATTTTGGACCAGAGGTACCCAAGAGACAATACCTATGAGCTGTGGAAACTTGTATATAAAAAAACATAGAGAACAGTTTCCCAACTTGTTCAGACTGGTTAAGCTAGCAATGCATATGCCCCATCAGACAGCAGATTGTGAAAGGGGGTTCTCAGCACAGAACAATATTCATACACAGACATGGAACAGATTAAGGTCAGAAACAATCAGATTAATGCTTATACAACTAGAGGATACATCTTTTGAGGATTTTGATTTAAATAGAGCTCTAACAGGTTGGAGCAGGAAGAAAGAGAGGTGGATAGCTAAACATTGAACTATGGCCATTTCAGCCCCCTCTTTATTTTTCTGCTTCCCCCTTATTTTGGTGATGGGGGGGCTCCCCCCCCCCCCCCCCCTTTAGATAAAATCCTGGCAGCATCTTGGAAATTTGGAATGTTGGAGTTTATGAAGAATGTCAAAGATAGTTTCGATACCCAGCAGTTAAAAATAATAAAAGGGCAGAAGAAATGGAATTATTGTGGACTCCTAAAAATTATTTTTTGGACAGTAGAGTAATAGTCCCATTGAGGGTCTCTTGGTTTGTTTTGGATTAGTATTGAGGCAATTAGGGTAAAGTGCCATAACCAGGAACATAGTAAGTTACAGGTAATGGTTGTTAACTTGGGGAGGTTATTATTTTTATTTTATAGTCAGTACACTTATGATTTGATACATTTATTAAATTATTAAATATAAAAGATTATGATGTCACTGAAAAACTTTGTCATTTCTCCCAAAAACATTTGTCATGCTGGGATGAAATAATTATGTGATAATATAGGTCACATGCATAAAAGTTCTAAGTGAATCAGGAACTAAGATATTAGGGTTTGTGATTTTATTGGGTCATTGAAAGTGTAATGCACATTGAAAATTTAAATATAATAGATCTTGCATAATTTAATTTAATTGATGCTCGCTTTTATACATAGTTTGCCCAGCACCCATACTTCAAGTACATTCTTGTAAATTTATATCACAGAGGATTTGACTTATTTAAACTCGTGCTTTAAACAAATTGACATTGGAAAATATTTGACATACCAGTATTTATAGTTCGATGTTAAAAAAAGAAAAAGATTTTTTTAGGTGCAGCTGTATATCATATAAGGTTTATTTTCAACGATTCTTTGGTAGGAAAGTCTATAGTATATGCAGAAGTAGTCTTTTAATTGTTCGTATTTAAAGTATTGACTGATTTTTTTTTCTCCCCACAGGATAAAGTTATGAACATAAAGGAGGAGAGAAGGACTATGAGAGACATTCTTCAGGAAGGAAATTCTTCTTTGATTGCAGCAAAGGCAGAGATAGAGAAAAGCAGTGATAATATTAAGGTTAGTCGCACTGAATAACTTGGATGATTACTTAGCAGGAGCAATTTTCATTGCATGAACTAATGTGATCAAGATATCTCTTTCTGTCTCTGTCTCTGTCTCTCTCTCTCTTATTTACCTGTATCTCTGGATGAGTGATTGTCATCAGGCAGCACCTTTCAGCTCACAAGATTTATCCCAAATGTTCAATGGGCTTAAGGATACAAGGTAAAAGTCACATGTGAGGTAAGTATTTAATATAAGGGTGTAGAGAAAATGTTTTCTTTTCAACCAAATGTCCAGGTTGGTATATTATTGTTTGTTTTTTTCAACCAAATGTCCAGGTTGGTATATTATTGTTTTCTTTTTAACCAAATGTCATAATTGGTATATTATTTTTTATAGCAGCTATCAACTTTGGTTTTGTCTGTAGTGTTTCTTAATGACATATATTTCACATGTTCAAACAGGAGTACACTGTTACTTTTAAAAAGTTTTGAATTTTCTATATTAGTATTAATTTAATTTTTTGTACTTGGGTTTAACTGTGTGATTTGCAGATTTGTTGTTCCTTATATTCATGACTGATGTTGTGGAATATTAACTTGCTACAATTACCATATATACTCGCGTATAATCCGAGTCCAAATGCAAACAACATAGATCCTGATCTGCCGTCACATAATGTGACGGCAGATCTGGGTCTATGCAGTTTGCAGTTCGTATCGGATTATACGCGAGAATGTACGGTACTCAATTGTTGTTTGTTCTACTGACTAGTCCTTACGAACTGCATAGACCCAGATCTGCCTGTGCATTATGCGACGGCAGATCTGGGTCTATGCAGTTTGCAGTTGGTATTGGATTATACACGAGTATGTACGGTACTCTATTGAAAAATTAACAACCTGACCTGAAAATCATAGAACTTTTGAGCTTGAGTTTGAGCCTGTGATTTTGTTTCAACCAATCACAAATGACTTTTGAAGGTTGATAGTGGAAACTCAATCTCAGACTCAAACTCAAAGTTTTATAATATCCAGACTTGTTTTTGTATCCAGACTTGTTTTATAATATCCAGACTTGTTTTTGTAGCCAGAATTGTTCAGTGAAATGTTTGTGTTTTATATTCATGTAGGCATATAGCCATTGAATATGTGTGTTGTTCATTTCACAGGTCAATGAGAGAGAGTTGAGCAGACTAGATGTTGCTATTGACATTCTGCAGAATAAAGTGGATGACATAGGACTGAAATTGCCCAGGGCTACAGAACTTGCCCAAAGGGCCATTGGGCATGCCAAGAACCTAACTAAATATGCCAAAGAACTAGAGGAGTATGTTGTTTAATATACTGCACTGTTTAACCTTTCTGTATTCTGTTATAGTTAAATATGCTGGACTGTTTAACCTTTCTGTATTCTGTTATAGTTAAATATGCTGGACTGTTTAACCTTTCTGTATTCTGTTATAGTTAAATATGCTGGACTGTTTAACCTTTCTGTATTCTGTTATTGCTTTATTATGCTAGAAGAAACAATTTTGGGTCAGTATGATGCACTTCTTATAATAAAGTGTTGGTTGTGTATTATAGAATGTATTCATGTGTCATTGGGGTGTATCAAAGTATTGTTGAATGTATTCATGTTTCCTGGGAGTGTATCAAAGTATTGTAGAATGTTTTCATGTGTCATGGGAGTGTATCAAAGTATTATAGAATGTATTTATGGATCTTGGCCGTGTATCAAAGTATTGTAGAATGTTTTCATGTGTCATGGGAGTGTATCAAAGTATTATAAAATGTATTCATGTGTCATTGGAGGTGGGGTCAAATTAGGATGTTTGTAATATGAAAACTTCTGTAATAGATCATGTCATTCAACCATTGTATTTTCTGTAATAGATGATGTCATTGGACCATTGATGTCATTCAACCATTGTATTTTCTGTAATAGATGATGTCATTGGACCATCGTATTTTCAGTAATAGATGGTGTCATTCAACCATTGTTTTTTCTTTGCAGTGACATGCTGTGAAGTATTATACAATTTTCCAATATTTGTGAAATTTGAATAAGAACAGTGTGATACATGAAGAAGGAAAGTTCAGATTGTTTAAAATACCTTTTTTTGCCAGAAAATACAGGAACTACTTTTGTTATCTTTTTTGATGAAAGTGAAATCTTTGAAATGAAGTACAAAAAGCACTCGGATCCTTTCAGACTTTCAGTGAATATCTTCTATTAAATCTTTGTCGCATTGGAAATCATGTATCTATTTCTTGGTTGTAGTTTATTTAAGGGTACAAGGGACCTTGCAGCAGACCCCCTGAAAGCTGCCAAAGTGTATGAAAACATTGTCAAAGCTATAGAGGAGGCAGAGAGGGCAGCCATGAAAGCCATACAGGATGTCCAAAATGCCACAGCAATTGTAAGGCAATTTTGACTGATCACCAGTCTGTCTGTTTATGTATGCAGAAAGTTTCTATGAAATAATATACCAACAAAATCTGTATGCTGTTTTCTTTCCAAATTACTGTGTTCCCTCTAGTCTACTCCAGAAATATCTGTATGTTTTTTGATGTGCCAAAAAGTAACCTATGGCAAGTCAAATTGGTATTTATTTAAAAAAAACTGGATATCAATAAACTGTTCAAAATATGTTATAAACTTTATAAAATTATCTCATACATTTTACAAGATATTTTTTAAAATTGTTCATTAAATAAGATATCTTATAAGTTTTATAAGATATAAACAATATAAGATATCGTATAAAAACTTTATAAAATATCTTATACTTTATAAGATATCATGTATACACTTTTATAAGATCTCTTGTATACAATTTTAATTAACCCTTTACCTCATAGAGTCTGTTACTGTGTAGGCTGTCAATATACATATGCCAAAGCCATACAGTGCAGTGTGCTATAAATAAAACACCTGGAACTTAAATGATTCTATGAGAATAGGCCTGCCTGGAAAATAAAGAGCAGTTTAGTATATGTTAAGTTCAACATAAATTTGAACCATTTTACCTTTTTGGTACATATTTGTTGTCTTAAATAGGTTTAAGAGTAAAATCTGATCTTTATGGCTGTACCAAAGAATGTTTTATATTGCTTTAAAATCTTAAGAGAATTCTTTCACTGTCAAGTCAATGAAGTTGTGTGACCAACTGTAGCTGACCTTTCTCAGCCTCTGAATCTACCAGTTCATTGTCTACATCTATCACTAAATCATCTGAATTTGTTCTACTGATTAGTCCTTACAAACTGCATAGACCCAGATCTGCCGGCATATTATGCGATGGCAGATCTGGGTCTATGCAGTTTGCAGTTGGAATTGGCTTATACACAAGTAAATACAGTAGTTAATTTAGATATCATAAATGATATAAGATATCATATTAAATAAATATGATAGTTTATTAACAGAATTAATTCAGATATCTCGTAAAATTTATAAGATATCTCAAAAATTTATAAGATATCTTTTAAATTATATAAGATATCATAATATCTTATAAAGTACTTTGAGTTGCCATATATACCAGGACTTTTTTAAAATACTCCTTATGTGCTGTGGGTGACCAGTTTTAAAAGATTTTCTAGTTTGCTACAAACCATGAATTTAAAGATCCAATAAACAATGATTTTTCTGTAGAACAAATAGGGCCCCTTTCCTAATCCTCAAATTTAAGTTCTGAAAAAAAAAAATTTTGTTTCCCACAAACCCACAAAAATTGAATCCTATGAAAAAAGAATTTACATCTTATGATGACATCTAAGTAAAGAACCTTGGGACCTTCAGTGGTTTGGTGGATGGAAGATTGCAAGGGTGGCAGATAAATGAGGAAATTAAGTAACTGGTGAGGTTGGTGAAATATTGAGAGTGCACTGTATTCTGCTTGTTCTTAATTAGTAAAACTTAACTTTTACCTAACCCCTAGAGTGCTTTATAGTTTTACAAGATCTCCCAGTGCTGAATTGTTTGAGAAAAGAAATGACAATTGCACTTTGCTTTTAATATACCAGTATTTTAATTACTGTACATAACAGATACACAAACCCTAATGAAAAATAATTGTTGAAGTCTGCGCTTTATCACAAGCATTAAGTCACATATGTAACTTTATCAAATTTGCACTTATAGGTGCAAATACAGGTAAAATTTCAAATTACCTTTGTATTTCATCTGTACATTTGTTTCTTTTTTAATGAAAAAGTTCAAATATGTCTAAAATACTCATTTCTTTAATGGCTCAACCATGAAACCCTTCAAAACCGAAAATCACAGGGACCAAATTGAATTTTCGGTTTTGAGATGTTTTCACTTTACTGAGGGTCTTTTTTTAAGCGCTTATGTGACTAGAGAGAAAGAGAAAATGTAATTACAAGAGAACATCCATGTATGTGTGTGTAAGAGTGCACAAGTTAAGAAAGGTGTTTGTTTTTGTTTTTTTAACCATTTAATGAAAAAATATCTGAAAAGCATATGTTCCTCCTGAAAATCACAAACAGTCACAGGAATAAATACAGTTGTTCCACATAGAAATACAGTCCTCATCTCAAGAAACATTTAAAGAAGGAGATACTTTTATAACTTTGCTATAAGTCCATTAGAATTACGAAAGATAATCCACAATGTTTAAATACTCCGTATAATTCATAATGTTCCTATACCAAATTTTTCTTGTTTCTTCAGCAAAGATTCATACTCTTTGATTGGACTAATTTAATCCTGTAAGGATAGTTCAATCCTATGATCCTTAGCTGGTCATTCTGACATCTTGAAGTGAAGACAAATGAGAATTATAGCTATTTAAATGCATGTATCTGATGATTTTTCTCCTTTGAAAATCAGTTGAGTGAATCTGACTTTTAGAATATTTTTTTATTGGCATCCATTCGCACAGCATCAAAAGTAAGGCCGCATTCCTGGTTAATAAAGCCCAGATACTTAAATAAAATTAAAACAAAAAAAAAAAACCCATTCTATGGATCATTTGTACAAATAAATAACATCAATCACAATTAGATAATAAGCAGATAAACATAATCTTTCTTTAATGGATTATCTACAGGTGTTTACTTGTTAATAATTTACCTTAAAAGCTGGCTTTTTTTAATGGTGCAATGACTTCGGATTAGCCTATTGTCTGACTTAATCTGTGTAAGCGCACGTGTCAAGTATTGTTTTAACCTTGTGTACCCTTGGGACTTTTTCTCACTGATAAGCCTACTGCAGTATTTACTAACCATAAATAATCAGGTCTAGCATGTGTCGGGAATTTAACAGCTAAAATACATTCCAAATCTTAGCTGGTTTTTTTATTTTATTTTTTTGTCTAAAATTGAAATTTGGGATCAAGATATATTTTGGTTTTCAGAGTAGAGGGGTTTCAGTTTACTTGGGAAAAAAGATTATATTAAAGAAGGAAAAAATTGTATCGTGAGGGGATTCAAGTATATTGAGGGTTCATTTTGGAGGGGTTTCACTGTACTTGTATGTCTGTTACAACTTTATGACCAAGTTGTGAAAATCAAAGGTGTAGGATAGGTAACAGTTAATAAATACCCACTCCAGGAACACCACAGGTAAGTTTACACCACATAAAGTCTGTAATAAATGTTCACAAAAACTGCAGTTTTTATAGCTCTATTGGTCATAGACCAGAAGAGCTTATGGGATGGTGTTTTGTCTGTCCTCTGTCGTCCATTAGCACAAGTTTGTTATCGCTACTCCTCCTAAACTACATGGAGGATTGCCATAAAACTTTACACACACATTCATCCCATGGTCTAGTTGGTCCTAAATGAAAATGGTGCTGCTCAGACATCCAGTATGGCCGCCACAGTGGCCATCTTGAAAATCTTGTTATTACTACTTCTCCTAAATGGATGGTCATATCAACATGGAGTTTTTACTGAAAGACTTCTTATGATGTCTAGTTGGTCCTAAATGAAAATGGTGCCAATCTGATGTTTTATATGGCTACCACAGCAACCATATTGAAAATCTTGTTCTCATTACTCCTCCTGAATGGAAAGTCATATTAACATGAGTTGTTAGCCAAAAGACTTCTAATGCTGTCTAGTTGGTCCTAAATGAAAATGGTGGTTATCTGAGGTCCAGTGTGGCCACCACAGTGGCCATCTTGAAAATCTTGTTATCACTACTCCTCCTGAATGGATAGTCATATTGACATGGTGTTGTCCTCGGAAGACTTCTTATGATGTCTGATTAGTCGTAAATGAAAATGGTGCTGATCTGATGTCTAATATGGCTGCCACATTAGCCAGCTTGAAGCACTTGTTATCACTAGTTCTGATGAATGAATGGTCATATCAGCATGATGTTTTCACATAAAGATTTTTATAATGTTATGTTGATCCTAAATTTAAATGGTGCTGATCTGACATCTTCTTAAATGAACAGTCATTTTTTACATGGGGTTTTCATCAGAAGAGTTCTTATGGTATCTAGTGTGTCCTAAATGAAAATGACTAACCCTCAATATGGCCACCATGGTGGCTATCTTGAAAATATTGTTATCTATACCATATCTGCCATATTCCCAGATGGTGTTGGGGGTTTTTGGGGACTCAGAAAATGTTTTGAGGTCCCAAGGGGGTCACAAAGTCAAACTCTGTGCAGGAGTTCTGAAACTTAGTTTTTCTATGTTTTGCTTGTTTTTCAAATTGCTTATCTTTTCCAAAATCATGGCTGCATTTTGACATTTTGCTGTAAAAAAATGAACCACACTTGTACACTATTCCAACTACCGAAATAATCATCTTTTGCATTGTATGTATGGAAACATTCTTATTCAAGGCAGTGATGTGTCATAACTTCTGTTCATCAACATGCATCACTATGATTGTTCCTAACTCAAATGAATTGGGTTGTTCCACTTACTGTACTTTACCTATGCAAATTAGGCTAATGGGCTCTCCCACAGTCGTGTTCAAAGGACTTGACATGGCATCATCCTAGCTATTCTGAGCCAGTTGGGAAATGGTGGTTGTTTGTCTCTGACCGCTTTACCTTTTATTTGACGCCATGATAAACTGCCCCGATGATAGTTTTCATGGGCTCTAAGCAGGACTGTTTATTGTTTATACAGACTACATGCTTTGGACATGTATAGTGGTGGTCAAAAATTTTTTTTGGGTTTTTTTTTTGTTTCTAAGTATATTGAAAATTCTTTTTTTCAAAACACAATCGTGTTGGTGTGTTTGGAAGGTAAAAAGCGTGTGTTTCGTGTGACACATCGTGTAATGGCAGGTATACTCTACTCGTCCCTAACAGATGGCTATATCAACATGGGGTTTTCACCAATAGACTTCTTATGATACCTAGTTGGTCCTAAATGAAAATAGTGCCAGGAGTACATCAAATATGGCAGCCACAATGGTTGTCTTAAAAATCTTGTTGTCATTACTCCTTCTGAATGGATGATCATTATGATATGGGATTTTCACCAAAAGACTTCTAATGATGTCTTCTTTGTCCTAAATAAAAATGATACCAATCTGACATCCATTATGTCCACCACAGCAGCTGATTTGAAAATCTTACATATAACTGAAGAATATTGGAGATGGTTTTAACACTCAGCATTTATAGGAAGAAATTGTGTTCTCTTGAATTCCTGGGAATTCATTTTGCCCAGTAGAGCATCAGTCCCTTTGAGAGACTGTTGTTGTTATTTATTCATGTAAATGTCTTCATTCTCATGTCCACTTATTTAGCTTACACAGACAGTCACCTGTGAAGTTCATTACCTGTTCAGATGTTACTTGCTTAGAATATTAAGAAATATATCCCTACTCATTTTTTTTGTTGAAGTATGGGGTTGATATCACATATTCATCTGCCTAGTAAAAATTTATATCATATTTATGAACCAAACCCATGGCCATAACCAATGTAAAAAAGAGTTTCAATTCATTAGGTGTGACAAGCTTCCATTTTCTCATGTGGCTGTTGTCAATCAATTTAGTCCCTTTACTCTCTGATCTGTGTACAGGTTCATTTTATCTACGATGCAATAAATCCTTATCAAAATAGCCTTAAATAGTTTATAGGCTTGGTATTCTCAATTTTTACATTTAATTTCGAAATACTGCTGAAGGGAGGTTGGTCAACATGTTTTTGTCCAGCTAGCATCTAAATTCGACTTGTATTCAACATTTTTTTTCAGGCTCAAAATCACTCATTGGTATTTCCAGTAGCACCTTCCTAGCTCAGATAATCTCATATATTTAAAAAATTTCAAATCATTGTCATCATTGCTATCATCAGCCAGTATTTGCCGAATGAAGTCATCATCGGAAGATGAACCCTGTTGGGAGTCGGCCATTTTTAGTTTTCCATGTAGCATGTGTTTTAACCAAGCATTTGTTAAACTTCTTTGCTAGATGCATGGTAAGACTATGACAGAATGCTTTTTCCAGGGCCCATTGTACCAATCAAATTTAGTTTCACAACCGTTCATATCAGTCTGAAGTATCTGGATGTGTAAACAGTTGCTTACCTAAAAAAACGGCGAATGCCGTGATGAGAAATACAAGACCTCTACCAGCAGCACAACTTACTATGCTTCAAACACTTTTAGGGTTAATTGGTAACTCTGGTATGAAACTAAAATATTATGATTGACTTAACATCCTTATGATCTTTTCCATGACATGTTAGTTGTGGTAATGTCTTTCACCTATCTGGTGTTTCAATTAAATCATTACTGAAAGTTCTTGTCTTTCTTTCTTTCTATAGGCTAATGTGGACAAAATAGAACAGGAAGTTGATCAGTCTGTACGCAGAAGTCGTGACTTACTGGATGAAGCTGGGAAGTTGCTTAGGGATGGAATTACAGGTCTGTCATCTGCTTTCCTGGGAAAGTTTGTCTTTAGTTTTAATGTACATTTTTTGGAAGATAGTACAAATTACTGTTCCCCTTTTTTTGGTCAGGACATTATAATATGATGAAGAAATGACACAATCACAAGAAAACTTGCACAAAAAAAAGACCTGACATTACAGGAAACTTAATTATTCCCATGCTTTAGGAGGAGATATTGTGATATCCTACATCTGTCCATCCATCTGTTTGTGTGTCCATAACTCTATTTCCGCCTAAACTGCTGGGTGAAAATTTCCTAAAATTTGTACATAGGTTGCAAGAGGTTATAGTTTTTGGGTCTCTACCCTAGTGTCCCCGGGAAGGTGTCAGAGGTCAGATATATGAAAATTTCAGTTACAGTGACATTTTAAAATATTTATAACCAAACAAAACATGCACTCATAGCATGAGAGCACAGTATGTGTGTGTGATTATATATATATAGTCCTGCCCACTTATATCAACATCACTTATGTTGACAAAAAAGCAAAGTCCCAGGCCTATAAGTCCATTGTTACTACCAAATTTATCATGCATATGGGGGAGGGGGGGGGGGGTGACATGTAACAGAAAACATGGTGATGAGCCATGAAGGTAACTCTAGTTCAAAATTGTGATGGCAAATTGAGAAAATGCTCCACTTTGCTTAATTTAAGTAAAAAAATTAAATGACAATGATTCTACTCGAGAATAAATATAGTAACTTACTTATCTATACTTGCTGTACATCTTGTCTTCGCCTATGGTGTAGTAGGATTACATGTATGACATGTCCCATAATAATCAACAAATTTGCATCAGATGACAAGGCACAGGACAGATAATTTTAATCCATCTAAGTGAGGTCCCTTCATCATACAAATTTTACTCAACATTTTGACTTGAAAATCTTACCTGAACTGCACAAATGCTGCTTTTGCATTGCTCAGAATATTTTCAAGCAAGATTTGGTGACTGAGGAATCTAGTGTTTGTATAGGTGAAGATTACAGACACTTGAGATAAAGCGGTTTTAATTTATGTTCCTACCCTGAATGTTGAATAATAGTTGGGGTTATAATTTATGTTCCTACTCTAAATGTTGAATAATAGTTGGGGTTATAATTTGTGTTCCTACCCTAAATTTTGAATAATAGTTGGGGTTATAATTTGTGTTCCTACCCTAAATGTTGAATAATAGTTGGGGTTATAATTTGTGTTCCTACCCTAAATGTTGAATAATAGTTGGGGTTATAATTTGTGTTCCTACTCTAAATGTTGAATAATAGTTGGGGTTTTAATTTGTGTTCCTACCCTAAATGTTGAATAATAGTTGGGGTTTTAATTTGTGTTCCTACTCTAAATGTTGAATAATAGTTGGGGTTATAATTTGTGTTCCTACTCTAAATGTTGAATAATAGTTGGGGTTATAATTTGTGTTCCTACTCTAAATGTTGAATAATAGTTGGGGTTTTAATTTGTGTTCCTACCCTAAATGTTGAATAATAGTTGGGGTTTTAATTTGTGTTCCTACTCTAAATGTTGAATAATAGTTGGGGTTATAATTTATGTTCCTACCCTAAATGTTGAATAATAGTTGGGGTTATAATTTGTGTTCCTACTCTAAATGTTGAATAATAGTTGGGGTTTTAATTTGTGTTCCTACCCTAAATGTTGAATAATAGTTGGGGTTTTAATTTGTGTTCCTACTCTAAATGTTGAATAATAGTTGGGGTTATAATTTGTGTTCCTACCCTAAATGTTGAATAATAGTTGGGGTTATAATTTGTGTTCCTACTCTAAATGTTGAATAATAGTTGGGGTTATAATTTGTGTTCCTACCCTAAATGTTGAATAATAGTTGGGGTTTTAATTTGTGTTCCTACCCTAAATGTTGAATAATAGTTGGGGTTATAATTTGTGTTCCTACCCTAAATGTTGAATAATAGTTGGGGTTATAATTTGTGTTCCTACTCTAAATGTTGAATAATAGTTGGGGTTATAATTTGTGTTCCTACCCTAAATGTTGAATAATAGTTGGGGTTATAATTTGTGTTCCTACCCTAAATTTTGAATAATAGTTGGGGTTATAATTTGTGTTCCTACCCTAAATGTTGAATAATAGTTGGGGTTATAATTTGTGTTCCTACCCTAAATTTTGAATAATAGTTGGGGTTATAATTTGTGTTCCTACTCTAAATGTTGAATAATAGTTGGGGTTATAATTTGTGTTCCTACCCTAAATGTTGAATAATAGTTGGGGTTATAATTTGTGTTCCTACCCTAAATTTTGAATAATAGTTGGGGTTATAATTTGTGTTCCTACTCTAAATGTTGAATAATAGTTGGGGTTATAATTTGTGTTCCTACCCTAAATGTTGAATAATAGCTGGGGTTATAATTTGTGTTCCTACCCTAAATGTTGAATAATAGTTGGGGTTATAATTTGTGTTCCTACTCTAAATGTTGAATAATAGTTGGGGTTATAATTTGTGTTCCTACTCTAAATGTTGAATAATAGTTGGGGTTTTAATTTGTGTTCCTACCCTAAATGTTGAATAATAGTTGGGGTTTTAATTTGTGTTCCTACTCTAAATGTTGAATAATAGTTGGGGTTATAATTTGTGTTCCTACCCTAAATGTTGAATAATAGTTGGGGTTATAATTTGTGTTCCTACCCTAAATGTTGAATAATAGTTGGGGTTATAATTTGTGTTCCTACTCTAAATGTTGAATAATAGTTGGGGTTTTAATTTGTGTTCCTACTCTAAATGTTGAATAATAGTTGGGGTTATAATTTGTGTTCCTACCCTAAATGTTGAATAATAGTTGGGGTTATAATTTGTGTTCCTACTCTAAATGTTGAATAATAGTTCGAGTTATAATTTGTGTTCCTACCCTAAATGTTGAATAATAGTTGGGGTTATAATTTGTGTTCCTACTCTAAATGTTGAATAATAGTTGGGGTTTTAATTTGTGTTCCTACCCTAAATTTTGAATAATAGTTGGGGTTATAATTTGTGTTCCTACCCTAAATGTTGAATAATAGTTGGGGTTATAATTTATGTTCCTACTCTAAATGTTGAATAATAGTTGGGGTTTTAATTTGTGTTCCTACCCTAAATGTTGAATAATAGTTGGGGTTTTAATTTGTGTTCCTACTCTAAATGTTGAATAATAGTTGGGGTTTTAATTTGTGTTCCTACCCTAAATGTTGAATAATAGTTGGGGTTATAATTTATGTTCCTACTCTAAATGTTGAATAATAGTTGGGGTTTTAATTTGTGTTCCTACCCTAAATGTTGAATAATAGTTGGGGTTTTAATTTGTGTTCCTACTCTAAATGTTGAATAATAGTTGGGGTTTTAATTTGTGTTCCTACCCTAAATTTTGAATAATAGTTGGGGTTATAATTTATGTTCCTACTCTAAATGTTGAATAATAGTTGGGGTTATAATTTGTGTTCCTACTCTAAATGTTGAATAATAGTTGGGGTTTTAATTTGTGTTCCTACTCTAAATGTTGAATAATAGTTGGGGTTATAATTTGTGTTCCTACCCTAAATGTTGAATAATAGTTGGGGTTATAATTTGTGTTCCTACTCTAAATGTTGAATAATAGTTCGAGTTATAATTTGTGTTCCTACCCTAAATGTTGAATAATAGTTGGGGTTATAATTTGTGTTCCTACCCTAAATGTTGAATAATAGTTGGGGTTTTAATTTGTGTTCCTACCCTAAATTTTGAATAATAGTTGGGGTTATAATTTGTGTTCCTACCCTAAATGTTGAATAATAGTTGGGGTTATAATTTATGTTCCTACTCTAAATGTTGAATAATAGTTGGGGTTTTAATTTGTGTTCCTACCCTAAATGTTGAATAATAGTTGGGGTTTTAATTTGTGTTCCTACTCTAAATGTTGAATAATAGTTGGGGTTATAATTTGTGTTCCTACCCTAAATGTTGAATAATAGTTGGGGTTATAATTTATGTTCCTACTCTAAATGTTGAATAATAGTTGGGGTTTTAATTTGTGTTCCTACTCTAAATGTTGAATAATAGTTGGGGTTATAATTTGTGTTCCTACCCTAAATGTTGAATAATAGCTGGGATTATAATTTGTGTTCCTACCCTAAATGTTGAATAATAGTTGGGGTTATAATTTGTGTTCCTACTCTAAATGTTGAATAATAGTTGGGGTTATAATTTGTGTTCCTACTCTAAATGTTGAATAATAGTTGGGGTTTTAATTTGTGTTCCTACCCTAAATGTTGAATAATAGTTGGGGTTTTAATTTGTGTTCCTACTCTAAATGTTGAATAATAGTTGGGGTTATAATTTGTGTTCCTACCCTAAATGTTGAATAATAGTTGGGGTTATAATTTGTGTTCCTACCCTAAATGTTGAATAATAGTTGGGGTTATAATTTGTGTTCCTACCCTAAATGTTGAATAATAGTTGGGGTTATAATTTGTGTTCCTACCCTAAATGTTGAATAATAGTTGGGGTTATAATTTGTGTTCTTACTCTAAATGTTGAATAATAGTTGGGGTTATAATTTGTGTTCCTACTCTAAATGTTGAATAATAGTTGGGGTTTTAATTTGTGTTCCTACTCTAAATGTTGAATAATAGTTGGGGTTATAATTTGTGTTCCTACTCTAAATGTTGAATAATAGTTCGAGTTATAATTTGTGTTCCTACCCTAAATGTTGAATAATAGTTGGGGTTATAATTTGTGTTCCTACTCTAAATGTTGAATAATAGTTGGGGTTTTAATTTGTGTTCCTACCCTAAATTTTGAATAATAGTTGGGGTTATAATTTGTGTTCCTACCCTAAATGTTGAATAATAGTTGGGGTTATAATATGTGTTCCTACTCTAAATGTTGAATAATAGTTGGGGTTTTAATTTGTGTTCCTACCCTAAATGTTGAATAATAGTTGGGGTTTTAATTTGTGTTCCTACTCTAAATGTTGAATAATAGTTGGGGTTTTAATTTGTGTTCCTACCCTAAATGTTGAATAATAGTTGGGGTTATAATTTATGTTCCCACTCTAAATGTTGAATAATAGTTGGGGTTATAATTTGTGTTCCTACCCTAAATGTTGAATAATAGTTGGGGTTTTAATTTGTGTTCCTACTCTAAATGTTGAATAATAGTTGGGGTTTTAATTTGTGTTCCTACCCTAAATTTTGAATAATAGTTGGGGTTATAATTTGTGTTCCTACCCTAAATGTTGAATAATAGTTGGGGTTATAATTTGTGTTCCTACTCTAAATGTTGAATAATAGTTGGGGTTTTAATTTGTGTTCCTACTCTAAATGTTGAATAATAGTTGGGGTTATAATTTGTGTTCCTACCCTAAATGTTGAATAATAGTTGGGGTTATAATTTGTGTTCCTACTCTAAATGTTGAATAATAGTTCGAGTTATAATTTGTGTTCCTACCCTAAATGTTGAATAATAGTTGGGGTTTTAATTTGTGTTCCTACCCTAAATTTTGAATAATAGTTGGGGTTATAATTTGTGTTCCTACCCTAAATGTTGAATAATAGTTGGGGTTATAATTTATGTTCCTACTCTAAATGTTGAATAATAGTTGGGGTTTTAATTTGTGTTCCTACCCTAAATGTTGAATAATAGTTGGGGTTTTAATTTGTGTTCCTACTCTAAATGTTGAATAATAGTTGGGGTTATAATTTGTGTTCCTACCCTAAATGTTGAATAATAGTTGGGGTTATAATTTATGTTCCTACTCTAAATGTTGAATAATAGTTGGGGTTTTAATTTGTGTTCCTACCCTAAATGTTGAATAATAGTTGGGGTTTTAATTTGTGTTCCTACTCTAAATGTTGAATAATAGTTGGGGTTTTAATTTGTGTTCCTACCCTAAATTTTGAATAATAGTTGGGGTTATAATTTGTGTTCCTACCCTAAATGTTGAATAATAGTTGGGGTTATAATTTATGTTCCTACTCTAAATGTTGAATAATAGTTGGGGTTTTAATTTGTGTTCCTACCCTAAATGTTGAATAATAGTTGGGGTTATAATTTGTGTTCCTACCCTAAATGTTGAATAATAGTTGGGGTTTTAATTTGTGTTCCTACCCTGAATGTTGAATAATAGTTGGGGTTATAATTTGTGTTCCTACTCTAAATGTTGAATAATAGTTGGGGTTATAATTTGTGTTCCTACTCTAAATGTTGAATAATAGTTGGGTTTTTTTATGGGACATTGTATTATATTTAATCTAATATGTGAAAATGTCTTGTAGGTCTCCGTGGTGACCTTGCTGATCTGAATGCTGACCTTGACAAGGTAAAGGACAAACAGGAAAAGATTCGTCAAGACATCCAAAACTTAAATGATGAGATAGATGACCTACCAAGTGGTAAGTGCACAAATGAGCTTCCTCTTCAAATCAGTTTTTATTGACTTTCCTTTGTATTTGTCTTTTTCACTGTCAGTATCATTATTGACAGAATTAAAAAGTTGACTAATTGGATCCAGGCTGTAGAACTTAACTGTTTAGTGCTATCTTAATATGCATTTACATACTGTTCAGGCTTTTTTCTTCTTTTGGATTTTAATATCATACTTGAAATTGATTGATATCACTCTTATGTTTACTTCCTAGCTCTGTTGTCATACTTCTTACATCTTTCAGAGCAAAGGGGCTCAGAATGTCATAGATGGTATGAAATTGCTGCTTGATGGACATTACAGAATGCAACATAATGTGTCGATCATATTTCATAAAGTTGCATTTATATGCATAAAATATAAAGGTTGCTTATTTGACCTTTGCAGGTATCTCCAAACTTTGGGAAAAATAAACAAAAAACAAAAACAGACAGGCCTACAGTGCTCAGAAAACGTTGGTATTGTTTTATAGCTTGCACTTAGAATCAAACTGTATTCAAATTTAGCCATCACCATAGATATTTCAAAATGGCAATTTTGTACACCTCTCCCTCAATAACTTGCGCACAACGGGGTCCAAAAACATAGACCGCACTATAAGCGAGGGCGCGAGTTACCGAGGGACCTTAACAAAATTAAAAAGGGGATGCCATCCCCACTGTACATCGAGAAAACCAAAGTGGGGGGGGGGGGTAACGGGGCTGTTTAAAGGCTGAATACTTGTTTTATAATTACATTGGGAATAATTGTCAATGAAGAGCTTTTTTCTAATGTAGTTGTTTGCTTCTCTGTTTAAATTACCTTTATTTTCAAGGAACCGAACCTCTGAAAGATGGTTAACAACATTAGTCCAGGCGGTTTCAACAACATGTGTACGCGAAACATTGTGTATTATTTCACTGCTTTTTGTTGTTGTCGATTCACAATTAAACAAGATTCCTTTTTTCAAAAACTAGGGACATTTATTTCGTGAAACAACTGTTAATGTCGAAACTAGATTTATTTATTGTTCTATTAATGAAATATGGATGCCATGATTTCATATCAAGTAACAGTGAAACTTCTTCTCATCCTTGAGGAAATCCCTGAGTAGCAAGTTACAATTTTAAGTTCAATACAAACTCTGGAACTCACTTCTCCGTAATGAACCGTATCTGTGAAACAAAGCTTTTTATTCACCAAGTACTCGTTTGACTTGGTTGCCTTACCATCTTTGATCACATTTGTGAATGAGAAGGCTAATTTAAGGTAGTTTGATTATAATACTTACATACTAATATTTATAACAGTGTTGGATTGATCAATTGAAATGTCCGTGACCGCTAGCTCTTATGCAGGCAGGATTTGCACACCTTTTAACTTTTCTGTTATTCCACTCCCTTTGTTTGATTTGATACAAAAGACGTAATTATAGTGATAATACAAAGCAGGTTTGCTATTAATTGAGTGTAACAACACAACAAATATTTCCGCAAGTCGGAGATTAAAAAAAAAACGGTTGGCACTTAATTAGATTCTCACGGAAAAGCTCGCGGCGATAGCTGGGTCGGTTGAATTATATTTTTCACGTTTGAATACAAGAGGGCATATTGCATTTATGATGATTACACTGAAACCAAATTAAAAGATAGAAGTAAAACACAAATTTCACTTGACAAAACTTATTTAATTGGTAATTATTTGTAAAGTGTTGCCACCAGTAGGTATTGGTGTAATTTTCATTGATCAAAATTTCGTTGAATATTGTTTATTTATAGTGTACTGAGAATGTTGTTTGGAAAGAAAATTGAACAAAATATATGACTTCTTATTAAAAGTCAAAAATTTCATGATGTTGATTCAAATTTCCGGGTTCTAACCACTGTTTTTGACGATAAAACAAGCTATATATGAAGGTTTCATTTACTAATTTTGATGGCAATTTTTTTTTGACCTTCAACAAATAGGGGCCATTTTTATATATATTTTTTCTAGTTTAAAAAAAATAGGATTCAAGCCTTAACCCGCGAGTTATCCAGGCGTGAGTTATCGAGGGAGCCGTGTATATAGTGTTCAGTTAAACAGGTAAACTGCTCCCTTGTTTTAGCACACCCAGATAACATGCGAACCAGCTTATAATGCAGTCATAGGTGTGGATCTCATTTTTATTCCTTATAGAACAGATACAAAATAGGCTACTATTTGCTTAACATTAAAACATCTCAGTCATAATTGGTAAATGATGAAGCTCGATATATTGTTGAGAATGGCGATTAGTGCATGGAAATTTGAAATCATCATTAAATAAGCAATTTTAATAAGAAATCACATACTTTTTATGATTTTCTGTTTTCCCTCAATAAATAACACAATGTATGATGAAATATCAATTAATAAAAATGTTGGTAGATGCCTGATGGTGGTAAAACTGTGTGAAATAAATACCAATTAAAGAAGTCTTGTTAAGTGAAATTAATGTTTTAATTTTCAGACATAAAAAGAGTTAATCGAATCACAGCCTAAATACTTCGTCAGTGGATAAGCTGGTTTTATTTTGACAACTGTTGAGAACTTAATGGCCTTCAACGTGATGACACAAGCTAATTAACAGATTTGTTATCTACAGATGATTATAGTATATGATATGTGCCAACATTCTTAGTAAAATCACACATCATAGAGAATTCCTAAGTGTTTGCCTTTGGCTAATCTGTGAATTGTTTTTCAAACTTTGCAGTGATACATTTGAAAATAACTTGCAAGTTCTAATTAAATGTACATATTTCTTTTAAGGTTTCTTTGGGTCCATATTTTTTTTTTCTTTTTTGGATGAAGTATTCTAGGACATTACAAATGCCATATGCTGTGTTTTTTAGTATAAATGACATAGTCATTGCCATGTGCTATCAGTGAAGACATGAAATTTAAAAAAGCTATCCTGAGGAATTAACTAGTTCAGCCATATTGATGCATTTGGCTCCTTTGGTTTCTGAGTGTAATTTTTGCTATTAGGTTTTAATTCATTTTTGTTTGTATGTCTGTTGGTACACACCCTAGAATAAATGCAATGTTAAATTTCTTTTCTTTCCTTTTATTTCAATGCCATTTGATCCCACCACCCTCTTCTTATCTGGAATATAATTTAATAATGCACTTATTTTTATCTTGTATCATCTTGGTTCATGGGTCATCCCATGGGATGAGGTCTTTTCTCATTTTTTACCAGTGATGGTACATTAAACTTGAGATTAGCCTGGATGCTCAAGAATTTTAATTTGCTTATATATCCATAATGTGGTCAGTTTTTCAAGTACAGTTCGCCACTGGTTAGGGATTCATGCAGCTTAGTTTGTGGATAACAAATCACCAATAGAAGGTCATTTTGACTTAGATTTCTTGCTTCAGTGACTTTAAGTTTTGTTGATTTCTTGGGTACTACTGGCCACAGAGTCATGAAAATTGATGTATTTATGTGTCTTTGTGGATAGAACACCTTCTGCCATAAGTAGGTCTCTATGACCAGTATTTCATTTCAATGCTTGGGGGCTGGCTTGACATGAAGGCCATGGCCAACTTCTTGTTTACAGAGTTGTGGCCCTTTATACTGTAATTTGGCACCTGCATAATTGACTATAGACCTATATCAGTTTTATCATCACTTTCAAAAATATTAGAAACACATGTTTATAATGAATTTAGAAAGTACCTGGAATCTTTTAATTTACTTCATTCATGACAATCAGGCTTTAATGAAGGACATTCATGCCACAAAACACGAACTAGAATGGTGGATGATTGGTTAACAGCAATAGATCAAGGTAACCTGGTAGGTGCAGTGTTTCTCGACCTTACAAAGGCTTTTGACCTTGTTAATCACAAAATCCTGCTGGAAAAATTCAACATATATCAAGTTAACCATGAAAGTTTAACTTGGTTTCAATCCTATCTTGAAGGCAGACAACAAGTTTCTATTTTAAGTAAACTTGCAGACAAGAAACTCATAAAGTCAGCCATTCCATAAGGATCAGTTCTTGGACCATTACACTTTTTGCTGTACATCAATGATTTACCATCTCACATTGAGCTATCCACCACTAACTTGTTCACAGATGACACAACATTATATAACATTGGATCAACTGGCCATGAGCTTAGCACTAAATTAAATCAGGATTTGTTTAAATTAACAATTGGTCTGAGCACAGTAGTATGAAAATAAATGCAGCCAAGTCAAAAGCCATGATCATAAGTAGTCAAGCCAAAGTAAAAGCTGAGAAAGAAGACTTCAAAGTAATGCTAAAAGGAATATGTATATAGAACAGTCTGAAAATGAAAAACTTTTAGGCATCATGATTGACAATATCTTGAGATGGAAAATGAAAGTTGATAAAGTCATTAAAAAAGTAAACTTGCTGCTTTATCTCTTGAACAGAATAAAATCTTATCTTCCTCAAGAACAGAGAAAGATATTCTACAATACCTACATCATGCCACATCTGGAATATTGCTGTTCTATCAGAAGAAAGACTATTGAAATTTCAAAAAAGAGCAGCTAGAGTTATTCTTGATGCTGATTTAGATACACCATCAACAAATCTTTTTAAAACCCTTAAGAGACTTCAATTTCAACAGAGAACTCAACTTCAGAAGTATTTACTAGTCTACCATCTATAAGGTCAGCTGACTTATCGAAAGGTTTTAAGAAGCTTCTAGTCAACATATGCAGAAACAATAATTTATATGATTTTGTGTAATTCAGTAATGCTCTTCTTTAAGGTTCACTACTAATCTTTGTATGAATCCTGTGTGTACTCATCTTTAATGCCTTGTACATATTTTATAGTAGCATTAGATCAGTTATGTAGTTTTATAATAGCTTCTTTAAATAAAGTCATTGTCATTGTCATTGTCATTGTTATTATTATTATTATTATTATTATTATTATTATTATTATTATTTGTATCATCCATATTTGTTTGTAAGAAGTAAAGGCCAGCAAATGTTCAATACAATTTGATACCATTTGGAATTTGGGGCTGGTTGATCAGACCCAAAATCAGTATTCATATCAGTTGCATTATATCCATAAATAATTGTTTTAGGGGTAATTACAGAAAAAGGAGAGTGAAAGTAGTTGGTTTGAGAGCTTGCTCAGTGCACCACATCATCCTATGTTCTGCTGTGCAACCCTCTTTCACGACCCCACATGAGCTTAGTTTCAGATAATCATTGTACTGTATTACTCGCGTATAAACTTGGTCCAAATGCAAACAACATAGACCCTGATCTACCATCACATAATGCACCCACAGATCAAGGTCTATGTTGTTTGTTCTACTGATTAGTCCTTACAAACTGCATAGACCCAGATCTGCCAGTGCATTATGTGATGGCTGATCTGGGTTTATGCATTTTGCAGTTGGTATAAGCTTATATGCGAGTATATACGGTAATATTTTTCCATAAAAAAATTTACAATTATTTTTTACAATTCCATTCAGTATTATTGAATGGTAAGAAAGATGAGAGCGAGTCACCATCTTCATTGGTCTATGGGAGCTTAAAACAGACAATTTTCAAATGCACAGAAACTTCACTCACTTTTTAGCTAGCCATTGTGAAGTAGATGGGAGCTATTGTACTACCCCAGCATCTAAGTCGGTGTCCACACGTATAAAAGTATAAATATGTACAGCATCACAGCACCTCAACCATTTTTTCTTCCTAGGTCCTAGGTCCTCAGTTTGGAGTGGGTCTTATAAGACCTAGCTACTGGGGACAGGGCTAAGGGGGATAACTTTGTACATACACATAATTCATTTTCCATTCTTGGTTAAGTTTTTGCATTAATCTCAGGATTTTAGCACTTTCTATTCATACTGTTACACCTGGAATCATGAAACCTGGTGAGGGGATGTATCTTGATGAGCACTACACCCTCATCTTAAAAGCTGGACACTGTGTCCCTTATTAGCTCTGTTGATCATAGACCAGAAGAGCTTATGGGATGGCCTGTTGTCCATTGTTGAACATCTGTCATCTGACATCTATCTTCTGCCATCGGTCCATCTGTTGGAACAAGTTTGTTATCGCTACTTCTAAACTTCTTGGAGATTGCCACACACATTCATGCCAAGGGCTAGATGGTCCTAAATGAAAATGGTGCAGATCTGATGTCCATTATGGCCACCATGGCAGCCAACTTGAAAATCTTATTGCTACTCCTCCTGAACAGAAAGTCATATCAGCATGGGGTTTTCATCAGAAGACTTCTTATGATGTCAGTCAGTCCAGAATGAAAATGGTCACACTTTCATATCCAATATGGTTGCCACAGTGACCATCCTGAAAATCTTGTTATCAGTACTCTTCCTGAATGGATGGTCATATCAACATGGGGTTTTCACTAGAAGACTTCTTATGATGTCTAGTTGGACCTAAATAAAAATGGCGCTGATCTGATGTCCAATATGGCTACCACAGTGGCCATCTTGAAAATCTTGTTATCACTACTCCACCTGAATGATGGTCATGTCAACATGGGCTTTTCACTAAAAGTGAATGATCCAAATTATTTCTTCTGGAAATCCACAAATTCATGGACAGGAATAAAATAAATGGTCATATTGTCATGGGGTTTTCACCAAAAGTCTTCAAATGGGGTCTAGTTTGTCCTAAATGAAAATGGTGCCAATCAGAGATGGTTTCAGCACTCAGCAATTGAAAAGAAGAAAATGTATATGGTCTTATCTTGAATTCCTGGAATTTCTTTTTGGAGCATCAGTTGCTTTGAGGGACTCTTTGTTTCATGCTGAACTGACTTTGGTTAAATTATGTGTTTAAGTTCATTTCTCAAGCTCTGTTCATGCTAGAATCATCATACTAGCATCATCACATAGCCACAGGTGAAAATCTGCCAGGCTTTCTTAACACCTTTGGCTGCCTGTGAAAAGATTTCCTCATGTCTCACGAATATGTATCAACTTGCTTAACCAATCACTGTGAAAATGAGTAAAATTTGTATGCAATGTTGACCCAACATAACCTTTCAGGCTGTTTGAATGAACCAATAAAAGTTTCTCTTCCAAACAGTCACTTATTGCTCGATAACAAGGGCACTTTCATTGATGTATAGGAGATTATTACATTGTGTTATATGTGATGTATTTTTTAATTTATGCATATTCATGAAAATGAGGAAATCTTATTGCAGGCAGACATGGGTGGAAAAGGAGCATAGTGAATTGTTACCCTTAGCTTACCAACTGCAAACTGCATAGACCCAGATCTGCTGTCACATAATGCACCTGCAGATCTGGGTTATTGCAGTTTGTAGGGAATAATCAGTAGAACAAACAACATAGACCCTGACCTGCTGGTGCATTATGCGACAGCAGATCAGGATCTATGTTGTTTGCAGTGGACTTGGCTTATGCACTTATGCATTTGGACTTGGCTTATGCGTGAGTATATGCAGTAGTCCACTTCTTAATGCATTAGATAATTTGTCAAATGTTGCTGTAAATATCCACCATAACCATGGTGCATTATCAGTAAAAGAGACAGTATAACAAAAGTCTAAAGCATGTTAGCACCAGATCAGAACTGATTGGCATTCCCTGCTGTCATGGGTCTTGAGCATAGGCAGTTATCTAATACTTTTGTCATGTCAGGCTCCTATCTTTGAGACTTGGCAAGCTGTAGTTTTAAATTCAACATAAAAGAGTTATTTGAATGGCAGTCAAATGTCTTCCTGTATGTATGTATGTATTAGGGTCTATCAGCACATCAGCACAATACTGGCTATATGGTGCTGCTTAAAAGTAAAGTTCTAAAAAGGTAAATATAAAGTATTGCACAAAAAAACTCTGGAAAAAATAAAGCCTTCCAAGAAAACACAAACATTAAATACTAAAAACTAAAAGGTTTAAAGCTGTTAAAATTCTGTAATTGATAATTGTTTTTAACACTTATATCAATTGATTAAACAATTATTCAATTAATCACCCTAGCTCAGTTTGGCATGTAAAAGAAAATATCTAATTAATTGTTGGTTTACTTATTTTTTTTTTTAGGATTTTAACTATTTAACTCTTTTTTTGATAAAGTAATAGCCATTGAATTTTCAGTTTAATATTTTTGGTTTCTTATGAGCAGCACATGTCAGCAAATCTGTCGTATTCTGATACCATATGTTTTGTTAAGAGGTTCTAATTTAAAACAATTGTCCGTTACCACTTCAGATATTTACAATCGACTGAATGCCCTTAATGAGAACCTGGATGACAACAGAAGAAATGTTGGCAAGACTAATGTCCGTGTGGACACTATCATGAAAAGATACCAGTCTGAGCTTCTGCCCAAACTGAATGAACTAAGTGGAGCATTGTCTGGGAACTATTCAGATATTAGACACAAAAGTAAGTTTCATGAATTTACCTTTTTTTTTCAGTACCGTCTGCACTCACTTATAAGTTGAGTCCAACTGCAAACTGCACAGACCCAGATATGCTGTTGCATTATGTGATGGCAGATCAGGGTCTGTATTGTTTGCAGTTGGACTCAGCTTATACTTGAGTATATATGGTATTTGTCTCATCACCGTACACACATACATGCCAATCATGCTTTAATTCACCTAATTATGTCTTATGCTCGCCTGCCTATTGATTACGGCTTTTTTGGCAAATTAAAAAAATAAAAATAAAGCAAAAATAAGTTGTGTTGGTAATTTTTGTTATCATCTCTTTAATCCCACACATCATGTAAATTTGAGAATATTCTAAAGAAGAAGAATGCAGTGTAAGAATAGCGTAAGAGTATATTTGTCCATCAAAGACCTACATGTACTTTCAATATTTTCAATTTATAGCAGCTGTATATGACCCATTTCCAAGAAAACAGACGTGTTTCTTCAATCGGAAAACTTGCCTTAAAGATTCATTATATTTTGATAAATATGTTTGGGTAGCAGACCAATCTATACTTTAAAAAAAATGGTGTCAGATGTTAAGCGAAACAGACTTTATTGATTTTATTTTTAATTGGCTGTTCACTGTTATTGAGAACACCAATTTTTAAATCGGATATTCACTGTTATTGAGAACACTGAATTTTAAATAGGCTGTTCACTGTTATTGAGAACACTGATTTTTTAAAATCTGCTGTTCACTTTTATTGAGAACATTGATTTTAAAATTGGCTGTTCACTGTTGTTGATAACACTGATTTTTAAATCGGCTGTTCACTGTCATTGAGAACACTGATTTTTAAATCAGCTGTTCACTGTTTTTGAGAACACTGATTTTTAAATCGGCTGTTCACTGTTATTGAGAACACTGATTTTTAAATCAGCTGTTAACTGTTATTGAGAACACTGATTGTCCACAGGCTTTACTCTATAATAATTGTCCTCTTTATTGTCATGATTGCCTTGAATATTAGAGCCCAGACTGAACTGATTGTGTCTTGAATGTTAGAGCCCGGTCTGAACTGATTGTGTCTTGAATGTTAGAGCCCGGACTGAACTGATTGTGCCTTAAATGTTAGAGCCCGGACTGAACTGATTGTGTCCTTAAAAAGGCTTGTTGTCATGATGAGATGTGGAGTTGTGGGAAAATCTCTTAAAATAAGGCTACCCCCAACACTTTTTGGTCAAGACTTTGGGCCTAAATAATGACATTAAGTTGTGCACCTAGGTCATCTCCAATTTAGATTTCAGTCACTGGAGTATTACTTGAACACAGCAGTGATAGCCAGCAGACATTTTGCATATCATGTTATGACCCCTGACCTTGTCTAGAATTATACTGTTTGTATTAGACAATATGTAATGAAAAGCAGGAGGATTTTTGAGCCAGCCAAGTTCCTGTCTGTATTATTTTTGTGAGATCTCTGGAATCTTTTATGGTTAAAACATCAAACAGGTCTCCGGAAAGGACTAGGTTCACTGTTGACTAAAATCCGCCTTACATCAGATTTTAATGATATTTTTCCAAATGTATCTACTATATGAGTACTTAATAGAACAGTTTTGTTTTAGACATGGCTGTTAGTCTTGACTGTCACACTTCAATGGTTAAAACACCACTACCAATTGTATGAGCACAAATCAAACACCTGTCAACATAAATCACTTACACTCAGCATCAATGGGAGCAGATGCAGCCAACAACACTGAATTACAAATTGGTTATTAAAGTAAATGTTTATGATCTCTTCCTTAAAACACTGTCTATAAAGTTGCACCATTAATAACTTTCCGATGACAAGGCATTAACACTGTGGTTTGAGAGTGATAAAAATCAACTTAGATCCCCATCGGTTTGGATAATGTCATCATTCCGCATGTGAACCAAACACGTGACCAGCTGCTCCTTGCTCAATGCAAGTAGAAAGCAGTGTCAACATCTGATGTACTCAGAGCCCATCAAAGTGCGAATATGATAACTAAATCGAAAAACAATGGAATCACTCCTTTTTTTGAGTTTGCCTTATGTACGAACCAACTTCAATCACCAGACTTCACTTAAAATATCCTCAGTGAAGCTGATTGATGCTGAATGGATAATTACAGCTCACACGAAAATGTGTGAAAAATCAGACCTAATTATCCATGGCTTTGAAGATACTGGACTTGTTTAATTCAACAATTTCAGGATTATTTACCTTACAAACATTTATGTGTACCAGCCGACTTGACTGATGCAATGTTGATTCAATGGGTTTGTCCGAAAATCAGTGAAGTGTGAGCTTCAATATTCTGTCGTAATTAGTGTATATATGCAGTGTTTCATTAGTAATTGTGTCTCAAGCAATAGTTTATTATTTTACAGTCATGTTGTTCATTGGGATTAAACATGCATAGATAAAATGAGATGTGCTTTCATGAGGATTAATATTTTTTGACAACAGTTTCACTTCCATGAAGAATTGATTTGGATAAGTATCAAATCTACATTTTCACTAATAACCGTTTAAATACCTGATGAGTTTTCTTGTTTTTCTCTATTTTTACTTATCTCACAATGCATTGATTTAAGGCAGTGAGTGGAAATTACGGCTACCAGATACTGTATAGATATGTATGCATTGAAACAATATAAAATGCTTTATAATTCTTTTTTAAAAAGGTGAAAATAAAACCGACATGTGTTAAAGCTAATATTTTTTAACCAGATTACAGAAATAACATTGATTTATCAAATAGCTTTCTTGATCTGTAGGAATGAAATGCAGTAAAGAAAAAAGGGGGGGGGGGCTTCTTGATCATATGTGGCTAATTTTTTGTTGGGTCTTTAAATTTGTGGTTCAGGGCAACAACGAAATCCACGAAATTGGTACCTCAAGAAAATAAGTGATACTACAGTATATTTGATCAAAAGTAACTCGGACAGGATTAAAGATGTTAAATAATTATGGTTGGATTACTAATGAGCTAAAGTGGCATCAAACAGGATTGATTTGGCTTTGATATTTAAAGTTTGTTGAGATGTCTAAGCATGCATTATCTCCAAATGCTAAAATGCTAAAATCTAAGTAACCAAAATATCACACGAAATTCAATGATGAATGGAAATGGGAATATCAGTGGTTGTAATCAAGTTCAAAGGACATGAATATGCATTCTAACCTTACCGTAAAGCTGTCTTAAAATCTGCTATGGTGGCGAGAATGACATTACGCATCATGTAGAAACCCCATCTCATGAAAGCATATTAAATGCAACAACAAATACACCATCACTGAAATCCATGTTCGTGGAATCTGCACCAAATGTGGATAAAGATATACATGCCGAGACACTGTTTGCCAATTTTATAGCCGAACATAATCTCGCATTTTTGGTAGGAGATCATTTTTCAGATCTAGTAAAAATAATGTTCCCAGACTTAGAAATCGCACACAAGTTTTCATACAAATGAACCAAAACTACTTACATAGTGATCCAAGCTTTGGGTTCTCATTGGGATAAGAAAGTGGAAGACAAATTCACCATTCTCACTGAAAATCCTCCCTCTTTTGAAGTCAAATTGAATATTGATTCTGATACACTTTTATTTGGCAACAATTTTGACACAAAGAAAAAAACATTTTGCTACAAAGGGAAATGCAGAAATTTCTTATTATCACAAAAAGATTCACAAACTTATGTTTACTTTTTGTTCCATTATGACTACAGCTAGAAATTTTACACACTGAACCACACCAAACACTGTCCCTCCACTCTTATCCTTCTTTCATCCCTCTCATTTCATTTTATGTATGTATGTCATCTGTCTTGACTATTTCCACAACTTTTTACTGCATGCTCGTTAATTAAATATTTATATTTATAATGGGGAGGAACTTGTATACAAGTAGAAGAACTTGTTTCCAATCTTTTGCTATACAGTTGTGGTCTTTTTGGCAATCCAATAAGTTTAAACTAACTAGATTACTACTTGACACAATATCTCAGTGGGCAATGCATGCACTTTACGTTAAATATTGTCTCAAAGGGTATATTTCTGGCTAAAAATGCATTTTCATCATTCCCCTTCCATTTCATCATGTGACATCATGGTGTCAGTACGTACCTATGATGTCATAAGGGTACTAACTTGAACTCTGTCGGTATTGTAATATTTTATGATAGAGATAAATCTATCCATGAAAATATATTTGTTATCACATTTTAGGGCCGTTTAGAGGGTAAAGCGAACTTAGTCCTTTCTAAGGGCAATTACCTCAGCACCTGGATGTTTTCTAATGTTTATTTAAACTGTATATGACAAAAAGCATTTGGAATCTTCATTTTTTATTTCAAATAGATAATGTTAAATTACTAGTAAAGGCATGTAAATTTGCCTAAAAAGTGTCCAATCTAAGCATCATTCCTGATTTCACCACATTATTTGAACATTTCAATTAAAATTTTCAGTTCTTTTCTCCTTTTTGATTACACTGATTTGAGCTGATATGTATTCAGGCATCTAGTTAAGGAGTTCTGGTTGAAATTATTTACCGTATATATTCAAGTATAAGCCCGTTCATGTATAAGCCGACCTCCCAAACTAAATAGGTAAAAACATTAAAAACTGCATGACCCATGCATAAGCCGACCTATGAAATATTAAAATAAATGAAAATATTATCCACCAGAAAGTGAAGTGTCTGTCAGTGTTGTTTACTGTGCGTGTTTACTAGTAAGTATATTGCTTCCATTTTCATGCAAGTCTGAACAACCTGTATTTGTATTTATAATTTGTGTTTTGCTGTATTAACATGGTGTTTGATGCAATAAAAGTTTTGATTTCATTTATATTTTCTTTTTCCATCAGTCAGATCTAATTCCTAAGTGATATTTCCCATGTTATCTGCCAATGCATGTGGGCTGATAAGCCCATGGCTTGTATAGGCAGCACTGCTGACTTTGTTTTCAAGATGACAATTATTTTTGATTGTGCCACGAATCTGATAATTGTTCAGTGCCAAGTAGAGTCCTACACATCTTTCAAATACGTGTTTGACCTTAATCCCTTAGCACCCTCCTCGTTTTCCCCACATTAAAACCCTTTGATCAAGCCACGTAGTTGATATTTGTTTAGTGCCAAGTAACAGAGGGTGGTTATTTGAACTCCCTGTAATATTGCTGCATAATTGACACCTGTTCAGTTGCATCCTTTAATAGATATCAAAGACTGTATGATCGAAGCATCACTTACAGAACCCAATTTCAGTCTCCACATAAGTACCCTCATATGACAGTAAAGACAAGGAATCAGAGTCAGATGATATTTACGTTGACTAGACAACGATGGAGGATTTCAGCACTCTAATTGGTCACTCTGATGATTCGGATGAATTCTTGGGCTTTGTACCAGATGACATTAGATAGTGACCTTTATAGGATACTTTGAATCACAAAAGTGTGGACTTCAATTTCATTTTTTATTCATGAAATGTGTGGAATTAACATTATGGGATATTGTGAATCAGATCATTCTGGGCTACTATTTTTATGCTGATTAGTGACCTATGATACAATTCATGGATTTGTCATGTCAATGGATTTTTATGACACGAAGATGAACAAAATGTAAGTTGTCAATTTATTTGTGACATATTCCACTCGATAATATACCTAATTGTATTTTACACTGGTTTTGTCTTTGTTATTCCTAACTATTTACCTATTTATCCATCCAGTCTCCTCCAGTATATACCAGTAGTCAACAAGAAAACTTAAAAATGTTCAAGTTTAGACCTTGTCAGACTTCTTCCAGGCTTAAATTTTTTCCTAAATTATTCGGCTTATACGTGAGTATATACAGTAGTCTCATCACTCATTTGCCAATCTGTTTTCAACATTTATAGTTGCTGATGCTTGGAGAAACATGAACATAATGAAGAACCTGACAAGTGCAATGGATCAGATGTCACTGAACTACAAGTCATCCAATGAGGATCTGAGAACTCGACTCAAAACACTGAACCAGAAAATTCAGGAAGCACGGGAAGAGGCAAATAAGGTAAAAGCTTCTAGTGGAACAGCATGATTGTGGCCATCAATCATACTAGAAACAAAAGTAATCACATTATTGACATATTTAAATAGTAGAGGTTCCATAAAGATATAAAATCTCATAAAAGGGCCTTCGTTTATATTCATAAGATGCAAACAAGCTTCTGAAAAGGTTTATAATATAAAACCAATAAACACAGTGAATAAAAAAAGCAGCAGAAATAATCTGCAATTATAATAAAGGAAAAGAAATTAGATACACGTTGTATGTTGTATTCTTGGTAAGATGCTGATGCTGATATTTGCATAGTATCCTAATAATTCTTTCCCTACATACTTACCATATATACTCATGTTTAAGCCGGGTCCAAATGCAAACAACATAGACCCTGATCTGCCATTGCATAATGCGCTGGCAGATCAGGGTCAATGTTTTTTGTTTCACTGATTAGTCCTCACAAACTGCATAGACCCAGATCTGCCGGCACATTATGCGATGGCAGATCTGGGTCTATGCAGTTTGCAGTTGGTATTGGCTTATATGCGAGAATATACGGTAATGCTGTTTTACTTGTCCAATGCGTCAGCATTATCTCCATGTTGATGGGCCTTTAGTAAAATAAATGATTTTAGTTCAACAGTTTAATGAAGTAAATGATTGTTTACCTTTCTATATCTGTATAATATATATGTAAATCCACTTTATTCATTTGATGCCAATTTTCATTGATTTCACTATTGCTGCAAACCATGAATTTATAGATCCAACAAACTATGATTTACCATATATACTCGCTTTTAAGTGCAGTCCAACTGAAAACAACATATGCCCTGATATGCCTTTACATTATGTGCTGGCAGTTCAGAGTCTATGTTGTTTGTTCTGCTGATTACTCCTAACAAATTGCATAGACCCAGATCAACTAGCACATGATGCAATGGTAGATCTGGGTCTATGCAGTTTGCAGTTGGATCTGACTTATATGCTAGTATATATGGGATGTGGGGAAACAATATGAACTCTTCCCCAATCCATGAATTTATAGATCCAACAAACAACGATTTATCTCGGGACACAATATGAACTCTTCCCCAATCCATGAATTTATAGATCCAACAAACAATGATTTATCTTGGGAAACAATATGAACTCTTCCCCAATCCATGAATTTAAAGATTCGACAAACAATGATTTATCTTGGGAAACAATATGAACTCTTCCCCAATTCATGAATTTATAGATCCAACAAACAATGATTTATCTTGGGAAACAATATGAACTCTTCCCCAATCCATGAATTTAAAGATTCGACAAACAATGATTTATCTTGGGAAACAATATGAACTCTTCCCCAATCCATGAATTTATAGATCCAACAAACAATGATTTATCTTGGGAAACAATATGAACTCTTCCCCAATCCATGAATTTAAAGATTCAACAAAGCTTCAATTGCAAAACCACAAGAAATTGATACTCAGGAAAATGAATGAATCCACTATAGGTATTAATCCTGGTAGAATTTTTTTTCACAGAAATTTCAGTATAGCTATGTAACCTTGGCATGCACTGAGGCACCAGCAATATTACGGTATTCGAGGCTGGACATCTTAAGATATGTACTGAGTAGCTGAATACCATAATTGATACAAATTGATACTAAATAGCTGAATACCATAATTGATACAAATTGATACTAAATAGCTGAATACCAGAATTGATACAAATTGATACTGAATAGCTGAATACCATAATTGATACAAATTGATACTGAATAGCTGAATACCATAATTGATACAAACTGATACTGAGTAGCTGAATACCATAATTGATACAAATTGATACTGACTAGCTGAATACCATAATTGATACAAATTGATACTGACTAGCTGAATACCATAATTGATACAAATTGATACTGACTAGCTGAATACCATAATTGATACAAATTGATACTGACTAGCTGAATACCATAATTGATACAAATTGATACTGAATAGCTGAATACCATAATTGATACTGACTAGCTGAATACCATAATTGATACAAACTGATACTGACTAGCTGAATACCATAATTGATACAAATTGATACTGACTAGCTGAATACCATAATTGATACAAATTGATACTGACTAGCTGAATACCATAATTGATACAAATTGATACTGACTAGCTGAATACCATAATTGATACAAATTGATACTGAATAGCTGAATACCATAATTGATACAAACTTCACCACTCATATTAAGCTTTATTTACTTATTGCACTCTATACTTAAGTTCTTTTGTATATCTGGAGAAATCTAGATTCACCACACCATATATAAGTAAAACTTTTTATCAGATACCTATGTCGGTAGGAGACAAACTATATGGTTTGTAATTTCCTGTATTTTTTCCAGATTAAAGTTTCTCTGAGGGCTGAGGGCAGGTGTGTGAAAAAGTTCCCACCAGTAGCCAAGACTGGCACAGTTAACAGCATTTCATTTGCATTCAAAACCACCAGACCTGCAGATAACATGATGATTATTCTCATTCAGAATTCCACACAGGTGTGTTGCTTTTAGCTAACCATTTCATCAGACATTTTTATTCCCCTGCCATATTTATACAGAAGGCTTGTAGTGTTAACTGTGTCCATTTGTTCTACCCCATCCCATCCAGTCAGTTACATTGCAAATTTTGTTTCTGATTAATACCAGTCGAAGATGTTCATGGATTGTAAGCAAATTTGGTATGAGGTGTTATATTAAAAAGACTTAGCTCAAGTTCAATTTTCACCCTTTTCGGAAAACATTCTAAATGAAGTTATATCCCGTGTGACTTGGAAGTATGCTGTTTAATTGTATAATATTAGCAGAGACATCCATGTTGCATGACAAATTTCTAGTTTTGTACATGTTTTGTTTCATGTTGATTGTACAACAGATTTGAACATCTCAAATCAGTTACTCTGGAAGGCATGAATAGTGAGGTCAGGATGTCCTTTTTGTGGAAACACAGGAGAACTTTGAGCAATGGTGAAGTTAAGAAGTCTTTTTTGTGGAAACACTGGAGAACTCTGAGGACTCCATTTACTTTGGATATTCTCCATAGCAGGGTTCTGTTCCGTTGCTAAAAATGTTGTTGAAATATTGACACATAAAAGTATTAATCCTGCATTAAAATTGTAAAGATCCTTTATAAATATATATCCTTTTCATATTGAATATGCTTACTTTGATTTGGGCATTTTAATCAAGACACTTTCTTAAACTTAATTTTTAAATATGGGTCACCGTAACTTTTCTTGTTCTATAACTAAGCTTTGACTTTTTTCTTCTCCTTTGTTTTGTTTCTTGAAGACAATTTCCAGTTAGAGAATGATTTGATGAGATGTTGGTTTTCTTGTAGAAATTCCTGTCTGTTGAGCTTGTTAACAGAAATGTGAGATTTAACTGGAACATTGGGGGTGGAATTGGCAGTGTGACACATGATAGTGTGATTGTTGATGAGGGATCAGTCTTCAAAGAAGCTGCAAAATGGTACAGAGTGAGTGCTCAAAGGTATGAACACCACTTTCTCTCAAACTTAAGACCAGCCTATATGTCATATAGATATCCTGACTATTTTTAAGGTCATCACAGTCTTTCTAATGGCCCTAGATTTTTGTACTTTCTTACTTTTCCTACTTTTTCCTACTTTTTTGACAGACTCCCTATTTTTCCTAGCATCTACCAAAATGGCCCTGCTATCCATACTTTTTTCAATTTTGTGTTGAAAATCGATTAAACACTACATAAACAGTCATAGTAAAGCAAGTTCAGATATGGTCTCAGTGATGTGGAGCTGGACATTTAAGAATATAGAGGTAACCTGGACTAAAGAAACAGCTAGTATGTGAGTAAATGCATGCTTTTTTCCAAGATTACGAAGGTAGGTCAGATAAAGATTTTATTTTTTTTCAGTAATTTTCATAAATTTCATTCTATTTTTCTTTATAAAATATCTCTGTTTTCCCCTACATTTTCTCTACTCATTTTTTAAAAAGTGTTATGACTCTATGGTCTAAGAAAAATGTAACAAAAATAAATTGAAACCAACAAATCAAGTAAAAAATCAACAAGCAATTTATTTCTAGATAATTAAAATGAAAATCAAAAGACACTTACAGTAAGTGAATTAAAATCCAAATAATCCTATAATTCTAGGTGACCTAATCACAAGTCCTAAATATAGAATGTTCAGAATGAATTTCAGTACCCTTTAATGTGCTGATATGCCAAAAGTCTTTAATGTCCTGATGTGCCAGCAGTCTTTAATGTGCCAATGTGCCAAAATGAAGACCTCCAGAATATCTTTCAATAAGTTCACATAAATCCCAAAATCATCAATCAGAATTCAAAATCCAAAAGTCTATGAGCACTTTTAGAATCCAATGAATATTTTAAATAATTCCTCTCTCTGAATTTGGAATAATTTTTCACAACTGTAATGACTGTTTATTGACTGATGGTAAGGTCAAAACTGAAAACTGTCCAGTAAACATAGTGTATATAAAGATAGGTCACATGACAATGTTCTAGAAAATTATATGGTGTATGTGACTTTTAACACACAACTCCAAAGAAATTCTAGTTTTATATGTACAGTACAGCTCACATGATTTTTCGGAACCCCACGCTTCGCAGTGGGTGACTTAATCCCCTCTACTTTAGCTCCGTGATAATGCTCTGTGGTGGAGGGATAAATACCTACAAATCACCACCGCGCCTCGGCAGACACACTGATGTCAACTCCACTGTGGAGGGGGCTGATCAACATTACTGTTTGACATTTGAATAGCCAATGAATGAAGACCACCTATGGAAAGACTGAGACATCAAGAGTGATTTACAACCGGATACCATAGGAAGAATCAGTCGTCTTTATTTCGATCATATATTTGGACAATAAAAAAATAATGTCAAAAGTCTTGTATATTCAGTACACATTACTATTTATAAAAGGTTGATCGACTTCTTTTGCAATAAGTTTATGCTTTATTCAAAGAAATATGAACAAACTTACGCACTGACTTGACGAGAAGCACACCTTTCAGAGCTTCTCGAGCAGCATAAATTTATCATTTTGTTCCAAAGGAAAGTAATTCTCTGATATATGGACAATTCAAATCCAAATTGACATTCGCTTCTGCTTAAAAAAAACCCCCAAAATTAACAAACCTACAACACTGAATTTACACTGAAATGCAAACTGCATGCTTAGTCCATAAGCAGTAATAGCACAGTCACAAGGCTGAATATTCTGACTGCATGTGTACTGTAAGGGACTGAACATTTAATGTATGGGGCTTAAATGTTGTTTTGTTTTTTTCAACCCGATATTTTTTGTTCTTTCATCACAAGATAAATTAATTTCAAGTGAAATATGGAATGGAATAACGTCTTTTTTACACTTCAAATCAGAGAAAAACAATTGTTTTCATGCATTCCCCCCCCCCCCCTTTGAAAATTCAATTGCCTCTCCCTAATAAATACTTGACTTCAGCGGATGTTCGTCAGAAATCAAGGCAGTGAACACTGTTGTAAAATATTGACAAGGGTTTGCATCAAAGGATAATGTCCATTTCAGCTTGGGAACAGTGTGGTTTTATCACTCGAAGCCATCTGACTTGGCGCATTGTACTTTACAGCTGCAACTATGGTCCCACCATTAACAACGGAAGTTTGATAATGGCTAGTAATTACTCTGAACTCAACTTGTTACTGAAATGAGAAATAATGTGGAAAATTATAAAATCTCAGAGGTTCAGAGATTTTAATTACCAACAAGTTTAGAGCATTTTGCATGGATGAATTGTCTCCACATGTATCCTACTATTTGCTCATTTTTCTAAGGTGAAAATATAAAAACAAAATATATTATTCTGATTATTTTGACGCAGATATTAAAGTATGCAGTTTCCTGTTTGTGACTGTTAGAGTCTTTGGTTATTGAGCGTGTTTCTGTATGTGGTATATCGCTGTACAGCTAAAGTTACTGTGGCCGAGTGGATAAAATGTGTGACTCGTATATATACACACACACACTTGGGTGTCGGGGGGGGGGGCATGTTGCCTCCATCCCCGATTTTTTAAAAATAATAAATATATCCCTTTTATTTTGGCTTGGCCCCCCCCCCCCCCCATGCAAAATTCCTGTGGACGCCCCCACCCCCACACACTTGACTTTGGAGCAAGTGGACGTGAGTTCCTGTGCATGGGTGGAAAATTTCTTTCATTTTTGCTCCATAATGCTATAATGTCTACCACGTTATTACTTTTCTTACCACTACCGAATGTTTCCAGACTTCAGTTTGTGTACATCTAGATGTATAATCAATCACCACAGTGGCCATCTAGAAAATCTTGATATCACTACTCCTGAATGAATGGCTATATCAGTATGCAGTTGTCACTGAAAGACTTCTTATAATGTCTAGTTGGTCACGAATGAAAATGAGGCTACTTCTCCTAGAGGGCTGGTCATATCAATATTGTGATTTTATCAAAAGACTTCTTATGATGTCTAGTTGGTCCTAATGGAAATGGTGCCAATCTGATATCCAATATGGCTATTATGGCAGCCATCTTTAAAATCTTGCTATTGTTACTTCTCCAAAACAGAAAGCCACATCAACATGAGATTTCCAACAGAGGACTTCTTATGATGTCTTGTTGGTCCTAAATGACGTTTTGTTGGTTCTAAATAAAAATGGTGACAGTCTGACATCCAGTATATCTGCCACAGCAGCTAATTTGAAAATCTTGTTATTGCTGTAGAATATTAGAGATAGTTTCAGCACTCGAGAGTTAAAAGGAAGAAATGGTTGTATCTTGAATTCCTGGAAATTCTTTTTGGCCAGTAGAGTGTTAGTCCCTTTGAGGGACTCTTGTGATTGAAGTTAAGAGCAAGGTCAAATTTATTAAATCTATGCACAGTTGCAATCTGCAATATAAGAAAACTATTTAAAATATTTTTTTGTGTGCTATAAAATCAGGATTGGACGTGTAGGGCTGCTGAGTGTACACAGTCTAGCAGAACCAGAAAAGCCCTTCCAGAATGGTACCTCACCCATTGGGTTCTCCCTGTTGAAGTTTGATGAGAATACAGAGTTACATGTTGGAGGTGTTCCTGCAAGTTTAGAGGTCAGTTGCAGTTATTGATTTATTGTCTTACCTGCATTCAGGCTTCTTTACAGAATTCAAAAACCTTGCTGTATAAACCAGATTGTATTTGTGATGCGTGTGTGCTATTTTTCTCATTAATATAAACCTTATGTCAAATTTTGGAATAGAACATAAAGCAAGGCTTAAACATCTTAGATAAGTATATGATAATGTAATAATAGGTATCATATTACAGATCTGTGAAACACATTAAACATAAAATTTACACTCAGACTTGCCATAAACTTTAATTTATTTTAAAAATAGCATCAAATCAAATAGTGCTGGATCTGCATATTAATACATGCAGTTACTATAAATTAAAATTTATTTTCATGAGTATCACTTTCCATAGTTTCGAAAAACATTACATTTTTTTGCTACTTAAATTTGCGGATTAGAGAAAATGTCCAATTTGTTTATCAGAAAAATCATTGTTAGTTGGGTCTTTAAATTTTTTGTGGTTTGCAGCAACCACAAAATCCACACAATTTTTACCTCATTAATAATACTGACTTCCTCATTAATAATACTGACTTCCAAGTATATTAAGAGACCTAAAAATATGTTTTTCAAATTTAAGATTGGAGCATATGTAGAACTTTTTGCTGCCAAATAATTTCATGACTATTTGGCCAGACAATTTTACTTACATGATTTTGACTTTTATCGTAGATCCACCAGTCTCAGCCCAGAACTAACTTCACAGGCTGCATTGGAAGCCTAACTGTGGATGGCCAGCCTGTCGGACTTCACAATTTTGATACTACAATACAGAAGGGATGTTCAGGATGTGAGGAAGTGTAAGTAGTTACAATGCAATTATGCTTGATCCCATTTTTAGCTCTACTGCTGATAGAGTCCTAAATAAAAATGGGGCCAATCTCATGTTCAATATGGCCACCACAGCAGCCATCTTGAAAATCTAGTTATCACTACTCCTCCTGATGGGATGGTCATATCATCATGGGGTTTTCACTGAAAGACTTCTTATGATGTCTAGTTGGTCCTAAATGAAAATGGTATTGATCTTATGTCCAATATGGCCACCACAGTGACCATCTTGAAAATCTTATCACTACTCCTGAATGGATGGATGGTCATATTAACATGGGGCTTATACTAAACGACTTCTTATGATGTCTAGTTGGTTCTAAATGAAAATGGTGCTGCTTGCGCATCCAATATGGCCACCACAGTGGCCATCTTGAAAATCTTGTTATCACTACTCCTGAATGAATGGTCATATCATTGTGTGGTTTTCACTGAAAGACTTCTTATAATTGTCTAGTTGGTCATTACTGAAAATGGTGCCAGTCTGACTTCCAATATGGCCTCGACAATGGCCATCTTGAAAATCATGTTATCACTGCTTCTGTTAGATGGCAGGTCATATCAGTATTGTGCTCTCACCAAAGGACTTCTTATGATGTATAGTTGGTCCTAAATGGAAATGGTTCCAATCTGATATCCAATATGGGCCACCACAGCAGCTAATTTGAAAGTCTTGTTATTGCTGAAGAATATCATTATTCAACACTCGGCAGTTCAAAAATAAGAAATGGTCTTATCTTGAATTCAATGAAATTCTTTCACCAGTTGAGAGTGAGTCCCTTCAAGAGACTCTTGTTTCTTTCCATTTCTTTCCAATCAGAAAAAAATTTGCAGTTGGAGTTTCGTATGCCTACCACATGTCCACATTTTTGTCTCACATGTGTAAGCATGGTGGTATATAGGTATCACTGTTCTAGTGGCTACTGTGGTGGTGATGACAGCAGCAGCAGCATTAAGGTTTTTACAAGTCAGATGTAAGAGGTTATATCAGTGCATGTAGGTGATACTGAGATTGTTAATGTTAGCTCTAATAGATGAGCTTATGTGATGTTCCTTTGTCCATCATTGCCATCCATTATCTGTTATCCAGCATCTGTCTGCTATTGTTTGTTATCGCTGTTTTTCATAAACTTCTTGGAGGAAAGTCTTGAAATTTGGCACAGTTTTATCCTGAATGAAAATGGTGCCCCTTGAATAACCAGTATAGCTATCATGACAGCCATCTTGAAAATCTTATCATTACTTCCACTGAACAAATGGTCATATCAACTTGAGGTTTTCAATAAAAAATTTCTTATGATATGTACCAGTAGTTTGTCTTAAATGAAAATGGTGCCGACCAATATGGCCACCACGTTGTTCATCTTGAAATTCTTGTTACTGCTAGTTCTGAATGAACCATCATAATTAAAACGCTTCTTATGATATATAGTTGGTCCTAAATGAAAATGATGTTGATCTGACCTCCAGCATGGCCACAACAGTGGCCATCTTGAACATTTGTCATCACTACTCCTCCTGAATGAATGGTTATAGTGACATTGGGTTTTCACTAAAGCACATCTTGCAGTATATAGTTGGTCCTAAATATAAATGATGCTGATCTGACCTCTAACATCTTGAAAATCTTGTTCTTGCTACTCCCCTGAATGGATGGCCTTATTGAAGTGGGGTGTTCTTGCTACTTCTCCTGAATGGATGGCCTTATTGAAGTGGGGTTTTCACCAAAGTACTCTTTGTAATATGTAGTTGGTCCTAAGAAACAGTTGAACCCATCTGAATGAAAATGGTGCCAATCTGATGTCCAGTATGGCTGCCATGGTCGCCATCTTGAAAATCTTGTTATTGCTACTCCTCCTGAATGGATAGTCATATTGACATTGGGTTTTCACTTAAGGACTTATTGTGATGCATAGTTGGGCCTTGATGAAAGCAGTTCTGATCTGACCTTCAGCATGGCATCTGCAAGAGAAATTTTGAAAATCTTTGTATTGTTACTTCTATTGAACAGATGGTTGTATTGATTTCAGGATTTTACTAAAACACTTGTTGGAATATGTAGTTGGTCTCAGATAAAAGTGGTGCAGATCTGACCACCAACATGGCTACTGTGTTGGCCATCTTGAAAATCTTGGTATTGCTGCTGTATTCATTCTGAGAGCTTGTCATATGACTAAGATTTTGTCTTTTAAACAAGTTAACTCACACACACACACACACACACACACACACATATATATATATATATATATATATATATATATATATATATATATATATATATATATATATATATATAACACATATATATATATGTTATATATATATATATATATATATATATATATATATATATATATATATATATATATATATATATATCTATATATATATATATATATATATATATATATAAGTATATATATGTATATAGTAAAACATGTTTTGAGAGACCACTGATTCTGCCAACAAAAAGTGGTCACTTGAGACAGGTGGTCTCATTCTCTCATAACAGGTCCATGCAGGAGGTCCATTTTTTAGGTTGAAATTCAACTGGGATTAAGAAGGAAAAATTAGCATAATTACAGTACATATATTTTGTTCTTTATTCATAGTTCTTGTTAAAATTTAATGTGCATTCATTTAAAAAAATTATGTACAGTCCTACCCATTTATATCGACATCACTTATGTCAACAAACTGCTTATGTTGACAAAAATGCAAAGTCCCAGTCCCCTGGTCTATTGTTACTACCAAATTTGTCATGCTTATGTCGACATCAAGATAAAAAATAAATGTATATGTCAACAGAAGCCCTAGCTCCCCACTTGAACAAATCCTTTGTTTTCTGATCATTTATGTTGACATGGTGCCAGTTCCGACCCATACTTTGTTCTACAATTATTTGATGTTGCCGCCAGGCTTTAAAGTTGCCATCAGATTAATAAACAGGCATTTGTTTGGTCCTCCAAAGTTGGCCTTTCGCTGCAACTTCAATAACGCATGCACCCTTCATCAAAGCAAGCTGGCTACAATCTTCAATAAAAACAATGCACCCTTCATCAAAGGAAGTCATCATCAAACTGGAATAAAAGCAATGGAATCTGATCGATTGTTGCATTTTCCAAAGTGATCGGTGATTGAAACATGTTTATTGTGCTGTGAAAGTTTCCTTTTCTGCAGGAAGAAAGTACATTTATTTATGCTTATAATGGCTATCAATGTCAGCATAAAATGCAAATTCTACTTGTGCTTAATTAAGACTTTTTTGAAACAAAATGTCATTGAACGTTTTGCGATCAGAGAGAATTCATAACTTGTTGACAGGTTTTCATTTCCCTATGAATAGCCTCATCCCCTTGGTAGCCTCAGTAAGATGATTACATTTGTTGCCTGAGGCAGACCAAAATCAAGGCCAATTTAAGTACATGTAGCATGTAAATAACAATTATACAGTCACATGCTACTGGCAACAGTGAATATTGTAGTGAATTGTTTAGTCCCTCATGTTGGTTGGCAATGGGATATAGATCAAACGAGGACTACCATTTTGTTATACATGTGTTTTCTAACAGGATGTGACCGTTCCATGAATTTTCTAACATGCGACCTAAACTCGAATTCACTGATTTTCATATACATGTATTTAATGCTCTATGGATTTTATTACACAAAGGTAACAAAAATGTAAGTTGTCAATATACAAGTGTATTTCACACTGGTTTTGTCTTCATTTACTCAAAATTTCCATTGTTTATTTTCTAAAAGTGTAAATTCTACTCACTGATGACAGGTCACCCCTTATAGACAAATTTCACTTTGATGTGGTTCAAAGAGAAATTTGGTTTTTTTAGCCCCCCCACCTCCACTTATCTCGACATCTGCTTATGTCAACAATATTGTGTCAGGCCCGAGGATGTCGACATAAATGGCTAGGACTGTAGCACTAAAAATACATTGATCAGAAACACTATCATTGTTATTTGAAGTTCACATGTCATCTGTTGTCATTATGGCATATGAATTGCAAAATTTACTATAAGGTAACGCTTGCTTATTCTGACCATAAATTGTAAAGTTATATATGATAATAAATTTACTTACAACCAAAAGCTAAAACATAAGTCACCCAGGACATAAATAATAAATGGATCAACTCAGGAAACAAAATGATGTAATATATGTGCTAAGGCGAACAGATGACCTTGACATGTTTGGCCTTGTGTGCGCGTTTTCATAACAGTAACATTGATAAAGCAGCAAAGAATACAAACCCTTACAATAACTATAGAATTAACTGGTCCAGCAAAAGCAAATAACTTATTGAGAGAAAACAATGAAGGCCTCATTCACTGTGGTCTTTACATTATAGCAAACAATTTAAGGCATTACCCATCATTACCCGGCAATATCACACTGCCTTCATCAGTGACTACTGTTGATCATGTGACTTGTAATGGTCACGTGATATGAGGAGACTGGAGTAGATAGGTGGTAGTTCAAGCCACTCGTCCCTGTTTAGTGTTGGCCTCCGCTTTCGTATCTTGATTGCCTCCTTCACCTTCCTTTTCCATAGGTTGTCTTCAGCTGTGATGACCTTGGTCTGATTGGGAATGATGGAATGTCCCGTATTGCTGCAGTGTTCATATATTGCAGATGACTCTCTACTGATGTATTCTTTAATCCTTGTTTCTAACACTGCCTGTTTCACCAATATAGTCATTCTATCAATCACTACATTTGATATGATAAACCACACCACATTTCTTCAAATTTTCGGTTTTGTCCTTTACGTGTGTGAGTTGCTGTCTTAAAGAATTGTATGGTTTGTGGTATATATTAACCCCATGTTGTTTGAATATTCTGGCTAGGGCTTCTGACGTACCGGAGATGTAAGGCATACCTTGCATTCTTGTCTTTATCTTTTTTGTATTGGGTCATTGTCTCAGGTTGCCTGTCATGTGACAGTTTGATGAAGACATAATTTGGTAAGGCTCACATTGATGATGTCATAATATTTAACACAACTAATAATTGGAAAAATACTTCTTTCTGTTGGCCATCCACTTATCATATACTCATCTTTGATGAAATACTTGATTGTGAACAAACATTACATTCAGTGCATGGTAACAGGATTTTGTTCAATGTTGGATGGCTGTTGTGGTGCTGTTGCAGAATTTGATCCAGAGTAACTGGTAATGATCTGAAGTACCACATTAATTAACTTGAAAAATATCACACATGTGGTTAGAAGTTCTCACCTCAGAAGTTTTTGCCAAAGGGTACCAATGCTGTTACCATATCTATCTTGGTACATACAACAAAATGTTAAATTAACCTTCAGACTTTTTATTTTTTAAATCATAACCCACTTATCAAATTAAATTTGGGAAAGTCAGATTTTTTTTCATCAAGTGATATATTTTCTGTACTTATGGAAACTTTCATATATCGTCTTCTCTAAAGAGTGAAAAGTTTCCTCATTGAACTCTTGTTTTCCTTTCCAGTCCTGCAGCGTCTCCTGGTGTCAATGTTTACCAGTTTAATGGCAATGGATATGCTGTCACAGCTCAAGTCCGTATTCCCCGGCAGATCTCCTTCAACATGTTTCTGGAATTCAAGACCTACTGGGAAAATGCAACTTTGTTCTTTGCTGGAAGTTCTTCATCAGTAAGATTAATGTAGAGCTTTTGACACCTAGGAACAATACAAAACACATATACATTATGTTGACAGGGGTCCCACAGGTCAGGAAAAAGTAAGGGAATTTTAAGTTTTCAGGAGATTGAGGGAAAAGTAAGGGAATTTTAAGTTTTCAGGAGAGTCAGGGAAAAGGAAGGGAATTTTAAGTCTTAAGGGGAGTCAGGGAAAAGTAAGCGAATTTTAAGTTTTCAGGAGAGCCAGGGAAAAGGAAGGGAATTTTAAGTTTTCAGGAGAGCCAGGGTAAAGTCAAAAACTTTTATGATAAGTCAGGTCAGTTTTAAATTTCAGTCAAAAGTGAGATAAAAGTCAGGCAGTTTTGTACTCTGAGAGAAATTTCAATATGGACGCCCTCATGGGGAAATGTTTTGTGTAATGTTCATGGCTGAGGCTGTAACATTACAGATTATTAGCATTGTAATTTATGTAAATGTATGTGTATTGGATTCACACTTCCACATTTAACCATTTTAAATCTTTTTTTCTTTTTTTTTCTCACACATCTTGCATTTTTCAAATAAAAAGATTATATAAAAGGTGGTACAGTGGTACCCCTCTTGAATGGCCATTCTGACCAGTGGCTGCCCACTTTACATGGCACAGACAGTCTGTGTTCAAAAGTACCCCTCTAGGATGGCAAACTCTCTAATGAGACCAGCATCCGGCATATTCATACAAAACCATCAAATTTACCCTTCATGAGTGGGCACATAATAGGGTTTACAAATAGAAATATCTCTAATATTTGTTGATTTCTAAATTCAACACATTGACATTTGTTCCAACATGCCGATAAAGTAAATTTAATCCATACAAATAGATAAGTAATCCAATTATCCTTACTGCTGTGAATTCATTAAATCTTAGATTTTGTCACTTGGATAATTACTGGCTATTATTACCACTGATAATTATCAAGATGACAAGATGACAAAACTAACCACTGTGAAGTACAGTATTGTTCAGCTTCATTCAGCATGACATCTGGTTGCCAGAGATTAAAAATGGTATGTTAGCTGTTGTGGTTTCTCTCTGATAGATTACGGAATGTACTTGAAAGGATACCAGACTAAAAACTAATGGATCACATAACAAGCTCACTTTCTTTATAAACACTGAGCAACAAATTGCCAATGAAGGAATAAATTGTTGTAAAAAGTGCAAAATATCATCAGGCATTCTCATTTAGAGGGAAAAGTGAAAGCAATATTTACTAAATGAAAAGAGGGAGTAAGTCCTTTGATTAATACTAAGAAGTTTGATGTCAGAAAAATTCAAATAAACATTCATCAGTAATACATTCTACTGCAGTGGAAAAACTGAATCGACGGACAGTGATAGATATAGCCAAATGTTTGTATCCTGATTTTATTGACAAGGTTTTTTTGCACCACGATTGATATTTATTCATAATTATTTTAAATAACATTGATATAAGGTTTATTATATTGATTCCATAACATTCCTATGATTTTTAAATGAAAATACGAAATATTTAAAAATGAGTTATGTCTTTCATACTTTATATGTAATTACTACTCATATATATGATGCCCATCTAGAAAGGCCACCATTCCTGCTGCAGAAGGGGTGACCTTATAAGAGGGGGACCCTGTATGTGATTAGCTGAATGGAAGTTGCGGGCGAACATTAGTGACTATTTCTGTCACAATAAATCCAGGGGGCCAGTCATATCAATTCATTGAAAAATTGTGGTGGGCTTATCATAGGACTGTCGTTTCCCCAACCAAAAAATGTGTATTTCCCAGCCTTTAAGTCGATACTTTTTGACCAGGAGGTCTGGGCTTCGTCTTATACTCTGAATCGACTTGTATGTGGATTATGTCATTGACATTGCTTTACCATAGTTAATGTGGATTATGTCGTTGAAATTGCTTTACCATATTTAATGTAATTTTTCGTACGTGAAAAAATAAATATTTTTTTCAAAGTACGAAAAATAATGATCACAAAAAAAATTATCATTTTGGGGAAGAGATCATGCGCAAAAAAATATAGGACCCAACATTGAGAAGGATTCCAAAATATTTACATGATCGTCAGTATTAAATTCATGCGCATCAGATGTAATTGCACTAAAGCAGCATGGACTAGTAATATATGTTGTTTAAATTTGCTTACAGACGTGTGTATTAGAATAGTTAGAAAATGATTAACTATGACATGGACATGGGTATTCCATTGTACAGGATGTACAAATCACCAAACTAGTACTGTTGAAAAATAATTAAGAAACAACTTAGATAATGTCATGTTTGTATTGATGAATGTTTGTAAGTGAGTGACATAATATAATATCAGAGATGGGCATTGAGTATTGATGAATGTTTGTAAGTAAGCGAGTGACATAGTATAATTTCACAGAGATTGGCATTGAGTATTCATGAATGTTTGTAAGTAAGCTAGTGACATAGAATAATATCAGAGATGGGCATTGAGTATTGATACATTTTATTTGACTTTTTTGACCCTAAGTCATGAAACTTTTTGATTCACTTATTTGCAGGTTTGGCCCACTTTTAAGGTTTCATTGGGGTATTTGGCCTCTTTTTGACAAATCCTAGAAGCAACACTGAATGGAAAGTGTGTGTCAGTGTTTGACATGCAATGTGTAGTCAGGGAAAAGAATGGGAATTTTTATTCCAGTTGTGTTGAGCACAGGGAAATATGGCCTTTAGTCATGAAAAAGTAAGGGAATTTTCATTCCAGTAACCTGTGGGAACCCTGTGTTGAGCACAGATTTTGTAATTACAGGGACTTGAGTGAAAACCAAAACTCTGCATTGAATAATGATCTGAAGTAATATAATTTGTCTGTAGAAAATATATTTTGTACACCCTCCTTTTTGAAATATTAGAAAAAGGAATTATAATGAAAATATAACAAAATACATTTATTACAGGAAATTTTTCAGAAGAGCAGACTTCATGATATTTACTATAGTTACAGTTTGTTGTTGTGCAGGGTATGTTTTGGACAGCAAAACATTTTGTGCAAAAAATAATTTTTAAGCCTTGTTATTTTGTGACATTGTTTTACAGTAATTTAATTTATTCAGTTACATTTTTGGACATAATTGTAGTTCTACAATGATGAAAGCAGGTGGACAGACTAATATCATTTTCAGAAAGTAGAGGAATGGTTTGCTTCTAATTGGATATGGTCCCAAAAACAAAGAGCCAAATTGCTGACAAAAAGGAGTATCTAGTAATGAGTTACACTCGAGAATAATTTATTTGGAATATGATCTACAACAAAACACTCTTAATTTGTATGTGTTTTGTATTGTTATTAATTTATAAATATTGGAAAATAATTAATTTTGATATTCATCATACAGGTGGTTCAATACTGGACCACATGCATGAACCCAAGACAAGTTGTTTTTAGTAACATTTAAACTTGAACCAATCAGGTATTTCAGATATACATGTTTTATTTCCTAACCTACATATATATTGACCAGTCCATTTATCTGACAGTAATCTATGGAGAATATAGGAATTGTACACATTTTGCTGTGTGGAAATATTTCCAAAACACAAGAAAAGAGTTTAATCATCAGGCCCCTGTTTCACTAAACTTCTTAAATGTTCTACCTCAAATTGAGATTTTGAGGAATTAACCCATTCAAGCATATTGATGGGCTTAGCTCTGGCTGTTTATTAGTGTAATTCTAGCTATGAAGCATTGGATGATTTGTGTTTGCTTATGATGCAGTGATTAATCTACCCCTGCGTCCCGCATCCAGCACACACAAAAAATGTCATGGACTCGTTAGTTGTTCATATGTGCATTCCTTTGGATGCAAGAAATTTTCAAGGAACAACAACGTGTGTACCGTGATTTTTGTTTAACAGGACTTTCTTTTCACAAGGCAAATATTTTCTGTGCACCGGTCATGTGGTACCGCTCAATCCGTAACAGTATACTATTATGGGATGTAATCAGTTCCACCCATGTTTCCAGTTAAAATGCTGCCAAAGAAGATGATGAAAATTGACCCTAAGCAAAAGACATTGGATATTTTGTTTTATGATTCAAATTCCACTGATCAGCAGCATTCGGTTTCTTCATCTGATGTTCAGGATGCAAACATGTGCTCAGCCTCTAGCGTAATATATAAATTACAAAAAGTTCGACGGTTTCAGCTGAAGTGGCTAAAAACATACTCATGGCTGCCATATGACAATGGCTGTGCAAATAAAAATGAGGACTTTATGTATTGTGAGATTTGCACAGACAATGAAAACGTAAATGGTATGAACAAGATTGCTAGGAACAGAAAGTTTCTAAATTCAACGTTAACCAGACATGCAGATCTTGCTGACCACAAATTATGTGTAATAGCCCCAGAGTTGCAAAATAACTTTGAAAAATGTAGTGCAAAGCTCATGTCAGATCAAGATAAAGCTATAACTGCCTTACTGAAGGTTGTTAAATGGATGGTGGATGAAGACATCCCATTGAACAAATTTAGGTCTTTTGTGAATCTCTTACATCAATTGGGAGTTCAAGATCTTGACGTTCTCAGAAAGAGTAATATCAATTATGAATCTTCAGTGACTGCCAGTGAGCTGCTGGAGTCATTAGGAAAGTTTGCTAACAATGCTGTAACTGTTAAAATAAAGAAATCTCCTGTGGTAACATTACTTGCAGATGAGAGCACTGACATTTCCAACAGGAAAAGGCTGGTCATGTATGCTCCGACGTTGAATGAAGACTTTATTCCAGAGTGTCATTATGTGTGCAATGTTGAATGCTCAGATGCCACTGGGAAAGGAATCGCTGCATCCATTATGAAAGAAATGACAGAAAAGGGTGTTCCAATGGCAAAAATAATGAGTTTGGGGTCAGATGGAGCATCTGCTATGATGGGCAAGGAAAAAGGAGCAACTGCAATACTTAGAAGGGAAAATCCTCATATGCATAATGTTCACTGTGTTGCCCACAGGTTGGCACTGTGTACCTCCCAGGCAGCAGAGAAAATATAACTGTTAAAAAAGCATCAGCAAATATTGACTGATCTTTTCTACTGTTTTAAGAGAAGTAGTCAACGAGAGGCTCCACTGCATGCCATACAGGAGGTTTTAGATGAAACATGTCTCGTATATAAGGAGCTCCATTCAGTAAGGTGGTTGTCTTACTTTAGTGCCCAGACTGCTGTATAGAGAACTCTTGATAGCTTGCTTTCCTACCAGGCTGAAGCCAGTCACAAGGATCACAAAGCTGGAGGGATGAAGAAAAAGATAGCTACTGAAAGTTTCATTTCTACAACATATATGATGATGGATGCAATGGCACCTGTAACCATTCTCAGCCAGTTCTTCCAGAAAGAAAATGTGGATGTGGCCCTTGTGAAGGTGAAAACTGATGAGTGTATTGCTGATCCGCAGAAGGTATACAGCTTTGAAACTCCATACATGCAAAGCTCCAGGAAAACCTGAAGGGCAATAAATTTAAGGAGCATCATCAGATCACAAAGAACAACTTCAGCCTTGAGAAAATCACTAAGCTCTTCATTGACTCATTAGTTGAGAACATTCAGTCTAGGTTTCCAGCAGATGACCTACTTACAAGCTTTGGTATTCTTACTATGCGACCGATCAGCATGATGTCAAAAACAGAAGTGGATACATACGGAGATGAAGAGATTGACAGACTGTGTACATATTATGGAGAAGCAAAATCTGTACAATGGGAAACTAAGTATTGAGAAAAAAACATCAGAACCTGTTATTGACTCAGTTAAGGCAAAAATAGAGTGGACTTTCCTTAAGAAAGTAGTTCTGGCTGAGAAGTACCCACAAGATGGGATGTGTAAACTGTGGCATTTAATTGACCGCCACCACAGAGAGGATTTTCCAAAACTTGCTTAAGTTAGCAGCACTTGCACTGACTTCAGCAGTACATACTGCTGGATGTGAGCGTGGGTTTTCTGCCCAGAACAGAATCCTGGTTAAAGCTAGAAACAGGCTGAATATTGAGACTCAGCACAAACTGATGGCTGTAAAACTATGTACTGTGCCATTTGATTACAAGTCAGTATTACAGACCTGGAGCTCTAAGAAAGACAGGCGCATTTATGAACTGAAGTAAAGTGAAGAAGAAGTTGATCTTGTAGTTAATAATGACCTTGTTGTAATAATTCTGTATTATAAATAAAGAAAATTAATGTATCTCAACGTGTATGCCATTTAATAGCAGAATCATTGTACTCGTTATATTTGAGCGGGACTCATTGTTTAAACATATGCGAGTCCTGGGACTCTTTGGGATGAAATTGTAGATTGATCACTGTCACAGTGATGGATCCATTTGGTTTGATATTGAGCTTCCCTTGCTATCTCATGTTCTTAATGCTGTAGTTGATATTTGTGGATGTTTATGGATCCCATTGCTCACCAGTTATGGAGGGAGAAGTGTGATATAAAATTTGTAGAATTTTTTTAAATTGGGGCCACGGCAAAGCCCTTGTGTTCTATTTCTTTCCAATTGTTCTGGCAAATGTTAGCTTGCAGCAAATTGTGTATCAATATTATTCTTACATAATCAATGGCCTTCACAAGTTATCTCCTGATTAGATGGCACTACAGGAAAAACTGGTCCATATCATTTGAATTACCTCAGGTCCTGCCCCAGTGTAATTTTGAAATACCAAACACTGCTTTTATTTATATCATTTTGGAATTATCGGAAGTAAATGTTTTTGCTGTCATTATTCAGAGTACAGTTGATTTTTGCTGTCATCATTATTTTATCAAATTATGTTTCCTTTTCTTTCTAAAACCTGTGTTCCATTTGAATTTTACGTTAATGCAAAACAATATTTACAAAGAATCATAATCATAATCAAGAAAAAGTCGAAGTATTTTAGAAACAGTTACCGCCAGTATCATCTCTTTGTATTGAGGAGAATTTTCGTATGAAGAATATTTTTTCTTTGATGTGAGAAGGTCTACATTTTTATGGGAATAGATTTCAAAATAAATAAAGGAACAAAATGTTCAAAATCAAACATTTGAAATCATATGCTAATTAAAGTCTTCATATCATTTTATGTTTTGCACTCGCAGATTTGTATCTTTCCTTCATTTTGAAATGACTTTTTTATTAATTAATTGATGATATAAAAAATTCAATTTAAAATTGCTTAGTTCTGAAATATTTTATGATACTAACAATTTATTGGCATAATTCTCAAGCATTTGTTTCAAAAATTGTTATTAGTTTTATTAATTCTTCTTATTATTATTATTAGTAGTAGTATTATTATTATTATTATGGTAGAAATAATATAATGGTTCTACTACAATCTCTTTAAACTGGCTGACAGTGAACAATTCATAGGGAAACACTTTGAAGTTAATTGGAAAAAATGTGAAAGTCTAAAGATAAATGCCACTTAATGAATGATTTTGAAACATTATGTTTGACCTCTGGGGAAAAAACATACAGCTTGACTGAATACCGTGTTATTTGCATAATTGTCATGTGATTTGATGAAGTATTTTGTAATTTCAATATGGATTAGGATTTTACATGTGATTTGATGAAGTATTTTGTAATTTCAATATGGATTAGTAAACCATATATTTTAAGGATTTTACATGTGATTGGATGAAGTATTTTGTAATTTCAATATGGATTAGTAAACCATATATTTTAAGGATTTTACATGTGATTTGATGAAGTATTTTGTAATTTTAATATGGATTAGTAAACCATATATTTTAAGGATTTTACATGTGCTACCTTTATCTTTTATTTTAGATACCTTTTACAAAATTTTCACATCTTTACATTTTATATTTTATCTTGTTGTACTTAATGTTAACATTTATTTGAAAGGGTCTATCTTCCAAATTTTGTGTGCAATTTATATTTACATTTTTCAAATGTTTACCTTTAGTTGACACCATATAGCCACTATTGCACTAAGGTGCTATAAAATGTTACTACATACATACATACATACATACATACATACATACATATATATATATATACATACATACATACTTTAGTATTATCAATTAAAAACAAGAACAGCAGTCATTATCACCATCAGATGATAATGATGATGATAAAATTGAATTTATGGCTATATAAATTCCACTAATTATTACATAACAATTAATATTAGATATAAAATATATAAAATGTTCTTGCTAACTAAGGAGTATTACATAATAAAAACAAATGATAATAACTATTTATTTATTTATTTATTCTTCATTAGTACTGTAAGCATTCAAGGGTTTTGCCCAGAAAGGCACTGTTCAGTTGTTTTTTAAGATCAGAAAAAAATAAAAAAAAAGGATGTATGCCCTATTTCACATTGGGAAAACAAACCTTGTCTATGTTTGTCACTAAATTTTATACAAAAATATATAACCCTAGAAGATGTTAATGTGAAACAAAGAGAGAAACATACTAAAACACAAGAAAAAGACATTTGTTGGATCGGGATTTCTGGTGTTGCTACTTATCATATTCAGGGAAAGTTAGTAACTTTGGTCACCCATTGCTAAATATATCAATTATATACCAAATACCACAAGAATCGGTTAGTTTTTAAAGACAAAATCCTGTACTCAGCACATGCACTGCTTTGTATTTGTGTGTGACTGATGGAACAAAATTGCACACAACAAAGACCAGCTGAAATGGGTCAGATTGTGTAACGAGTTATAGAAATCAGCTAATTTTGTTCCATAATTTATGGAACAGATACCTAAAATAATGAAATAAGAAATAAACTTTTTGTCAAAGACTAAACAAATATGTTGCAGAATCTATAACTAAGATATTTTTCACCATTTTTGTTATAGAATGCCTGAAAAAAAGTAAAAGCTATATTTGTGCCAAAAGAACCAGATAATCATTGTTGTCTCGGAAAGTTTTGTATAAATGAATGTCTCAATATTTATGTTCCAGGGAGAGTTTACATCAGTGGAACTGCAGAATGGGCATGTTGTGTTTCAGTTTTACCTCGGTGCTGCTACCTATGGTAGAATTGTGACTGATTTAAAGTATAACAGAAATAAATGGGTAGAAGTGAGCATAGACAGACTGGGTAAAATGGGCAAGTACATTTAATTGAAAATTGATTCTTGAACACTCTATTATCCCAACTGCATTTAATCTTATAAGATCATCATAGAAGTAACATGACCGGCTTTTCTTTTCATAATTTTACACATATACATGCATAACAATGGTTGAAGTACATATATGTACAGTAAATAAGGAACTGTCATTAAGAACATATATATATATATACAGTAATAAGGAAATATCAGTAAGTACATGTATGTACAGTAAATAAGAAACTCAGTAAGTACATGTATGTACAGTAATAAGGAAATATCAGGAAGTACATGTAGGTACAGTAAATAAGGAAATATCAATAAGTACACATATGTACAGTAAAAAAGGAAATATCAGTAAGTACATGTATGTACAGTAATAAGGAAATATCAGTAAGTACATGTATGTACAGTAAAAAAGAAACTCAGTAAGTACATGTATGTACAGTAATAAGGAAATATCAGTAAGTACATGTATGTACAGTAAATAAAGAAATATCAGTAAGTACATGTATGTACAGTAAATAAGAAACCCAGTAAGTACATATATGTACAGTAAATAAGAAACTCAGTAAGTACATGTATGTACAGTAAATAAGAAACTCAGTAAGTACATGTACAGTACAGCTCACATGATTTTTGGAACTCCACGCATCGCGGTGGGGGTAGAGAGGATTAAGAAAAACCCCTCCACCATCACTCCACGCGTCCTGACGGAGTTGTCGTGGAGTCTCGTGGAGAATAGCCCTGCACACCACGCTTTCTCGCGGAGTCGCATCCGATCACCACCGCGGAGTGGATGTGGTCTCGATAATATGGGCGTGGTTTACTGTTTGTTACCCATGCAAGCAGAGGTTGAGAGAGAGACAAGCGGGGGGGGGGGGGGGGGGGGGGGGGGGCACCGATTTATCTACATCATTATCCCTCTGGGGAGCAATTTGCTAACTTTTTGATACTGAAAAAACGTAGTAATTCAGTTAATTATAAATATTTCCTTGTTCTAACGAAGATAACATATGATACATAGTGCCAAATCATATTTAAGATGATAATAACGTAATGACAATGCCTCGTAAACTGTATTAATACTACATTTTGCGCAATGAATCTAATTTCTTTTTCTTCAATACTATGTTATCGGAATCTAAACATGCATTCATATCCTTATTTCTTTTTCAGTAAACGCAATACAAAATTGTAATGATCATATGAAAGTCAGTGATATTGTACTACCTGCAATGAAAAGAACGATAAACATCGAACAAATTAATAACAAAGCTGCAGTCATACCTACTGAAGTGAAACAAAATCACACAAGTTCTGATGGTTACTCCATGCATGAGTACTCATTCACATATTGTACGTTTTTTTCTGACATGCAATCGCTTAAATAAAGCATTATTAAGATTTCACATCGTTATTTTATTTTAAACTGTACTATTTTGCATTAATTACCAAAGTAGCGGGGTTTTTTAAAATCACAAATGGTCGCAAAAGGTCATCCTAGATACATGTAGTTGACACGTGCAAGTAACCTAGCACAATAGAAGCCATCAGCACTGCGTGTTTTCTTTGATATTGATGTGTTAATTTCATGTGCTAACTGTTAACCTAAAAGTACAACAGCAGCGCTTCTGCGGGTTTTTCTTTGCCATTGATTTGACAAACTTGCACATCAGATGAAATTAATGTTTAACTTTTTCTTTTCTGTTCGTTTTCCTATTGCATAATACAGAAAAATAAGATGAATAATTTTAGATCATTAACTCTTCTTAGTAAAGTCCCCCCCCCCCTCATAAAATATGGAATCCAAATCACTACTGCACAAGTTATCGTAAACTGAAATCTGGAAAAGTTTGCAAGTGGTAAGAAACAGAAACACGCTCAATAACCAAAGGCTCTAATAGTCACAAACAGGAAACTGCATTCTTTAATATCTGCGTACAAATAATTAAAAAAGTATATTTTATTTTTATATTTTTGCCGTAGGAAAATGAGCAAATAATAGCATACACGTGGAGACAATTCATCCATGCAAAATGCTCTAAACTTGTTGGAAATTAAAATCTCTGAACATCTCAGATTTTAGAATTTTCCATTTTATTTTTCATTTCGGTAATAAGCCGAGTTCAGATTAATTTCTAACAATTATCAAACTTCCGTTGTTAATGGTGGGACCATAATTGCGGCTGTAAAGTACAACGCGCTAAGTCTGATGGCTTCGTGTGATAAAAACACACTGTTCCCAAGCTGAAACTGACATCATCCTTTGATGCAAACCCTTGTTACTATTTTACAACAGTGTTCACAATGGTCACTGCCTTGATTTCTGTAGAACATCCGCTGAAGTCAAGTTTTTATTATTGAGAGACAATTGAATTTTTTCAACCGGGGTGTGGTGGGGTTGGTAAATGCATGAAAACAATTGTCTTTCTCTGATTTTTGTAGCAGACGTTAATCCGTTCCATATTTCACTTAAAATAAATAAACACTGTGATGAAAGAAGAAAAAATATCCCGGTCGAAAAAAAACAAAACAACATATAAACCCCGTATATTAAATGGTCAGTCCCTTACAGTACACATGCAGTCATAATATTCAGCCTCGTGACTCTGCTATTACTGCTTAATGACTAAGCGCGCGGTTTGCATTTCAGTGTAAATTCAGTGTTTTAGGTTTTGTTGGGGGGGGGGGTAAGCAGAAGCGGATGTCAATTTGGATTTTAATTGTCAATATCTCAGAGAATTACTTTCCTTTGGAACAAAATGATAAATTTATTCTGCTTGAGAGGCTCAGCAATGTGTGCTTCTCGTCAAGTCAGTGCATAAGTTTGTTCATATTTCTTTGAAATAAATTAAAATCATAAACTTATTGCAAAAGAAGTCGATCAACCTTTTATAAACAGTAATGTGTACTGAATATACAAGACTTTTGAAATTATTTTTTTATTGTCCAAATATATGATCGAAATAAAAACGACTGATTCTTCAGATGGTATCCGGTTGTAAATCACTCTTGACGTCTCAGTCTTTCCATAGGTGGTCTTCATTCATTGGCTGTTCAGATGTCAATCAGTAATGTCGACTAGCCCCTCCAATGTGGAGTTTACATCGGCGTGCCTGTCGAAACGCGGTGGTGATTTGTAGGTATTTATGCCAATTTATGCCTCCACTGCGGAGTGCTATCGCGGAGCTAAAGTGGAGGGGATTAAGTACCCCACCGCGATGCGCGGAGTTCCGAAAAATCACGTGAGCTGGACTGTATATACTGTAATAAGGAAATATCAGTAAGTACATATATGTGCAGTAAATAAGGAAATATCAGTAAGCATATTGACAAGTATATACTGTGAATTTACTATTTTTTGTGAAGTACCGTCTATACTTGCTTATAAGTCATGTCCAGCTGCAAACAACATAGACCCTGATCTGCCATTGCATAATGTGCATCCAGATCAGGTCTGTCATTTTTGTTTTACTGATTAATCCTAACATACTGCATAGACCCAGCTCTGCCAGCGCATTATGTTTTTGTATTATTCTCTTGTTAATCAATCCAGTGTATACCATCTTGCAGCTGTGCTCACGGTTGATCAGGAGAGAAGACCCCTCATTAGCAGTGTCCCCTCTGGGGACACATTTCTGGATGTACAGAACAGTGACCTCTACTTCGGTGGAATCCCAGGAAATGTTGATATGAGCATCTATGGCAGAGAATCGGGGTATGTACTGTAAATACTCGTGTATAAGCCGAGTCCAAATGCACACAACATAGATCCTGATCTGCCGGCGCATAATGCGCCGACAGATCAGGGTCTATGTTGTTTGTTCTACTGATTAGTCCTTACAAACTGGCTTATATGCAAGTATATATGGTAGATAATTTTTTATACAGATGATAAGAAGGTATGGGCATATATTAAAATATTGATTTGACACGAAAAACATTACTGAAGTGTGCCAGAGTGGCATTGCAGAAATTTATGAAAATGTCAATGTAGTTGTCATATCTTTCAGCATTCTTTGATTTTGTTCATCAAGTAAAATCATTCTGATAAGTTGCTTGATTCATTATCCCCTGAACCAAACATATAGGTTGTCCCATAAAGCATACAGTTAGAGTGATCACCTAGGACAGTGAGAGCTTTTTCAGCACATGTATCCATGAGACTCAATGACAGTATTTGACAGACTAATTTCTGGAGGGTATTACTTGAAGTAATTTGGTTATTTTTTGCTTTGCATTCCTTCAATTAAGCTAATATTTAACCGAGTTGTTCTTAATAAAATTAGCAACATAATCGTATAAATTTCGTGCAACATGCAGAAATAACAAGCTCATGCAGAAAGGTTAAAGAGTGATTTACTTTCCAGTATTAGTCCTCTTATCATAAATAATCTATTAATCCGTATATAATTCCATGAAATTCATTGTAAATTCCCACAATAAAACACAACTTTCAAAATAGTGAATCAATAATGCTGAAGAAAAAAAAGTTCATTTGCTTTCGGGTCAACATTTGTTGTTGATCCTGGTGCTGGTCCTTTAAACGGTCTCTTGTAGATGTGGGTTCTGTCATTAATAATCCACCAGGCCTCTCTTCATTTTTACTTCTCTGTTCATCTTCTTCACTCTTATTCCTGTCATTCCTGCTTCTTAAATGGTTATTTCAAGGTCACTGTTAGTTTCACCTGATGAAAATTTGGAACATTCTCTATTAGAGTAACTCAAGTAATTTCTCCTCCCGATATCTTATTCTCCATGTTTTCCATGGTTTTTATTTTCAAATAACTCCTCTGTTTTTGGTGCTATTAAAATCATTGTGTTAGGGTTTTTTTCAGGGGGGGGGGGGAGGGGGTGTTCAATGTTTCATTTCTTCTGTATATGTAAGATACAATTTGATTGGTTGAATGGCATGCATAATTAGTATGTGGTGGGAAATAAACCAGTGGTGTGTGCCATAATGTGCAGAATAAAGGTTTGTACTAATACAAATGCTTAATCATGTCACCCAATACATATACACAGTTTACTGCACCACTTTATCATGGCACACATGAGACTAGGTTGATATAATACGATGAGTTACTGACAATAGGGAATAATAAGTTGATGAGAATTGTAATTTATTTAACTTTAGAGTTTTAATGTGTTCGCAATTCTTCATCATTCAGATGATGAATTACATATACATTAAAACTCTTTAAGGTGTTTGTTTCGCTGTTTTAGAGAGGATGCATTTATATCAGTAGGAGAGACAAAAACACTTTTTCTCCATTTGGAAAATACATATTCTTAAATATTCAATGCTTCCAGCATTTCAAGCGAGTATTATCATAGATGCTTAAACTTTATATAGAAGTGGATGGTTGGTAAATTTATTGATTGTATTCTGTCAAAGTTCTACTGATGTACGTGTTATTTCAGTCATCATTTTACAAATATACAGGGCCATAGTCCAGACCACTCCTTTTCTTGGGTGTGTGAGAGGTATTCAAATCAATGCAAAGAATATCAACCTCTGGCAGGGGAAGACAACTGTTGGAGTCAAAGAGGGCTGTGCAGAGAGTGTATGTAGAGTTATTTTTCTTTAAAATGGAACTAGAGTTATTATTGTTTGGCATTATAATCTTCTGGTGGCTGTATTAGCTTAGCGCTACAATACTGTTCTGACACTATATATCTTTTAGGAAAGCTTGAAAAATGAGTTATGCTTTTAGTGTTTCTGGAGTAAAAAAATTTGACCAACCATTCCAACTTGCCAATTTTGTTAAACCTTTTCATTATCCATTTCACAAATGACCATTAAAAAGAGAATGTACCAGTAATGTAGATTGTCTCATTTTCAAATGATGGGGGAAAAACTTTAAAATTTCTTGAAAGTATCTGTGAAAAAATTATGATACAAGTTATTAAGAGTGGTTCTTTGAACTTTAAATGTTATAGGAACAGATAATATTCTCAGAATCTAGGTTCATAGTGTAGGTAAATCAAAGTCAAAGTTCTTATTAGGAAGTTCAAAAGTTAATTAATTCCTCCTGACTACAAATCACCATATGTCACTGTTTGCAGGGATACCGCACAATCAGTTTTTATGGGGAGGGCTTTGCAGAAATATCTGCCAGCAGCCTCGGTGAGGATACTGCAGATCTGTCTGTGTCTTTTGTCACCAAATTACCTGAGGCTTTGCTGCTGCTTGCAAAGAACATAGATGGAGATGTAAGTATATGATCAGTCAGTAGACAAGGTATTAAATAACCATTTACAATTATAACAAATATAATGGACATTGAATATTTAGTGGAATATTATGATCTTAAAGTTGTGGTTAGGTATAAACAAAATGTTACAGTTGGAGAGAACATTTTTATAGGGATGTAAATTCAGTTATTTATACAAGTTTTCATTCCACACTTTTCATTGAAAATGGGGGGATATTAAATTGGATCTTTCTGTTTGTCCATCCTGCAATCTTACAGTCCTTCCATTCTTCTGTCTGTCCATCCATCCCATTTCCATATCGTAACTCCCTTAATTATCATTGCATTTCAACCAAATTTTGTATACCACTTGATATTGATGAGACCATGGCTATATTCGATTGTCATTGTTCTATCTTATTATTGTCTGGAGTTACAACCCCTGATTTTCAGATTCATTGACTTCAGTTTTTGCACAATAACTCCCTTAATTACAATTTGATTTCAACCCTATTTGGTAGGCAGCTTCATATTGATGAGGTCTCAGCTGTATTTGATTGTCAGTATTCTGCACCATCTTTTAGCTGTATTTGATTGTCAGTATTCTGCACCATCTTTTAGCTGTATTTGATTGTCTCTATTCTGCACCATCTTTTAGCTGTATTTGATTGTCAGTATTCTGCACCATCTTTTAGCTGTATATGATTGTCAGTATTCTGCACCATCTTTTAGCTGTAAATGATTGTCAGTATTCTGCACCATCTTTTAGCTGAGTTAAAGGCCTTGTTTGTCAGACCCACCCAGATTATTTCCCACACAATAACTCCTGGATTTCAACCAAATTTGGTAGACAGATTGATATTAACGGACCTTGTCTGAGTGCAGTAATCGGCATTCTACATCATCATTTACTAGAGTTATAACCACTAGTTGTCTGATCCAATCACTATCACTTCTGCAGAATAACTCTCTTAATTTATAATTGGATTTTCAACCAAATTTGGTATACAGCTTGATCTTGATGAGCTCTCAACTTAGTTTCATTGCCAATATTGTGCAATATAATTTAGTAGAGTTATGGCTTCTGATTTGTTATACCCACCTGCTATTGTTTCTGCACAATAATGCTCTTTATTACTGGATTTAAAACAAATTGAGTACACCACTCCCTCAATAACTTGTGCCCGGATAACTAACATTTTTTTACTAGAATATACAAAAACAATTGGCCCCTATTTGTTGAACATGAAAAAAATCGCGATCAAAATTGGTTAATGTGACCTTGATATCTCTTGTTTTATCGTTGAAAACAGTGGTTAGTACCTGGAAATTTGAATCAGCATCATGAAATTCTCAACTTTTAATAAGAAGTCATATATTTTGTTCAATTTTCTTTCCAAACAACATTCTCAGTACACTGTAAATAACAATATTCAACGAAATTTTGATCAATGAAAATGTCACTAATTTCTACTGATGGCAACACTTTAAAAAATAAATACCAATTAAATAAGTTTTGTCAAGTGAAATTTGTGTTTTAGTTCTATCTTTTAATTCAGTTTCAGTGTAATCATCATAAATGCAATATGCCCTCTTGTATTAAAATGTGAAAAATATCATTCAATCCTCACAGCTATGTCCGTGAGCGTTTCCGTGAGAACCTATTTAAGAGCCGTCCAGTTTTTTTTCACCAACTTCGAGAAGTATTTGTTGTGTTATTACACTCAATTAAAAGCAGACCTGCTTTGTATCATCATGTTAATTATGTCTTTTGTAAAAATCAAATACAGGGGGTGGAATAAAAGAAAAGTTAAAAGGCGTGCAAATCCGACCTGTGTAAGAGCTAGTGGTCATGGCCATGTGTCAGGTCAACTCATTTCAGTTGATCAATCGAACACTGTTGTAAATATTATTATGTAAGTAATATAATTAGACTACCTTAAATTAGCCGACTCATTCACAAATGTGATCAAAGATATATAAGGCAACCAAGTGAAATGAGTACTTGGTGAATAAAAAGCTTTGTTTCACAGATATGGTTCATTATGGAGAAGCGAGTTCCCGAGTTTGTAGTGAACTTAAAATTTCTAAATTGCCACTCAGAGATTTCCTCAAAGATGAAAAGAAGTTTCACTATTACTTGCAATGAAATCACGGCATCCATATTTTACTAATAAAACAATAAATAAATCGAGTTTCGACGTTGGTGGTTGTTTTGCAAAATAAATGTCCCTAGTTTTTGTAAAAAAATTAATCTTGTTTTGTTGTGAATCAACAACAACAAAAAGCAGTGACGTAATACACAATGTTTTCATGTACACATGTTGTTGAAACCACTTGGACTGATGTTGTTAATGATCTTTCATCAGTTGGGTATCTTGAAAAAAAAGGTAATTTATACAAAAAAGTGAACAACTACATTAGAAAAAAGCTCTTTATTGACAATTATTCCCAATGCAATTATAAAACGAGTATTCAGCCATTAAACAGCCCCGTTACATTACACCCCCTCCCCCACAGTTTTCTCGATGTCCAGCGGGGATGGCATCCACTTCTTCATTTTTTTTAGGTCCCTCAGTAACTCACGCCCTCGCTTATAGTGCAGTCTATGTTTTTGGACCCCGTTGTGCGCGAGTTATAGAGGGAGCGGTGAATGCAGCTTGAAATTGATGGGACCTTGGCTGAGTTTGAATGTCAGTGTTGCATAGTTAGATTTTTCAGCATGCTACATCATCTCTTAGCAAATTATGGCACCTGATTGCCAGACTCGTCAACTTTCCTTTCTGCAAAATAACTCCTGTAATTCTTATTGGATTTCAACCAACTTTGGTGTGCAACTATCTTCTTGATACAGCAATGCAGCAGCTCTACTCAGTTTTTCAAGAATTTCATCATTTTTGGAGAGGAACCATGGCAGCTCAGTTGGTAGAGTGTTGGACTCATAAGCCAAGGGTCAGGGATTCATTACCCACCCAGGCCATATCAACGGGCTGCCACGATTTGTCCGAGGAAAGACCCTTAGCTCCTATTTCCTCAACATGATATAGGCAATAATATGTTGAAAATGCCATCGAAAACAAACCAACCAACTAACATCTCTTCTCACATGCTACTTCCCTTGACAGATGGGGAAAAACTCCATCCATTTGCATGGGTAAACACTTGACTTTGTCATAACTTCATTGACAGATGGCAAAAAACTCCATTCACCTGCATAGGTAAACACTTGACTCTGTCATTACTTCCTTGACAGATGGTGAAAAACTCCATCCACTTGCACGGGTAAACACTTGACTTTGTTATTACTTCCTTGACAGATGGTGAAAAAATCCATCCACTTGCATGTGTAAGCACTTGACTTTGTCATTACTTCATTGTCAAATGTGATGTCTACGACATTTTCACTCACATACACAAATCACCATGTTGTCTGGACTGGTGTGCTCACATTTCTCTTGAATTATACAAAATATTTACAACAGTTATTTTTTAAATTAATGAAGTTTAAAAATAAAAAGCACATTTGTTCCACTTTGATAATTTATCAATGTTTCTAGTCATACCAATAGTGTCTTCCATTACAAATTACCTTAACTAATTTTATGATATCACCATCATCACCAAGCCACTTCCTCCACAAAACGACTTCCTATAATAAGTAAGGGTACATCAATTCATGGAATTTGCTTGTGCTTTATCAACTTAATTTGAAATGATTGAACACTGATAAATCATATGACAAAAAAAAAAATTACTTTTTTGTCAGTTCTTTAAAATAATTACTTTAAATATCTGTATTTGCATAATGAAATGTTGTTACCTTGTTATTTTAATTTCAGAGCTTCTATTCCATGTCACTGATAGATGGACAGTTGGAATCCAGGTTTAGTGAAAAAGGAGGCAGGATCACAACATTAAAATCTCCTAAGAAATACAATGATGGAGCTCTCCATAATGCAGCAGTTCTGAAGAAAGGCAGAGAGTAAATATTTCTAATTTATGCAAATTACACTTTGCTGTGCATTTGAGCTGTAAGTTGTAGTTAAATGTCTGGAAAATGAAACAAAGGAGAATGAGACTGGTATGTAGAACATTTCATATCATTAGGGTCCCACTCGACAAAGTCAGTGGAGTCCTGTAGTAATAACATTGTCCATCTGTCAGCAGTTTTTTTTCTGGAAGATAACATTACTGGGAATAGTTGGATTTTAAGCAAGTTTGTTATGCAGCTTTATTTTGAGGAGACCTTAAACGAGTTTGATTTCCAGCCTCTTCTGTCTTCATTTAGAGGTGTGATGGCCCCAGAATGCCTACATCCCTAACTTTTGCTTCCACAGCTCAACTTTCCTGACCTGGATTGTTGGACTGGAACAAAATTTGGTGTGCAGCTCTATATTTATTATTTATGAGCTCCTAAATGAGATTGATTTCCATTGTTCCATGACATCATTCACAAGAGTTATGCACCTTGATTGCCCATCTTCCTGACTTTGCTTTCTGCAACACAACTTTGCCAGGGTTTGTTGAGTTTGAATCGGATCTGGTTTGTAATTTATTATTGTTGAGTCCTTGAACGAAGATTATTTTCAGCATTCCACGACAAAATTACACAACAACATTCGATGACAAGATTCCATGACAACATTTAGAGGAGTTAAGTCTTATCATTGTCCTTCTAACTTTGACATCTGCATCATTACTTTACCAAGGTTTGTTTGTTTTCAACCATATATGTTATCAGGCTTTATATTGATGAGACTTTGAAAGAGTTTGATTTCCAGCTTTACCAACACCATCGACTGGAGTTACACCCCCTGATTACCTTTTTATGACTGTTTCTGCACCATAATGTTTCCAAGGTTTGTTGGTTTGTAACCAGATTTGGTATAGAACTTTATGTATTGATGAGATTTTGAATGAGTTCAATTTTCAGCATTCTGTGACATTATTTACAGGAGTTATACCCACAATTGCCTTTCCTTATGACATTGGTTTCTGCTGCATTACTTTACCAATTATTGTTGGATTTCAGCGAAATTTGACAAGCAACTTTATAATGATGAGACCTTGAATTAATTTAATTTCTAGCATTCCACTTTCTTATTTGCAAGAGTTTATGTCCCTGATTGGCCATCCTTTGGTTTCCACAGCATAACATTACTAAAGAGTGTTGAATTTCAGCCAGATTTATCATTCATCTTTATACCAGTATTATTGAACCCTTGAATGAGTTGATTTTCAGCATTCTACATCACCATTTAGAATAGATATGTCTCCTGATTGCTCATTCTTCTAACTTGGGTTTCCCAACACAAGTTCCTCTCTTCAAGCCCTGCCAAGCCAATTGTAGGTAATGGTGTCCCTAACAGCTCTAGGTGTTTTTTTTTATACATTCTGAAGCAAGGTCACTGTTTAGAAAATATGCACACAATACCAGTTTAAACACAGTTTTAAATTGAAATGCTTTATGGTATCAGCATAAATCCCATCAGTATACTGTTGCTCCTATTAATGCAAGTATGGTCATGGATCCCATTCAAGGTTTAAAATTCTGCAATATTATTACTGCTTTGTTTTACTTAATTTTAGTTCTTGGTTTATTAGAATGAATTATATAGGTAATGTTATTACACTTCATTAAATAGCCTTATTTTTATGTTTTTATGCTCTAACCAGACACAGCTTTGTTAGAACATACATCAGTATAAGGGTCCCTTACTTAGAACGCAGGTAACTTGTATGGCTTCCACAAACAGTGTTGTAAAGGGGGAACACTCTCAGTGTTAATCTCTAGTACAAGTAAAGTAACAAAATTCACAACAATTTGATTAAACTTCATGCAGTTATAGGTGAATTTGATCTATAACTATTGGAAGCATATTGTGATGTTTAAAGACATTGGCTAAAGGCAATTTAGGCCACTTAGAATTTAACCAAACAGGTATTCACTTTGTTAGAAACAAGTAACAGAGTTGGTTGGAAACTCTAGTTATTGGATGAAACTTTGCATGAATTTACCGCTAATTATCCCCACGCTTTTAGAAGAAAATGGCAGGAATAATGTGATCTTGTCCATCCAGACATGTGCTTATTAATCTTGTACAAATCCTACAAAATAGTGACTTCAGACCTTGGAATATGATTGTCTGTGTTCTGGAGATATGCCCAGAGGTTGAAGAATTTTGATCCATTTCCTTGAAGCTGAGTTTGGGGTTTGGTTGGCTGGGTATGGTTTTACATAAAACTTAAAATAAAGCCCGAGTTGTTAATCTTACATGCCTATGAGTTGCTATGTGTGATTATTAACCATATCGGATGTGGTTTGGAATGAGACCCATTGGTTATACTCAGAATCATACAGGTGTGGCTCAGGGTCATAACTACAAAACTATTGAGATCCCAATCATATAACCATATATACACTTACTTGGCATCAAAAGACCAATACAAATATGCAACTGATATTAGCCGCTGGGTCCCTCCTTAACCCCAGCCGCATCCAGGGACTTAGCGCCAGGGTTATAACTAGGAAATTATTGAGATTCTCACCCTTTTACTACATAAATACATGTACATATACTGGACATTGAAGACAAGTTCACATGTTCAATCAACATTAACCTTGGGGACCATCATTATCTAAATGGATTTAGGTGCACAGGTGTATATGGGAAGTGGCAAAACAGGTGAGGGTACAGATATTTGTTTTATAAGCACAGTCTTGTTCTCCATGTAACTAATGTTACACATGTACCAAACATCAAAGTCAATATAATATGCAAAGACATTGCTAATTGTTACCTTGAGAGTCATTGATACCTCCTGCCCCAGGCCCAAGGCAACTAGAGAAGTGATAGGTATGATCCCAGAAAGAATGAGAGAGTTGCTGACTATATGAGACTTGTTGGCAGACAATATTGCAGTAACTTCCTGCCTTTAAATAACATCTGGCATGGGCACAACATCTCCCATAGGCACAACACTCCACCCCCATCTTGGTAAAATAGGAATTCTTCATCATAAATGTATAGTTCTCCCAATACATGCTACTAATAAATCCAGGATTTCTTGAAGTCATTGCTTCTTTTGAGAAAATGCAATTAATAACCATAGCAAAGCAAATAACTTTGTATGTCTCATATTTTGTAAATATGCATATATCTTCCTCGTTATTAATTTGTATGAATACTTATTTCTTCCAAGTTAAAGGTCACTTTACTTTCACTATCCATGCAAGAGAGAGGGTATATTCATATAATTAATTCTTTTTCCTCAGATTATAAGATTCATTGTGCAAGTTGATTCTGTAGTTAATGTAACAAGCTAATAGTACAATAAAATATCACATTTAAACACGGCAATAGGTGACCCACTCGCTAGCATCCTATATAAAATAGTCCTCACCAACGTGGTTGAGCTATATATTAATACAGCACTCATCAACCAATAAAAAGATTTTCAGTGGTCACATGCAGCATCTTTGTTCAACAGTTCTTAGTTTGGAACAGTGAGAGTTACAGCACGTTATATATTTCTATTACTCTTCAGTTTTATGCTTCACTGCCTTTGCTTTGTGCATTATTCCTTACCTTCACACTAGAACTTTTTCATTAAGGGACTACTGCTCTTCCAAAGCCCGCACAATATCACATTTATTAATGCAAGGAAATAGTCATAATCTTTGGCCAAAATACAATTGTAAGCAAATAAGACATATGAAAAGTAACATATGTACTCGCTTATAAGTCAGATCCAACTGCAAACTGCACAGACCCAGATCTGCCATCACATAATGCGCCAGCAGATCTGGTTCTATGCAGTTTATTAGGACTAATCAGTAGAACAAACAATACAGATTCTAATCTGCTGGTGCATTATGCAACAGCAGATCTGGGTCAATGTTGTTTTGCAGTTGGACTTAACTTGTACACAAATATATACAATGACCCAACTTGTACACAAATATATACGATAATTGGAAATTAAATACTAACTTGCAAATGAAAATACATATTGCAGAATAAACTTAGAAATACAAAATGAAACAATGCAGGTCAAGAAACAGAAAAACACCTCTCCATCAATAACTGGTGAGTGATGGGTGCATAAAAACTGACTGCTGCATAGGTATGGGCATGAGATAGCAATGGAGGCTCAAATCTTGTTTAACATTTGGGAGGAAATGGGGGTGAGGTGCTAGTAACTTCCGTTAATACATGAGAATTGTAATCTCCATTATCCAACACAAATATTCATCTAATGGATTTTAATATTTATGGATATTAGATCTGAAGAAGTGAATGAAAGTAAATAAAATTGACATGCAGGACAGACAAATTCATGAAGAAGTCAATTAAAGTCAATAAAATTGACATGCAAGACTGACAAATTCATGAAGAAGTCCATTAAAGTCAATAAAATTGACATGCAGGACTGACAAATTCATGTATCAGTTAAGCTGAAGTTGCTTCCCTTTTTACCTCCTATACGTAAGTGTATGAAATGTTAGGAATTTTACGCTGTTTAAGATGGTGACAAAATAATACAAATCCATCAAGAATGTCCAAAGTTATTACATTTTTATTAAATTTACTTGCATGACAATTGGAGAGCAAGCAGAACAGATCCTTACTGTAAAGTCAACGAAGCTGTTCATTTCATTTCAGTATTTTTATTCCATACTAAATTCTGACATAAAAATATCAAAGTTTTGTTGGGTTTATTTTGGTCCATTTCCAGAAATGCCGTAAAATTTCATATATTAAATTATCAAGGTAGCAATGTAAGCACAAACTGAGAATTACAAAAAAGAAGGTGTTACAAAAAGCATAGGAACTCAAACACCAGATATAATATATTAGTGCAAATTATTGCTGTGCAGAAGAAGAGTCACATAAAGTGAAATGCAACTTAAAAACGCTTAGCTAAATCACAAACAGATTAAGAAGGTGAACTTTGATGCATGTCTGAAGCATACATAAGCAAAAGCTCACAACACAGTAATATTATACATGTTTCCCTAACTGTTTATATATATATATATATATATATATATATATATATATATATATATATATATATATATATATATATCAGGGATCCTAAAATTCTGATGGCTCTTGTTAGACATTTTTTCCCAAAAATTAATGTGGTGGACAGATATTTGTGAGATATTTGTGCAATTTAATATAAATTTTTTTTAAAAAGGAGGTATTGAAAGTTATAGCAAATAAAAAAACATTGATATACTCAACTCTTTCAGCACTAAATAACTACAAGGGAAAGACTACCATTCAACACAAAGTAACTTTTAAGATGTTTAATAAATGCAGGCAGTATATTTTCAATGACTTGTAAAAAATTTATTTCTTGTGATAGTAAAACATATATGCTAACATTGTAAAGAAGACAAATTCAGGTCTCAGAAAATATGCTCATAAGCAAGTTTAGTCTCACACAGGTGATTATACAGGTGCATCCAAAGGTAAGTTAAAAGTAAATTTAATTTTATTCAATCCAAAATGTTAAATAAAGCATTTAAAGAGTAATATGTGGTCTGTTTTTGATCCATTGTCATGTTCTTACAAATCAGGGCTTGAATAAATGCTATGTTATCTCACATTTCAGGGAAAGTCACATGTGGGTAACAATATTTCTACAGTGGTCCCCCTCTTATAAGGCCACCCCTTCTGCAGCAAGAAAGTGGCCTTATAAGACGGGTGGCCTTTCTAGAGGGGGATCACACAGTTGTGAGTAATAACTACATATAAAGTATAAAAGATGTAACTAATTTTTATATATTTTATATTTTAATTGAAAAATCACAGGAATATTATCTGGTTAAGGACTCAATATGATAAAACTAATATCAATGAAATTTTTAAATAATATGAATAATCATGAATCGTGGTGCAAAACTACATTGTCGGTAAATTCTGGGCACAAACATTTGGTTGTAACTATCCCTGTACGTCCGTCGATTCCGTCTTCCCACTCAATGCAGTTGAATGTATATTGACGATGTTTATTTGAATCTTTCTGACACAAAATTTCTCCGTAGTTATCAAAAGACTCTCCCTCTTTTCGTTTAATTTAATTGCTTTCACTTTTTGTTCTAAACTGAGAATGTCTGACGATATTTTGCGACAACTTAATCCTTCGCGGGCATTCACGCGTGAGGCACAGTGTTTACAACGAAAGTGAGTCTGTCACGTGATCGCCTTTTTTTTTTTCTTCTTCCCCAGTCTGGTACTTGGTTACATACATTTCATAATCTATTAGAGTGAAGCCATAAAGGCTAACATACCATTTTACTATCTGGCAACCTGATGTCACGCTGACTTGAGCTGAACAATGCTGTGCTTCTCAGCGGTTAGCTTTTGTCCTCTTGATAATTATAGGTGGTATTAATAGCCAGTAATTATCAAAGTGACAAAAGCTAACATCTAAGGAACACATGGCAGTAATTGGATTACTTAACTCTTTGTATGGATTAAAGTTACTTTATTGGCATGTTGGAACAAAATGTCAATGTGTTGAATTGAGAAATTAAAAAATATTATCGAGATTTTACTCTGTAAACAACCATTATGTGGCCGCTTGCGGGGGTAAATTTGACCGTTTTTGCACTAAAATGCTGGTCGTGTTAGAGGGGTGGCCGTCCTTGAGGGGTACTTTTGAACACAAACTCGTCGGTGCCAAGGGATTGTGGCCGTATAAAGCGGGTGGCCGCTGGTCAGGGGGGCCGTTCAAGAGGGTGACCACTGTACAGGTATTAAAAAACTGAAATAGGTGACTTCGAAGATTTACATTTAATGATCGGAAAACCCCCCATTTTTGTTAACAACCTACCTTAAAGTCTGAATGTAGCCAAATGGTATGCAAATGAATCATACTACAAAATAATTATTTACTAATGGGGTACCCTCGACACTGACCAATCAAAGAATATATAATTAAAACTTGACACCTGCATGACACCGGAATACTGGTCTGCAGTCTTGAGCAGGAGTTATTGTTCCTGGACCACTTTACAGGTCTTTAGTGTTGAAAGGGTTAATTATTAAATGTACTGGAAAATGTGTCCATTTCAGTTCTGCATTAGCTGTTATTGCAGATTAGCAATTGGTATTGACATTGTGTTGGCTAGGGATATGTCACTAGCACACCTTGCCCTCTCTGGACTTCAGAATTGGGCACAGGGGATTTACTGTACTCCCGTCCAGAAGTGTTCATGGGCAGATCTTTATTCCTCAAATAGTCTTCCTTGGAAAACTTCAGGCTAACTGCCCCACTATATCTGCAGAGACTATGGTCCTTGATTTAACTTGGAAGAGGATTTATGAGGACTATACTCAATAGCAATTGTGCAGAGATGGCAGCTGTGGTGGGGGTGATTTGTAAAAGGGCCCATCTCCTCCTATTGGGAGAATTTGTTCTGCATGTACTTCCTGATCCAGGGTATTGATGTCAGTGGTTTGAATCACCAGGAAGAGGGAATGGACACTGCCTTGATTTCCATTCCTAAGTCTTAATATTAACTACCGGTAGGTGATGGAAAGCGTATCCTTGGACTCTCAGGCCTCTACAATAATAGCAGTTAGGTGAGGGAGAGCTAGACTGGTGGCATATTCAAGTGCAGTGTTTGAGAGACAGTCTGTCTAATCTCTTGCGTATAGACCAGCCTTTTCTTTGGCAGTCATTTCAAATCTAGCAATAAAGTTATTCAATTTTGATGCCATTAGAATCTACAGAAAACATTTGCATTCTAGGGGGAGTGGGCAGCCCACTTCTATTGATGTATCAGAAGGTGAAATTATGAATCATCTGGAAGAGGAAATCACTGCTGTTGCTATCCTCCTATAATTATATGGCTCTTCAATTTTTGCTCTTGGTTTCTGGCCTGCTATATCATTTGTCATTTGTCTGTTTGTCTGATGGTTTGTAAGCCTTATCAAAGTGTCTTCATGCATTTGTTGGGCCCCTTGTTGGTATGGGGTCATGGGGATGCAACTCTGGGTCTTTCATGATTTCTTTACTCCCAGATTTGCCTTGGTATATCCCATCTTTAGGGATGGCACTGGCCAGTTTTAATAGGAACTGCTGTTTCATTGTTTCCTGAATTTGTTTTATTAATTTTGTCTTCATCTCTTAATTCACAGTTTCATCAGCTGAGCAAGTATATATATTAATGGGAAAATGGGATACCATTCCTAATGAAGATGATACAAATACAGTGTCTGGTCAGAATTGCCATAGGTTTAATCTCTATAACTGTAATGATTCAAGAGGCATTTGTGACAAAAATAAATGGTTTGAATTTTAAAAACTTCAATCCTTGCAGTAAAATTCTAGGTTTTATCCCTAGAGTCTATTAAAACCTTTTAGCAAAATACACATCTATTTACAAAAAAAATATTTCGGGAGGAGGGAGGGGGAAATATATTCAGAACTATTTCTTTTGACACAAACGATCCATGATGCAAGGAAAAAATACAGATAACCTGTTTGTACCAAAATATTCAGTACTTTTATCATCTGGCAACTGAAATTAATCCACATGAAAACTTGCGAAAATGTATTTGCAAAACATCTAAGAAAATGCTGAATCTTATTCGCTAATGAAAATAGAGTAATTGAAATGTTTCTAGCTGAAATTCAAGTTCAGTCAAAAATAATTATATTTGAACCATCCATAGAGAACTGCTGTGTCAAAATAAACTGATGATATGGCAATATAAATAAATAATAATATACCTAAATTCACATTCATATGCAAATTATCAATGCTGTGTACACAATTGCAAACTGCACATTTTCACTATGAAAATGTACCCACATTCCAATTATTCATCACAGCACCAATGCTTGCTCTTACCTGCAAAGTTGCTGGCACTTCATTCCCACATACATGTGACAGAACTAGGATTTCAAACCAGTAGATTTACAAATTTTGATCAGTAGATTGGCCTCTAAACCAGTTGATTTGTTATCAGCATAAATTTGACGTTTCAAGAGGATGGAAAACAAAACAAGTGCTTTCTTGTGCCATGATATGTATTCTCTTCATACTATATAATACAATAGCTATTCTGAACAGGAATCAGATTCAGATTCTGATGGAAAATGTTACAATAATAATTATTATGAGTCAATATATTGTCAAGTAATGAAAATGGAAGATTTGTTTATCTAATAGTTAACTGCAAAGATTTTTCTTTTATAAAATCCAATAATATTTTTAGTTTTCTTCACAAGATCACTGTCCAGTGACAACTGATGACATTCATTGTGATTATTAAGCTTCACACTTAAGGGCTCAGTAGTTCTCTGGTTCTGATTTCCCTTTGAATCACTTTGTATTTTGTGAAGAATGGTGAATATCCTCTCTGTATCAGCATTAGAATGTTGTAATGACAGGACAACCATGCTCAGCCTGCAAAGAAGTTCTAACTTAAGTTTTTCTGTTGCTGGGTTTATAAGGTTGCTGACTACTCTCCAATACTCCTCCAAGCTATGTTCACCCCGAGGAGGAAGTTCCTAACTTGGACTTAAGATGTATTCCTGAGCCTCATCCTCAAGGGCTTCTTTCTCTTAAAGGCTCAGATCCAAAAATATTTTGGCAAGTTTCACCACTGTAAATAAAAAAAATAAAGATTGATTTAGACTTGAAATAAAAATGAGAAAAAAAACACATGATGTATTTATGCTTTATGAATAATTTATCCAAACTTTAAAATTAATTATCTTGTAATATATTTTGAACTGATTATATTTTATCAAGGACTTGAACTTAATGTATGTGTATGAAAACTTCAAATAGTTTATTAAATACAAAAGATGCAAACCTTTGAAACACATAATACAAACTCTGGACCTTTGCTACTCACCTGCACACACTTAAACTCTGATATCCAAGCATTGTTGGACTTGTAATATTTCTTAGCCAGTGGTTTCTTAGCATTGGGAGTAAGCACAGGTTTAGAATTGAACAAAAAATGTACGAGCTATCCTCTTAAAACATCTTGAGCAATACAATAACAATTAAACAGGGCAAAAATCAAAATACTTAATCTTTATTATGGTTGGTCTATTCATTTTATCTCCCCTCCACCAAGGGTCAGCTGATTTTCTTAAAAGTCTCAGACGATATCATGGACCACCTTTCATCTCTTTATTACTTATAACCTCAAAAAACATCCTGCATTTGGCCTCAAACTCCTCAAATTCCAACGATAAGGTAATCAATTATCCACTTGCTGTGTACACGTCGGCTGTTCTTTAACAATTCTAATCCCGTTGCTCTGCCATGCATCATCGCACCGGTCATTTCCAGTTCCCAGTAGACTGGTTCTGGCTGGTTTCTCTAATGCGTTCACAGAACGCGTAAAAGTATTGTGTTGGGGTATTTTTAATTTTAAAAAATAAATAAATTCTTTTAATTTTCAAAAGCAGTAGATTTTAACTACTAAACAGTACATGTGGTAGACGTCCTTTAAAACGGTATTTTTGGCCTACCGCTGGTAGATCACATGTATGTTCCTAGGCCCCAGAGTAGCTAGCTGAAGTCACTGGCACTTCATACCAAGGCCCCAAACCAACTAAGAGAAGTAACCAGCACTTCATACCTACGCCCCACGTCAGCTAGGCGAAGTCCCTGGCACTTCATTCTCATACCTCCCATAACATGACATGTCACGCTAAAAACAAAATTTTTTACTCCCAAACCCTTTGATACAGTTGTGTCTCAAAAAGCAAGATTTTCAGTAATCTTCAGGGGAAAAAACTACCACCTCAGTATGTGCCCGTAACATACAGCATGTATAAATGGTAAACAGTCCTGCTTATAGCTCATGTAAAACTATCCTTGGGCAGTTTATACAGATAATTGCCACAGAGCCAATTAAAAGGCAAGGTGGTCAGGTATAAACAACCACCATTTCACATATTTCTTAATTGACTGACTGCTATGGGGGAGCCCATTATGCTAATTTGCATAGGTAAAGTCCACAAAGCGGAACAACCCAATTCATTTTAGGTTTTAGGTAAATCAAAGAGATGTGTGTTGAAGAATTAACATTAGTACACATCATTGCCTTCAATGAGAATGTTTAAGCCATCTGTATTAAAGATTATTGGCAAGTTTGTGAACAGTGGCAGTGTTTCTTTGAAGTTGGATTTTACTCCATAAGTAAAACTCAAAGCATGATTATTTCGGTCGTCGGAATAGTGTTCAAGTGTGATTCATTTTTTAAGGCAACATGTCAAAACGCATTTTCTGTGATTCAGGAAGCAACAAGCTATCAGCGAAGCAAGCAAAGCCCAGCAAAACTAAATTTCAGAACTACTGGTTGATGGAGTTTACCTTTGTGAAGCACAGCAGCGAGGGGGAGCATTTAATTTTTTTACATACTGCAAACACCATATCAACATAAGTCATTTGATTCTGGAGTGTACGACGTCCATCGAAATAGCAGCACCATCTGTATGTAACGTTGGGACAAACCAGAACATATATGACATTCAGATTAGTTGTCGTTATTATTATTCTTTATCTTAATCTTGTTAAAATACCAACTATTAATTGGCCCATGGTTTTCAGGATGATTTTAGCCATGAAATTGATTGATTGAAAGACAATAATAAGCACAGTCTCATGTTTGCACAGTTGATTTATGTTGATCAAGAGTTAACACCCTTACTGGACAGAGGTATTTATTACTGCTGTGTTAGCTCTAAGGCTCCCATTAAACTTGAAAATATTGTCCCCTTCCCCTTTCCCTCAATGAAGTGGTCAGTCCCAAATGTGATGTATATTCATTTTTCTATAAAGGCAAGCATATCTCGTCAAACTGTATTGGATACAGTTCTGACAATGCTAACGTTAGGGTCGTCAAGAACAACTCAGTTCTGACCAGGATTTGCTCAGAGAATCCAGCAGGGAAGTTTTAACAACAGTATGATTCAGTCTCTAATGAGTGCAAAGATGAACACAAATGACACTTGCATTACCTTCAAACCCCTATTCAACTATTGAGAGCCACAAGGACTGCATCTAATTCAGCCTATATTTTTACCATCCAGTAGATTTTAAAGACAGAATGTCAGTGTGGTTGTGATTATGTGAGTGTTTGCAAATATGCGTATGTGTGTTGTGATGATATTTGACAGTGCTAAGTCTACTCAGTTTTGTTTTTGTAAGTGTATTAAATACTTTAAAGAAAACAGACAAGTTATATTCTGTTATTCAGATTTGTATTTCCAATAATTTTCCATAGACTTATATTAAAAGATATCTTATTCTCTATTGGATGATGTTGCTTTTTTGGAGTCATATGCACTGACCCCCCTTGTGACCTCAAAACACACTTTTTGAGTCTAAAAAAAACACAGTCTGGGAATATGGCAGGTATGCATACCCGGGCCCCAGATCAGCTTGGCGAAATTGCTGGCACTTCATCAGCTTGGCAAAGTGACAGTGTAAGCAGATCAAGCAAGAATGAGAAAGTTGCACACTCTCTGCTCTCCCAAGTTCCCACTTGTATGCGAGGCTGCATGAGACCTGTTGGCACACAGTGTCTGGGTATCTTCTTGCCTTTAGATAACATCTGGCATGGGCAATACACTATATTTTACTGTGAAATCTACTTCCACCATCAAACTTGAGAACATTTTATGACACTAAGTTCCATGATGACACCCTCGTTTCATTTGTGGAAATCAGCTTCAGATTTAAAGAGTAAAATATTTATTCAGTGTTTGGTTAATAAACATCAAGTATTTTTAAATTCAAGTGAACTTTTTCATCAACTTTAAACATTTCTAATGACAAGGTTTGAAAAGAAAAATTACATTTAGTTGATAAATAACATAATTTTTTATATGTAACAGGACAATTAAGTTTGAATTTTTCATTATATGTACCTGAAAATAGGTATGATTACCTCTGTACATTTGATTTTTAAATTTTAATGTGAATAATAGAATTTATTTCTTACATTTAAAGAATTTAGATTTATCATTATTATTTTTGAGTTCTAATTGATCACATGGGTAAAACAGTAGATAATTACTGTCTTATACATGTACTTATATTGTTAATCAATCACTTAAACCATGGGTAAATAATGAAATAATTGATGAACAAATCAAAATTAATGTAGTTATTAAGCTTTCAGAATCAATCAATCAATTAGTTCATCAAATAATCATTTATAATTTCAGCCTTCAATTGCTTGTGGATGATGAGTCGGTAGCAAAGGACAGACTTCCTTCAGGGACAACAAGTATCAAAGTGAGGGATGATGGGGGACTGTATCTGGGAGGGGTTCCTGAGGGGTTCAACATCAACAGCATGGCTAACACCACAAAGTCACTTAATGGATGCATCAGTGATGTTGTCATTAATGGAAGGTATGTCCTTTTTTTTTAGCTCACCTGGCTGTATGGTATGGTCCTTCGTTGTCTGTTGTGCATCATCCATTTACAATTGCTATTGGAGCCGCGGTAGCTCAGTGGTTAGCGTGCCGGACTCATGACCCAAAGGGTGCGGGTTCAAATCCTACCATCGGACCAGCCTAGGTCAGCTACCGTGGTGTGTCCTTGGGCAAGGCACTTTAATCCAATTGCCTCGGTACTAAATAACCTACTTGTGTTGCTGTGCCATAAAGCACCAAACCAAACCAAACAATTGCTATTTATAATTTATTCTCAAAAACTGCTTGACCAGTTTGTATATGATCTTACAGAGAGGGTTCTGGCAGCAAAACCTTCAAATTTGTTTAGTGGATGCCGGTGCATCATCCAGTATTGCCACCATTACTAAAAATAGAAAACCCTTTAAATAACTTCTTTTCAGAAACCTCTCAAACAAATTTGATTAAATTTTATACAAAGCATCCTGGCATGAGGTCTTTACAAGTTTTCAATGATGCTGATCAGCCATCAAATATGGTCATGGTTACTATAAATAGAAAAATCTTTAAACTTCTTCTCAAAAATCGCTCAACAGAATTTGGCCAAATTGTATAGAAAGCATCATGGCATGAACTGCTTTCAGTGTTTTACAAATGATGCCTACTTGTCATCAAATATGGCTGCCATTACTAAAATAAGAAAAACATTTAAAACAACTTTTTTTGTAAAAATTACTCAACAGAATTCTACCAAATGGCATGAAGCGTCCTTGCTTGAACAGCTTCTCATTTGTAGAAATTATGCGGATCAGCCTTCAAATATTGCCCCAGTTACTAAAATAAAAGAAACCTTTCTAGACTTCTTTTTAAAAAAATTATTCTTCAGAATTGGACTAAATTTGAAAGAAATTATCCTGGCTTAAAGGCATTCAGTTTGATACAAATAATGCTCATTAACCATCACATTTGGCCACCATTCACTAAAACTGGAAAAATCTTGAAACAACTTCTTCCCAAAAATCACTGAACAGAATTTTACCAAATCAACAGAAAGCATCTTTGTATAAAGGAATTTCATATTTTTACAAATGATGCCGATCCATCTTCAAATATGCCCACCATTACTAAAAGTTTAAAAACCATTAAACAACTTCTTTTCAAAAAGTACTTAACAGAATTTGATATAAAAAATGTGAAAGCATCGTGACATAAAGGGTTTTGAAATTTGCACAAGTGATGTTGATCCAACTTCTAAAATGCCTGCCAGTACAAAAAGTAAACAATAAAACTGAACAACTTAAAATCTCAGAAAGCTGCTGATAGAAGGTTGGTTGGTTTTTAAGGCGCTTTCAACAAATTACTGGCTATATCATGCTGAGGAAATGGGAGCTAAGCGCTGGTATAGCCTTTCAATATTGGACAAATGTTGATGTGCCTTCAAATATGGATGAAGATGCAAAAATAGGAAACATTGAAACAATTGTTTTCATAATATATGCTATCAACAGCACTGGAGAAAATTTCTACAGAATGCATCCTACTGACCCAATTTCTTTGCCATCTGTTCTTGCATTTGGTTATTTGGTAGATGTCAGGAAGGCAAGTGATCTTGCTTGACCTTCTGATCAATATTAAACATGGAGTTTGCATATCCACTAATGACAGGAGGTTGCATTGATGAGGAGATTTCATACAGGTTTTCATCTGTAAAGGCACTTTGCACATAGGTACTATTAGGTAAATACAAGTCATACAGAGTGGTAATTCCTATCAACCAGAAAATATGCTGTTAAATGTAAGCTTGCAATCTGTCATTGTTCTTGTACCTTGTTTCAAATTCTACAAAATGACGATATTGAATGTGTAGCAAGTCTTTGATGCCCCATCCAAGGTCATCCAAGGTCAGGTTTTCTCCACGTTCCCCAGTCTCCTTCACCACAAAAGAGTACACATTGCTAACATTTGAGATGTTGACAGGCTTAATATAAGTTGTGAGAACATTTTGTACAATTAATATAAAATAAATAAAGTTTAATGAAGTCTACTCATATATGGAGAAGATCAACATCCATTTCACATGTACAAATGATCGCCCATCTTGTGTTTTGATCTACCATTGTTTTGACACAGTGGCATAAACTTGTGGTTCTCAAGATAATGAATCTTTTCATTACGACATTACCACAACACATTTTTACACTTGTCAACATTGATCCATGTGGACAGGAAAATTTGTGGACAATCCTATCATTAATAGTTGACTTACAAACTACAGTCAAACCTGTTAACAGCGGCCACCCATGGGAAAATGCCAGACTGGCCTTTGTAGACACATGACCTCTGTAGGCAGGTTCACATTTCAGAATTGGTTTTTGAACAAATACCATGCACCAAATATCATTATTGTTATTAATATTATTATTATTATTATTATCAACAGATTTTGTTATGTGCACTATTCAACAAAATCATAAAATTCATGTATATGTTGTTCTCTCCCAAACTTATGTTCCACACAAGATTACTGTATCCTGCTCACTTTAATCCATCCTATAAATTAAATCAACACTGACTCTCACAGAAATCACAGATCTTTTTTGTGCTCCATTACGAAACACTAATTTCACTAATTGACAGCTTACATATGACTGTGAAACAGAGGAGTGACTCTTTGGTTGGCCAGCTTGTATAAATTAGGCTTCAAAAGAGCTGTTCACATTTTAAATAATATCTGAATAACCAGTTTCTCAGTTCGCCAAGATCAAAAGACACTCGACTTATGTGAGAGGCCTGTGATGAATAGGAAATCAAAAGAATCCTTATATGACTACTCTTAGTAACACATAAATCTAAACAAAATTACTGACAATTTCAAACGTTGGGGGGTCACCCCAGACCCCTGGACTGAGAGAGATCAAGATTGAGAAATTAGTTTTGGAATTATGACAGTTTTCCCACATTGTTTATTATTTATTTCAGCAATAAATGTAATTGAGTTTGTACAGACATTTATCAATCAGTTATCAAACTTCTGCTGGAAATTTCTGAACTACAATGTGGCTGTTAAATATACAAGACTATACTTAAATGATTTTTATGTTATTGTCCAAATATATAATCGCCATAAAGACAGCTGATTCTTTATTTGGTATCCAGCTATTGCACAAAAAGGTTTGCACATATTGTTTGTAAAGAAAATGATTAACAAACACTTAATTGACCTTTATGTGGCAGTTCTGGCAAGATTTTGACATGCAAGTCACTGCTAAACTTAAACATAAGCAAATCTTTATAATGAAAATGAAAAAAGGTGTTGGAGGTAGTCGTCCATACTTAATGAAAATATGCACATTATTTAAACAATGTTGCAAAACAAAAGCAAGTTTTATTGGTACTGTTGTTGACTTAAATGCATATTGTGCATGGTTCCCCCACTGTCATAATGAGCTGACTCATCGGGTTGTCTAAAAAAGTCACTTGGCTGTTTCCATAGAGGTGGTAATAAATAGTCGTATCTCCTGATTCAGTGGATGAATGTGCATCAAGTCTTTACAGTGCATGTGCAATGTCTTACAGATTAAGATTCCTGATTGTAGTATATAGCATTCAGGTCTACCTTTAAGTGTGTCAAAACTAATGACTCCAGTATATAATGATAATGAAGATAATGACAATGATAATGATGATGATGATGATGAAAACAATAGAAACAGCAAATTTTGTGCCATGCTCTTCTTTCAGAATGTTGGACATAAGCCAACCTTATCAGTATGAGAGGGCAGACATTGGTCGCTGCTCATTGCAGGAACAAGTCATCAACCAAAGAAAGATCATTCCACCACAATCCCTGACATCTAGGCCCTCCAAAACCATATCTGCACCACAAGACACCATCAATTATGTGGTCACACAAACAACAAAGACAACAGCACCAGCATCAGAAGGGTCCTGTATTGGAACTGGGCAGTATGAATATGAAAAAGTGGGAGCCGTTACTTACGGAGATTCACGAACCAGATACCAGACAATTAATGTTACAAGGAGAGAGATCAGGAAAAAGTTAGTTGCTATGATCAAATTTAAATGCTAGGTTATTTGTAAAAATTTTACTCTCCTTTTGATTTGATGAATTTACGGCTTTTTTTTGTGCACTTTTCCACCTATTAATTGTATGTAGTTATATTAAACTTTTTCAACATTGGTTTTTGACTAATTCATTGGCTTTTGAATAACTTTTTGACTAATTCATTGGCTTTTGAATAATTCATTGGCTTTTGAATGATTCATTGGCTTTTGAATAATTCATCAACAGTTATTTAAAGCTTTTAAGTCGTACCTAGGTATAGACTGGACACTGTTTATCAACAGAAAATAGAGATTAATGTAGATATAGACTGGACACTGTTTCTTGATGGAAATAGAGATTAATATCTAATTAAATATGTTTTTTGTATTCAGATTCTTTGTTTCAGTATTGAGTAAAAGAGGCATCATATTTTGTGTTCAGAGGATGTTGAGACTGTGCCATGCACTCATCTTGTACATGGGGTGTCAGACAGACTGATAGAGACACATACAGGGAAACATGTATGCAGTGAGCGTGAGATACTCATTTTTGATGGAGAGAAAGAATTGACCAAATATATTATTCTTTATTTTCCTATATTTGTAGATTTGAGATTAGCTTTGACTTCCGTACATACTTTGAAAATGGAGTGCTGATTTTTGTGACCAATGATAACAAGCTGGATTATCTGTATGCCCAGCTGAAGCAGGGTCAGATTGAAGTGGCATATTATAATGGAGAGAATAAGAAGAGCATTCAGTCAGGACAGACAGTTCGGCAGCTGGCTGATGGAAACTGGCACTCAGTCCTGATCAACAAGACTGGTGGAGTAATTTCCCTTGTGGTGGATGCAGCTGGGGAGATAACTGGGAGTATAAAAAAGACGCTAGATATTGTCTCCCCTATGTATGTTGGTGGTCTTCCAATTGACTTTATCCCTCAGAATGGATTGGTAGGTGTAGCATGCCCTTAATGTAGACTCAGAAACTGACAGTTAGCACTGTTAGCTTATATTTGGCATGATGTATAAAATGTGGTACTTTCATTGAAAAAATCTTGAAGAGTTTTGTTGGCATAGTTTTACATAGATTTATCTTATAGACATTGGAATCTGACATATAACAAGTCAATGTAAGAGTAAAAGCAATATTTAGAAAAACTGCATATATATTGGCCAGGGATCCTGAAATTCTAATGGCTTATGCCAGACAATTTCCTCCCAAAATTAACAAAAACAAAAACATTCAAAGGAGATTTAACAAGTTGTGACAAAAAGGTAAAGATTGATATACCTAATTATTAAATGTACCAGAAAATGTGTCATTTTCAGTTCCATGGATTTCCTGCTGCTTTAGTATTAGTATTATCCTTCCATGATTCACTGGTTTCCTCTCAAACTAATTATTTATAAAAAAAAAAAAATTTTCTTCAAAACACTATAATATAGAATTTTACCCAATAACAATTTTTTTTTATTCCACTCGGCAGTTTTTAAAATATACTGTACAGTTCCGGATTTGCTGCTGCTTTAGTATTAGTATTATCCTTCCATGATTCACTGGTTTACTCTCAAACTAATTATTTATAAAAATCATGTTTTCTTTCAAAACACTGTATTACAGAATTTCACCCAACAACAGTATTTTATTCTACTCTTTGGTTTATTGACATTATATATTCATATATAACCAGCAGACTTCCTACCTCGAAAATACATAACACCTAATAGACAGGCATTTCCGGTCAAGTCAGACGGTGAAGTTTTATTTGATCAGGTCCCCAAACAAGTCTTGGAGAGTGATAATAAAAGTCAGTTGTTTGTTGCTAGTATATTTTTTTCTTAATTCAGGTCTAGGCTTCACAGTTTTTCTTTTAAAGATATGATGTGCTGACAAACTGCAATACAATTTAGATTAAAAGCATGTGGTGTGAGAGACTGATGTAATGTCTATAATACAGATCCTGGATCAATCATTCAATTATGGGGTTTTTCATACATAAGCTTTCACACCTCTTTTGTCTTGTGGCTATAGATAGTTAAAACAACTGGGAAAACATAATGACCAAACAAACTTGGTCAGCGACACCTCTGTTCATTGGCGACAAAAAAACAATGTGTAAACTAGACCTGGTCACCTTTGAATTAAGTTTAGTCAGTGGCACTTTTATTGATTGTCCAACAAAGAAACAATCAGTAAACTTGACCTAATGACCTTTGAATATTACTTTAAGATGTTTATTTGACAGTTTGATGGATAAACAAATCAAAGACCATTTGATATAATGATATTTGAGATATTCTGTGACTGATGTCCAGTTCAGATTATGTGCCAATCAAAACCTTAAATCTCCCAACATATCTGGCAAATACAGTGATTTCAGAATCTCTGATATTGGCCTGTCGGATAGGAAATGATGGACTTGACTGTAAAAGTAATCATATCGGGTTGAAAATGCTAGTAACATGTGATTGTTGAATTGTATATAATTAGAATACCATTTAGATGTAATAAGAGGGTCTGCATGGAAATGACCTTTTGAAGGTTAAAGGCCAAAATGTCAGACTCTGAACTAATGACAAAAGGAAAATAAACATTTAATTGCAATATTGACACCTGGTTTGAGAAATACCATTTTTATCTTACCTGTGAATGGTGAGACATAGGTATCAGTTTTCCAGTGACATTAAGATTGTGTTTTAAAAGTTTTTGAAAGTCGTATATTTTCTAAATCAGTTGGTATATTCAACTGAAACTTTGATGTTAAATTACTGTATACCTGAATATTTTATTCTGTTATGCAAGGGTTTCCTATCAATTGGAACATCCTTGGCCCTTTCCATTGTATGCTAGAAGAAACATAGGATGTAAATAGTGGCCACTTTGAACTGTTGTCAAGCCCGATGTTATTTTTATGTCACACTAACTTTATTGATGCCATAAAGACTTAATGATGCATCATCACTAATAATAACATGAGCAACATTTTATAGCTCTTGAAACTCAATGATTTCTTCAACTTTCCATACAAAAGTTGCAGGAGAACATTTTTTTAAAAGTTCATTATGATTGAAATGTCCTTGAATGTTATTTGTAACACCTATCTTCTTTATGAGACTCCACTCTTTGCACATCTGGTTGGATATTAATTTGTTATAAAGTTACCAATTTGGATAGTATGATTTTAACGTGTTAATGACATGAATGATTTAAAATGATTTTAACCTGTTAATAGTGTGAACTGTTTCATAATGATTTTAACATGTTAATAGTGTCAACCATTTCAAAATGATTTTAATATGTTAATGGTGTCAACTATCTCAAAATGATTTTAACATGTTAATGGTGTAAGCAGTTTAAAATGATTTTAACATATTAATGGTGTCAACTGTTTCAAAAGATATATGTTTACAGTCATTGATATCTTCAACTACCATTATTGCCATTATAAAAAAAATCAGAAAACCAATACAGAAATTATTTTTAGAATTTTGTTGTTGTTGCACTGTAGTATATTGAATGTAATGAGATCACAGTGACATTAATTTTTCTGATGGTTTAATGTGGATTTTATTGTTACATATTGTTACATTTACCAAATAATAAGTGCATTATTTTTCCAGATATCCAAGAATTAAGTGTACTATGGTGTTTTGGAAGTTTTAGTCCTTATAAAATACAATAGTATACACTTGTCTATTTCAGGTGGATAACAATTTACGAGGCTGCCTGCGCAATTTGAAGGTGAACAGTGTGCCCAGAAATGTGACTGCCTCTCTTGTTGATGGAATTGATCAGTGCTTTACACAAGTAGTTCCAGGAGTCTACTTCTCTGGAAAGTCATATGGAATTTATGGTAAGATTTCAGGGCTTTCCAGCTGAAATTTCTGTTTTGTGGCATGTCAGCTTCATACAGAGAACCTATCATATCTGGCCCTTTGGGATTCTGGATCCCATTCTACTTCAGCTGCTATATTTAGTCCATTTTACTATGGTAATATTAGATTAAACAGTGACTGCTATATTTAGTCCATTTTACTATGGTAGTATAAGATTAAATGGTGACTGCTATATTTAGTCCATTTTACTATGGTAGTATAAGATTAAACAGTGACTGCTATATTTAGTCCATTTTACTATGGTAGTATAAGATTAAACAGTGACTGCTATATTTAGTCCATTTTACTATGGTAGTATTAGATTAAACACTGACTGCTATATTTAGTCCATTTTACTATGGTAGTATTAGATTAAATGGTGACTGCTATGTTTAGTCCATTTTACTATAGTAGTAGTATTAGATTAAATGGTGACTGCTATATTTAGTCCATTTACTATGGTAGTAGTATAAGATTAAATGGTGACTGCTATATTTAGTCCATTTTACTATGGTAGTATTAGATTAAATGGTGACTGCTATATTTAGTCAATTTTACTATGGTAGTAGTATTAGATTAAACGGTGACTGCTATATTTAGTCCATTTTACTATGGTAGTATTAGATTAAACGGTGACTGCTATATTGAGTCCATTTTACTATGGTAGTATTAGATTAAACGGTGACTGCCATATTGAGTCCATTTTACTATGGTAGTAGTATAAGATTAGATGGTGACTGCTATATTTAGTCCATTTTACTATGGTAGTATTAGATTAAATGGTGACTGCTATGTTTAGTCCATTTTACTATGGTAGTAGTATTAGATTAAATGGTGACTGCTATATTTAGTCCATTTTACTATGGTAGTAGTATAAGATTAAATGGTGACTGCTATATTTAGTCCATTTTACTATGGTGGTATTAGATTAAATGGTGACTGCTATATTTAGTCCATTTTACTATGGTAGTACTATTAGATTAAACGGTGACTGGTATATTTTGTCCATTTTACTATGGTAGTATAAGATTAAATGGTGACTGCTATATTTAGTCCATTTTACTATGGTAGTATAAGATTAAATGGTGACTGCTATATTTAGTCCATTTTACTATGGTAGTATAAGATTAAATGGTGACTGCTATATTTAGTCCATTTTACTATGGTAGTATAAGATTAAATGGTGACTTCTATATTTAGTCCATTTTACTATGGTAGTATTAAATTAAACAGTGACTGCTATATTTAGTCCATTTTACTATGGTAATAGTATAAGATTAAATGGTGACAGTTATATTTTGTCCATTTTACACCAGTAGAATTAGATTAAACACTGACTGCTATATTTAGTCCATTTTACTATGGTAATAGTATAAGATTAAATGGTGACAGTTATATTTTGTCCATTTTACACCAGTAGTATTAGATTAAACAGTGCTTATGATTACTGTCCTTTTTGCAGATTTCACTATATATACTTGCACTGTGAAATTGTTAAAGATTGAGCTGTGAAATACTGTAATGGAGTTATCTGCAAGTAAATGTATGGAATACTGTATATACTTGCTTATAAGTCAAGTCCAACTACAAACAACACAGACCCTGATCTGCTGTCAATATTGCATCAGCAGATCAGGGTCTGTGTTGTTTGTTCTACTGATTGCTCCTAACGACCTGCATAGACCCAGATCTGCCAGCACTTTATGCAATGACAGATCTGGGTCTGTTCAGTTTGCAGTTGGAATCGACTTATAAGTGAGTACATATGGTACACTGAATATGATTTAGTGATGAATAATTAATACCCCTATTATTAGGATATCTGATTACACCCATTGTCAGGATATCTGCCTGGTTGTTAGGATATCTGATTACACCTATTGTCAGGATATCTGCCTGGTTGTTAGGATATCTGATTATACCCATTGTCAGGATATCTGCCTGGTTGTTAGGATATCTGAATTCACCCATTGTCAGGATATCTGCCTGGTTGTTAGGATATCTGATTACACCCATTGTCAGGATATCTGCCTGGTTGTTAGGATATCTGATTATACCCATTGTCAGGATATCTGCCTGGTTGAGTAAATAGCCTGTTCAGAAGCTACATTTACTTCAGAAGAAAACCCCCTCTGAAAGGAACTTTGTTTCTAGTTAGCTATTACATTTCCCAGACAGACTGTCACCAGCTAGCACAACACTTCAAACAGCCAGATTCAGTCCCTAAATTCAAACTCACTAGTTATTTTTAGATCAGGTACATGTCACTTTACACTTTGCCAGCTAATCAAGCAGTACAAACTCCAAAACTCTACATTTTAAATTGTATTTATGTAACAATTTCACTTAATTTTTTCAAAAAATGGTTTGTATGAGTAACAACAAATACTGCATTGGATCAGAAGAAGTATGAGAGAGAAGGAGTAATATACACTTAAAAATTACATGCTGTGTTAACTCAGATGTTTAAACTCTCTGATTCACCTCATTTATTTGATGTAATTTCCCATTTATTTATTTATTTATTAGAATCACCTATCAACTTTTTTTCCCCCAGACTACATTACATGTAGTCTGGGTAAATACTGCAGTTTTTTTGGGGTTTATTTGTGAATTTGTATCCCAAAGCTAATCAGCATTTGTCATGATTATGGTAGTGCTTGAAATAATGGCTGCCATATGACAAGGGACATAGTACATGTATATCAATTTACACTAAGATTATTTGCTCAGGCACTTATGTCATCAGCAGCCAAGCTGGCTCAATGTTGTGTATTATGTATACATAAGTACATGGTACTGTTTATATGATTGACTCAATTCAGAAATAAGTTCATAGTCTAAACTTCATGTGAAATTGTTGGAAGGTGTATTTCCACTTTTTTTTCTTCTTTGTGCATTGGATTTGCATATTAACAGAGTGGATGAGTGCTAAGTGTAGACGAGGCAGTATATGCAGACTTGATTTAGAAGTTGTGTCTTTTTGTTGCAGGAAATGCATGAATTGTTATTCGTTTTCTTTCAAAATATAGATTATTAACAGAGCATGTATCACACTAAAATTTCTCCATATTTAAAACACTGAGCAGTTGTGGTGAATAGTTGCAATACAATAATTATCAGTTACAGTAGAAATCTTCTCAGATTTTCACATTGGTATAAGTTTATTTACCAAAGTTCTTTTGGGTTTTTCAATTTCTTAATCATTATTTTTCCTGCATTGTGAGGTATGTTCAAGGTGACTGACTCTTGAGTGTGCCGAAAAGGTGTTGGGAGGAGATTTGTTTTAGATCAGACAGAAATAAGATGAATGAAAACCCTTTATTTTATTATTTTATAATTTATCAGTAGATATATTGCCATAAATTGCTATTAAGTCTACTAAGCAAAAAATATGAAAGATGCTTGTCCAATCATCAAACACTTGGACATCTTGACACTATGAACTGTGTTTTTCACTTGTTCATTGGTTGGATTTAAAAAAGTAAACTTAAAAAACTTGCAGTGGCTTGCCATCACAAATCCAAATGCTTTTCACTGCATATTCTGAAACTCTAATATCCCTCCCCTCCCCAATTGCACTCACCCCCACCTCCAAACAGTGACCCAGGGGTAAGAATGCAAAATCCATCACATAATATGATGCATCATTCTATGACTGCATATATTAAGTTTGCTCAGAAAATATTTGAAAATGTCATTGTAATTGAAATATTTGAAAATGTCATTGTAATTGAAATATTTGAAAATGTCATTGTAATTGAAATATTTGAAAATGTCATTGTAATTGAAATATTTGAAAATGTCATTGTACTTGAAATATTTGAAAACGTCATTGTAACTGAAATATTTGAAAATGTCATTGTAATTGAAATATTTGAAAATGTCATTGTAATTGAAATATTTGAAAATGTCATTGTAATTGAAATATTTGAAAATGTCATTGTAATTGAAATATTTGAAAATGTCATTGTAATTGAAATATTTGAAAATGTCATTGTAATTGAAAATTGTTGCACATTTAACCTTTGACTTCCTCCCAGGGACTTGAGGTGCAGAAGTCAATAATTACCCAATCATACAGATGGTCAGCACAGGGCAACACTAAAGCTCTGTCCATGGCTCACCATGGCAAATCCCTATTCTTTTTATCATGTTTCCCACCCCAACCTAGACAGGCCCATCCCTCCCCTTTAACCATGATCCAGTGGTCATAACCCAGAACCTGTTGTATATATTATGTGTCCTCCTAAGAATGCATGTACAAAGTCTGCTACAGAAAATAAAAAAATATGTCATTGTAATTTTGATCATTTTTTACCTCTGACCCCTTCCAAGGGGTCCCACGGAATACACCCAAAAATCGTACCTCTTTCAGATATGGTCACCACGTAGGCAACCTATGTCCCAAGTTTTATGAATTTCCACCCAGCAGTTTAGAAGAAGTGGTTATGAACAGTTGGGCAGACAAAGAGTAGCATAATGTCCCCAGTACTTTTAAAAAAAGTGTGATGATAGAAAATTGAATGTTGTTTTTAGCACAATGTCCCCAGCAATTTTTTTAAAAGTGTGATGATAGTAAATTAAGTTATGCTTTTAGCACAATGTCCCAGTACTTTTAAAAAAGGCGTGATGATAGTAAATTGAATGATATTTTTAGCTGTAAAACATTTGGAAGTAGAGTTGTAGTGGTTTGAATCTCTTAGGAAAAAAAATATCAACACGATCCTGGCAGTAGGTGGAGGAAGTGTACCGGAAAGAGTTAACTGCACCACCCATATCAGTGAGAAAAAAATAAGTACGCCTGATCTGTACTTTTATTCCTGTCATGTATGACTGATATTGAACCTTATGTGTAGTTTGTTACCATATAGTTTAAGGATAAATATTCTTTAGCATTAACCACAACTTTTCCTTAAAAATCTCTTTGAAGCTATTTTTCTTTTACAACTCTTTTGCATTTACGATCCAGTACTTTCTATGCTCATACAACAATTCTAAAAATTTTAAGAAGTTTTTCTTTTCTTTTTTTTTGTTCATAAATAAAATTTAGGGAGATGTATGGTAGAGTTTTGGAGTTGATAATGCCAGATTCTTTGGCAAAGTAAAATTTCATAGGTACATGGTCAAAAATAACCAGAGAGTCTGCATCAAAAGACTTATTGTGGCTGGAGACAGTCTGTCGGTGAAGCTCTTGATCTAACTGGAAAAAGTATTCCTTTCAGAGGTGATTGTCTTCTGAAGTGAATATAGCTTTTAAATGAGCTGTTTGTGTGATTGGACATCAGTCCTGACAATGGGTGTATTTTCCACAATTAACATTCAGATTTTAAATGAGCTGTTTGTGTGATTGGGCAGCTGTCCTGACAATAGGTGTATTTTCCACAATTAACGTTCAGATTTTTAAAGACTGTTTGTGTGATTGGGCAGCTGTCCTGACAATAGGTGTATTTTCCACAATTAACATTCAGATTTTAAATGAGCTGTTTGTGTGATTGGGCAGCTGTCCTGACAATAGGTGTATTTTCCATAATTAACATTCAGATTTTTAAAGACTGTTTGTGTGATTGGGCAGCTGTCCTGACAATAGGTGTATTTTCCACAATTAACATTCAGAGTTTAAAAGACTGTTTATGTGATTGGGCAGCTGTGCTGACAATGGGTGTATTTTCCACAATAAACATTCAGATTTTAAAAGACTGTTTGTGTGATTGGGCAGCTGTCCTGACAATGGGTGTATTTTCCACAATTAACATTCAGATTTTAAATGGCCTGTTTGTGTGATTGGTCAGCTGTCCTGACAATAGGTGTATTTTCCACAATTAACATTCAGATTTTAAAAGACTGTTTGTGTGATTGGGCAGCTATCCTGACAATAGGTGTATTTTCCACAATTAACATTCAGATTTTAAAAGACTGTTTGTGTGATTGGGCAGCTTTCCTGACAATAGGTGTATTTTCCACAATTAACATTCAGATTTTAAAAGACTGTTTGTGTGATTGGGCAGCTATCCTGACAATAGGTGTATTTTCCACAATTAACATTCAGATTTTAAAAGACTGTTTGTGTGATTGGGCAGCTTTCCTGACAATAGGTGTATTTTCCACAATTAACATTCAGATTTTAAAAGACTGTTTGTGTGATTGGGCAGCTATCCTGACAATAGGTGTATTTTCCACAATTAACATTCAGATTTTAAAAGACTGTTTGTGTGATTGGGCAGCTTTCCTGACAATAGGTGTATTTTCCACAATAAATATTCGGATTACAAATTATTCTAATCTGATCTTCACACTCAATTTTATAAGCAAATTAATCCAAATTAAAAGAAAACTTGTAAATACAGTTTCCCATTGTTACAACTCTCTTCATTAAAACACAATTTCAGATATAATGTGGTCACATCATGGACCCGACTTATAAATGTTAGATGAATGGAGAAATTTCAACACTACAACATTCATTTGTTTGAAGATTTATGTCGACTATTATATTCTAGTTTGGCTTTGGCAAAAGTTGTTGCTACAATCTACCTTTTTCTCTAATTGTCCATTATTGCTTTTTACCTGTATCAGCTACTGTATTAGTTAGAGGACACTCAAAATTGCTTTGGCACAAACCACAGGTGCCAAATAGACAGGAGGGTTAAAAGAGTTGTGCATCAGTAACATGTAAATCAAACCTGTATTTCTAAGGATGCATTAGTTATTCCTTCATGTAATGCGAAACAGCCCATGTGACATATTAGGTAAGTTTATCTTGAACTTACCTAATTCAGGATCATGGGGGCTGAAAAATGAAAAATGGATGGCTTGTGCTTTGGGTAAGAAAGAGGTGTATTGATTTTGGGGTCAAAAGATGAAAGGTTGAGGTCAGTGACTGAAAGAAGAAAAATGTTTTTTGCATAATAAGTTTAGTTCTCGACCACATACCTTGACCAAAGTTTGTGGAGGGCTTGCACTTTAGGTATGGAAGAGGTCTATTGATTTTGTAGTCAAAGGTAAAGGTCATTGTGACTGAAAAGAAAAAATGGGATCAATAGCTTTTGTTCTAGAGTAAGCGCCTTGACCAAACTTTGTGGATGGTTCACACTTAGGGTGAGAAAGAAACCTATTGATTTGGGGTTCTAAAGGTGATTGGATTTTGCACAGTAAGTTTAATTCAAGTCTGCACACCTTGAACAAAGTTCAAGGTCATTGAAACCTGTTGGTCAATAATCTTTTAAATATGGGATGGGCATAGAATATACTGTTCATAGTACAGTTACTCTTGTTGAATCAACAAAAAAGATTAGAAGAAGTGAAGTTTTCTGAGTGACCCAATAGGTCTTTCATTCACCTTCATCTGGACTAGATTAATAATTAACATTGATTGAGGTATTTATGAAAACAAGGTGCCTCAGTTTTGAATGATGTTCTAAGATGTAAACATACCAAATGCATAAAAAAGAAACAACACATAGTTCCAGTAGGTAGTCTTTACTTTCAGACATAAGATTATTTTACCTGTTTGAGTGCACATTTTCTGTGATGTTACGTATTTATTTATATGAACATATTGTTATAATTATCTTGTCTTTTGGCATTTTTACCCCCACCCCCCTTACATATGTACTCAAATAATAAGTTATTTTCTCTCATTATACATTGGTTCAGTACATAACACAGTTGAAATTTATGAACGCCATTTAACATGCTACAGTGAGAGAGAGCTGTAATGTGTGAAGTAATACAATTGCCCCTGACTATAAAGCCCTTCACTTAGTATAAGTATACCGATGCCCCTGACTATAAAGCCCTTCACTTAGTATAAGTATACCGATGCCCCTGACTATAAAGCCCTTCACTTAGTGTAAGTATACTGATGCCCCTGACTATAAAGCCCTTCACTTAGTATAAGTATACTGATGCCCCTGACTATAAAGCCCTTCACTTAGTATAAGTATTCTGATGCCCCTGACTCTAAAGCCCTTCACTTAGTATAAGTATACCGATGCCCCTGACTATAAAGCCCCTCAATTAGTATAAGTATACCGATGCCCCTGATCATAAAGCCCCTCAATTAGTATAAGTATACCGATGCCCCTGACTATAAAGCCCTTCACTTAGTATAAGTATACTGATGCCCCTGACTATAAAGCCCTTCACTTAGTATAAGTATACTGATGCCCCTGACTATAAAGTCCTTCACTTAGTATAAGTATACTGATGCCCCTGACTATAAAGCCCATCACTTTGTATAAGTATACCGATGCCCCTGACTATAAAGCCCGTCACTTAGTATAAGTATACTGATGCCCCTGACTATAAAGCCCTTCACTTAGTATAAGTATTCTGATGCCCTGACTATAAAGCCCTTCACTTAGTATAAATATACTGATGCTTATGACTATAAAGCCCTTCACTTAGTATAAGTATTCTGATGCCCCTGACTATAAAGCCCTTCACTTAGTATAAGTATTCTGATGCCCCTGACTATAAAGCCCTTCACTTAGTATAAGTATACTGATGCCCCTGACTATAAAGCCCTTCACTTAGTATAAGTATACTGATGCCCCTGACTATAAAGCCCTTCACTTAGTATAAGTATTCTGATGCACTGACTATAAAGCCCTTCACTTAGTATAAGTATACTGATGCCCTGACTATAAAGCCCCTCAATTACTATAAGTATACTGATGCCCTGACTATAAAGCCCTTCACTTAGTATAAGTATTCTGATGCCCCTGACAATAAAGCCCTTCACTTAGTATAAGTATTCTGATGCCCCTGACTATAAAGCCTTTCACTTAGTATAAGTATACTGATGCCCTGACTATAAAGCCCCTCAATTAGTATAAGTATACTGATGCCCTGACTATAAAGCCCTTCACTTACTATAAGTATTCTGATGCCCCTGACTATAAAGCCCTTCACTTAGTATAAGTATACTGATGCCCTGACTATAAACCCTTCACTTAGTATAAGTATACTGATGCCCTGACTGTAAAGCCCCTCAATTAGTATAAGTATACTGATGCCCCTTTTATAGCATGGGTATGGTCATGGATGCCCCTGTTACATTTTGTTTTATCAATGTTAATTTATTTCACTTAATTTTACTTGTTGACTAATAAGAACCAATTATAATATGCTTTCAAATCAGTAAGTACCTTTTTTTGTCTTTGTATGCAGATCAGTAAGTACCCTATTTTTGTCTTTGTATGCAGATCAGTAAGTACCATATCTTTGTATTTGTATGCAAATCAGTAAGTACCATATATTTGTGTTTGTATGCAAATCAGTAAGTACCGTATTTCTGTATTTGTATGCAAATCAGTAAGTACCATATTTCTGTATTTGTATGCAAATCAGTAAGTACCATATATTTGTGTTTGTATGCAAATCAGTAAGTACCATATCTTTGTGTTTGTATGCAAATTAGAAAGTACCATATTTCTGTATTTGTATGCAAATCAGTAAGTACCATATTTCTGTGTTTGTATGCAAATCAGTAAATACCTTATTTTTGTGTTCGTATCCAGATCAGTAAGTACCATTTTTTTGTGTTGATATGCACTATTATATCACAGCCTAGTTGGAACATACCTCATTATAATGCCCCCCTAATTTATACAACAGGTTACTTGTATGGCTTCCAGGAACATACCTTGTTATAATGCCCTCCTCCCCTTATACAGCGGGTCACTTGTGTGGCTTCCAGGAACATACCTCATTATAATGCTCCCCTCGATTATACAGCAGTTCACTTGTATGGCTTCCAGGAACATACCTCTTTATAATGCCCACCTAACTTATACAGCAGTTCACTTGTATGGCTTCCAGGAACAGTGTTATAAAGAGGGAACACTGTACTTTCAGTTGACACTCTTACCACACTTGTATTTTCAGATCGCAGCTTTGTGGTGGGCAACAGTCTTGAGGTAACGTTACAGTTCCGCACACACAAGCACAATGGTATATTGCTCCATGTCAGCAATCAGGATGAGCAACAGTCTATGACATTACAGCTACATGAAGGCAAGGTAAGCAGCAGCATATCACATTTTCGATCAGGTATGTTTGATTTGAGCAATTGTTAAAACACTAATCTTGAATTTTCAATAACAAACAACTGGGAAAGTATTTCTCTGTTCACTATACTACTTATACGGAACACAAACCCACTTATCTCACAACCCGTAAAGAATGGAAAATGGAAATATACCTGGCTATAAGAAAATAGTAGAGCTGTATATAGAAAAATTGTAAAGAAGCTTATGACTAACATTGCAATTTTCAAATCTTTTTTTGAATTTTAGTTGTACACAAAGACTTGCTTCTTGTGCTCTAATCAAAAATATAAAATTAGACACTTGATGCCATTTTTTAAATTTTGGCATGATATTATGACCTTCCTGGTTTATTTTGCACAATTACATTTAGTAATATGTTGTTACTGCACTGCTAATGCACAAATTTAGCATGTTATTACTACTGCACGGCTCATGCACAAATTTAGCCTGTTATTACTACTGCACAGCTCATGCACACATTTAACATGTTATTATTACTGTACTGCTCATGCACAAATTTAGCATGTTATTATTACTGTACTGCTCATGCACAAATTTAGCATGTTATTACTGTACTGTTCATGCACAAATTTAGCATGTTATTACTGTACCGCTCATGCACAAATTTAGCATGTTATTATTACTGTACTGTTCATGCACAAATTTAGCATGTTATTACTACTGCACAGCTCATGCACAAATTTAGCATGTTATTACTGTACTGCTCATGCACAAATTTAGCATGTTATTACTGTACTGTTCATGCACAAATTTAGCATGTTATTACTGTACTGTTCATGCACAAATTTAGCATGTTATTACTACTGTACTGCTCATGCACAAATTTAGCATGTTATTATTACTGTACTGCTCATGCACAAGTTTAGCATGTTATTACTACTGTACTGATCATGCACAAATTTAGCATGTTATTACTGTACTGCTCATGCACAAATTTAGCATGTTATTATTACTGTATTGCTCATGCACAAATTTAGCATGTTATTACTACTGTACTGCTCATGCACAAATTTAGCATGTTAATACTACTGTACTGATCATGCACAAATTTAGCATGTTATTACTGTACTGCTCATGCACAAATTTAGCATGTTATTACTGTACTGTTCATGCACAAATTTAGCATGTTATTACTACTGTACTGTTCATGCACAAATTTAGCATGTTATTACTGTACTGTTCATGCACAAATTTAGCATGTTATTACTGTACTGCTTATGCACAAATTTAGCATGTTATTACTGTACTGCTCATGCACAAATTTAGCATGTTATTACTGTACTGTTCATGCACAAATTTAGCATGTTATTACTGTACTGCTCATGCACAAATTTAGCATGTTATTACTGTACTGTTCATGCACAAATGTAGCATGTTATTACTGTACTGTTCATGCACAAATTTAGCATGTTATTACTGTACTGCTCATGCACAAATTTAGCATGTTATTACTGTACTGCTCATGCACAAATTTAGCATGTTATTACTGTACTGCTCATGCACAAATTTAGCATGTTATTACTGTACTGCTCATGCACAAATTTAGCATGTTATTACTGTACTGTTCATGCACAAATTTAGAATGTTATTACTGTACTGCTTATGCACAAATTTAGCATGTTATTACTGTACTGCTCATGCACAAATTTAGCATGTTATTACTGTACTGCTCATGCACAAATTTAGCATGTTATTACTGTACTGTTCATGCACAAATTTAGCATGTTATTACTGTACTGCTCATGCACAAATTTAGCATTTTATTACTGTACTGCTCATGCACAAATTTAGCTTTTTATTACTGCTCTACTGCTCATGCACAAATTTAGCATTTTTACTACTGCACTGCTCATGTACAAATTTGAAAAGCTAATGATAATTGTACTAAATAAGTAATATTACATGCACATTGCAATAACAGTATGTCTTGTACCTGCAACATTTGCATAAGCAGTGCAGATTTGGCATTTGTTACTTGTGCAGAAAAGCTGTTTACCCTTTCTACAAATGGGTCCATGCTTTTTTAAATACATATAATGTTTTGACAGAACTGATACATAGACAAAACTACATAAGTATTTTTTGTTCTGAGGTGGCAGAAAGAATGAGTTTGATATGGCGTAGGAATACGTTGAGGCCGTCAGGCCGAGACATATTCCTATGCCATATCAAAAGAGTTCTTTCCCCCGACTATGAATAAAATACTTATGTGGTTTTGTATTTATTACATACCCTCTTTTTATTCACACATTGTTTTTAAATTTTTTTAAAAGTAGCCTTGAAAATAAATTGAGGCATTTAAAGGCTTATGAAAGATAATGTACAACAAATTTTCTTTATTTCGCAAATGGAACATATGTTTTGGACCTGTCAGTGAACCCATTTCTTACGCTACTTACTGAACGCTTTTCTTATGCTACTTACTGAATACACATGCAAAATTGCACATCCAAGCAAATTTCAAGGCAATTTTAATAGACTAACAGTTATTAAATACATTCAGCTATACAGAAAACTCATTAATTTACGGTACTTTCAAACACTGTATTTTGTATGTCTTCATTACAAGAAATTTTGTATGCATTAAGCTCTAAGATGACGATGTAAGAGTTTTAAAAAAAAAAAAAATTAGTTCTCTTTCTAACATGAGGACTAGATTTTTATTAATCATTTGGATATCTTTTAAACAAGAAAATTCTAAACGATATTGTTTTGTTTTCTTGTCTTTTTCTACTTGAAAAGTTGCAAGAATTTAAAATGTAAACAAAAATATATCACCATGCTTGGGCCCCAGTGATAGTTCAAAGTCCCAACATTGTAACAAGAAGTAATTGTTCTAAATTTCCATCAGAGTCATTCAAGCTGCTGCTCTCTATGATACGTCTACGTTTATGCACAACACAAATACAGATGTATACGAGGAAAGGTTTAATATATGCATTGTAAGAAATTAAAGGTTACATGAGTATATGCATTCTCTCTCTCGATTCAACAATTCAACTACATCAAAAATGTATAACTACAATAACATAAATACTTAAACAAATAAAATATTTCGCTCTCTCTGTGGGGGCTATTCATGGGCTAGAATCTGAATGAAACACTATACGAGACTATGATGATTCCCAATTGGTGCTAGGCTGATCCCAGCATTAGAGTGTATTCTGGGCTGATCCCAGCATAAGTAGACTGTGCTAGGCTGATCCCAGCTCAAGTAACATCTGTGCTAGGCTGATCCCAGTATTTTAGTGTATTCTAGGCTGATCCCAGATTAAGTGGGCTATGTGCTTAGTCATTCAGGTGTATTCTGGGCTGATCCCAGCTACGGTAGAATCTGTACTAGGCTGATCCCAGCATTTAGTGTATTCTGGGCTGATCCCAGCATAAGTAGACTGCTAGGCTGATCCCAGCTCGAGTAACATTTGTGCTAGGCTGATCCCAGCATTCGAGTGTATTCTGGGCTGATCCCAGAATAAGTAGGCTATGTGCTAGGCTGATCTCAGCATAGTAGTGTATTGCTAGGCTGATCCCAGCATTCGAGTGTATTCTGGGCTGATCCCAGATTAAGTAGGCTATGTGCTAGGCTGATCCCAGCATAGTGTATTCTGGGCTGATCCCATCTTAAGTAAATCTAAGCTAGGCCGATCCCCGCATAGGAGTGTATTCTGGGTTGATCCCAGATTAGTGGAATAGAGCTAGGCTGATCCCAGCATGAAGAAAGTATTCTTATTTTTTTGTCTATTTAAACCTGTATGAGAAATGTATTAAACAGGCATGGCCTTTATGTTTTTAGTATAGCAGATGAGTATCCGATTGGTGGAAAATACGCCCTAGTCCATGGCAGCCCCATGAGAAAATAATGAAGCAAAAGTAAAAGGTCCTTAACTGCCAACTGTGTTATATACTGAACCATATTATAATGAGAATGATCAAACATTAGATGATTGCATGTATGTCTATTTGGTGGTGGTGGGTGGCAGGGAATGAACAGAATGCCTGTCAAACATATAGTAACCATTTTGGTTTATGTGAATGAAATATATTTTTTCACTTCATGATATTTGTGCATTTAATTTTGTCAGATTATAATATTTTAAAAAGAAAATAAAGATATAATACTTAGCTTGATGTTGTTTTCTTGTAACACATATTGTCATACATTTGATCGACCAATTTAAGAACAATGGTTTAATTTTGGTCACTGGGTCCATAGTGGTATTGCATTATATCTGGAATAATGTTATAATGAAGGGTATTCTAATGAGGGAGAACTGTGGAGCATGGGTATGATCAGTGATTCCATTTTTTGGATGAATTGGGTATGATATGGAACCTACCACAGTATAAGGTGACCTAATTTATAACATGGCTCAATTTAATTTCACCCTTGAACAGTGTTATGGTGAGGGAGCAATCTATGTGTGAAATTTGTTCTGTTAGAATGATAAATTCAGCCCTCTGTGTGCAAGCTATTAATCTGCTAACATTAAACGTACTTAATAAATTTATCACTTGAAATTCTTGGTGTTTTTTACCAGCTTATGTTTGGAGTGAGGAATGCTGGTGGAGAATATACAGCCATCACAGATGATCCCTACAAGTTTTGTGACAACCAGTGGCACATAATTCAGGCCAATGTTATCGACAATGTTGTGGCACTTAAAGTGGACAACCTTGACCCAGTTGCAAAGCCCTCACCTGGAGATACCAGGCGAACAGAAACAAATGCTCCATTGTATATAGGCGGCACACCAGGTTTGTTGTCAGAGTTAAAATGTTTTCATAAAATCTACTAGAGTTTTATTTCACTGTTTTATTGATTACTTCATTGCCTGAGACTGGTTATGAACATAATTCTTATATCATTTTGAAAATTGAATAAGGAACTTTGAGTTAGAGTAATTATTATGATTTAGATATTCTTGTAGCGGGTTTCAAATTTGTGAGCTCCTGTTTATTTAATTGTACAATTACACTTAGGTCTCAATCTTGGAGAGACCAACTTTAGAGGATTTCAGCCATCTGGAGATCAATAAGTGCAGTTTTTGAGATGCTGCAAACTTGCACACATACACACTTCATGTATTTCTTTCTTTCTTTCTTAATGACGTTGATTTTAACAATTTTTAGTTCATGTGGCTATAAGGCCAAGTGAGTTTATAGTATGGCCCTGCATCCATCATGTATCATTCATTGTTGGTTCATCAACAGTTGTTCCGTTAAACATATTCTCAAAATCCACTGGATCAGTTTTGACCAAATTTGGCAGAGAGCATCCTGTTGTAAAGGTCGTTCAGATTTTATAAAAACTATGCCAATCTACTATCAGATATGGCCATCATTACAAAAGATAGAAAAGCCTTTAAATGATTTCTTGTCATAAATTGATCAACAAAGTTTTACCAAATTTAACAGAAAGCATTCAGGTAAAAAGGACTTTTAAATTGTTATAGATGATGCTGAACTACCATCGAATATGACCACAATTACTATAAATACAAAAACCTGTATATGACTTTGTTTCAACAACTACTCAGCAGAATTTGACCAACTTTGACAGAAAGCATCCTGGCATAAAGACTTTTCAGTATTGGGCAAATTATGCTAATGTGCCATCAAATATGGATGAAGATGCAGAATATAGACAAACCTTAAAACAATCATTTTCATAATATATATCGTTATCATCATAGGAAGGCATTTCTGCAGAAAGCAGCCTAATGAACCATATTTCTTGGCCAACTGCTTTTGCATCTGGCAATTAGGCAGATGTCAGCCATGTGAGTGATCTCAGTCCCACTTGGGCCTTTTGTTGTCTCACCTTTTTTTATAGAAAAATGAGAGACATTGCAAGCATGACATCAACAATCAATGGCGTTGGCATCAACTCCACCTTACTTTTTTTTTTTTGCAAGCCCATAACTTCTAAAATAACTCCAAAATATTTGAGACACTATGTTTTGCAGAACTCTTGCCGTTTTATACCTACTGCTTATGCCTACTACCCATAATTGTGTTTCCCTTTTATACCTACTGTTTATGCCTACTACCCAAAATTGTGTTTCCCTTTTATACCTACTGCTTATGCCTACTACCCATTATTGTGTTTCCCTTTTATACCTACTGCTTATCCCTACTACCCATAATTGTGTTTCCCTTTTATACCTACTGCTTATGCCTACTACCCATTATTGTGTTTCCCTTTTATACCTACTGCTTATGCCTACTACCCATTATTGTGTTTCCCTTTTATACCTACTGCTTATGCCTACTACCCATTATTGTGTTTCCCTTTTATACCTACTGCTTATGCCTACTACCCATAATTGTGTTTCCCTTTTATACCTACTGCTTATCCCTACTACCCATTATTGTGTTTCCCTTTTCTACCTACTGCTTATCCCTACTACCCATAATTGTGTTTCCCTTTTATACCTACTGCTTATGCCTACTACCCAAAATTGTGTTTCCCTTTTATACATAATGCTTATGCCTACTACCCAAAATTGTGTTTCCCTTTTATACCTACTGCTTATGCCTACTACCCATTATTGTGTTTCCCTTTTATACCTACTGCTTATGCCTACTACCCATAATTGTGTTTCCCTTTTATACCTACTGCTTATGCCTACTACCCATTATTGTGTTTCCCTTTTATACCTACTGCTTATGCCTACTACCCATAATTGTGTTTCCCTTTTATACCTACTGCTTATGCCTACTACCCATAATTGTGTTTCCCTTTTATACCTACTGCTTATGCCTACTACCCATTATTGTGTTTCCCTTTTATACCTACTGCTTATGCCTACTACCCATTATTGTGTTTCCCTTTTATACCTACTGCTTATCCCTACTACCCATAATTGTGTTTCCCTTTTATACCTACTGCTTATGCCTACTACCCAAAATTGTGTTTCCCTTTTATACCTACTGCTTATCCCTACTACCCATTATTGTGTTTCCCTTTTATACCTACTGCTTATCCCTACTACCCATTATTGTGTTTCCCTTTTATACCTACTGCTTATGCCTACTACCCAAAATTGTGTTTCCCTTTTATACATAATGCTTATGCCTACTACCCATAATTGTGTTTCCCTTTTATACCTAATGCTTATGCCTACTACCCATTATTGTGTTTCCCTTTTACACCTACTGCTTATGCCTACTACCCATTATTGTGTTTCCCTTTTATACCTACTGCTTATCCCTACTACATATTATTGTGTTTCCCAAAAAGATCTGCAACTGATTTGTCTTGTTCTAACATTTTAACAAGAATATGTATTACACTAACTGTACAATTATGCAGACCATTAATTATCTGATTATTATGGTTGATAATTAAGATCACGTTGTTTTTCAAGTGACAGATCTGTCAGTAACATTGATGGACTGTTTACTTTAAAACAAAGTACATTGACAGCAAGCACATTTACGCCTGGTGATTTACATTTGGGTTAAAAATTTTGAGCATGAAAAATGATTTTGTGTTGGCTAAGAAAAGTTTACATTTGGGCCAATCATTTACATTGGTAATGTGTGAAAATAATTTCTACACTTTCCATGTCAGCTGATCTAACTCAATGTACTCTACATTTTTAATTTATGCTAATCATATCGTTTATTTAATAATGTAAACGATGTTGAGGAATTGATTACTAAGATTGAATGCAGCTCGCTTGTTAGAACAACAGCTAGATGCATTCACTTGAGATCATGTATCATTAGCAGTACAAAGCAAGAAAAATTCTTTGGCCCAAATATAAACATTATATTGGCCCAAATTTAAAAATTTTATTGGGCCAAGTTTAAACATTTTATTGGCCCAGTTGTGACACTTATCACAGTTATGGCATTTGGCATTTGATGCTTTTCAGCACAGCAATACAAGTAGGTTATTAAGTGTCAAGGCAGTTGGAGTAAAGTTCCTTGCCTACGGGCAGACCATGGTAGCTATCTGAACTGATCCAGTGGTAGTATTCAAACCCGCACCCTTTCAGTTGCAAGTCTGGCATGCTAACCACTGAGCCACTGTGGCTTCTATCTCCATTAGTTGCCTTTTATGACATGCAATAGGACACATCTGGCCTATTCTAAATCTCCAAGCTCATCATGGTTATAATTTGGCCTTGATATTCCGTGTATATTCATGTATAAGCCAATACCAACTGCAAACTGCACATACCCAGATCTGCAGTCGCATAATGAGCCAGCAGATCTGGGTCTATGCAGTTTGTAACTACTAATCAGTAGAACAAACAACATAGACCCTGATCCACCAGCGCATTATGCGACGGCAGATCAGGGTCTATGTTGTTCGCATTTAGACCCGGATTATATGCGAGTATATACGGTAGTCATATATACAACTCTTTCTGGTCAGTTGCGGATATTGCTCAGGACAAATGAACAGCCCCAGTTTGACTAAGCATCTCAATTTGTTCCCTTTAAGTTGAGGTTTTTGAATATCATTCATATTACTTGGTTGGCAACCATACATTTTTTACTGAACATTCAGCATGCATCATGAATCAAAATGCCATAATAATATATTTAATTATTTATAAAACAATATATATCTGAGGAAAATTTGAGGATTTACTCAGATTTGAGGCATTTTTAAACTTATTTTTCAAGAATAAAAAGATGTACAAATTTAAAACTATAGATACAGTACTCCCTCATTATAACACTGTCTATAGAATACATAGGGTATACCACCTTATATTGAAACTGCCTTATAATGCAGTACACTGTATATGATTCATATAATTTTACTACCACTCAATGAAATGGAAAACATGACCATGCTCACCCTATAACAGGAAGTGTGTTACAATGAAGGGCCTTATAGTGGGGGAGTACTGTATTTTGATCCCTTTGACTATCTCTACCTTGGAAAAAAATTGCCTTATTGTCAGAAGAATCATAAGCAAGATATTATAGAATCTCTATTTGAGGAGAAATTTTGTGAAACTGGTGCCTGATCATTGGTTGGGCCATCTGGTACTAAAAACGTACATGAACCAGATCAATTAGCATATATACTTGCGTATAATTCGATACCAACTGCAAACTGCATAGACCCAGATCTGCAGTCGCATAATGTGGCGGCAGATCTGGGTCTATCCAGTTTGTAAGGACTAATCAGTAGAACAAACAACATAGACACTGATCTGACGGCACATTATGCGACAGCAGATCAGGATCAATGTTGTTTGCATTTGGACTCGGATTATACGCGAGAATATATGGTAGGTTGTTATCATCATGCACAGCCATAACCTTATCATGTGTGACAACCTGCAGTGAGGTATCCTTGTAATAAAGATCCAGTGTTACTTCATATAATCTTGATCCTCTCTGGGCTGTTGTAATCAGAATACTATTAGTCTTTGGTATATTTAGAGTCATTCCATTCTGTTTACACCAAGTTTCCAAATCATCTAGTGTACTTTACAAATTAGTTTTTGGTACAACTAAAGAAAACTCTGCCTCACTCTTACATCTCTGTCTCAAAGTTCACAGTTCATCATTGGCCATCTTTTTTTTTTATACCCCACTGTAGTAGGCAGAGGATGAAAATTCACAAAATTTGCTTGTTTAACCTTTTTTTAGTTCTTGTTTGATTAACACTCGTACATCAGAACTTGAAATTTCTGAACTTAATTGAAATTTTAAGATTTGAAATGTGAAATATAATGTCTTCAGTCCTAAGTTATTGTTAATGATGGTTTTGAAAATTGAAAATCTCATCCAGTACTGCTGAAATCTCTTGCAGAAATTTAACCGAATTACCTAGACTGTGTTTTATAAAGTTTGATATATTTGGAGTTTTCAATAGTTATCATCCTAAAGTTAATGAATAACAACATTTTCATACCAGTTCATCTCACAAAAAATTTATTTGATGCCATAGCTGTAGTGAGGAAAGATATTTCATGAAATTTTTTTAAATAACTTGAACTATGTAAACAAAAATTATTCTCATCTTGGCAATCTGAAATGACCAAGATTATGTAGAAGAAGGTATTAATTGGTTTCATAAATAATGAATGTTAACCTTTATTTTTTTGACAGAGTTCAGGAAGTTTGGAACAGCTTTAGCAGATGAGAAATTCGAAGGATGTATGCGCGATTTACGAATAGGAAATAAGTTTGTGGACTGGTTTTCACTTAAATTAGACATTCATATATATAAAACTGCCTGTCCTGCCTCTTAGACTGGTTTTAGCATTGGTAATACATCACCTGTTGTCAAGATAGCTCCTGGTTGTGCAAATGTTCCTTTTTGAAGCTACGCTCACTTCAGAAGAAAACTGTCTCTGAAAGGAACATCATTTCCAGTTAGCTCGTGTGTTTCCCAGACAGGTTATTTCCAGCTAGAGCAACAGTTCAAATTGCCAGAATCAGTCACTTAATGGAGACTTTCTTGTCATCTTTAGACCAGGCACATGTCACATTTCACTTTGCCAACAAATCAGGCATTGTGAACTCCAAAACTCTACAATACATCTGAGTTGTATTTATGAAAGAAAAAAAAAGCTACTACAAATTTTATTAATTTTTGTATGACCATAGTAAATATTGAATCTGAAGTGTTAGAAAGTTGTAAAAGATGAAAACAATTCAAAGAGTTAGGGTCAGGATTGCTGCCCAATTGTGCAAATGGTCTATTGGGAAGTGACACTTACTTCAGAAGAAAGCTGAAGTAACAAAAAAATGGACAAAAACATATAAAATATTCAAATTTAAGAATTGTGAATAACAAAAGGCACATAATGTCCAATAGTCTAATATGTGTAAAAAAGTTTCATAGGGATATCTTTAATGGTTTGAGATTTATTGCTACAGAAATGAAAATGTTTAAGGACAGATAGATAGACAAAGAGACATAGTGATAGCTATTGCCCCCATATTATAAACCAGTGGGAATAGCTATTGCCCCCATATTATAAACCAGTGGGAATAACTATTGCCCCCATATTATAAACCAGTGGGAATAACTATTGCCCCCATATTATACAGCAGTGGGAATAGCTATTGCCCTCATATTATACAGCAGTGGGAATAACTATTGCCCTCATATTATACAGCAGTGGGAATAGCTATTGCCCCCATATTATACAGCAGTGGGAATAACTATTGCCCCCATATTATAAACCAGTGGGAATAACTATTGCCCCCATATTATAAACCAGTGGGAATAACTATTGCCCCCATATTATACAGCAGTGGGAATAACTATTGCCCCCATATTATACAGCAGTGGGAATAACTATTGCCCTCATATTATACAGCAGTGGGAATAGCTATTGCCCCCATATTATAAACCAGTGGGAATAACTATTGCCCCCATATTATATACACCAGTGGGAATAGCTATTGCCTCCATATTATACACCAGTGTGAATAGCTATTGCCCCCATATTATAAACCAGTGTGAATAGCTATTGCCCCCATATTATAAACCAGTGTGAATAGCTATTGCCCCCATATTATAAACCAGTGGGAATAACTATTGCCCCCATATTATATACACCAGTGGGAATAACTATTGCCCCCATATTATATACACCAGTGGGAATAACTATTGCCCCCATATTATAAACCAGTGTGAATAGCTATTGCCCCCATATTATACAGCAGTGGGAATAGCTATTGCCCCCATATTATAAACCAGTGGGAATAGCTATTGCCCCCATATTATAAACCAGTGGGAATAGCTATTGCCCCCATATTATAAACCAGTGGGAATAACTATTGCCCCCATATTATATACACCAGTGGGAATAGCTATTGCCTCCATATTATACACCAGTGTGAATAGCTATTGCCCCCATATTATAAACCAGTGTGAATAGCTATTGCCCCCATATTATATACACCAGTGGGAATAGCTATTGCCTCCATATTATACACCAGTGGGAATAGCTATTGCCCCCATATTATACAGCAGTGGGAATAGCTATTTCCCCCATATTATACGCCAGTGGGAATAGCTATTGCCCCCATATTATACACCAGTGGGAATAGCTATTGCCCCCATATTATACACCAGTGGGAATAGCTATTGCCCCCATATTATACACCAGTGGGGAAAAAAATGAGATACTTGTTCCATGGTCCAGTTATCAATCACTTGAACGTCTCAGCACTCTGAACAGTGATTTGCACATATACTTGTTCATGAGACAGATTTTACAAAATAAGAATGAATAATGTTTTGGAGCTCCTCCACCTTGGATATGTAAATATTTTTAAGTAGAGTTGTATTGGTTTGAAGCTCTTACAGATTTCTTCATTGTGATCCTGGCAGTGGGTGAAGTTAGGAAGTGGTCAGTGACAATAAGGCACCTAATTTGTACTTTGATTCTATGTCATGTGTGGCTGATATTGTACTGAATATGTAGTTTGTTACAGTATAAGTTAATTTGTGTATAATTATTCTAATCATTAACTATTAATTTTCCTTGAATAATGCTTTGAAGAAGCTTCATCTTTTACAGCTCTCTCTCACTCTCTCTCACTCTCTCTCTCTCTCTTTTGATCCAATATTTGCTCTGCTGATACAAATATTCATAAAATGTGAAGTAACTTTTTTCATATATATATGTACAATTTGGGTAGACATGTGGTATTTCATATATATATGTACAATTTGGGTAGACATGTGGTATTTCATATATATATGTACAATTTGGGTAGACATGTGGTATTTCATATATATATGTACAATTTGGGTAGACATGTGGTAGAGTTTTGGAGTTCATAATGCCCAATTCATTGGTGAATTTAAATATAACATGTTTATACATGTTAAAATAACATGAGAGTTTGTGCAGTTGGGCAGTCATCCTGACAATGGGCATTTCACCAAATACAGACAGAAGTAAGTCCATGTGATCGGTGTATCACCAAATACAGACAGAAGCAAGTCTGTGTGATCAGGCAGCTATCCTGACAATGGGTGTATCACCAAATACAGACAGAAGCAAGTCCATGTGATCAGGCAGCCATCCTGACAATGGGCATTTCATCAAATACAGACAGAAGCAAGTCCGTGTGATCGGAGTATCACCAAATACAGACAGAAGCAAGTCCATGTGATCAGGCAGCTATCCTGACAATAGGTGTATCACCAAGTACAGGAGAGTCTGTGCAATCAGGCAGCTATCATGACAGTGGATGTATCACCAAATACAGACAGGAGCATGTCTGTGTGATTGGGCAGTTATCTTGACAATATGTGCATCACCAAATACAAACAGGAGCAAGTCTGTGCGATCAGGCATCTATCCTTAAAATGGGTGTATCACCAAATACAGACAGGAGCATTAATTGTTATAGTCTTTAGGACGAGTATAAATGTTAGTTTAGAGAAGATGTTTATTTAGACTGGTTTGTTGATCATTAATTGCCATGGATAGTGGCAATTGCCTACTATCAGTGGCCACATAAACTTACAATAGATCTTCCTGATATACCTCAATAAAAAAAATGTCATTGCATTGCCATGTTGACTAGTATGAACATTAATAATGAGTGTATGAACATTGACAGCGAGCATCACATGACTGGCAGTAAACTAACAGTAGAGGCATATCACTCATGAACAGTTTGATAAACCAGCTGTAAGTGTGGAGTGAATTTTCATGTACGAGAACAAAAGCCAGGAAGGACTGATCACAGTAATGGTGATAATCAATTGTTTGACATAGGAATTATTTAAATATGAAAATGCCAAGAGCTGTGACAAAATGAACTTAGGTTGGAAGTTGTGAATAAGGGTATAGAATGGCATGAACATGTCATGGTTCAACACAGGAGATGAACAGAAAGAAGGATGTTATGATTGTCATGTGTTATTGATCTGTACATAAAAAGACATCAAGCCATTCACTCCAGATTTAACAAACAGCTTACTGAACAAGCACTGATATATACATCACCATAGTCAATATACTCCAACTCCAGATGTTTAGTATCGTTTCCATTTTTATGCATTACAAGACGGATGTTGAAGGTAAGCAAGGATTGTAGCTTATAAAATATTCTTTTGTGATTTGTTGACACTTATTATGCATAGTTGACAATTGCACTCACATTTCTAATGCTGGACATTTTGGGGTTTTGCAACATGTTGAAGAAAAAAGGCATATTTTTCAGAGAAATGTGAAGTGGTTTTTAAATTCTAACACCTTGTTCGGGATTTCATCGATACATGTTATAGTTAAATTCGTTCTTAGACATGTACAGAATAAATCCATTTTAACTTTAATCGGTTTTCTTTAATATCACATCAGTATCATGACATCTAATGTGAATTCTTTTCTGTTTTAATTCACCTAGCGCAAAATGTATGTGTATGGTTTGATAAAATAAGAGTTTTGTTAGTATCTGATATAATCTGACTCATGTGTATGGTTTGGTCTACAATACTGGTAATTTCTTGATAACATAAGTAAACTACCTAAAATGTTACTTAGTTACTAAGTTCACTTTTGATCAGCTAATACAGAAGTTAATTGTGAAGAAAAATCATTGGGCAAGATTTTTTTATTTATTTGTTTTTTTATTTCCTGAATTATTGGTTGCTATAAAGAAATTACACATATCCAAAAAATAAATCGTTTCATCAGTTTCATTTTAATAGTTCATATGCCATGCAAAAATGTTCTACTTTCTTTACCATGGAGCGGTTTTTCATTTAGCCTATTCCATATGGTGAAAACTGTGTCCTGTCTTCCAAATTCAACAAGACGAAGCACATTTGAAAACCTTGAATCTAATAATTTTTACAACATTAGATCATGCACTATATTGTTAGTGATGGACCCTTATTCTCACTGTTTGAAGTCTGGGTCATATATATACCTACATAATATGAAGCCTTGTGGTAATTTTGGCCTGAATAGTGCATTAAAATTTTTTAATGGCTTCTTGTACATCATTTACATTTTGGTCCTGTGTATGGAAAGAAAACACTTGTGAAAAATATTCCTTCCACGAAAACAATGTGATGTTGATGGTGAACATTGAGAGTCAGAGAGAGTATGATTTTAAAAGAATAAATGTAAATTTGTGCCATCTTAAGTTTATGTGGATCAGAAATTATTATCAGACCTTGACCCTAAACTGTACTTTTCAGATTAAGTATGCAACATTAAATCATACCTTATACATTGGTTAAATTTTAGAGCTTCTAGTGTTTGATTTAAATTTTCTGGAATCACTTCTGCCTGCTTGTTCAATAGCCACACACACAGCAATATCCTTTCAGATTTATCATCTGTTTGTAAATTGGATATGTGGTTTAAATATGAAATGTGTTGTGACAAGCCAAAAATGTGAAAATGAAATATTGTGTTTCTAATAACCCAATGTTTCCATTTGTAATGTTAATCATGAAATTATCAGTTTCAAAATGCCTTCATGGTGCACTTCTACTGAATCTTTTATAATCCCTCGGAACAATATCACAATGATAGTAGATTATTACGTATCCATGGCAATGCACACTGATCGTGTTCAGATGTTATTATGTTGTAAATAAACAAAAATAATGAAGATTTTAAATAATGAGTTTATTGTAAACTTAAAGCCCAAACCCATCAAATCAAATGTATTTTTGACATGTTGTAGTTGTACTTTTATGGAGATCTTTACATGCAGAGTTTGATGAGCCTTTAGATTCTAGGACTGGTACAAATTGTTCCAATTGCCCTGTTGACTTCAGATGTTATATAAATTTAATTGCCAAAATATGTGGAATGAAACTTCCACAAACAAGCTTCAAAACATCAAACCTGTCATTGGAGAGTTGCATCCCTTGTATAGAACAATTACAGATGAGGTGGTATTGTGCCGCTCTTGTACAAGACATATATACCTGACCCATGCATACAGTTGCACCTTAGCAAAACCAAACACAGATGTGCACTTATAGTGCATTTTGGTGCACAAGGTGAACTACAATGAACAAGGTAGTGCACTTTAGTGAACAGCATCATTTAATTTAAGGAACAAGGTAACACACAATTATCATTAATAAATGACCTCACAGCATTTCAGTGGTAGGAGTTATTACTGTGTTGATGGTTATTATGGCAAACCAGTATTGAAGAAAACAATATTCCACTTACATGTAGCATCTTGCTTTTATATTAGAGAAATGATGATGATGATGATGACAATGATGATGATAATGGTGTAGGTTAGTACACAGGGACAGTTTAACTCCCCAAGTTCTTTATATTTAATCATATAATAAATGTAGAAGGAGGAAAGTTAAAGTGCCCATATGGAGTACCGTATATACTTGCGTATAAGCTCAGTCCAAATGCAAACAACATAAACCCTGATCTGCCATCGCATAATGCGCTGGCAGATCAGGGTCTGTGTTGTTTGTTCTACTGTTTAGTCCTTTCAAAACTGCATTGATGCAGTCTGCTGGCGCATTATGCGATGGCAGATCTGGGTCTATGCAGTTTGCAGTTGGTATCGGTTTATATGCAAGTATATAAAGTAGTAGTTGTTGTTGAGTATTGTTGTTATTATTATTATTATTATTATTCACTTGGGTAAGTCATAACCCCATTTTGACCCCCCAGTAATTTTTTTTTACCAATAAATGATGCATGTAGTAATTCAACACTGACAATCCTACATGATCATGTTTGCACAAATAAATGAATAAATAAGTCGGTCTCTCAGTATGTATGTATGTATATATATGCATTTTCTGTTCAGTTTATCTGGATTATAACTCCAAATTATATACTAATCCAAATTAAAATAAAATAAAAATTAAATTAAAACCATAAGCATACAATACCACATTATTTGTACTGAAATGAGGAAAACAATATAATATGTGTACCTAAATTGATTAAGAAGTAATTAATTGGAGAAAAGACAGTATTTCTATATATAAAACTGAATAATCTTCAAGTGGTAGTTTTTGTTCCTGTCAACTCTTTAAAATAATTTGGTTTTGAGATTATTTTACATTTCAAACTTCTCTTAATGACTCATTTCTTTTGAAGAGCAAAAATATGAGTTCATGTACATTGTGCACAGGCAGTCAGTTTAAAATGTACAGTAATCAGGAAGAAAAGATTCAAGACAGTAATCTAGTTTATTTGGACTTGTCCAATTAATTGTATCCAACTGCAGATACCATGAAATATCAAAACTGAAACCTCAGACTGATAATCAAGTTCAGTTTATATTAACGGTTCGATTATGCAGACTGTGAAACAAGTTCCATTTATGTTAACAGTTCCAATACACAGACTGATAATCAAGTTCCATTTAACAATAATAATGATAATAATAACTAAACTAATACTGTGAAGTTTTTATACTAATTAATCTATCCATCCATTAATGCAAAGATGTCCCAATAGTACTATCAGAAGGGTCGTGTTTGGTAATGTGTTGAGATTTACATAAGTATGACAACCTGTATTATACGTATGGAAATTGCTTTACAATGGGTTTAAATTAGAATTATGAACTACCTGTGTGAATTCAGATGCTAATTGCCCAGGGCAGTAAAAAAAGGGGTAATGCTATGGCTGTGATTGACTGTGTAAATCTTGTCTTAATGCACAGAGTTGATCATGTTATTTATAAATCTTGTTAAAGGATGTAAATAATTGTGCGGATTTAAATAGCTTACACCATAGTGCACTACGTTGTTCACAATAATTCACAACCGTATATACTCGTGTACAAGTCGGATCCAACTGCAAACTGCATAGATCCAGATCTGCTACCGCATAATGCGCCAGCAGATCTGAGTTTATGCCATTTGTTCAGAGTAATTAGTAGAACAAACAACATAGACCCTGATGTGCCATTATATTATGCAACAGAAGATCAGGGTCAGTGACTTGCCTTATAAGTGAGTATATATGGTACATTGTTCACAAAAGTGCACTACCATGTTTAGTATAGTGCACTGCCTTGTTCACAAATTAGCAAATTTCACAAATGTTGACCCAATATTTATATAGCCAATTTTGACAATACTTTAAGGAAGTTATTTTTTACCTTTATTTTATATTTTATATACCTTTTAAAGATTTAATTTTGACATCTTTACCATTTATCTTTTATCATTTAGAGCTACATGATTACATTTATTTGGAAAGGTTTATCTTCTTAAAGTTTTCTGCACTTATGTCTTTGGAATTTAACTTTTATTAAGCACTATAATGCCATGATTGTGATGACATGCCATTAAACCATATACATACATACATACATACATACATACATACATACATACATATATACATACATGCATACATACATACATTCAAAATGCTCTCAGATGAGATTGATAAATAACTGGTGCTTGTGATCATAAATATGCTTAGGCCTAAATAACCACTCCAGTATTTTGTTGGCCTAGGTTCAGCTGAATTTCGAATATGAATTTGTTTTTTTACATAATAGTCAAGGTCATCAACACACCCTAGATTTACAGAATAAAAATAATCAAGGTCACCAACACACTCTAGATTTATAGAATGAGTATAATCAAAGTCACCAACACACTCTAGATTTGTAGAATGAGAATAATCAAGGTCACCAACACACTCTAGATTTATAGAATAAGTATAATCAAAGTCACCAACACACTCTAGATTTGTAGAATGTGAATAATCAAGGTCACCAACACGCTCTAGATTTATAGAATGAGTATAATCAAAGTCACCAACACACTCTAGATTTATAGAATAAGTATAATCAAGGTCACCAACACGCTCTAGATTTATAGAATAAGTATAATCAAGGTCACCAACACACTCTAGATTTATAGAATAAGTATAATCAAGGTCACCAACACACTCTAGATTTATAGAATAAGTATAATCAAGGTCACCAACACGCTCTAGATTTATAGAATAAGTATAATCAAGGTCACCAACACACTCTAGATTTATAGAATAAGTATAATCAAGGTCACCAACACACTCTAGATTTATAGAATAAGTATAATCAAGGTCACCAACACACTCTAGATTTATAGAATAAGTATAATCAAGGTCACCAACACACTCTAGATTTATAGAATAAGTATAATCAAGGTCACCAACACACTCTAGATTTGTAGAATGAGTATAATCAAAGTCACCAACACACTCAAGATTTGTAGTATGAGTATATGTTCCAAGTTGTAGTCAATGGTAATCACTCAGAATGACAGTTGATTCTGGTGTACCAAAGGGCACTGTTCTTGGTTCCATATTATTTTTGTGCTATATATACAACCCTTCCATTAAATCACTAGTCTGTCTCTTCACAGAAAACTGTCTGTTGTATAGAAAAATCTGAATCAACCATTAGACCCTACAAAATGACCAAAAAACCTTAAGGAATGGGCCTAAAACTGGGGTATGACTGTTAGATCCTATAAAATGACCAAAAAACCTTGAGGATGGCCCTAAAACTGGGGTATGACTGTTAGATCTTATAAAATGACCCAAAAACCTTGAGGAATGGGCCTAAAACTGGGGTATGACTGTTAGATCCTATAAAATGACCCAAAAACCTTGAGGAATGGCACTAAAACTGGGGTATGACTGTTAGATCCTATAAAATGACCCAAAAACCTTGAGAAATTGCCCTAAAACTAGGGTATGCAGTTCAGTGTTTAACTAAAAATGCTGTGTTGTCACAATATATAGCAAGTCGTCTCATTTCTGAGAATTCTTATCTTTGCTTAACACTTTCTGAGGACATAAAGTGGATTTCATACATCACCAAAATCATTAAAAAGCAAATACCTCCTAGTTTTCTTGAAATGAAACCTAAAATATTGCCATCAGAATTTATGTAAATTGGTATACTTGGTATTGTCTGGTCAGTGCTAGAATATTTGCCGATTATTTGGGACCTATGCTATGCCTGTGATATGGAGCAACTAGAATAGGCACAGTGTCAAATGGTTAGATTCATCACTGGTGATTATAAATCAGATCTTAAGATGTGAGCTGTGTAACTGGGATGTTGGAGCACCTAGAACCGCCCTTTTTATGAAGTAGATGCCATGTAAAACAGGCTTCTATTCCTCTACAAGGTAGATGCCATGTAAAACAGGCTTCTATTCCTCTACAATCGTTCGTTCGTTCGTTTCATTAACGACGTGTGCGGCCATTCGGCCATTTACGTCGAGTTAATGGGCGCAAAGCGCCCTACTTATACTTAATTAGTCGTCAATGGGTTACCGAGCTGCAACCCATTGAACGCTTTAATGTATGCAAGGCACACTATTTAATTATTCATGTCTTGTGTCTGGAGGTGGCAAAGGAGGAGTCAGGGATGGCATAGGAGGAGCGTAGCATCACCGGATGGCTCCATCGATCCAGGATTTATTTTATGCCAAATTGTATTGTCGTCTTGCACGTTGTTCTATAATTTTGAATCATGAACTCTTTACTTTATGGCGTTTTGCGGGTTAGTCAAGGGAAAGAATAGAGTTTGGTTCCATCCAAGGAGTGTTCAATATTTTCTTTCATTACTAATTCATATGCACCTTTTGTGTTTGTTTCGAGTTTTATTTGTGTCTGATCGACTAGTCCTGATGGTTTGTGTTATCGACCATCTTAGTTTTCGGTTTGTTGTTGGGATGAGTTTCAGCTTCCAATCTAATGGTACATATGCTTCTTTGTATATTTGGTTAATTTTGGTTTGGTGATATTCGTAGTTTATTGTTACCACATTGTGCGGAGGGCCCCTGATGGTCTGGACTTGGGACCACCTTATACTCTTAATTGAGTTGTCTTGGTGACCTTACGTTCTGGGTGTGTTATAACTTTATTGTGTTTTGTGGCTTGGGACCACCTTATATCAGCTAAGTGTTGTTTTTAGGGACAGGTAATATATTGTTGACAATTCACCGAGTACCATCACCGAGTTTGAGAAGAAAAGAAAGAAGAAGAAAAAAAAATTTTTTTTTTTTTTTCTTTTTCAAAGTAGATATTCATTCACTCATTCATGCATGCATGTTAGTGGTCGTGCATTGGGTTAGTTATTCCTCTAGAAGGTGGTTTGAGGATTAATACCAGTTTTAAAATAAGTTGATTTTCTAAAACCCTTACCAAGATAAATATATTATTAGGACAAAACAATTCACAGATTTTGAAGGTAGAAATATTGTTAAGAAAAGAAAAAAAAAGTCTGCAATAACAGAGCAGTTCATATAGAATTTAATACTACTGTATATACTCCCGTATAAGCCGATACCAACTGCAAACTGCATCGATCCAGATCTGCTGTCACATAATGTGCCAGCAGATCTGGGTCTATACAGTTTGTAAGGACTCATCAGTAGAACAAACAATATAGACCCTGATCTGCCGGCACATTATGCGATGGCAGATCAGGGTTTATGTTGTTGGCATATGGATAAGGATTATACGCAAGTATAGATGGTAATCAGTTTTGGAACTCTTTTTTTATAAGAACCACTACAGATGTGAACACCTTGATGAGAAAATTGTGCATGCAGAAATGGTGGAAATTTTTTTAAAAAAATAGTTCCACTATTATTTGGTGTTGTTTAATTCATCTCCACTGAATACCTCTCTTCCATTGCAATTTTGTGGTCACAACAACAACACATTACACAAATTATTTTACCCTGAGGTCAGCCTCGTCTTGAGTTGTCATTATTGTGTAGAATTCTGAGGAAAGAAAAATTGATACATTAGCAGTTTTATTTCTAGATCTAATGGCTTTTAAATTTCTATATTTTACATATCCTTTTTGCTGTTCCTTGAAAAAAGAGGTCAAAATAAGAATTTAACTTGGGATGACTGGCATTTCAAGAAAAAGAAGAGTGCTACATATTGAACAGTTTGGGAATGTATGTTATTGCTGACTATATGGTCTGACAAGAACTTCAATGGCAATTGATGGAACAACATTATTAGAAGCAAAAAAGAATTTTTCCTCAATTCTTTGAGTGAGGAAATCACAGTGGAAGTTAACTAAATTATCCTCAACTTGCAATTTGTAAATATTTAGTTTTATAGCAAATAAGGCCAAAACACAAACCCCATCTATTGAAAAAGTATGAAAAACCACACACTCACTTGAACAAAGAGAATAAACAAGCTATACATAGTGGTTTTTCCAAACCATTCATAAGCATCATGTACGTGGCATTGAAAAATGAATGAAAAAAGAGAATGTCATAATGTTAATGTAATATTGAAGGAGACTGATTCAAGTGTATATAGACTCATTACATGCATGTATAAGAATGAACTAAACTGTAGGATTTATTAAAAAATGCCCAAACAAGGTGGTAGGGGCTAAAAAACTATTTCACATTTCTCAACAAAAAAAAACATTTTGTCAGGATATTATGTAATATAAAACTGCTGAGTATTAGAAATTCATGCATGTTTGTCAACTACTGTTTATACTCACTTATAAGTCGAATCCAAGTGCAAACAACATAGGCCCTGATCTGCCATTACATAATGTACCAGCAGATCTGGGTCAGTGTTGTTTGTTCTACTGATTACTTCTAACAAAACTGCATAGACCCAGATCAGCCAGCACATTATGCAACAGCAGATCTGGGTCTGTGCAGTTTGCAGTTGGACTTGACCTATAGGTGAGTGTATATGGCAGGCATGTGCAACTTCCTCCAGGATGCGGGCCAGATAAGCGATTTTTAAAACCACACACTATGATGCAAATAAGTAGATAAAATCAGGTCATGGGTCATACCCGGTAGGTTGCACATGCCTGACATATGGTATACCTTCAACATCCATCAGGTAATACATGAAAATGAAAGTGATACCAAACTTTTGGAATCTTTTTAGATTCAATACAGTGTATATATATGTCTGTCCTTCTGTGAAAAAAGGGCAGAAAACATTGAAATGCATTAATGAATGCAGATTACATATATGGAAGTGACATTTATCAGAGTTGCAATAGAATGATGTGAAGAAGAAAAAAAACTGTATTTAAATAGGTGAGAATGGCGGTGAAGACGCATTTATTTGCACAACCGTATTACCTCATTTATGGAAGAAAAACACAAGTTTGGTGCTACTGATCTGTGTATACAAAGAATGTATACCGTATACTCGCATATAATCTGTGTCCAAATGCAAACAACATAGATCCTGATCTGCTGTTGCATAATTTGCCGGCAGATCAGGGTCTATGTTGTTTGTTCTACTGATTAGACCTTACAAACTGCATAGACTCAGATCTGCCAGCACATTATGCACTGGCAGATCTGGGTCTAGGCAGTTTGTAGTTGCTATTGGCTTATACGCAAGTACATATGATAATAATCAAGATCTGGACTAGTTTACATGAAACATTTCTTGTTAAGACATTTTAAACTGCAAAGTTAGGGATAGTAAAATTGCATTTCTTAACAGTATCTGCTTTTGTTGACTGAAAATAAACAGATGACTTAAAGGTTTACCTTCTTTCTTAATTGCATTGAAACAATAGTAAACAATAGTAAGGTTTTAAGTTTTCAAAACTGAGTTGTTGAGTGAAAACTGAGTGTATTTTCCTGTAATTTAAACAAATTATAAGAATACTTTGAAGTCATATATGATGATATTTGTTAATTCATCTTAATCACAACATGATGTGATTTTAAGTTTTGGTTGTACATGTATTTAGATTATATCAGTGTCCTTGAGTTAATATATCAAATAGTTGATAAAGTTACCATATTCAGTGTAATACAGTTATAAATTCTTATCGGAGTTAATTTCATGTGCTGAAAACTCGTTATAATCAGTGCACCTTGACAGTATCATAAACAATGTCCCATCACATGTATGTTGATACTAGAACAGTTAACTCCCATTTGCTATTTTGGAACTCTCTCTATTATGGACATGCCTTATAAAACATGTGTAAGATCAATTTCTAAGACTTATTTATGCCACAGAGTTACCATATCTACTCGCTTATTAGTCTGGTCCAACTGCATCATAGAAATTCATCTGCCATCACATAATTTGCTGGCAGATCAGGGTCTATGTTTGTTGTACTGATTACAACAAACAAACTGTATAGACCCAGATCTGCTGGTGCATTATGCAAAAGCAGATCTGAGTTTATGCAGTTTGCAGTTGGATCCAACTTTACGTGAGTTCATATCATAAGTGGTAATGGATGATGGTTCCAAGAAAATCCTGATCTAAATAGATTATAGCAATCTTTTCTTTCTCACAAGGCATTCTGGACTCAAGACACATGTGGTTAGTAATTAATTTTTTAAAGCAAGTTTTGACTAGAATGATGTGTAAATATTACATTGAATATGGTAGAAGAGTGGCAGAGGTGTCTATACATGTATACATGCTTGAAATAATAATACTTTTGTGATTTATTTTTATCATGTTGACTTTTGACTTTTGACTTTTGATTTTGATGTCCATACTTAATGTAGAGGGAGCATCTTGATTTGATCCTGTCCATCCATACATTCATCGGTCTGTCTGTCCATTTGTCCGTCCTGAGAAGCTTGTTAGCAATACTATGCCAAACCACTGTAGACAAATACAATTTGGGTTGGCGTATTTATATGCAAATGTGAATGACCTGATTAGATTTTCCCTCACACTTTTTTGAATTTTTTTTACTTTGCCTTTATTGACAAAAAACTTTTTAGCACAATTTAGCAAAAACCACTTGAGGTAGTCAAATTAAATTTAAAAGATAAGTTTGTTATTATACGTAGATAACCTGCTTATATTTTCATGTCGTTAACTGTAATTTTTTCAATTTTTTTTTTACACATTTTGGAACTTTCGGGACTTGGACTTTTTTGACAAAAACCTTGTTAGCACAATAAAGCAACAAAAAGACTCTACTTTAGGTAGTCAAATGAAATGTGTTAGGCTTATTTGTATTTATATATAGATGATCTGATTAGATTTTTGGCCATTACAGCGATTTTGTTTACATTTTTGAACTTACTGGACTTAAACTTTGTTTTGGACAAAAACTTGTGTAGCACGATTAAGCAAAGACCACTTGTGGTAGACAAATTAAATTTATATGCATGCAATTATATAATTATTTCAAACTTTCTGATCATTTTAATTTTTGGGACTGCAGTGGGAACATATATATTTTACCAACACAAATCTAGCTTAGACTAATGACAGAAGGCTTGGTGAGAACAAGTCAGTAAAAAATCATAAGTGTATCGAAAACATTGGTATCTTCCTGTGGGACTTGGTGTTTTGATAAAATGTGTCGTGGTGCTCTAATGATATGATGGGTACATGCAAATTGGCAAATAAATCTAAAGGTCCAGTAAGTCAGTAATAACCACAAGCATTCACCTGGTGTTCTTTGTATACCTATCCTAGTTGAGTGATATACTTGATTCACTGTTAATACCCCTTAAATACCTCAGTCTGTGTATGCATGGACATCTGAACTACAGTAGCATTACATCTACATATTGTATTTTTGTGGATTGTAAGGACTATATTTTCTTTATATTTCACTGCTTATAGACAGGTTTCAGAACCAGTCATATTTACCATGTTCAACATAATATCCAGACTGTGTACTTAATAATTATGATCTGTGTAAATTTCAGGTGGTTAAAGCTCATCTTATTAAGGGCACACTGATGATGTCATAGACAGTGTCCCCTAAACATTTACATAGATACTAAAAGAATTAGCTCCCTTTGACTAGTTTGGGACTTATCCACTTTGGAAGTTCACTCTGTCCCTAAATATAGCTGACCCAATAAAGCACATGTAAGAGCCATTTTAGAGACAGATTTAGCTAAGAAATTTGAGTGGTAATGAAACACATGCAAGCATGGTGGTAGGTTCCGAGAAAATAATTTTGATCTTGGTGGATTTTAACAGTCACTTCTATCCCACCAGGACTGCTAGGATCAAGACACTTGTGCTTATAAGTAGCTGTTTTTTTCTTCAAGTTTTCACCCAAAAGAGGTGTGTGCAATTATTACGGCATGTTTTATTATGTCGAATATGGTACCTTCATTGAAATATGTGTCCATAATCTTTTGTGTCAACCTTAATATCATTGACATAAATAATAATTTCTTACATATCATAGGAAAGGAAAGAAATATGATTTATCCTGCATATGTTGTTGATTATACCTTTGTATAACATATCACTAACCTTTATTAGTGTCCTGGCATCATATCATAAAAGTCATTAACCACACTACGGCATAACACTTGCCAACAATCCCACAGCAAGATTATTGAGTAATACAAAGTTCTGAGCATTATTTGATTAATAAAATCTTAAACTCCTGTTTATTTGACATCAGAAATATGAAAATTGTTGAACAATGTAATATGGTACCTGCTGCAAGAATCTCATGGCATGCACTATTATTATTATTCAACTTATTTTATAAATTTTGTATCAAACATACACTTGTGCAAGATCCTCCATTTATCCTGCATATATTAATAATACACCTTTTCAAGACTAGTAAGCCACTGGAAATAATTTATTTTTTCCCTGATAATTTTCTCATATACATGCTATGAGAGGGTCTCCATATACAGTATATCTTGGGCATTGGTGTCAAGGGAGGTAATTATGTAAACCTATGACACTATTTGAAAATTATATATAAAATGCAAAGCACACTTGTAAAGCAATCATACAAGAAAAAAAGGTAAAACACATTGAACTGTTACACATCTTTTTAGCATGGTTACAAACATATACCACATTTCATTGATACTTTTTAGCATGGTTACAAACATATACCACATTTCATTGATGCCTTTTAGCATGGTTACAAACATATACCACATTTCATTGATGCCTTTTAGCATGGTTAAAAACATATACCACATTTCATTGACACCTTTTAGCATGGTTACAAACATATACCACATTTCATTGATACTTTTTAGTATGTTTATAAACATATCTGACAGTAAATTTCAAACATTTAATTTGCAAAGAACACAAGACTTGTTTTATTTTTCATAAATTGTAATCATAGAGTTTTAAAACATGGTGCTTTTAGCTATTACACAAACATTTCTCCACTTGGGTATTAAAAGAAAAAATGGTTGCAGGGATATTTTAGTCATACAGCAGATAATTTATTTGAAGCCCCAAAAAATGTCCATTCTACCCAGTGTTCATTTTGCTTCCTTCTATCCATTACAAGAGCTTCTAGCCCTGACACGTGTATTGACTCAAGGACCCGTGGTAGGTAAGTTGTTTATTACCCATAATACATAAGGTTATTTGTGTATTACCCATAATAAAACTAAAAGGACCAATCCGGGTACTATGTGGACAATGGCCAGTAATAGTTATGTTCAGTGTTCCGTATGAATGAGAGTAACAGCACTAATTGTATAGTTTCATAAATCGGTTTCAATAAGTAGACAAGATCCTACATAGGTTAACTAGATTGAAAGATTTAAAATGAATACACTACTGGGTTTTTTTTCTTCAATTTCTTCATTTGTATCTGTGTATATTTTGTATATGGTGTTTTGAGTTATTTATACTAATTATAAGCTACTTTTATTTCATGCCTAGCTGTAATTATATATGCTCCAGTATTGCATGCATTAACATGTATATAGTTATTAATTAATCCATATAAAGGACATTTTTATTTTAATTGACTTCTTATAGCTGTGTACATATTCTGAGATTTAAATAAATTTCATTTTTTTATTAATTGGACGATGCATGTTAAAGCATGGAGTTGAACAGTTTACTGCAGCATGTTAAAATATAGAGATGAACAATTTACTTGCATATGTTTTACATGAGATTTTGTATAATTAGGAATTTATTGCAGATTTAGGCAATTAATGTTAGTCTAAAAGCAAGACATATGTATCAGTTTTTCCAGTGGCATTATTGTTGTCATCATAATTGTTGACATAGGTATCAGTCGTAAGTTGCAGCATTAAGTTTAGTTCTGGAACTTGTACATATAACTAGTCCTTCTGTATGTACATGTATTATCGATTTTAAATGTGTATACTAAATTATTGATAGAAGGTCTGTGCCAAACATAAAATTGTCCACTTTTAGACCTGGCTTCATGTGCCAAATATACTCGTGTACAAGTCGGATCCAACTGCAAACTGCATACACACAGATCTGCCATCACAGAATGTACCTGCAAATCGGGATCAATGCAGTTTGTTTGGTGTAATCAGTGGAACAAACAACATAGACCCTGATATGCTGGCACACTATTTGATGGCAGATCAGGGTTTGTGTTGTTTGCATTTTGCCTCCAATTATATGCAAGTATATATGGTAAATGGAATGGAAATTTCTGTGTATGTAATGTTTCATAGAAAATATATGTTTAATTACTGTTATCATATGTAATGTTTCATAAAAAATATATGTTTAATTACTGTTATCATATGTAATTACTGGCAGGTTAAGATCTACAGTGTAAATGGTAATTTACTGTGTTCATATTTATTTTACAAATATAAATTTATGTAACATAAAGTTTTACTTGCTTACCACCTAGGCAGAATGGATGAGATTGCAGATCTTTACATTTCGATGGCTTTGTAATGTGCAGGCACGTCAAGTTTTTGTTTGAAGGAAACCAAATTTGACTTCTTTTGTTTCAGATAGATCTGGATATAAAAGCCAGCAGATTCAATTTAGATTACAAAACTATTGTGCCACAAAAAAACTGTGTGTTGATTAAAACAAATTGTATAAAAATGGACTTTCAGATGCATTATTAGATATTAGAAATGAATCTGCACTCTTCAGCTTGGGTAATTTTGCCATATTTCATCATGCTATATTGGGCAGGGGAATTCTTGGCATGAGTATGATTATTAAATGTCTATATTATTTTTTTTTTATATTTTAAATAGTTTGAAAATATTTCCAAGCTTTAGTTCTAAAACTTGCTCCTAATTCTCAACATGCATTTCCTTCTTTCATATTCCTCTACTTTTCAGTTACCGTATATACGCACATATAATCCAGATCCAAATGCAAACAACATAGACCCTGATCTGCTGTCACATAATGCGCCAGCAGATCAGGGTCTATTTTGTTTGTTCTACTGTTTAGTCCTTACAAACTGCATAGACCCAGATCTGCCAACAATTATGCGACAGCAGATCTCGGTCTATGCAGTTTTCAGTTGGTATTGGCTTATATGCAAGTATACATGGTACTTAACTTCACAGGTCTCAGTATTTTAGTCCCAACCTAGACCTACCTGGTAATTTCCTCACTCTTCTCCACCTTGTTACCTGTATGGAGATTACGGGTGAACCCATGGCATTTTATAGTGTATTTCATACTACGTGCAATTCTATACTTTATTTTGTGATTTACTTGGAGGTCAAAATATAAAGATCTCCAGAGTTGTATATATGTATGTACTTATGGCATATCTTCTGCATAGATGTATCACTTTACAGTATAATCTACATATGAAACAACCCTTGTACATGTATCTTTTATTAAAAAGGATGAAAAGAAGCTTCTACTTTTTACTTTTTAGAGCTATTGGTCATAGACCAGAAGAACTTATGTGATGGCCTTTTTTCTGTTGTCAAGTTTGTTTTCACTGCTTTTCCTAAACTACAGGGAGGATTGATATGAAACTTTATACACACATTCATCCCAAGGTCTATTTAGTCCTAAATGAAATTGGTGCCCTGCAGACATCCAGTATGGCTGCCATGGTAGCCATCTTGAAAATGTTATCACTACACCTCATGAATGAATGGAATACAGACATGAGGTTTTCACTGGCAGACTTCTTGTGATGTCAGGTTGCTCCTAAATGAAACTGATGCTGATCTAACATCCAGTGTGTCCACCATGTGGTGGTCAGCTTGAAAATCTTGCTATCGCTATTTCTCCTGAATGGATGGTCATATCAATATGGGTTTAGCACTAATAGACTTTGTATTCTGTTTAGTTGGTCTTAGATGAAATTGATGCCAATCTGACATCCAACATGGCCACTATTGTGGTAATCTTGAGAGTCTTGCCAATGCTAATCCACCTAAATGGATGGCCATATCAACATTGGGTTTTCAATACAAGACTTCTTATGATGTCCTAATTCAAAATGGTGCTTATCTGACATCCAGTGGATGGCCATACCAACATTTAACAAATAAAATGCTTTTTTCTTGCAATATGTTGTTTCTATATTAAAATAATGCTAATAAACTCCAAAGTGCTGCCTTTTAGGCCATCCAGAAAATCTTTACATGGCAACTTCTTCTGAGCAGATGGTCATGTGACATACAGTTTTCAATAAAACACAATAGCAATATGTAGCTGGTTGAATAAAAAATGGTGCTCATCTGACCTCCAACATGGCAACATAGTAGCCATCTAAAAAATCTTGTGATCAGTAGCTACTCTTGCATGAATCGTGGCACTGACATGGTGTTTTTACTAAAACACTGCAGTATTTAATTGGTCCTGAATGAAAATGATACAACATACTGTATATGCAATTTTGTGAAGGAGTTTTCAAATCCAGACCTAATTGACCTTTGGGATAAGTCAAAGATCATTGCTTGCATTTTTGTAATTCATTCATTTTTAAGAACACAGTGAATTGCACATATAAGTGAATTTTGATCATACTTTGTATTTAGTTGCATTCCAATGAAAAAATTAAAAGTCTGTACTTTAGCATTGATTTTATTGTCAAAGGTCTTGACTCCGGTTTTTAGCCTCTACTGACTTGTGAGCATGATAAAACACACAAGTATGAATACATTTTTTTTTATCAAACCCAGTTTGTGGGTATATTAGATAAATGCCTTGAATGATGCCACTTAAATAACTTCTCTTTTTAAAAAATATTAATTATAGATTTAACCAAACTTAGCATTTGACTGTATTGAGATTGTCTGAGACAAGTTCAGTTATTTTCTATCCATTATATCATGTTCAAGGTCAAAGGTCGTGACAAAGAATTTTGTACTGTATTTACAGGTACACATCTTGTGAACATGTAAACTGTAAACATGTTCACTTGTACATGTACACAAATATTTTTGGTACCAAATTTGGTATGTTGGTGTTGTCTATGAACAAACAACAAAACCAAGCAAGATACCAGGAAGCCAGAATCTTATGATTCCATCAGCATCTGTTGTGCTGATGAATGTGGCAAGACTTGACTCAGTAGTGAGTGAGTGAATTGTTTCTAAAGTTTGACTTGTCGACTCAGTTTCTCTAGAACTCAAAGGAATAATGCTAAGCAAATCGTAAATACTCATAAAACCGACTTCAAATTCAGAAACCTTATCGCTTAGCTTGCGTTCAACTTAAGAAACCTTTGTAGCCAATTTGTCGTGTTGCTCATTTGTTACAACGGCTTGGCCGGCTGGCTGGGCATCCAGAGCCGTCTGTATGGGTTACTTAGCAGCCAGGCGTATTTTGCCGTGAAAATATCCTGTCCCGCAAAGGCTCATGCTGCTAAAGCTAGCGATTATAATTAAGTGAATGTTTATTTGCATGAGCAGCCATACCATTACGGGGGCTGTACCCCTAATATACTCAAACTCGCGAACAATATCTTTAACAAACACGTGTGCATTTTCATATTTACTAGTGTCTTGCGCCAACTCAAAACTAATCCGCTTGGCCAACATTTCATACTAGATTTGTGCGGTGCTAGCGTGCATCTGTTATCGCTAAAGCGGCAGGTGGCGTTGATGACCGAATTGATGCTGATTATGTACCCAACGATAGCACCAATGATGCGAACGCACAGGTGGCCATCTCCCCTTATCTCGTCACTAAAAATAGAGGCAAGGACAGTTGTTCTAAGGAGGACGCCAAGCGTCCCAGATATAATATTGCGTGCATCGCCAATGCACTGGCAACGCACAACCATACGCCCATACTCGAGCGTTAGGATGTAAGACTGCTACGAGTGTTTTCTGCAAGGGGGTTAAGAGATAGTGTCCAATTGCCGATAACCACGTTAGTGCCATTAGCGGCAATCATAGCGTATACGAGGTTAATATATCTAGTTGGCTAAAGAAATAATAGGGTAAAGTTGAAAAATGGATATTTCAACCGTTGGAGTGCCGGTCGCAAAGAAAACCCTGTAATCTTTGTAGCCATTGCAAGGCAGCGCTATTTGAAAATACTTGATCGTGCTGTCGATGCTGTCGGTAGTGGTACTAAAGAGCGTGGTCCACACGGCGTCGCTAGTGCTACCTTCCAGCCTCAAGCTGTCTGTGCCATTGTTCCATGGGCGCCCCATGACAGGAAATTTCCACACGCGCACCTGCTATGGGCAGGAAATCTTTAGCCAATAGTTGAACATGGCGTTTTCGGGCGGCATTCACATCGTGCCCTCCGCCGCATCAAGGCACTGAAAGGCATTAAAAGCCTCCCTGGTACCGTACTCGAGAATACCGCTAGTCGAGGCGCGAAAGCCTTGCCGTGGATTCCACACGCTGAAGTGCGGAATGAGTCCAACCTCGATCTTAACGAGCCAAGCGTCAACGTAGACCTTCGTGGCTGCGTGCTTGGTTAAAGATTTGCAATAAGTTGATGTGGCTTCCGCTAAGCGAGAGGGGTGTAAACAGCAGCTTGATAGTGCCGCCAACACTAAAGTATTGTGTTGGAGTAGGCCTGCCAGACACTTCCCAAAGGTCTTCGGAACATTGGAGCGCAACTGGCTCGAACGTGCCGTTTGAGTTCCTATTGGAGTACATCCTCCTGTCGTTGACACCAAGGTCGAAAATCATCGCAGTCCCATTGGCTAGATCAAGTGTACCAATCGCACGCGGCAGAGAACTAGTATCAAAAGCTAGGTAACTTGTCATGGTGCCACCATTGAGAGGAACTTTGCCAGCGTCAGGTGAGTCGACGTAGATCTTTGTGGTGGCGTCATGGGTGTCAATTGGGGTTGCAATATAGCGGATGCGATTGCTGCCCATTGGTAGCTGTTTTGTCGACAAAAGGGTAGCATCGCTCATCGACAGCAGTATAAACTCCGAGCTGCCAGACATCCCAAAGCCGTTGTAGAGTTAGCAGCGAAATAGCTCAGACGCCCTTGTTGGAGCCCGGCTCTAGCGTCAAAACCAGGCTGCTTGTCATCGTATCGCCAACCTTACGAACGTACGCTAGCTACATATGGATGCGTCTACATACCACATTGTTGCTGCATTAGAGGCGCTGGCTGGTGCTCCTGGGTTAGACACTTTGTGGCCGCCCATGCATAAGTCACTAAGTATGGTGTCCCCGGATCTGCGAACAAACCCGCTTACAACATGCCGCGGCCCGCTTAGACTTGTTGCTTTATCTCGAGGACAACTGTGCAGTCCAGTATATTAACCGGCATATCTTTTTCGTCCAAAATCCAAACAGGTAGCACCTGAAGGCAGCCAGAGCGAAACCTTCGCCAAGAACTTTGTTTAGTGATGGACGTTTTTAGATCTCCGTGCATCTCCTCGCCAACTGGTACGACGTACAGCAGTGTGCTTGGTTTGCCTTCCAGAATGTTTTCATATATGTTGCTTTGGTCAAGATGAACAAAAGATAATAATGAATTTTGGCAGGCCATCAGAAGTAAACTTCGGTTAGTACTAGTTAGTGGTAAAGGGGCCATAAAACCAAGAAGACTAGCAAAAGATCTGGCACCAATAGAAAGACTGCTGCTTTCATTCAGCCCTAACCGAAGTTTGCCGCTTTCCTCCAAAGAATGCTTGCTGATTCGGACCGTGGTTGATTCGGACCGTGGCTGATTCGGAACATGGCTGATTCGGCCCAAATTACGGGCTGATTCTGACCAAATACCAGGCTGATTCGGACCATGTGAAATATTAAAGGACAAGCAACTGAACACACATACCTGATTTATTTCAGTAGCTATTACTGTTTCTGGAAACATAGTAAAATAATGTAAAAGGTTGCTTTTCAGCTCTTAAATTTACATATGATAGTTATTAGCAAATTTCTAGCCAAAATCGGAACAAAAAGATATGTGCTATCGCATTTAGATCTTTTTGTTCCAAAATAACTTTTCAATGTTTACAATAAAGAAAATATAAACTTATTATTTGAATTAATATATCTGAAAATCATTTTGAAATTTTTCATATATCGGGCCAGTATGGTCGCCTTTCAACACTATCAAAAAAGTAATGCATACAAATTTACCCATGATTTTTAATTGATTTCTCATGCAAATCGTGTTTTTTTCGCATTGTATTTACCCCAAAAAGTTTTGTGTAAAGAGTTATTGATGAGTAACATAATAGTATAATGTACTTTACTGTTGTCGCTGAATATTTATCTTTTGAGTAAAATCTCGAAGCAGTAAACCAATTTTTTTTCATTTAACCTTTGAAACATTTGAAAATATTTCATTTAAAGCACATATTAAATCAATTAAATATCAATTTCTGCATAGATATTTTATTTTATTAATACATTTATAACATAATAACACTGCCATGTTACCAAAGATCACAAAGTTCAAGTCAGCATTATATTTTACGTTCTAGAATGGTATTAAATTCAATAAATTGGCAAATTACATCAAAAGTGTTTTAATTATAACGGCGTTGATCAAACTGTTGTGCCAGTTCATGGTCAGATAATGCCATTATTAGTGTTTGCAATTAAATTAATTAGGGACTCACTGATCAAACAAAGTATTAAACAAACGATGATAATATGATGTTTAATTATAGCAGCATTAATCGAACAGGTTTTGCACATTGATGGTCATATGCTCTCAATATTATTGTTTGCAATTAAACTAATTTAAATAATAATATGCTTCTTTTTATCTTTGCTCATGTACAGGATACACTTTCAATAATAATGTGCATACAATTAAATAATACATCATAAATTCAGCTAATGAAAATAACTTATGGTGGTCATTGTTTCAGTATATAAGGTTTATTTAGTATAAAGATAAATTCTACACAAATCTATTAAAAAAGACATTAACATACTCAGACCTATATATATATATATATATATATATATATATATATATATATATATATATATATATATATATATATAACTAAAACCTTAGCATACTGTGACCAATATATATTAGTATACTGTGACCAACATATATTAGCATACTGTAGCCTATTCAGGCGAAAACAAATTTACTGCATGGCAACTGTTTTCGCGATTTTTTTTCAGTGTTAGTAATTTGCTGAAGATTACATGATACATAATGAATTCAGAGAACACAACTTAACATACGCTGCTTTAATCAAAAATTATTAAAATATATTTCATCTTATGAGGTCTACAATATTAGGAGAATATAGACGTATGGTATTGACGTATGATATTGTATGGAACTATATCGTACATTTTACAGGACCCCACTTTCAATTTTTAGTATATAACTTTTTTTAGTACTATTAGTATATAGTACAATACACTGTAATAAAATACATTTTACATAAATCTAACAAAGGCATTAACAAAAGTATTAACATACTCAGACCAATGTATATAGACGAAAACATGTTACTGCATGAGCCCTGTTTTTACGATTTTTTTTCAGTGTTAGTAATTGTATTATTTCCCAATAAAATAAAGTTAACTATTTTAAATTTGCACAAAGGTGAATGAACTGCTTTGAAAATAGTTCTCTATTAAATTGTCGATGCAAAATAAACACTCTTACATTATTTCATTTCATTATATATAACAACGCCGTTATCTCGCGTAAAATCGGGGTTTTGTTTCCTTAAATGCAGATTTGAACTGCTCAAAGTGCCTGGGAATTAATGAGCAATATCATATTTTAAACAAATGTAAATGTCACATTTAAATCCAAGACGAAACTTAATAATATTTCACATGGTCCGAATCAGCCCGTAATCTGGGCTGAATCAGCCCTTAATTTGGGCCGAATAAGCCTGGACCTAATCAGCCATGGTCCAAATCAGCCTGCTACCCCTCCAAAAAGGTTACGGAAAAAGTTGGAATCAAAGTTTGAATGATGGGTTCCTGAGCTGTAGTTTACATCTGGAATAGTTACTGCTGTAAGTAGACCTCCATCAGGGCCATATTTAAACATATTGTTTGAAAGTCTCGGCCTGTGCTAGGTAACCGTCGTGTTCGGATTCAAGCTGCTGCCGCGTTTCCTGGTTGTTTTCATTTTTCAAGGCCTCGGTGATGTCGTCTGCAGCTTTCTACGTGCCATGCATTTTTAGGTTATTGTTGGCAATAGCGCCGCGCTTTATATTAAGCTCAGTATCCAGGACTAATAGTACACAATTTGGCAGCATTTTAAAAGTGCCATCAGCTGCCGCGTCCAAAGCTTCTTTAACGGCGCTTTCAAAGCGTTTTGGGGTCTTTTTTGCCAATGACCGCCGCAGCTTTTTTTTTCTGGATTCCTCAGTGGTAGCCAATGTTGGTGTCCTTGTCGACCCCATGTGGTAGGCATTATTTTTGCCGCAGTGGATTTTTTTTTTCAATTGTGGCAAAGCTATACGGCACAATTTTGCCGTTTTGCCTAAACTCAAGGACCATTTCTCTGCCATCAAGTCTAAAAATCAGCAAGCCGTCAGCATTAATATTAAAACCGAGGTACATAGGTGAAAAATCTAGCTGGTTTCTTGGAGAAAAAAAAAAAAAAAACCCGCCGCATACGAAAATCCCGTTCTTCTATCTGCGCCTCACGAGGCAAATCCGAAATATTTATAAACCTTTTTTCCAAATCTTCTGTTCTCGGCCCAAAATTATCCTGCCCGACAATGAATGAAGTTTCCTCTATCACAGCTTCATCAGGCGGCTCACTGACGTCATGATAAACATCATCCATTTCAAACCCTCTTCGGCAATTTTTGCGAGCTCAGCTAGCGATGGGTTTTATAAATAAAAAATATTTTTCAAAAGGGTTTATATAACGCAATCAATACAACGCTTGAAGAGCTGTGACGTCTAACTACGGCAGCAAGTTAGACCCATTCCGATCCCTCAGGGGCGCGCACTAGAACGACGATTGTAATCACCAACAACCGAAGCACGATAGACCAAAACTAGCTGCTAGTGGTTAGATTTCCAAATCTTGGCGAAAATGACGCAATCATGCCCGGAAACTTCCAGGCTGGCCTTCACGCTGGCTTTGAAGTCTTCCACGGGCGTGGCGGACTCAAACCGCACAATTGTAATAAACCTCGGGGAGTCAATCGTAGAAAAGATCACCATCAAGCTAGATGGAAACGAGCTAGCCAGCATGTTGGTGCAGGCAACGCTGTATCGGCCACCCAGCCCGACAAAACCCTAGCAGACACTTTTGGTGGGCGATTTTATATTCCTCTAGAATTTGAGAGACTGACGGACCACATGCCATTCTACCAGACGGCCCTAACTGACAGGTTTATCTCAGAGCTAGCATTTAACGACTACGACCGCGAGCTTTGAAGCGCCAAATCAACGGCGACGTATGTCGTCAACGGCATGTCTTTGGAGTTTGACTTCGTAAACTAATCGGAACTGGTTACGGTGATAAAAAAACAGTTCATGGCTAATTGCCAATCCTGTACACGAGAGTTCTGCGCCAGCGCAGGATGGTTCTAAACAAAAACGGCACTGTGTGGATCATTAACCTGAACTTAGAGCGTAAAAGCCATCGTTATACTGTTCAAGGACGCGGCTGCCAGCCCCAACTATGGGCGCGACACTGAGCTGTTTTACAACTCTCTTATTAACAAGGTTTTGGTGACTATTGAATGCGTCTCAAACCAGCTGTACGCCAAGGGGCAGGCGCGCTACTAGCAGTGGGAGGCCCACAAGGTCTTTGCGCGAGAAAGTATGATGGACGCTGAGATTTCATCAATGGACGTTTCTACAGAAGCCAGCTTGCTCTGGTTCTAGATATGAGAACGACGGAGGATTTGACGCTCCACGGCTCTGACAGGAAGATCGAAAACGAAAGCGAGGGGATAACGCTGCAAATCGAGATAATGGCCGAAGCTGCTGTCGTCTTGAACGCGTACGTTTTCCTGCAAAATGGATGTGCAGCTAAATATACTCAATGGCCAGTTTATCTCAGCAATGTTTTAGGCGCGCTTGCGATGGCGCGATATTTAAAAACCTGACGCACCACTGCGCTATGATAATTGGCCGGCGCTGCTGCGGCAAAAGCTTTTACGCCCAGAGTTGTGCGGCGCCTTCGACTACATCGTGATAATTTACCAGACGATCGCCATCAACGCTGCGTATGACCGTCTTTACGCAAAGGAATAACGCGGTATTCAAGGACTTTCGCGAACAAACCTCCTGGGTCGCGCTTTATTAATGCAAAGACGTGGATACCTCCAATACAACGTAATCCTGCCATAAATATGGGAGGAGGACTAAACTTTCTTAGCGACCAAAAGTTATGACAAGATTCAAATAAGGACCAAGCCGCCAGTTCCTTACAGCTTTCAGCCTGCGTCCCGCCTATAAGTGCTGCTGCTCAGAAGGAAGCCACTTTGGATGATTGGCGCAACCACGCTGTTTTCGGCTTCATGTATGTTTTATGTGTCGTACATTTGCACGCGTCGTAAAGACCCTTTGGCCGTTCTCATATAAAATCCTTCTCTAAGCTTTTCCTAGCTGCTCTTTGCAAATCCAGCAGATTCTGCATTTTTTTGGGCTTCCTTTTCCTCCTTCGTCGGCACCAATTTTGGTGGGGTTTTGCATGTGGTTCCGGATTTTTTCCATTTCCCCCTCTACGCATTCGATAAATTTCGCCGCTGCGTTTCCCTTCTGTAAAGCACCGGCGGGTAATCAACGCAGTTGCAACTGATGACAACGTAGGAAGAGCTGCATGGTAGCTGTTCGGATTTCTTGAACGTGCTGCTTTTGCTTGGTTTGGCTGATGGCCCCTCAATCGGCACATTTACCGCCTCAAAGTCCGCCACGATTTTGTACGGCACCTTCGTCTGACTAAACAACCTGTAGTACTCCAGTATGTTTTTTTCCTTTTCCGACATCTTGGTCCTCTGTGGCGCTTCGCTGATTCCTTTGCAGTACATGGCATGCTTTCTAGGGGTTTTTTTATGGCAAACTCATGCATGCACCTTTTACAAACTTCCTTTCTTTCCTTGTGCTTGTGGTACGCAAGTCTGTGTAAGTCTTTGATCCAAACATAGTGGGTTTTGTTCCACACTTTTACCCGTCGTCCCGGCAGGCTGAACGCCTTCCTGGGCCACTGCTGGCTCGTCTTCTGGCGCCTGCTGGTGGAACGCCGGTCTGGGCCACTGCTGGCGCTGGAATAACCAAAACACCCGTTCCAGGCGGAACTCCGATTTTGGGGCCTCCAATTATAAGAAGATCCACATTGTGCTGCCTCGTACTTGCTTAGGTACGTCTGGTATGGCCCCTTGTCCCAGGCAAACACATCGATCGAAATTGTTAGATTTCGTCTCTCAAGCTTTGCATAATCTCCCGCCTGGACTGGAAACTCGATTCGTTCGAAGTTTAGCTTTCCAAGGTGTTCCCGATAGCTTGATGAGATGTTTGTGTTTGTTTCAACCAGGTATATTGCTGATAGTATGGATCATTCAAAGCAGCGGTCGTCATCGTTTTGCACGTTTATCATCGAACGTTTTGGGATGTACATTGGTATTTTGATCTAGCTTCCTCCACTCAAAGGCATGTACTACGAAATACCCAGATCAGGCCTAATACACATCACAAACTGCCACCCTGAGCCTTCCTGTGCAAACGTTTCAATGCTTACCAACATTTTTGCGATTGATTCCCTCACCTTTTCTCTCCCGTTGTCGGCTTATAGTAAATCCATCGCGTTTGGACTGGAAGTATGGAAATTCCTCCCTGTCGCCTCTCATTGTTGGAACACCTCTTGTAAGAAAACTGTTAAGCACCGGCAAAAATTGTACGCTGCCAATGGCTGCAACTTCCCTTAAAAGCAACTCCACTATTTTTGGTACCATGGCTTTTGGTACCATGGCCAATAGGAACGGTGGCGCGGTAATCTTTTACTACGTCTCTATCGTTTGCTAGATCAAATTCTGGCAAGCGCTCAATACGCACCGCTGACCTCACATGATTTTGTGGATCTGGCACTGGCCTCTCAGGCCTTGGCTCTGGCCGTGATGGCAGTATCCGGATACAGCGCACTGGCCGGCGTTCAGCCTGCATTGCCGTCACAGGCCTCTCTGGCTTTGGTGCCAACACTGGCCTCTCACGCTTTGGCTCGCTTGCCGCTGGCGCTGGAGCCCAGTGCAGCCCACGCCTTGGTATTGGTATAATCCTCCCACTTGATGTCGTAAGGGACACGCTGGCAGGAGCCGCATGTAACGTACGCCTTGGCGCTGGTACAATCCTTCCGCTCACACGCTGGCGCGCGCGGATTGCATCAGCTTTTGCTACAATACCGTATAGCATTTTTCTGGCCTCTACCCTTTCGCTCTTCCTCTCCATCGAAAACCGTTGCTATGTTTATGCGGAATTTAAAAGCAAAATAATTCCCTGGTGTTTTTCCTAGCCCACTTTTCTCTTATTGTATGGTTGGGCCGTTGCCAAATCTTACAATAGAGGCTCTAGCTTTTCCAAACACACGCCTTTCTCCAATTGCACGACCTAGCCCCCACCAAATCTTGCAAAATAAACTCCAAAAATATAAAATGCGCTCTTTTCTCAGCTTTACTACATAAATGTCTGTAAACCAATAGAGGTTGTCCGCTAAGGGGTGTGCGGCAAACACTCTCTTTTTTAAAAACCGCTCTCCTGCTACGACGCCAACGAGCCTACCTTTTCCGCGCTCGGAGATAAAAGTTCCCGGCCCTGCGCCCACGGGGTAGCCAATTTACGGACTTGAGGCAGGCCTGATATTTGGCGGCCGTGGTGCCCTCTTTTTCGCCGCCCGCGCCTGCCTTTCGCTTTTCGGCCACAGGAAAAAGTTTTTTGCTTCGTTGTCGCCCGCATTTAAACAATCTTTAAGGCCCGTTTTCGCGCTCGGGGAACATCTTAACTATAGGAAATTTTTATTCTTTCTTTTTGTTAGTTCTACAGGTGTGTTTGTGGTGGCGGCCTCCCTTTTATGTTTTGAGTCCCCAGTGAGTTCAATGCCATAACCCCCCTGCACCTGGTGTTGGGGGCCTCGTTTTAAGGTACATGTGTATTAATGTTGGGCGGGGGGTCTAAAATCTAAAGTCACCATTTCCCATCTACTGATTTTTTTTTAATTTTTATTTTGGATTTGCAATACATGAGCATCCAAGCCTTCTTCATAAAAGTAATCTATGCGCTTCAAAAGCATGTTGTGGCAACAAATTGTGATATTTTACTGTGTACAAATGCACCAGGTTACTGGATATGGTTTATTTGGTAGCTGCAAAACTCCGAGTCGCAGTCTACACTGTCGACCCTCGTTGCCCATATAGTACCTGTAATAGGTCTGTACTTCAGTGACTGATCTTGTTCTCTAAGTTTTTTTTATAATTGAATGAGGTTGCTGTCTTCAGTCTCAGAGAGAATAGTATGAGGCAGGATGAAAGCCCTATGTGACATCTGATAGAGTGTGTGACAGTCCCATGTAAAAATAATAAGAGAAAGAAGCAAAAGCACTATGTCATCTCAGATGAGGAAAATAACAGGAGAGAGGACAGAAGCCATATGAGACCCTTGATGCAGGGTGAATAATAGGAGAGAGACCCAAAGCACAATGTGACCTCTAATACTGATGGAACAAAAGGAGACAAAGTGAAAGCCCTATGTGACCACTAATAGAAATAACAATATGAGCGAGAATTCAGGCCCCATTTGGTCCCTGATAGAGAGATATTAATAGGAGAGGAAATAAAAATCCTCTGTGGTCTGTGATAGAATAAGTGAAGAGAGAATGTAATCCCTATCTGACATCTAATAGGGAATAATAGATACGAAAGTCTTACGCGACATCTCATAGAGAGAGAATAATAAGAAAAAGAAAGAAATCCCTATGTGGCATCTGAAAGAGAGAGAATAATAAGAAAAAGAAAGAAATCCCTATGTGGCATCTGAAAGAGAGAGAATAATAATAAAAAGAAAGAAATCCCTATGTGGCATCTGATAGCGAAATAATGATAAGAAAAAGAAAGAAATCCCTATGTGGCATCTGACAGCGAAAGAATAATAAGAAAAATTATGAATATTAGAATCCTTCATATGTATCGGTGTAAGATGGGAAAATTCCATCCAATGGTCAGAATTTTGATCCCGAGGGTGGAAGCTTCCTATCCTACACTGAAGCATAATTGTGGATTCTTTTTCTCACATTTCGGAACGAAATATGAGTGTCGAAGTCAAAACGGCGTAATGTGAATACTGGTGTTAACTTTCAAACAGCAAAATACCCATTGATAATTTGTTTAACTTAAGACAGAGCGTAAAAGTTAGGTTTACACTGAAAAATTGAGTGTAAACTTTAAATGACGTTTAAACACAGTTTAGCTTCTAAAGAACAGTGATTGAAACGACTATGGCAATGTCAATACACCGCGTCCGAATTGTCTACCGCATATAGCTTGCGCAATGATACAAATGCGAACAGGTAAAACAATAAGTCCATTCTTATCCATCAGATTAATCGAGAGAGACAAGCAATAATGAAATAGTTATCGCTTCAACTTTGACCTAGAATTAATTTACCCTTCAGAAATAATAATTTGAACATGAATCTTTTTAAAAAATAAATTACAACAACGGCTTTTTCGACTCGAAAATGTACTAAAGAAGCCGTATATGTAGCTAGGTTGATCAGTGCCAAACGGAAATAAAGTCAGTCAGTCTGTCATACATACATACAACAGTTGTTGTGTTTAACACTATTGTTCAGCACATGATATGCTATATTTGGTGAAGGAAGAACCCGGAAAGACCCCGGGAAGAATCAGTGACCCACGGGAAGCTACTGGCAAGCTTTCTCACATATCCACGTTGGTCGAGCCAAGATTCGAACTCGTGCAAAGAGAGGTGAAACGTGTGAGTGATCTGTAAAGGCGAGCGCCTTAAACCACTCTGCCACCCGTGCCCCCCTACATACAACAAAAGTGTATACATGTGTTATAAATGTTTTTGCACACATGCATCATACTTGAACTTTATTGTCAACGGAATGCACTCTTTACATCTTTTGACAGAAACTAGATTCATTGAGTATCTCCCATTAATTTTGTCAAATAGATAAAAGGTCACAAGCTTTCCAATTTGAACATTTAATAAAGCAATTTAGATACAAAGTAACTGATTTGAACATCTAGAATATTAGTTTTCTTCCAAGTAAGCATTATGTTTCATAGCACACAAATAGAAAATGTAATAGATATAACCATACATTAACTTCAGCAAAATTGACACAGCAGGCTTGCAACCTAATATCCTTCAAGAGGTTTATAAACACCAGCACACATCTAACCTTAAAGTAACGCAAAATTAAACATAAGGACTAGTATAAGTCACAACGATAATAGACAGTGGTTCACTGTGAAAACAAATATTTCTAGCAACTGATGTAATTTGAATGGTAATGTAACTAAAGAATACTGATATCTTCATGTTGATGATTTTGTCAAGAATTCATTGGATATATTTATTACTCAAGCTTTTCAATAGCAAAAAAGGGAAAACAAATAGAAACGAGGTAGTGTATCAGCAATTCTTTTCATAAAGTGTGTGTAAGTTGTTAAATGCGTGGCGTATTTGATCCGATTGATATACCGATTTCCCTAGCCAAAATCAGAGTTACTCTGCCTTTAGGAACTGAAGGTAAAGGCGCATGTTTTGTCTTGAAAAGATTTGAACAACAGAAAAAACATTTTCACATTCATTGGGTTGAAAAAGTCACATGGTAGATTCTTGATAAGAAATTTGACAAGGGTGAGTTCTTCATCGATCTATCCAACTGTCAGTCGAGACCACGATATCACAGGTCAATATACAGCTGGTGTATATTTTCATTCGTGTGTGGCAAATATTCTAGATTTATAGACTTTATATTCTATAATTATCAGCTGCGAAGGTTTATACATTAAATTAAACAATTATCAAAATAAATCACTAAACAGATAATTTGGAATGAAATTGCCAGTAAATGCCCAGTAAATTTTCAGAATGACGTCGGCTACCTTGGCATTACCTAGCAAAAATCCCAACTGTTTATAAATAGCACACATCAAAAGACCCGGTATTTCCATTCATTTGTGTTTCATTTCAACTCAACATGGCGGAATGAGGAAAACACTGGTATTTTGAAATCCATTCTGCTTTACAGGACAATAGTGGGATAGGATAGGGATCACATGTAGATGCAGGTGAGTTTTATAGAGGACAGTTATAAAAATAAACATTAATATCATTTGTACATGTCTCTGAAATCAGTCAACGCCGGTTAGAAAGAGACGTGTTTGTTATGTTGTCGTTGCTGTTGTTGTCTGCGGGGTCTTTTATGTTAATGGATAATGCTAGCAAGAGGGGTAAGGATCATCAATCAGCTGTGGATGCAGTGAGTGTTATACAAAACGATTGCAAAAACCATACATAATAAATTTTACTGGTCTCTGAAATCAGTTGGTGTCATTTAGAAAGGGTCCTTGTAATTATCGTCGTCGTCGTCGTGTCCTCGATGGTGATGAGCAAGGAGACATTAGCTTTCTTCCATACTGTAAATATTGTCGTCATTGCTCCTTTCTTCACCCTTTTGTCACATCTTTCAACAAGTTCATCAGACTATAGCAAGCAGACGGTCCAGGCTGTCATGATGATGCGTCTATATTCCATAAATAAACCAATATGAACCGAAATTAATGAAAATGAACAGAAGAAGGGAAATACAGTGCTAGTATATGAGAAGTTCAGATTACGACAAAATTTTGAACATGTTGGCTCTAAAATAGAAACTCTGAACTGCATGGGTACAATTGAATTATTCATTTAGTTCTTGCTTTGTTTTGTGCCTATTATTGTCATTTTTATTATTATTATTATTATCATTATTATTATTATTATTGTAGAATCAATTCTCCAGGTCAGTTAGTTTTGCTGTTTGTGTTGTGTACACCAAAACCTCATTTATGAATTTAAAATATGCATTACCCACTAAAAAAGGAGCGAAATCGATTCTTTCACGAATAATTCAGAATTTACAATAAGTTAGTTGTTATAAAGCCAAGTGTCCCAAGTGTCCGGTAAAGTAACGTGATGATGATGATGCTAATAATAATAATAATAATAATAATAATGATAAATAAATAAATAAATAAAACCTGGAACTAAATGGTTATATACGAATGTGTTCAAAAAGGATGAATGTTATAAAAGGAATAACTATGCAGATATTTAGAGGTTATTTTACAATGATCAATACAATATACATTTTTATTGTAGTAGCATGTGTTGTGTTGAAAAACCTGTCGAGTCGATACAGGTTTTCCAACACAACATAGAGGAGTGCAATAAAAAATTTTAATGTACAGATTACTGTATAGTGATCTTTCTACTTTACAACTAGCATTAATTCTAATAATGCATTCTCTATTTTTCAACACATCCATTATTTTGCATAATATGCCAAAGTAGATGTTTTGTGTAATTTGTCACTGCTGTGTATAATTTTAGACTCATACATATGCACTATAAGTCCCTAATATTCACAACAATACTAATAGTTATAGAAGATGGTATGACCGTGCTTTAAAACGGATAACTCTATGGGACCCTATGTAAATTAGGATTAGCCGTTGACTTATACAAGGATGACACTGTAGGGACCGTAATGGAATTTAACATTATGAGACGGTATCGGGTTCTACGGAAATTGAAACATGAGTGTTTTGTGGGACTCTACGAGAATAGAATCTGAACGGTTTATGGGGCCATACCAGAATTTAGTAGGCCCCACCCCGCCCCGCCCTGCATCCACCCAAAGGAATTAAACAATGATCTGTCGGTATTGTGGCCTATGTAGATTTAACAACACAAATGCACTATGCGGGGTGGGGGGTATCGAAATTTAACATTGTGGGTCACTATGGGGTATATGGAAATTAAAAAAAAATGTTTGGGAATAAAACATGAGTTGGTGACTATGGCGGGAAACAATAATAGTTGCAGCAAAAAACAACAAAAAAAAAAAACCCAATGGCATGAAGAAGGACACACCAAATTACAGACAAGGGCTTATTTGTACAATCAAAAACTCATACCCTTGCAATTCAGCACGCGTTTCATACAATTCAAAAACCACACTTACAAAGAAACGGATAAGGGATAGAGAGGATATGTAATGTCACTTACACACAGTCGCCATAACCCAAAACTCACCCTTACCGACCAACACTCTCACATACACTCACACATACAAAATCATGTGTAAGCAGGATATAAAGTGGGTGGTAGGGTAATCAGGACAAACACCTATTCTGACTGACAAATATCTATTCTATTTATACATCTATGTCGTCGGATAAACACACTTTGAAGAAGCACAAGTGTCATGCATGTTTCAACTGCAAAATGTAATAAATTATTTCTATTGACTTTTATGGCATGCATAGAAAAACAATTATGCTTTATTACTTTAATCATACATTGACTCAGAAACTCTCAGCACTGCTTACACAACGATTTATGTAATATGTGAAAAGACCGTATTTAATATCAGTCATATTCCTTCTTTCATTAGCAACTTTATTTATTTATGTTAGAAAAGTGGGATACTTTGTATAATGACTTTGATATGAGCATTTTGATTTTAAATGTTTTCAGATGCAATGGCAGACAGAGAGACAAGTGAGGCAAGGTCCACAATATCAATGATCATCATGAAACTGTTGCATCAAATCGGGATCAACAAGAAAATAAGAAAGAGGATCCGGTATAAATGGACACAGTATGAGGAACTATCGACGTTTATGTTGAGCATTGAAAAAGGTAAATGGAGGCAAACACATGTGTTCGGAAGTCAAATTGAGGCGTGTACCACACCGGGTCTGAGATCAGACATTGACATAGTAGATATCATCCCTGGAGTACTTATTATTAGAAATATACAAGATGCTGTGCCCGGAATAAAGAATTATCTGATGGTGGCAGATGAGGAAACCTGTCCCGGGTACTATAAGCTGAGATCTTTCGTCTCGGTAACATTTGCGTACAAGACCCCTTGAATGCTTAGCAGCACATTTAGCTATAGACCGTAACCAGCGCCTTGTTTTGAAACCTACATTTTTACAAATCCCGCCGCAACTGAAATTCATGGGCCTGCCTGCTGCAACAACATTACATGAATTGTTGGATGACGATCATATATTGGGTGTTAGAATTAACAGATTGTCACAAGAAGCTATTTCTTGGTTACTGAGGCCCAGACACAACAACTGGCCTTTCTTGTCCCAGTTTGGAATCCTGTCAGCGTTGAACGACATATAGAATGGAGAATCTCCTTTACTACAGTAGAGAGAGAGAGAGAGAGAGAGAGAGAGAGAGAGAGAGAGAGAGAGAGAGAGAGAGAGAGAGCTGATGTGGAGATTGAATAATACACAAATGGCTTGCTATATTCTGATGAAAATGATCAATAAATGTTTCATTACACCAGCAGTTGGGGAAAGTCTTTCAAGTTATCACTGTAAGACCGCCTTGTTCCACTTGATAGACAATACAGACAGGGAGTTTTGGAAACCAAACAATCTTTTGACCTGTTTGAATCTAATGCTGAAAACAATTTCGTCCTGGGTTGAATCTGGATTTTGCCCGAACTATTTCATAACTAATGAAAATATGTTTCTAGGTAAAATACATGGTCGACTGAGGAGGCGATTACACAGTTTATTGGTTCATCTAATAGACCAGGACTTCAAGTACCTTACTCAGATTGGATATGATGGACTTGAATAAACATTCTCAGAGGTCTGTAGTAAGCGACAGACACAGTCAGACACATTACATACAATCTTAGACGCGGTGCAAAGAAGGCACGGCAGGGATATATATAAATTTATGTTCATAGATACTGCACTATTTTCAACACGGTATAATTATAATGAAATCCTACGGTCTGGTAACACGGCTGTGATGCATACACTAATACAGGGATACCAGAGTTGTAGCACAGTTCTACAAGATTCTTTATCCGTAATTATTGCACTTCTTTGTAGTCACTTTGGCTCTCAATTTGCATCTTCATGTATTGCAACAAATCGTACGTGTTGTAGAGATATGGAGAGCGCACATATGTTCCTTCGGATTAGCACAGATTCTGACGTCATTAGCGGTAGACTCAAACTAGCTGGATTCTATCTCAAATTAGGATATGCGTCCCTGGCTGAAGAGGTACTGACTACGGTGGAGCAGCACTACAGGCATTATGTATCGGACATTTAACCCGTGGATTCCATCTTATGTAAAGATGAAACGTTTCACAACATTCTGTCATAGGAAATGAGAACGGATCAAATCTTTAGGAGTAGCATAGCTTTATGTGTGATATATCTACCATATCTACCATCAGAGATCCACTGCATTCTACCTTCCCTGTGTTATGAGACGTTCCGGTCAATAGGTGCTGACCCTGGCCTCAGAGATCATGAGAAATACTACTGATATGACTGGGCGGTGGTGAACGCTAGACCCTATATGTACTTCTTACAGCACCAAACATACTCAGTCCTGGGGATGAATACACACAGACTGGTGGCATTCCAGAACCTGATCTAGTGAATACAACAAAAGAGGATAGGACGTGCGGAGACCTGTATAAATCTGCTGGTGGTTTAAGGAACTCGCCTTTACAGATCACTGACATCTCACGTCTGTCCGCGTGTGTTCGAGTCTCGGCTCGGCCAACGTGGGTATGCGAGAAAGCTTGCAAATAGTTCCCGTGGATCGGCGGTTCTTCCCGGGGTTTTCCCGAGTTTTTCCACCACCAAGTATACTATCCACAATGTATAGCAAATCATTTGATGACAAATGGCGTTAAACCCACACATTACAAAGCCTTCCTTGAGTAACAAGTCTAGTGCATGAGTGTCGTGTGTTTTCCAAAGGCAGTTGGTTTACACCTTACATAGTCTCAGTAAATTCTTGAAGAATTTAGCCCGTGGACTTTAGCAAAATGGACTTAAGCCGGGTCAGTCCATTTTGTAATTAAAATATATACAGTCTGTAAGCGTACTAACGGGGAGGGGGGGGGGCGCCATTTATCTTTAGTACGCCACTGGGTACAGTGTGCTTTAATAGGACTTATATACAGGACTGTTATAGCAGACACTGATAAGTATGGAAGGCTATGTCCAGAGGGATAGTCGAGAGACAAGTTGTTCTCCGCCATTATTCTCTGACAAAACTGAACGTAGCAGAGCCCAACCTTAAAGCAAAATATTAAATGTCAGACGGCTCGCCCTGTAGTAATCCTTAATATTTGCCGGCTCACAATTAATCAATTCAAGCGTGCCTCTGTTCATTGTGCTACTACTGCTGCTATTACTACTACTAATTATAATAATAATGCTTTATGTCAAGAGTGTAACTCATTGATACAACTACTCTCATCTGAGACCATATGCTAACTAACTAGTAAATACTGACGTAAAAAATACTTTATCAAATTAATTATATTCAATTTCAATTAAAGGCGATTCGAATATACATAAACATGCTAAGCATACACATACATCCTTCCACACACACACACACACACACACACACACACACACACACACACATATATATATATATATATGGCTTGAGAGGGAACCCATACCGCTTTCATAATGCAACGTCATGACGTTAAGGTAACGTTGCACAAACTGTAACGTATTAGCTGAACTGGTTACATAAATAGAGCCATTTACAAAATTTCTCATTAAAGCTTATTTCATGCCGTGAAATGATGTTTAGTTATTTATTACTAAAAAAGTTTAGTTAACTAGGTTCAATATTTATGATGCAGCTTTTATTATCGCCACGTTCAGTCAGGGAATGGATATTGCAGCTGTAATATATTCTTCTGTGAAACTTAATTTTGTTTTCAAATTAACATAATCAAATGACAACAATAAATATATAGCGATGCTAAAATTATATTTCATTATTATAAAATAGTCTCACTTAAAGTATGCTAAAGAATAACATGAAGCACCTCACTCCTCTAAGGGTCTTGGATATGTGATGTCCTGATAGAAGGGTCTGACAAATCCCATCACATTCTTAAACAAATACTCTCGACGATGTCTACTCAGTCCTGCACTCTGCATTCAGTCTGGATGCTTGTCGATCTCAATCGTCTGTCCCGGGATTTTTATAATATTGATTGGAATCTCCTCCTGATCCGAGGCTTTCTTCACAAATACTATACCCGGTGCGTCAGCAACTACTCAGAAACACTGGTGTCCTCTGCAAACACACACACACACACACACACACACACACACACACACACACACACACAAGAGCGCATGACTACGTACTAATGTCACATTTCATATGTACTAATTTTCTTCAATCGTTGAGAAAAATGAAACAAATGAACTAAAATTTTGCATAAAAGCGCAGGCAAAACAATGTAAACCTTTATTCTATCCAATAACATTCGCCCGAGAATAATTAAATAGCGTTATGATAATTCATTGTTAATAACATCATCTTTATATTAGATGATAACGATAATACAGATTGACATTCTATAATCTACCTGAATGTGCCTGCTAAAAATGCCCGCAGAAACAAAATCACAAAAAGTTTATATTCAAGGGTCATGAAATATTTAGCCTTTCATTAAAAAGTTACTTCCGTTTGCTATAGTAAAATATATTTTTAAATTACGTCTTTCTGTTTCTTCATTTTTTATAATCAAACGTCCTTATTATTTTTAGGATTTAATGGACTTCTACAAACTTTTATTGCATAAAAAGCTTGATTAGAAAATCAAAGATAAACATATTAATTTTATCATCTTCGAGTATTTAAAAATTTAAATTTTCCTAAACATACAATTTAGTTTAAGGAACAAGGAAAAATGGTGTGAAAAAAGCGACATCGGGATTTGATAGGGATTCGCTCGTAAAGTCGTGTAAAATGTTAAAAATGTGCTTACAGTTCTACCGATTTCACCACAGAGCCAACACTGTAGCAAGTGATCTTTTTTGTCCTACATAACTTATCTACCCACTTTACACTATTTCGTCTAACTAAACTTATCGTCTGATTGTTTTTTTTTTCTCAAAGGTCACAGAAAGTATAAGTGATAGAAAATATATGAAATAATTATTAGATTTCATACGTATCAATTTACTAAGGAAATATAGGACATTTCTCTCAAAATATTATATATATATTTTATAATTTTTTATATTCATTTGTTGATCAGCAAAGAATAATCGAATTGATCAGTTACGATAAATACATATTAATTTCAATTTTTCATTTTGTCATTGTTTTCAAATATTTATTTAATATTAAGGATTAACTTACCTTAAATGCGTTGTCATCTCCAGAATCCATTAGAAACTTGCAAAGAGTTTCTCTTGAAACAGTATCGAGCACTCTTTAAAATGGTAAATCACTTCCGCGTAATCGTGACGTACGAAAATTTGACGTCATACTTTGAGTGGGGTTTTCCAGCGTTTCTCGCTCTATGTCATAAGACCGGCTTTCGTATTAACTGGCTCATATATATATATATATATATATATATATATATATATATATATATATATATATATATATATATATATATATATAATCTTTATTTAATGAGGATAACATATTTGGTCTCGATAAACCCATCTGCAACGTGGTCCTCAGGTTATGTTATGAAAAAGTCACTTACACAGATTCGGGTATACTTGCACGCGCACTCACACATACACTTAAAATGGGTTAGTGCATGTAACTATAGCGGTCAATAATAACATATATGAACACTATACTATACACAGGTATGCACATTTCAGCATGTCAGAAGTCATAAATATATATATATAACAAATCACAGATTATCTCTGGATACAATTATAAAATTCTTTATTGGGAGGCTTTAATATATCATTTCAGCGGTTAAGAAAAAATTTCTTTAATGAATGAGGTTTTAAGTCAAGGAAAGGAATTTGAATGACGTTTCCATAGGGGTAGGAAATTCCAAGAGGTAGGTGCTGATATAGTAAAAGAGCTTTTGAAATGGTTGGTTCCTCCGAATCTGGAGTTCGTTTTTAGTTGTCGATCTGAGATTCTGCTCATTAGATACTGATCTGAGTTTATTTAGGTTAGAGATATAATCTGTTAAAAGATTATTTAGAGACTTATATGTCATGATTTCTTTGAAATAAAGAATACGTTTTTTGGGGGGAGCTATTGTAAACGTGAAAACAAAACATTCGAGGGAGTCGAAATAGGATTTCTCAGAATTATTTAGAGTGGCCTTTTTCTGGAGTTTAACAATTCTAGATATATCCTAATTTGATATGTTACCCCATATAGTACAGTAGAAGTCTATCAACGGTAGTATATATCCTGAAAAATAAAGTTCAAGGGACTGGGGAGTTAGAAATTTCTACAGTAATTTTAAGAAAGTAAATCTTTTGACGACTATTGTACATGGGTGATCGATATGTGAATTCCAGCTGAGGTGTTGATCAATATAGACACCATGAATTTGTTTATATTTTAACACTAGACAAGTTTGAGCCATTTTGAATGAGAATTAAATCCATGTCAGTGGATAGGCACTGCCTTGTTCCGATTGCCATACGTTTCGTTTTAGATTAATTGATATACATTCTGTTTTGTTTACACCAAAGTGGTACATTGTTGAGGTCAATTTGAAGTTTGTTTTCAATGTAGTCGAGAGATTTATCAGATGTATGTAGTGTAGAATCGCCAGAAAAAATATCAGTGTTAGAATGTACTGGATACAAAGCCAAGTCATTTATTAAGAGCAGAAAAAGCCGAGGCTCTAATTTAGAGCAGTGAGGAACACCACTTAGAAAATGACTCGAATCAGAACTATTTTCACCTGAACAAACTACCTGTGAGTGAGGTATGATATGAACCAATAAACCGAGTTTGAAGAAAATTTGTAGGCTGGTAGTTTTTTTTTATGAGCACCGAATGGTCAATCAAATCAATTTTTTTTTGGTAATCAATGAAGATAGCGCCAGTAAGCTCGCCAGAGTCAATCGATAGTGGCCACTGCTCTAAAAAAATTTAAAGCAGTTTGACATGAGTGTTTTTGTCGGAAACCTGATTGCTATTTATGGAGGAGTTTGTACTTGTTAAAATATCAGAAAAAATTGCTTGCTGACACAAAATGCTAAACACTAGCACACATCTAAGGGTTTGGAATCGACACATTAGTTATGTTATTCAAAAATTAAGAAGAAACTATCTGGAGAGCAAATATGGAATTAAGGGAGGACTTAATTCACTTCACAAATATTTATTTTGATTTAAAACCAAGTAAGATGTGGATTCTTGGACGCAACTTTCCATCGATGTTATGGCCTCGGTCTGAAATAGTGAAAGTATATGTCATATCTGTTGTTAAATCTATGATATGTAAACTCTGGAAAAGAGGTTGACGACAGAGCGCAACATCTTATTTTAGGTTGCGAGAAGCTACTTGCAGAATGCAATGATTTCTTTGAGAGAGTGATTGCCACTTTAGAGGTGAGAGCTGGGACAGATTTATTCAATCAGGAAGATGATATATTGATAGAGACACTTATTGGAAGCATGATTGACTGTTTGCCGTCTATCTGTGACGATATATGGAATATATTAATGCTGGTGACGGCAGGTGGTATAACGTCTTTATACAATAAAATGCATGCTGTACTTACATCCAGCATGTCCTAGCACAGCAGCGAAAAAAGCAGTATATTATTGTTTAATGAAACAAAATCTGTGCAGAGACTAGTTATAAAAGTCCGCGAATCTTCTTGTATAACAACCCTCGGAGATGTAATGTCCTTTGGTTCACATATAGTAATTAGCACCACATATTGTCACCTCTGTTTTTCTTTATTTGATCCATGTTATTCTTGCTTTGATTAGAATCTCGTTGTCTTATTAATTCTGTCACTGTTTACTGCACAAGGATATTTGTAAATCATCTTTTAATACATACATCATGATCTACAGCGAAATATTTCTCTAATCTCCCTTTAATGTTAGAGGTATATTTGTCACCAAAGTCACCCGCTTATTGCAAAGTGTGTGTTATTTAAGAAAAGCGTTCATATTAGAAACTAAATCTCGTTGATAATTATCCACATTTATCACGAAGCAAGAAAGATATATACTGCTACGATCTGTATACATTTTCCTTTTTGTTGTTATTCTAAATATGCTCAAAATTTTTCAGTGTGAAGATTAAGTATAATGTCAAATATATTCCAAGCACACAAAGTAAATATTCGTCGTTTAACAATAGATGCCACGTGTACGTATACTATTTTTTGGTACTATTACTAGCACCAGGTAAATGTTTATTGAATGGCCAGTGTTATACTAAGCTAAGTGAAAACAATTCTGATATATCTAAAGATATATTTTTCTAGTCATACATAATTAGATACTCCACTTAATAAATATGTTAGTTGATGCAAAATTCAACATTCCTATTTTAGTTTGTAATGTTATTCTATGCTGTGTTTCAGGATCACGTATTATCCTGAATCTGACAAACCTGATGCTATTTCTGTTTAATAGGAAATAAAGTCAGCCAGCTAACAAGGCATACATACATACATACATACATACATACATACATACATACATACATACATACATACACGAAAGCTCACTCGCACGCACGCACACACACATAAATGCATACATACATAGAAATATACATACACACATACATGCATAGATTTGTCACGTAGTACGATAGACACATATTGTTACCATTTGTATAAATTTTCCATTTGTGCTTTTCTTTCAATTTTGTCAGGCTAGCTACGTATAATTGCATTAATGTATCAGTCGCCGCTTTAGGAATAATTATAGCAGAGTTTTCAAACATACTTCAAACCGCACATAACAATCATTGTCTTTCCAATTTCAAAGTTATTGTTAATCATGCAACAATATATACCAGACGAACTGACACTAGCTGTGACATTAACAGTATTAGGCAAATGTCTAAAGAAATTTGGATCCATATTAAACTAAATGATATTTAGTTCCAATATTTCTTAGACATAATTATATGATTGTATGTATTAATATGTTTCATCTTGTAAATGCGTTAGTTGACACAGTATTTCTCTTTTATGTTTTCACTCGATTCTTTGTTGTGTTTCAAGATCTTGTATTATCCGGGATTCGATTCACCTAATGTAATGTTTAACGCCATTGTTCAGCACAGGATAGGCTATACATGGTGGCTAGTATATTTGGTGGAGGAAGAACCCGGGAAGAATCAGCAACCCACTGCAAGCTACTGGCAAGCTTTCTCACATATCCACGTTGGTCGAGCCGAGACTCGAACTCACGCGAAGAGAGGTGAGATGTGTGAGTGATCTGTAAGGACGAGCGCCTTAGACCACTCGGCCACCCGCGCCACCTTCATACAACAAAGGTGTATACATGTGTTTTAAATGTTTTTGCACACATGCACCATACTTGAGTTTCATTATTAAAGGAATGTATTCTTTACATATTTTACCAGAAAGATAAATAATGTGAAATTAAACACAACCAAATATTCTTCTAGAGATGTCTAAACACTAGCACACATCTAATCTGAAAGTAACGCGAAATTAAACACAACATAAGGACTAGTATTAGTCACAAATACAATAGACAGTGGTTCACTGTGAAAAAATATTTGTAGCAGCTAATGTAATTTGAATGGTAATGTAAACAAAGAACACTGATATCTTCATGTTGATGATTTTTGTCAAGAATTCATTGGATTTATTTATTACTCAAGCTTTTCAATACCAAAAAAAAAGGAAAACAGAAACAAGACAGAGTATCAGTAATTCTTTTAATAAAGTGTAAATTGTCAAAAGAATGGCGTATTTGTTCCTATTGATATACCCATTTCCTTTGCCATAATCAGATTTACTCTGCCTATAGGAACTGAAGGTAAAGGCACATGTTTTGCCTTTAAAAGATTTTAACAACAGAAAAAACATTTTCACATTCCTTAGGTTGAAAATGTCACATGGTAGATTCTTGTTAAGAAATTTGACAAAAGTTGAGGTTTTCATCGATCTATCCAGCAGTCAGTCGAGACAATGATATCATAGGTAAATATACAGCTGGTGTATATTTTCATTTGTGTGTGGCAAATATTCTAGATTTATCAACTGCGAAGGTTTATATGTGAATAATCGTGTTCAGAGATAGATAAACCATACTAAATTTGCTTAATTGAAAAGATACCTAACAAAGAGGTAAGTCTTGGGTTTTCTAAATTAAACCTTTCCTGCTCAACGCTCTCTAGACGCCCTAGTTCCCTTTAGCCACCCCAGTTTGTACCTGTTGATAAATACATTCTATTTGTTATAGGCTTCAAAGAAAATGGAGAAAAACGTATACAACAAAAAAGGAAACCTAGAACAAGCCAAATGACTGAGCATGAAATATAAATAGATGACAATTATCAAAATAAATCACTAAACAGATAATTTGGAGAGAAACTGACAGTAAATGCCCAGTAAATTTTCAGAATGACGTCAGCTACCTTGGCATTACCTAGCAAAAATCCCAGGTGCTTATAAATAGCACACATCAAAAGGCCCGGTATTTCCATTCATTTGTGTTTCATTTCAACTCAACATGGAGAAATGAGGAAAACATTGGTATTCTGAAATCCATTCTGCTTTACATGACAATAGTGGGACAGGGTAGGGATCACATGTAGATGCAGGTGAGTTTTATATAGGGCAGTAAAAAAATAAAAATTAATATCATTTGTACAGGTCTCTGAAATCAGTCAACGCGGTTAAGAAAGAGACGTTTTTGTTATGTTGTTGTTGCTATTGTTGTCTGCGGGGCTTTGATGTTAATGGATAATGCTAGCAATAGGGATAGGGATCATCAATCAGCTGTAGATGCAGTGAGTGTTATTTAGAACGATTGCAAAAATCAAACATAATAAATTTTACTGGTCTATTAAATTTATCTGTGTCATTTAGAAAGGGTCCTTGTAATCACAGGGGCTCGTATTGTTGCTTACAATTTACCTATCAGTAATACATGTACTATATAAAACTACAAGGGAGGACACTTCTCTCCTTTCATGCGCGACCTATTTAAGAACCAACGCTGGTATTTCAAGCTACGTTTCGCATAGCGTAATAAATTTGGTACCTATGTTTAGCCCAGGCATTCGACTTTTATGCCTACACAAAGTTGGACTTACTACCACACCTTTAAGGAATGCCAGACATTTTCCCACGCTACCGGTCGACATGGCCATGATCGCGCTCGCTTAATATGCAGGTACAACGCACTGAATGGAATCCTGCCTCCTTATTGGTTGACTGAAAGTCAGATTATCAGTAGGCGTAGTATATCATTTTCATAGTACATGTATTACTGATAGGTAAATTGTAAGCAATAATACGAGCCCCTGTGCTTGTAATTATTGTCGTTGTCATCGTGTCCTCGATGATGATCTTGAGGAGGACATTGGTTTTGTTCTATGCTGTAAATTTTGTCACATCTTTGAACAAATTCATCAGACTATAGCAAGCTGACGATCCAGACTGTCATGATGATGCATCTATATTCCAAAAATAAACCAATATGAACGGAAATTAATGAAAATGAACATAAGAAGAAGGGAAATAAAGTACTAGTATATGAGAAGTTCAGATTACGACAAAATCTTGAACATGTAGGATCTAGAAACACGGTACTGTATGGGTACAACTGAGTTATTCATTTAGTTCTTGCTTTGTTTTTGTGCCTATTGTTGTCATCATCGTCATCTATTATTATTATTATTATTATTACTGTAGCATAAATTTTCCAGGTCATTGTCTTTTCCTGTTGCTGTTGGCGTTGTGTGCACCAAAACCTTCATGCACTGAAAACCTCATTAAAATACGCATTACCCACCAAAGAAAAAAAGGAGCGAAATCGATTCTTTCACGAATAGTTCAGAATTTACAATAAGTTAGTTGTTATAAAGCCAAGTGTCCGGTAAAGTAAGGCAATAATAATAATAATAATAATAATAATAATAATAATAATAATAATAATAAATAAATAAAGATAAAAATGCAAAACGAGAAACTAAATGGTTATGTAAGAATGTTTTCAAAAAGGATGAATGTTTTAAAAGGGATAACTATACAGATATTTAGAGGTTATTTTATAATGATCTCAACAATATACATTTTTATTGTAGTAGCATGTGTTGTGTTGAAAAAGCTGTCGAGTGGATACTAATTCTAATAATGCATTCTCTATTTTTCAACACTTCCATTATTTTGCATAATCTGCCCAAGTTGAAATTTTGTGTAATTTGTCACTGCTGTGTATAATCATGGAGTCATACATATCACTATAAGTCCTTAATATTTACAACAATAATATTATTAGATTGTATAACCGTGCTCTTAAAAGGAGGGCTCTATGGGGCCCTAAGCAAATTAGCATTTAGCCGTTGACTTATACAAAGATGACACTATAGGGACCCTATGGGAATTTAACATTATGGGACGGTATCGGGTTCTAGGGAAATTGAAACATGAGCGTTTTATGAGACTCTACTAGAATTGAACATGAACGGTTTATGGGGCCCTACCAGAATTTAAAATGGATGGGCCAATGTGAATTAACATTACAACAAATCTGGATCAGTGTGGGGTCCCATAAGAAATCCATGCTAAAAAGGGTCGAAGTATTATGGGGGTCCGTGGGAATATAACATAGATGGGTCACTATGGGAATGTATTGGAATTTGAGATGGGGGATGGTTCACTATGGCTATTTATGGGAATTTAACATGGAGATGGGTCATTATGGCCATCTACAAGAATTGCCCACCCCCCCCCCACCCCCCACTTGGAAGTAAGAGGACGGGAAATTCTGGACGTTATGACCCCGCCCCGCCCCCACCCAAAGAAATTTAACATAGATCTGTCGGTATTGTGGCCTATGCAGATCTAACAACACAAAACAGCACTATGCGGGATGGGGTATCGAACATTTAACTTTGTGGTTCACTATGGGGTATATGGAAATTTAATATAATATTTGGGAATGAAACATGAGTTGTTGACTATGGCGGGAAACAATAATAGTTGCAAAAAAAAAAAAAAAAAAAAAAGGCATGAAGAAGGACACATCAAAGTACAGACAAGGGTTTATTTGTAAAATCAAAAACTCATACCCTTGCAATTCATCACACGTTTCCTACAATTCAAAAACCACACTTGCAAGGAAACGGATAAGGGATAGAGTCTTCATAACCCAAATCCGCCCTTAGCGATCAGCACTCTCACATGCACTCACACATACTAACTCACGTGTAAGCAGGATATAAAATGGGTGGTAGGGTAATCAGGACAAACACCTATTCTGATTGGCAAATATCTATTCTATTTATACATCTATGTCGTCGGATAAACACACTTCGAAGAAGCAAAAGTATCATGCATGTTTCAACTGCAAAACGTAATAAATTATTTCTATTGACTTTTATGGCATGTATAGAAATATAATTATACGTTTTTACTTTATTCATACATTGACTCAAACTCTCAGCACCGCTTAGTAAACGATTTATGTAATGTCTGAAAAGACCGTATTTAATATCAGTCATATTCCTTTTTTAATTAGCAACTTTATTTATTTATGTTAGAAAAGTGGGATACTTTGTACAATGAGTTTGATATGAGCATTTTGATTTTAAACTTTTCAGATGCAATGGCAGACACAGAGACAAGTGAGGCAAGGTCCACAATATCAATGATCCTCATGAAACTGTTGCATCAAATCGGGATAAACAAGAAGATGAGAAAGAGAAGCCGGTATAATTGGATACAGTATGAGGAACTAGCAACGCTTTTATTGAGCAATAAATTAGGTGACTGGACGCAAACATATGTGTTCGGAAGTCAAATTGAGGCCTCTACCACACCGGGTCTGAAATCAGACACTGACATTGTAAATATCTTTCCTGGAGTCCTTGCTATTAGAAATATACTAGATGCTGTTCCCGGAATAGATAATTATCTGATGGTCGCAGATGAGGACACCTATCCCGGGTACTATAAGCTACAATATTTAGATCTTTCGTCTCGGGAACATTTGTGTACAAGGCCCTTTGAAGACTTAGCAGATTATTTAGCTATAGACCGAAACCAGCGCCTTGTTTTGAAACCGTCACTCTTTTTTCATCCACATTCAACTGAGATTCATGGGCCTGCTGCAAGATTTTTACGAGAATATTTCGACTTCGATTATATAATAGGTGTTAGAGTTAACAGATGGTCACAAGAAGCGATTTCAAGGTTGCTGAGTCCCAGACATATCAACTGGATCACACAAGATGTGTTCCTTACGAAAGAAGCCTTTCTTGTTCCAGTAGGGAATCCTCTCAGCGTAGAACAACATTTAGAGTGGAGAATCTCCTTTACTACAGTAGAGAGAGAGAGAGCTGATGTGGAGATTGAATAATACACAAATGGCTTGCTATATTCTGATGAAAATGATCAATAAATGTTTCATTACACCAGCAGTTGGGGAAAGTCTTTCAAGTTATCACTGCAAGACCGCCTTGTTCCACTTGATAGACAATACATACAGGGAGTTTTGGAAACCAAACAATCTTTTGACCTGTTTGAATCTAATGCTGAAAACAATTTCGTCCTGGGTTGAATCTGGATTTTGCCCGAATTATTTCATAACTAATGAAAATATGTTTCTAGGCAAAGTACATGGTCGACTGAGGAGGCGATTACACAGTTTACTGGTTCATCTAATAGACCAGGACTTCAAGTACCTTACTCAGATTGGATATGATGGACTTGGAGCAACATTCTCGGAGGCCTGTAGTAAGCGACAGACACAGCCAGACACATTACATACAATCTTAGATGCGGGCGGTGCAAAGAAGGCACGGCAGGGATATATATAAATTTATGCTCATAGATAGTGCACTAGTTTCAACAGAGAAAAATTATAATAAAATCCTACGGTCTGGTAACACGGCTGTGATGCATACACTAATACAGGGATACCAGAGTTGTAGCACAGTTCTACAAGATTCTTTGTCCGTAATTATTGCACTTCTTTGTAGTCACTTTGGCTCTCAACTTGCATCTTCATGTATTGCAACAAATCGTACGTGTTGTAGAGATATGGAGAGCGCACACATGTTCCTTCGGATTGGCACAGATTCTGACGTCACTAGCGGTAGACTCAAACTAGCTGGATTCTATCTCAAATTAGGATATGCGTCTCTGGCTGAAGAGGTACTAACTGCGGTGGAGCAGGACTTCTGGCATTATGTATCGGACATTTCACCCGTGGATTCCGATCGAATTAAATATGACACTTTTCGCAAGTTTGTGTCAGAGGAACTGACAACGGATCAAGTCTTTAGGAGTAGCATAGCTCTATCTGTGATATATCTACCATCAGAGATCAACTGCACTCTACCTCCCCTGTGTTTTGAGATGTTCCGGTCAGTAGGTGCTGACCCTGGCCTCAGAGATCCTGAGAAACACTACTGGTATGACTGGGCGGTGGTGGACGCTAGAGCCTATATGTACTTCTTACAGCACCAGACATACTCAGTCCTGGGGATGAATACGCACAGATTGGTGGCACTCGAGAACCTGATCTGGTCAATACAACAACAGAGGATAAGCCATATGGAGACCTGTATAAATCTTCTGGCTTACTGTTTGAGACAGGAGGGACTGGCAAATCTGGCATTGAAGTTCCTTCTGATATCCTTACAAATCAAGTCTGATCACAACGCGGCAGTATGGCAAATCTTTGACATGTTGAACCAGACATGCAACAATCAAACAGTTTTTTAACGGTACTGTTGTTGATTACGTAGCTACATACGTATTGCAATCAATTTTGAAATGGTAAAATGTCTGCACTAGAGACTCATATGAAAGAAATGGACCGTCTATTAAACAGATTGTGGTTAAAAAGAGTTAGTTCATCAAATTTAATTGGATATTTTAACTGTGAGAGGAAAATATGCTAAAGTATTAACCTTTGAGTATATTCATCAATATGAATGAAAATAAAAATACGAAGCAAAAAACTTTAAATGTTCAAGTCATAAAAGACAGAAGAAGGTTATGTGCAATAAATACGCATTGTAGATCACATAACTGTCCGCCCACATAGAATTAGTCATTTTATCATGTTATTATTAATAATTTCCCATTCTTCTGGGTATGAGAAATGAGGAGAAATGAGTGTTACAAGGATCAATCGGTAACGTGAAAATTCCAATGTATAATGCAATTAAACTTTGAAATCTTAGTACACCTCAAATTGTATATTTATATGGGTTACTCTCTGAGACAAGAGGAATTGGCAGATCTAGACTTGAAGTACCTTCAGATATCTTTGCAAATCAAACCAGAACACAACGTGGCGATATGGCAAACCTTCGATATCTTGAACTAGACCGGCAGCAATAAAATGGCGTTCTAACGTTAGTATTGTTGATAAGAGCAGTATGAATATGTGTTGGGAAAATTAGATATATTGTAAGTCTCCAATTCAATACCTGGATACATATTGTATGGATTCTTGAAATGGAAAAATATCAGGATTAGAGACAGTAATGAACTGTGACAGAAGAAATTCAGATTGTGCTGTAAGAATGCAACACGAGCAATTTTATATATGTGACAATAAAATACAATAAAAACAAAACAGACTCCTTTTTGTTGAGCCCGCCTTTTATTGAGGAAAGTAAAAAGCTGCAACGTAGAGGTTAATCTAAATTTTAAGACTGACATTAATATCTGGTGTGGACGTACGTACGTATGTATGTACAGACATACGAATGCACGGACGGAAGGACACGCGCACATATGCCAAAGTGATAGCTATTGTGGAGCTTGCGCCAAGGCGAGATAGTCAAAGAGCAATGACCAATTAGACTTAAAATCGTGTTCCAAAATCAGTCATTGATATAGATATAGTTCAGTGCAGGTAAGTTAATGCTTATAAACAGTAGAAATAATTGTAAATATGTTTTCCAAAGGCAATAGGTTTACACCTTACATAGTCGCAGTAAATTCTTGAAGAATTTAGCCCGTGGACTTTAGCAAAATGGACTTAAGCCGGGTCAGTCCATTTTGTAATTAAAATAAATACAGTAAGTAGCGTACAAACGGTGGGGGGGGGGCGCCATTTACCCTTAGTACCCCACTGGGTACAGTGTGCTTTAATAGGACTTATATACAGGACTGTTATAGCAGACACTGATAAGCATGGAAGGCTATGTCCAGAGGGATAGTCGAGAGACAAGTTGTTCTCCGCCATTATTCTCTGACAAAACTGAACGCAGCAGAGCCCAACCTTAAAGCAAAAAATTAAATGTCAGACGGCTCGCCCTGTAGTAATCCTTAATATTTGCCGGCTCACAATTAATCAATTCAAGCGTGCCTCTGTTCATTGTGCTACTACTGCTGCTATTACTACTACTAATTATAATAATAATGCTTTATGTCAAGAGTGTAACTCATTGATACAACTACTCTCATCTGAGACCATATGCTAACTAACTAGTAAACACTGACGTAAAAAATACTTTATCAAATTAATTATATTCAATTTCAATTAAAGGCGATTCGAATATACGTAAACATGCTAAGCATACACATACATGCTTACACACACACACACACACACACACACACACACACACACACACACACACACACACACATACACATATGGCTTGAGAGGGAACCCATACCGCTTTCATAATGCAACGTCATGACGTTAAGGTAACGTTGCACAAACTGTAACGTATTAGCTGAACTGGTTACATAAATAGAGCCATTTACAAAATTTCTCATTAAAGCTTATTTCATGCCGTGAAATGATGTTTAGTTATTTATTACTAAAAAAGTTTAGTTAACTAGGTTCAATATTTATTACGCAGCTTTTATTATCGGCACGTATTTCTTTTAACTGTGTTCAGTCAGGGAATGGATATTGCAGCTGTAATATATTCTTCTGTGAAACTTAATTTTGTTTTCAAATTAACATAATGAAATGACAACAATAAATATATAGCGATGCTAAAATTATATTTCATTATTATAACATAGTCTCACTAAAAGTATGCTAAAGAATAACATGAAGCACCTCACTCCTCTAAGGGTCTTGGATATGTGATGTCCTGATAGCAGGGTCTGACAAATCCCCTCACTCCTCTAAGGGTCTTGGATATGTGATGTCCTGATAACAGGGTCTGACAAATCCCCTCACATTCTTAAACAAATACTCTCGACGATGTCTACTCAGTCCTGCACTCTGCATTCAGTCTGGATGCTTGTCGATCTCGATCGTCTGTCCCGGGATTTTTATCATATAGATTGGAATCTCCTCCTGATCCGAGGCTTTCTTCACAAACACTATACCCGGTGCGTCAGCAACTACTCGGAAACACTGGTGTCCTCTGCAAGTACACACACACACACACACACACACACAAAGAGCTCATTACTACGCACTAGCGTCACATTTCATATGTACTTATTTTCTTCAATCGTTGAGAAAAATGAAACCAATAAACTAAAATTTTGCATGAAAGTGCAGGCAAAACAATGTAAACCTTTATTCTATCCAATAACATTCGCCCGAGAATAATTAAATAGGGTTATGATCCTTCATTGTGAATAACATCATATCTATACTAGATGATAACGATAATACAGATTGACATTCTATAATCTACCTGAATGTGCCTGCTAAAAATACCCGCAGAAGCAAAATCACAAAAAGTTTATATTCAAGGGTCATGAAATATTTAGCCTTACATTACAAAGTTACTTCCGTTTGCTATAGTAAAATATATTTTTAAATTACGTCTTTCTGTTTCTTCTTTTTTATAATCAAACATCCTTATTATTTTTAGGATTTAATGGACTTCTACAAACTTTCATTGCATAAAAAGCTTGATTATAAAATCGAAGATAAACATATTAATTTTATCATCTTCGAGTCTTTAAAAATTTAAATTTTCCTAAAGAACAAGGAAAAATGATGTGAAAAAAGCGACATCGGGATTGAACTCGGTTCACTCGGAAAGTCGTGTAAAACGTTAAAAAATTGCTCACAGTTCTACCGATTGTAAAACCGAGCAACACTGTAGCAAGTGATCTTTTTTGTCCTACATAACTTATCTACCCACTTTACACTATTTCGTCTAACTAAACTTATCGTCTGATTTTTTTTCTCAAATGTCACAGAATGTATAAGTGATAGAAAATGTATGAAATAGTGATTAGATTTCATACTTATCAATTTACTAAGGAAATATAGGACATTTCTCTCAAAATATGATATATATATATATATATATATATATATATATATATATATATATATATATATATATATATTCATAAATTTTATAATTTTTTATATTCATTTGTTGATCAGCAAAGAATAATCGAATTGATCAGTTACGATAAATTCATATTAGTTCCAATTTTGAATTTTGTCATTGTTTTCAAATATTTATTTAATATTAAGGATTAACTTACCTTAAATGCGTTGTCATCTCCAGAATCCATTAGAAACTTGCAAAGAGTTTCTCTTGAAACAGTATCGAGCACTCTTTAAAATCTTAATCACTTCCGCGTAATCGTGACGTACGAATATTTGACGTCATTCTTTGAGTGGGGATTTCCAGCGTTTCTCGCTCTATGTCATAAGATCGGCTTTCATATAAACTCGCTCATATATATATATATATATATATATATATATATATATATATATATATATATATATATATATATATATATATATAATCTTTATTTAATGAGGATAACATATTTAGCCTCGATAAACCCATCTGCAACGTGGTCCTCAGGTTATGTTATGAAAAAGTCACTTACACACATTCGGGTATACTCGCACGCGCACTCACACATACACTTAAAATGGATTATTGTATGTAACTATAGCGGTAAATAAGAACATATATGAACAATATACTATACACAGGTATGCACATTTCAGCATGTCAGAAGTCATATATATATATATATATATATATATATATATATATATATATATATATATATATATATATATATATATATATAACAAATCACAGATTATCTCTGGATACAATTAAAAAATTCTTTATTGGGAGGCTTTAATATATCATTTCAGCGGTTAAGAAAGAATTTCTTTAATGAATGAGGTTTTAAATCAAGGAAAGGAATTTGAATGACGTTTCCATAGGGGTAGGAAATTACAAGAGGTAGGTGCTGATATAGTAAAAGAGCTTTTGAAATGGTTGGTTCCTCCGAATCTGGAGTTCGTTTTTAGTTGTCGATCTGAGATTCTGCTCATTATATGCTGATCTTAGTTCATTTAGGTTAGAGATATAATCTGTTAAAAGATTATTTAGAGACTTATATGTCATGATTTCTTTGAAATAAAGAATACGTTTTTTATTGGTAGCTATTGTAAAGGTGAAAACAAAACATTCGAGGGAGTCGAAATAGGATTTCTCAGAATTATTTAGAGTGGCCTTTTTCTGGAGTTTAACAATTCTGGATATATCCTAATTTGATATGTTACCCCATATAGTACAGTAGAAGTCTATCAACGGTAGTATATATCCTGAAAAATAAAGTTCAAGGGACTGGGGAGTTAGAAATTTCTACAGTAATTTTAAGAAAGTAAATCTTTTGACGACAATTGTACATGGGTCATCGATATGTGAATTCCAGCTGAGGTGTTGATCAATATAGACACCATGAATTTGTTTATATTTTCACTCTAGACAAGTTTGAGCCATTTTGAATGAGAATTAAATCCATGTCAGTGGATAGGCACTGCCTTGTTCCGATTGCCATACGTTTCGTTTTAGATGAATTGATATACATTCTGTTTTGTTTACTCCAAAGTGGTACATTGTTGAGGTCAATTTGAAGTTTGTTTTCAATGTAGTCGAGAGATTTACCAGATGTATGTAGTGTAGAATCGCCAGAAAAAATATCAGTGTTAGAATGCACTGGATACAAAGCCAAGTCATTTATTAAGAGCAGAAAAAGCCGAGGCTCTAATTTAGAGCAGTGAGGAACACCACTTAGAAAATAACTCGAATCAGAACTATTTTCACCTGAACAAACTACCTGTGAGTGAGGTATGATATGAACCAATAAACCGAGTTTGAAGAAAATTTGTAGGCTGGTAGTTTTTTTTATGAGCACCGAATGGTCAATCAAATCAATTTTTTTTTTGGTAATCAATGAAGATAGCGCCAGTAAGCTCGCCAGAGTCAATCGATAGTGGCCACTGCTCTAAAACAAATTTAAAGCAGTTTGACATGAGTGTTTATGTCGGAAACCTGATTGCTATTTATGGAGGAGTTAGTACTTGTTAAAATATCAGAAAAAATTGCTTGCTGACACAAAATGCTAAACACTAGCACACATCTAAGGGTTTGGAATCGACACATTAGTTATGTTATTCAAAAATTAAGAAGAAACTATCTGGAGAGCAAATATGGAATTAAGGGATCTTATTTTAGGTTGCGAGAAGCTACTTGCAGAATGCAATGATTTCTTTGAGAGAGTGATTGACACATTAGAGGTGAGAGCTGGGACTGATTTATTCAATCAGGAAGATGATATATTGATAGAGACACTTATTGGAAGCATGATTGACTGTTTGCCGTCTATCTGTGACGATATATGGAATATAGTAATGCTGGTGACGGCAGGTGGTATAACGTCTTTATACAATAAAATGCATGCTGTACTTACATCCAGCATGTCTTAGCGCAGCAGCGAAAAAAGCAGTATATTATTGTTTAATAAAACCAAATCTGTGCAGAGACTAGTTATAAAAGTCCGCGAATCTTCTTGTATAACAACCCACGGAGATGTAATGTCCTTTGGTTCACATATAGTAATTAGCACCACATATTGTCACCTCTGTTTTTCTTTATTTGATCCATGTTATTCTCGCTTTGATTAGAATCTCGTTGTCTTATTAATTCTGTCACTGTTTACTGCACAAGGATATTTGTAAATCATCTTTTAATACATACATCATGATCTACAGCGAAATATTTCTCTAATCTCCCTTTAATGTTAGAGGTATATTTGTCACCAAAGTCACCCGCTTATTGCAAAGTGTGTGTTATTTAAGAAAAGCGTTCATATTAGAAACTAAATCTCGTTGATAATTATCCACATTTATCACGAAGCAAGAAAGATATATACTGCTACGATCTGTATACATTTTCCTTTTTGTTGTTATTCTAAATATGCTCAAAATTTTTCAGTGTGAAGATTAAGTATAATGTCAAATATATTTCAAGCACACAAAGTAAATATTCGTCGTTTAACAATAGATGCCACGTGTACGTATACTATTTTTGGTACTATTACTAGCACCAGGTAAATGTTTATTGAATAGCCAGTGTTATACTAAGCTAAGTGAAAACAATTCTGATATATCTAAAGATATAATTTTTTAGTCATACATAATTAGATACTCCACTTAATAAATATGTTAGTTGACGCAAAATTCAACATTCCTATTTTAGTTTGTAATGTTATCCTGAATCTGACAAACCTGATGCTATTTCTGTTTAATAGGAAATAAAGTCAGCCAGCTAACAAGGCATACATACATACATACATACATACACGAAAGCTCTCTCGCACGCACGCACACACACATAAATGCATACATACATAGAAATATACATACACACATACATGCATAGATTTGTCACGTAGTACGATAGACACATATTGTTACCATTTGTATAAATTTTCCATTTGTGCTTTTCTTTCAATTTTGTCAGGCTAGCTACGTATAATTGCATTAATGTATCAGTCGCCGCTTTAGGAATAATTATAGCAGAGTTTTCAAACATACTCCAAACCGCACATAACAATCATTGTCTTTCCTATTTCAAAGTTATTGTTAATCATGCAACAATATATACCAGACAAACTGACACTAGCTGTGACATTAACAGTATTAGGCAAATGTCTAAAGAAATTTGGATCCATATTAAGCTAAATTATATTTAGTTCCAATATTTCTTAGATATAATTATATGATTGTATGTATTAATATGTTTCATCTTGTAAATGCGTTAGTTGACACAGTATTTCTCTTTTATGTTTTCACTCGATTCTTTGTTGTGTTTCAAGATCTTGTATTATCCGGGATTCGATTCACCTAATGTAATGTTTAACGCCATTGTTCAGCACAGGATAGGCTATACATGGTGGCTAGTATATTTGGTGGAGGAAGAACCCGGGAAGAATCAGCAACCCACTGCAAGCTACTGGCAAGCTTTCTCACATATCCACGTTGGTCGAGCCGAGACTCGAACTCACGCGAAGAGAGGTGAGATGTGTGAGTGATCTGTAAGGACGAGCGCCTTAGACCACTCGGCCACTCGCGCCACCTTCATACAACAAAGGTGTATACATGTGTTTTAAATGTTTTTGCACACATGCACCATACTTGAGTTTCATTATTAAAGGAATGTATTCTTTACATATTTTACCAGAAAGATAAATAATGTGAAATTAAACACAACCAAATATTCTTCTAGAGATGTCTAAACACTAGCACACATCTAACCTTAAAGTAACGCGAAATTAAACACAACATAAGGACTAGTATTAGTCACAAATACAATAGACAGTGGTTCACTGTGAAAAAATATTTGTAGCAGCTAATGTAATTTGAATGGTAATGTAAACAATGAACACTGATATCTTCATGTTGATGATTTTTGTCAAGAATTCATTGGATTTATTTATTACTCAAGCTTTTCAATACCAAAAAAAAAGGAAAACAGAAACAAGACAGAGTATCAATAATTCTTTTAATAAAGTGTAAATTGTCAAAAGAATGGCGTATTTGTTCCTATTGATATACCGATTTCCTTTGCCATAATCAGATTTACTCTGCCTATAGGAACTGAAAGTAAAGGCACATGTTTTACCTTTAAAAGATTTTAACAACAGAAAAATACATTTTCACATTCCTTAGGTTGAAAATGTCACATGGTAGATTCTTGTTAAGAAATTTGACAAAGGTGAGGTTTTCATCGATCTATCCAGCAGTCAGTCGAGACAATGATATCATAGGTAAATATACAGCTGGTGTATATTTTCATTTGTGTGTGGCAAATATTCTAGATTTATCAACTGCGAAGGTTTATATGTGAATAATCGTGTTCAGAGATAGATAAACCATACTAAATTTGCTTAATTGAAAAGATACCTAACAAAGAGGTAAGTCTTGGGTTTTCTAAATTAAACCTTTCCTGCTCAACGCTCTCTAGACGCCCTAGTTCCCTTTAGCCACCCCAGTTTGTACCTGTTGATAAATACATTCTGCTTGTTATAGGCTTCAAAGAAAATGGAGAAAAACGTATACAACAAAAAAGGAAACCTAGAACAAGCCAAATGACTGAGCATGAAATATAAATAGATGACAATTATCAAAATAAATCACTAAACAGATAATTTGGAGAGAAACTGACAGTAAATGCCCAGTAAATTTTCAGAATGACGTCAGCTACCTTGGCATTACCTAGCAAAAATCCCAGGTGCTTATAAATAGCACACATCAAAAGGCCCGGTATTTCCATTCATTTGTGTTTCATTTCAACTCAACATGGAGAAATGAGGAAAACATTAGTATTCTGAAATCCATTCTGCTTTACATGACAATAGTGGGACAGGGTAGGGATCACATGTAGATGCAGGTGAGTTTTATATAGGGCAGTAAAAAAATAAAAATGAATATCATTTGTACAGGTCTTTGAAATCAGTCAACGCGGTTAAGAAAGAGACGTTTTTGTTATGTTGTTGTTGCTATTGTTGTCTGCGGGGCTTTGATGTTAATGGATAATGCTAGCAATAGGGATAGGGATCATCAATCAGCTGTAGATGCAATGAGTGTTATTTAGAACGATTGCAAAAATCAAACATAATAAATTTTACTGGTCTATTAAATTTATCTGTGTCATTTAGAAAGGGTCCTTGTAATCACAGGGGCTCTTATTGTTGCTTACAATTTACCTATCAGTAATACATGTACTATATAAAACTACAAGGGAGGACACTTCTCTCTCTATTTAAGAACCAACGCTGGTGTTTCAAGCTACACTTCGCATAGCGTAATAAATTTGGTACCTATGTTTAGCCCAGGCATTCGACTTTTATGCCTACACAAAGTTGGACTTACTACCACACCTTTAAGGAATGCCAGACATTTTCCCACGCTACCGGTCGACATGGCCATGATCGCGCTCGCTTAATATGCAGGTACAACGCACTGAATGGAATCCTGCCTCCTTATTGGTTGACTGAAAGTCAGATTATCAGTAGGCGTAGTATATCTTTTTCATAGTACATGTATTACTGATAGGTAAATTGTAAGCAATAATACGAGCCCCTGTGCTTGTAATTATTGTCGTTGTCATCGTGTCCTCGATGATGATCTTGAGGAGGACATTGGTTTTGTTCTATGCTGTAAATTTTGTCACATCTTTGAACAAATTCATCAGACTATAGCAAGCTGACGATCCAGACTGTCATGATGATGCATCTATATTCCAAAAATAAACCAATATGAACGGAAATTAATGAAAATGAACATAAGAAGAAGGGAAATAAAGTACTAGTATATGAGAAGTTCAGATTACGACAAAATCTTGAACATGTAGGATCTAGAAACACGGTACTGTATGGGTACAACTGAGTTATTCATTTAGTTCTTGCTTTGTTTTTGTGCCTATTGTTGTCATCATCGTCATCTATTATTATTATTATTATTATTACTGTAGCATAAATTTTCCAGGTCATTGTCTTTTCCTGTTGCTGTTGGCGTTGTGTGCACCAAAACCTTCATGCACTGAAAACCTCATTAAAATACGCATTACCCACCAAAGAAAAAAAGGAGCGAAATCGATTCTTTCACGAATAGTTCAGAATTTACAATAAGTTAGTTGTTATAAAGCCAAGTGTCCGGTAAAGTAAGGCAATAATAATAATAATAATAATAATAATAATAATAATAATAATAATAAATAAATAAAGATAAAAATACAAAACGAGAAACTAAATGGTTATGTAAGAATGTTTTCAAAAAGGATGAATGTTTTAAAAGGGATAACTATACAGATATTTAGAGGTTATTTTATAATGATCTCAACAATATACATTTTTATTGTAGTAGCATGTGTTGTGTTGAAAAAGCTGTCGAGTGGATACTAATTCTAATAATGCATTCTCTATTTTTCAACACTTCCATTATTTTGCATAATCTGCCCAAGTTGAGATTTTGTGTAATTTGTCACTGCTGTGTATAATCATGGAGTCATACATATCACTATAAGTCCTTAATATTTACAACAATAATATTATTAGATTGTATAACCGTGCTCTTAAAAGGATGGCTCTATGGGGCCCTATGCAAATTAGCATTTAGCCGTTGACTTATACAAAGATGACACTATAGGGACCCTATGGGAATTTAACATTATGGGACGGTATCGGGTTCTAGGGAAATTGAAACATGAGCGTTTTATGAGACTCTACTAGAATTGAACATGAACGGTTTATGGGGCCCTACCAGAATTTAAAATGGATGGGCCAATGTGAATTAACATTACAACAAATCTGGATCAGTGTGGGGTCCCATAAGAAATCCATGCTAAAAAGGGTCGAAGTATTATGGGGGTCCGTGGGAATATAACATAGATGGGTCACTATGGGAATGTATTGGAATTTGAGATGGGGGATGGTTCACTATGGCTATTTATGGGAAGTTAACATGGAGATATGTCAATATGGCCATCTACAAGAATTGCCCCCCCCCCACCCCCCACTGGGAAGTAAGAGGACGGGAAATTCTGGACGTTATGACCCCGCCCCGCCCCCACCCAAAGAAATTTAACATAGATCTGTCGGTATTGTGGCCTATGCAGATCTAACAACAGAAAACGGCACTATGCGGGATGGGGTATCGAACATTTAACTTTGTGGTTCACTATGGGGTATATGGAAATTTAATATAATGTTTGGGAATGAAACATGAGTTGTTGACTATGGCGGGAAACAATAATAGTTGCAAAAAAAAAAACCCAAAAAAAACCAAACAAAACGGCATGAAGAAGGACACATCAAATTACAGACAAGGGTTTATTTGTAAAATCAAAAACTCATACCCTTGCAATTCATCACACGTTTCCTACAATTCAAAAACCACACTTGCAAGGAAACGGGTAAGGGATAGAGTCTTCATAACCCAAATCCGCCCTTACCGATCAGCACTCTCACATACACTCACACATACTAACCCACGTGTAAACAGGATATAAAGTGGTTGGTAGGGTAATCAGGACAAACACCTATTCTGATTGGCAAATATCTATTCTATTTATACATCTATGTCGTCGGATAAACACACTTCGAAGAAGCAAAAGTATCATGCATGTTTCAACTGCAAAACGTAATAAATTATTTCTATTGACTTTTATGGCATGTATAGAAATATAATTATACGTTTTTACTTTATTCATACATTGACTCAAACTCTCAGCACTGCTTAGTAAACGATTTATGTAATGTCTGAAAAGACCGTATTTAATATCAGTCATATTCCTTTTTTAATTAACAACTTTATTTATTTATGTTAGAAAAGTGGGATACTTTGTACAATGAGTTTGATATGAGCATTTTGATTTTAAACTTTTCAGATGCAATGGCAGACACAGAGACAAGTGAGGCAAGGTCCACAATATCAATGATCCTCATGAAACTGTTGCATCAAATCGGGATAAACAAGAAGATGAGAAAGAGAAGCCGGTATAATTGGATACAGTATGAGGAACTAAGGACGCTTTTTCTTAGCAATGAAATAGGTGACTGGACACAAACATATGTGTTCGGAAGTCAAATTGAGGCCTCTACCACACCGGGTCTGAAATCAGACATTGACATTGTAAATTTCGTTCCTGGAGTCCTTGCTATTAGAAATATGCTAGATGCTGTTCCCGGAATAGATAATTATCTGATGGTCGCAGATGAGGACACCTATCCCGGGTACTATAAGCTACAATATTTAGATCTTTCGTCTCGGGAACATTTGTGTACAAGGCCCTTTGAAGACTTAGCAGATTATTTAGCTATAGACCGAAACCAGCGCCTTGTTTTGAAACCGTCACTCTTTTTTCATTTACTTTCAACTGAGATTCATGGGCCTGCTGCAAGATTTTTACTAGTATCTTTCGACTACGATGGTATAATAGGTGTTAGAGTTAACAGATGGTCACAAGAAGCGATTTCAAGGTTACTGAGGCCCAGATATAACAACTGGATCACACAAGATGTGTTCCTTACGAAGGAAGCCTTTCTTGTTCCAGTAGGGAATCCTCTCAGCGTAGAACAACATTTAGAGTGGAGAATCTCCTTTACTACAGTAGAGAGAGAGCTGATGTGGAGATTGAATAATACACAAATGGTTTGCTATATTCTGATGAAAATGATCAATAAATGTTTCATTACACCAGCAGTTGGGGAAAGTCTTTCAAGTTATCACTGCAAGACCGCCTTGTTCCACTTGATAGACAATACAGACAGGGAGTTTTGGAAACCAAACAATCTTTTGACCTGTTTGAATCTAATGCTGAAAACAATTTCGTCCTGGGTTGAATCTGGATTTTGCCCGAACTATTTCATAACTAATGAAAATATGTTTCTAGGCAAAGTACATGGTCGACTGAGGAGGCGATTACACAGTTTACTGGTTCATCTAATAGACCAGGACTTCAAGTACCTTACTCAGATTGGATATGATGGACTTGGAGAAGCATTCTCAGAGGCCTGTAGTAAGCGACAGACACAGCCAGACACATTACATACAATCTTAGACGCGGTGCAAAGAAGGCACGGCAGGGATATAGATAAATTTATGTTCATAGATACTGCACTATTTTCAACACAGAATAATTATAATGAAATCCTACGGTCTGGTAACACGGCTGTGATGCATACACTAATACAGGGATACCAGAGTTGTAGCACAGTTCTACAAGATTCTTTGTCCGTAATTATTGCACTTCTTTGTAGTCACTTTGGCTCTCAACTTGCATCTTCATGTATTGCAACAAATCGTACGTGTTGTAGAGATATGGAGAGCGCACATATGTTCCTTCGGATTGGCACAGATTCTGACGTCACTAGCGGTAGACTCAAACTAGCTGGATTCTATCTCAAATTAGGATATGCGTCTCTGGCTGAAGAGGTACTAACTGCGGTGGAGCAGGACTTCAGGCATTATGTATCGGACCTTTCACCCGTGGATTCCCATCGAATTAAATATGACACTTTTCACAAGTTTGTGTCAGAGGAACTGACAACGGATCAAGTCTTTAGGAGTAGCATAGCTCTATCTGTGATATATCTACCATCAGAGATAAACTGCACTCTACCTCCCTTGTGTTTTGAGATGTTCCGGTCAGTAGGTGCTGACCCTGGCCTCAGAGATCCTGAGAAACACTACTGGTATGACTGGGCGGTGGTGGACGCTAGACCCTATATGTACTTCTTACAGCACCAGACATACTCAGCCCTGGGCATTAATATACACAGACTGTTGGCACTCCAGAACCTGATCTGGTCAATACAACAACAGAGGATAAGCCATATGGAGACCTGTATAAATCTTCTGGCATACTGTTTGAGACAGGAGGGACTGGCAAATCTGGCATTGAAGTTCCTTCTGATATCCTTACAAATCAAGTCTGATCACAACGCGGCAGTATGGCAAATCTTCGACATGTTGAACCAGACATGCAACAATCAAACAGTTTTCTAACGGTACTGTTGTTGATTACGTAGCTACATACGTATTGCAATCAATTTTGAAATGGTAAAATGTCTGCACTAGAGACTCATATGAAAGAAATGGACCGTCTATTAAACAGATTGTGGTTAAAAAGAGTTAGTTCATCAAATTTAATTGGATATTTTAACTGTGAGAGGAAAATATGCTAAAGTATTAACCTTTGAGTATATTCATCAATATGAATGAAAATAAAAATACGAAGCAAAAAACTTTAAATGTTCAAGTCATAAAAGACAGAAGAAGGTTATGTGCAATAAATACGCATTGTAGATCACATAACTGTCCGCCCACATAGAATTAGTCATTTTATCATGTTATTATTAATAATTTCCCATTCTTCTGGGTATGAGAAATGAGGAGAAATGAGTGTTACAAGGATCAATCGGTAACGTGAAAATTCCAATGTATAATGCAATTAAACTTTGAAATCTTAGTACACCTCAAATTGTATATTTATATGGGTTACTCTCTGAGACAAGAGGAATTGGCAGATCTAGACTTGAAGTACCTTCAGATATCTTTGCAAATCAAACCAGAACACAACGTGGCGATATGGCAAACCTTCGATATCTTGAACTAGACCGGCAGCAATAAAATGGCGTTCTAACGTTAGTATTGTTGATAAGAGCAGTATGAATATGTGTTGGGAATATTAGATATATTGTAAGTCTCCAATTCAATACCTGGATACATATTGTATGGATTCTTGAAATGGAAAAATATCAGGATTAGAGACAGTAATGAACTGTGACAGAAGAAATTCAGATTGTGCTGTAAGAATGCAACACGAGCAATTTTATATATGTGACAATAAAATACAATAAAAACAAAACAGACTCCTTTTTGTTGAGCCCGCCTTTTATTGAGGAAAGTAAAAAGCTGCAACGTAGAGGTTAATCTAAATTTTAAGACTGACATTAATATCTGGTGTGGACGTACGTACGTATGTATGTACAGACAAACGAATGTACGGACGGAAGGACACGCACACATATGCCAAAGTGATAGCTATTGTGGAGCTTGCGCCAAGGCCAGATAGTCAAAGAGCAATGACCAATTAGACTTAAAATCGTGTTCCAAAATCAGTCATTGATATAGATATAGTTCAGTGCAGGTAAGTTAATGCTTATAAACAGTAGAAATAATTGTAAACATGTTTTCCAAAGGCAATAGGTTTACACCTTACATAGTCGCAGTAAATTCTTGAAGAATTTAGCCCGTGGACTTTAGCAAAATGGACTTAAGCCGGGTCAGTCCATTTTGTAATTAAAATAAATACAGTAAGTAGCGTACAAACGGGGGGGGGGGGGGCGCCATTTACCCTTAGTACGCCACTGGGTACAGTGTGCTTTAATAGGACTTATATACAGGACTGTTATAGCAGACACTGATAAGCATGGAAGGCTATGTCCAGAGGGATAGTCGAGAGACAAGTTGTTCTCCGCCATTATTCTCTGACAAAACTGAACGCAGCAGAGCCCAACCTTAAAGCAAAAAATTAAATGTCAGACGGCTCGCCCTGTAGTAATCCTTAATATTTGCCGGCTCACAATTAATCAATTCAAGCGTGCCTCTGTTCATTGTGCTACTACTGCTGCTATTACTACTACTAATTATAATAATAATGCTTTATGTCAAGAGTGTAACTCATTGATACAACTACTCTCATCTGAGACCATATGCTAACTAACTAGTAAACACTGACGTAAAAAATACTTTATCAAATTAATTATATTCAATTTCAATTAAAGGCGATTCGAATATACGTAAACATGCTAAGCATACACATACATGCTTCCCCCCCCCCCCACACACATACATGGCTTGAGAGGGAACCCATACCGCTTTCATAATGCAACGTCATGACGTTAAGGTAACGTTGCACAAACTGTAACGTATTAGCTGAACTGGTTACATAAATAGAGCCATTTACAAAATTTCTCATTAAAGCTTATTTCATGCCGTGAAATGATGTTTAGTTATTTATTACTAAAAAAGTTTAGTTAACTAGGTTCAATATTTATGATGCAGCTTTTATTATCGCCACGTTCAGTCAGGGAATGGATATTGCAGCTGTAATATATTCTTCTGTGAAACTTAATTTTGTTTTCAAATTAACATAATCAAATGACAACAATAAATATATAGCGATGCTAAAATTATATTTCATTATTATAACATAGTCTCACTAAAAGTATGCTAAAGAATAACATGAAGCACCTCACTCCTCTAAGGGTCTTGGATATGTGATGTCCTGATAGAAGGGTCTGACAAATCCCCTCACTCCTCTAAGGGTCTTGGATATGTGATGTCCTGATAGCAGGGTCTGACAAATCCCGTCACTCCTCTAAGGGTCTTGGATATGTGATGTCCTGATAACAGGGTCTGACAAATCCCCTCACATTCTTAAACAAATACTCTCGACGATGTCTACTCAGTCCTGCACTCTGCATTCAGTCTGGATGCTTGTCGATCTCAATCGTCTGTCCCGGGATTTTTATAATATTGATTGGAATCTCCTCCTGATCCGAGGCTTTCTTCACAAATACTATACCCGGTGCGTCAGCAACTACTCGGAAACACTGGTGTCCTCTGCACACACACACACACACACACACACACACACACACACACACACACACAAAAGAGCGCATGACTTCGTACTAATGTCACATTTCATATGTACTTATTTTCTTCAATCGTTGAGAAAAATGAAACCAATAAACTAAATTTTTGCATGAAAGCGCAGGCAAAACAATGTAAACCTTTATTCTATCCAATAACATTCGCCCGAGAATAATTAAATAGCGTTATGATAATTCATTGTGAATAACATCATCTTTATATTAGATGATAACGATAATACAGATTGACATACGACATACTATAATCTACCTGAATGTGCCTGCTAAAAATACCCGCAGAAACAAAATCACAAAAAGTTTATATTCAAGGGTCATGAAATATTTAGCCTTTCATTAAAAAGTTACTTCCGTTTGCTATAGTAAAATATAATTTTAAATTACGTCTTTCTGTTTCTTCATTTTTTATAATCAAACGTCCTTATTATTTTTAGGATTTAATGGACTTCTACAAACTTTTATTGCATAAAAAGCTTGATTAGAAAATCGAAGATAAACATATTAATTTTATCATCTTCGAGTCTTTAAAAATTTAAATTTTCCTAAACATACAATTTAGTTTAAGGAACAAGGAAAAATGGTGTGAAAAAAGCGACATCGGGATTTGATAGGGATTCGCTCGTAAAGTCGTGTAAAATGTTAAAAATGTGCTTACAGTTCTACCGATTGCACCACAGAGCCAACACTGTAGCAAGTGATCTTTTTTGTCCTACATAACTTATCTACCCACTTTACACTATTTCGTCTAACTAAACTTATCGTCTGATTGTTTTTTTTTCTCAAAGGTCACAGAAAGTATAAGTGATAGAAAATATATGAAATAATTATTAGATTTCATACGTATCAATTTACTAAGGAAATATAGGACATTTCTCTCAAAATATTATATATATATTTTATAATTTTTTATATTCATTTGTTGATCAGCAAAGAATAATCGAATTGATCAGTTACGATAAATACATATTAATTTCAATTTTTCATTTTGTCATTGTTTTCAAATATTTATTTAATATTAAGGATTAACTTACCTTAAATGCGTTGTCATCTCCAGAATCCATTAGAAACTTGCAAAGAGTTTCTCTTGAAACAGTATCGAGCACTCTTTAAAATGGTAAATCACTTCCGCGTAATCGTGACGTACGAAAATTTGACGTCATACTTTGAGTGGGGTTTTCCAGCGTTTCTCGCTCTACGTCATAAGACCAGATTTCGTATGAACTGGCTCATATATATATATATATATATATATATAATCTTTATTTAATGAGGATAACATATTTGTTCTCGATAAACCCATCTGCAACGTGGTCCTCAGGTTATGTTATGAAAAAGTCACTTACACACATTCGGGTATACTCTCACACGCACTCACACATACACTTAAAATGGGTTAGTGTATGTAACTATAGCGGTCAATAAGAACATATATGAACAATATACTATACACAGGTATGCACATTTCAGCATGTCAGAAGTCATAAATATATACATAGAACAAATCACAGATTATCTCTGGATACAATTATAAAATTCTTTATTGGGAGGCTTTAATATATCATTTCAGCGGTTAAGAAAAAATTTCTTTAATGAATGAGGTTTTAAATCAAGGAAAGGAATTTGAAAGACGTTTCCATAGTTGTAGGAAATTACAAGAGGTAGGTGCTGATATAGTAAAAGAGCTTTTGAAATGGTTGGTTCCTCCGAATCTGGAGTTCGTTTTTAGTTGTCGATCTGAGATTCTGCTCATTAGATACTGATCTTAGTTCATTTAGGTTAGAGATATAATCTTTTAAAAGATTATTTAGAGACTTATATGTCATGATTTCTTTGAAATAAAGCATACGTTTTTTATTGGTAGCTATTGTAAACGTGAAAACAAAACATTCGAGGGAGTCTAAATAGGATTTCTCAGAATTATTCGCGCTGCCTTTTTCTGGAGTTTAACAATTCTGGATATATCCTAATTTGATATGTTACCCCATACAGTACAATAGAATTCTATCAACGGTAGTATATATCCTGAAAAATAAAGTTCAAGGGACTGGGGAGTTAGAAATTTCTACAGTAATTTTAAGAAAGTAAATCTTTTGACGACCATTGTACATGGGTGATCGATATGTGAATTCCAGCTGAGGTGTTGATCAATATAGACACCATGAATTTGTTTATATTTTCACTCTAGACAAGTTTGAGCCATTTTGAATGAGAATTAAATCCATGTCAGTGGATAGGCACTGCCTTGTTCCGATTGCCATACGTTTCGTTTTAGATGATTTGATATACATTCTGTTTTGTTTACTCCAAAGTGGTACATTGTTGAGGTCAATTTGAAGTTTGTTTTCAATGTAGTCGAGAGATTTACCAGATGTATGTAGTGTAGAATCGCCTGAAAAAACATCAGTGTTAGATTGCACTGGATACAAAGCCAAGTCATTTATTAAGAGCAGAAAAAGCCGAGGCTCTAATTTAGAGCAGTGAGGAACACCACTTAGAAAATGACTCGATTCAGAACTATTTTCACCGGAACAAACTACCTGTGAGTGAGGTATGATATGAACCAATAAACCGAGTTTGAAGAAATTTTGTAGGCTGGTAGTTTTTTTTATGAGCACCGAATGGTCAATCAAATCAATTTTTTTTTTGGTAATCAATGAAGATAGCGCCAGTAAGCTCGCCAGAGTCAATCGATAGTGGCCACTGCTCTAAAACAAATTTAAAGCAGTTTGACATGACTGTTTTTGTCGGAAACCTGATTGCTATTTATGGAGGAGTTAGTACTTGTTAAAATATCAGAAAAAATTGCTTGCTGACACAAAATGCTAAACACTAGCACACATCTAAGGGTTTGGAATCGACACATTAGTTATGTTATTCAAAAATTAAGAAGAAACTATCTGGAGAGCAAATATGGAATTAAGGGATCTTATTTTAGGTTGCGAGAAGCTACTTGCAGAATGCAATGATTTCTTTGAGAGAGTGATTGCCACTTTAGAGGTGAGAGCTGGGACAGATTTATTCAATCAGGAAGATGATATATTGATAGAGACACTTATTGGAAGCATGATTGACTGTTTGCCGTCTATCTGTGACGATATATGGAATATAGTAATGCTGGTGACGGCAGGTGGTATAACGTCTTTATACAATAAAATGCATGCTGTACTTACATCCAGCATGTCTTAGCGCAGCAGCGAAAAAAGCAGTATATTATTGTTTAATAAAACCAAATCTGTGCAGAGACTAGTTATAAAAGTCCGCGAATCTTCTTGTATAACAACCCACGGAGATGTAATGTCCTTTGGTTCACATATAGTAATTAGCACCACATATTGTCACCTCTGTTTTTCTTTATTTGATCCCTGTTATTCTTACTTTGATTAGAATCTCGTTGTCTTATTAATTCTGTCACTGTTTACTGCACAAGGATATTTGTAAATCATCTTTTAATACATACATCATGATCTACAGCGAAATATTTCTCTAGTCTCCCTTTAATGTTACAGGTATATTTGTCACCAAAGTCACCCGCTTATTGCAAAGTGTGTGTTATTTAAGAAAAGCGTTCATATTAGAAACTAAATCTCGTTGATAATTATCCACATTTATCACGAAGCAAGAAAGATATATACTGCTACGATCTGTATACATTTTCCTTTTTGTTGTTATTCTAAATATGCTCAAAATTTTTCAGTGTGAAGATTAAGTATAATGTCAAATATATTCCAAGCACACAAAGTAAATATTCGTCGTTTAACAATAGATGCCACGTGTACGTATACTATTTTTGGTACTATTACTAGCACCAGGTAAATGTTTATTGAATAGCCAGTGTTATACTAAGCTAAGTGAAAACAATTCTGATATATCTAAAGATATAATTTTTTAGTCATACATAATTAGATACTCCACTTAATAAATATGTTAGTTGACGCAAAATTCAACATTCCTATTTTAGTTTGTAATGTTATCCTGAATCTGACAAACCTGATGCTATTTCTGTTTAATAGGAAATAAAGTCAGCCAGCTAACAAGGCATACATACATACATACATACATACATACATACATACATACACGAAAGCTCTCTCGCACGCACGCACACACACATAAATGCATACATACATAGAAATATACATACACACATACATGCATAGATTTGTGACGTAGTACGATAGACACATATTGTTACCATTTGTATAAATTTTCCATTTGTGCTTTTCTTTCAATTTTGTCAGGCTAGCTACGTATAATTGCATTAATGTATCAGTCGCCGCTTTAGGAATAATTATAGCAGAGTTTTCAAACATACTCCAAACCGCACATAACAATCATTGTCTTTCCTATTTCAAAGTTATTGTTAATCATGCAACAATATATACCAGACGAACTGACACTAGCTGTGACATTAACAGTATTAGGCAAATGTCTAAAGAAATTTGGATCCATATTAAGCTAAATGATATTTAGTTCCAATATTTCTTAGATATAATTATATGATTGTATGTATTAATATGTTTCATCTTGTAAATGCGTTAGTTGACACAGTATTTCTCTTTTATGTTTTCACTCGATTCTTTGTTGTGTTTCAAGATCTTGTATTATCCGGGATTCGATTCACCTAATGTAATGTTTAACGCCATTGTTCAGCACAGGATAGGCTATACATGGTGGCTAGTATATTTGGTGGAGGAAGAACCCGGGAAGAATCAGCAACCCACTGCAAGCTACTGGCAAGCTTTCTCACATATCCACGTTGGTCGAGCCGAGACTCGAACTCACGCGAAGAGAGGTGAGATGTGTGAGTGATCTGTAAGGACGAGCGCCTTAGACCACTCGGCCACTCGCGCCACCTTCATACAACAAAGGTGTATACATGTGTTTTAAATGTTTTTGCACACATGCACCATACTTGAGTTTCATTATTAAAGGAATGTATTCTTTACATATTTTACCAGAAAGATAAATAATGTGAAATTAAACACAACCAAATATTCTTCTAGAGATGTCTAAACACTAGCACACATCTAACCTTAAAGTAACGCGAAATTAAACACAACATAAGGACTAGTATTAGTCACAAATACAATAGACAGTGGTTCACTGTGAAAAAATATTTGTAGCAGCTAATGTAATTTGAATGGTAATGTAAACAATGAACACTGATATCTTCATGTTGATGATTTTTGTCAAGAATTCATTGGATATATTTATTACTCAAGCTTTTCAATACCAAAAAAAAGGAAAACAGAAACAAGACAGAGTATCAATAATTCTTTTAATAAAGTGTAAATTGTCAAAAGAATGGCGTATTTGTTCCTATTGATATACCGATTTCCTTTGCCATAATCAGATTTACTCTGCCTATAGGAACTGAAAGTAAAGGCACATGTTTTACCTTTAAAAGATTTTAACAACAGAAAAATACATTTTCACATTCCTTAGGTTGAAAATGTCACATGGTAGATTCTTGTTAAGAAATTTGACAAAGGTGAGGTTTTCATCGATCTATCCAGCAGTCAGTCGAGACAATGATATCATAGGTAAATATACAGCTGGTGTATATTTTCATTTGTGTGTGGCAAATATTCTAGATTTATCAACTGCGAAGGTTTATATGTGAATAATCGTGTTCAGAGATAGATAAACCATACTAAATTTGCTTAATTGAAAAGATACCTAACAAAGAGGTAAGTCTTGGGTTTTCTAAATTAAACCTTTCCTGCTCAACGCTCTCTAGACGCCCTAGTTCCCTTTAGCCACCCCAGTTTGTACCTGTTGATAAATACATTCTGCTTGTTATAGGCTTCAAAGAAAATGGAGAAAAACGTATACAACAAAAAAGGAAACCTAGAACAAGCCAAATGACTGAGCATGAAATATAAATAGATGACAATTATCAAAATAAATCACTAAACAGATAATTTGGAGAGAAACTGACAGTAAATGCCCAGTAAATTTTCAGAATGACGTCAGCTACCTTGGCATTACCTAGCAAAAATCCCAGGTGCTTATAAATAGCACACATCAAAAGGCCCGGTATTTCCATTCATTTGTGTTTCATTTCAACTCAACATGGAGAAATGAGGAAAACATTGGTATTCTGAAATCCATTCTGCTTTACATGACAATAGTGGGACAGGGTAGGGATCACATGTAGATGCAGGTGAGTTTTATATAGGGCAGTAAAAAAATAAAAATGAATATCATTTGTACAGGTCTTTGAAATCAGTCAACGCGGTTTAGAAAGAGACGTTTTTGTTATGTTGTTGTTGCTATTGTTGTCTGCGGGGCTTTGATGTTAATGGATAATGCTAGCAATAGGGATAGGGATCATCAATCAGCTGTAGATGCAGTGAGTGTTATTTAGAACGACTGCAAAAATCAAACATAATAAATTTTACTGGTCTATTAAATTTATCTGTGTCATTTAGAAAGGGTCCTTGTAATCACAGGGGCTCGTATTGTTGCTTACAATTTACCTATCAGTAATACATGTACTATATAAAACTACAAGGGAGGACACTTCTCTCCTTTCATGCGCGACCTATTTAAGAACCAACGCTGGTGTTTCAAGCTACACTTCGCATAGCGTAATAAATTTGATACCTATGTTTAGCCCAGGCATTCGACTTTTATGCCTACACAAAGTTGGACTTACTACCACACCTTTAAGGAATGCCAGACATTTTCCCACGCTACCGGTCGACATGGCCATGATCGCGCTCGCTTAATATGCAGGTACAACGCACTGAATGGAATCCTGCCTCCTTATTGGTTGACTGAAAGTCAGATTATCAGTAGGCGTAGTACATCATTTTCATAGTACATGTATTACTGATAGGTAAATTGTAAGCAATAATACGAGCCCCTGTGCTTGTAATTATTGTCGTTGTCATCGTGTCCTCGATGATGACCTTGAGGAGGACATTGGTTTTGTTCTATGCTGTAAATTTGGTCACATCTTTGAACAAATTCATCAGACTATAGCAAGCTGACGATCCAGACTGTCATGATGATGCATCTATATTCCAAAAATAAACCAATATGAACGGAAATTAATGAAAATGAACATAAGAAGAAGGGAAATAAAGTACTAGTATATGAGAAGTTCAGATTACGACAAAATCTTGAACATGTAGGATCTAGAAACACGGTACTGTATGGGTACAACTGAGTTATTCATTTAGTTCTTGCTTTGTTTTTGTGCCTATTGTTGTCATCATCGTCATCTATTATTATTATTATTATTATTATTACTGTAGCATAAATTTTCCAGGTCATTGTCTTTTCCTGTTGCTGTTGGCGTTGTGTGCACCAAAACCTTCATGCACTGAAAACCTCATTAAAATACGCATTACCCACCAAAGAAAAAAAGGAGCGAAATCGATTCTTTCACGAATAGTTCAGAATTTACAATAAGTTAGTTGTTATAAAGCCAAGTGTCCGGTAAAGTAAGGCAATAATAATAATAATAATAATAATAATAATAATAATAATAATAATAATAATAATAAATAAATAAATAAATAAAGATAAAAATACAAAACGAGAAACTAAATGGTTATGTAAGAATGTTTTCAAAAAGGATGAATGTTTTAAAAGGGATAACTATACAGATATTTAGAGGTTATTTTATAATGATCTCAACAATATACATTTTTATTGTAGTAGCATGTGTTGTGTTGAAAAAGCTGTCGAGTGGATACTAATTCTAATAATGCATTCTCTATTTTTCAACACATCCATTATTTTGCATAATCTGCCAAAGTTGAGATTTTGTGTAATTTGTCACTGCTGTGTATAATCATGGAGTCATACATATCACTATAAGTCCTTAATATTTACAACAATAATATTATTAGATTGTATAACCGTGCTCTTAAAAGGATGGCTCTATGGGGCCCTATGCAAATTAGCATTTAGCCGTTGACTTATACAAAGATGACACTATAGGGACCCTATGGGAATTTAACATTATGGGACGGTATCGGGTTCTAGGGAAATTGAAACATGAGCGTTTTATGAGACTCTACTAGAATTGAACATGAACGGTTTATGGGGCCCTACCAGAATTTAAAATGGATGGGCCAATGTGAATTAACATTACAACAAATCTGGATCAGTGTGGGGTCCCATAAGAAATCCATGCTAAAAAGGGTCGAAGTATTATGGGGGTCCGTGGGAATATAACATAGATGGGTCACTATGGGAATGTATTGGAATTTGAGATGGGGGATGGTCCACTATGGCTATTTATGGGAAGTTAACATGGAGATGTGTCAATATGGCCATCTACAAGAATTGCCCACCCCACCCCCCCACCCCCCACTGGGAAGTAAGAGGACGGGAAATTCTGGACGTTATGACCCCGCCCCGCCCCCACCCAAAGAAATTTAACATAGATCTGTCGGTATTGTGGCCTATGCAGATCTAACAACAGAAAACGGCACTATGCGGGATGGGGTATCGAACATTTAACTTTGTGGTTCACTATGGGGTATATGGAAATTTAATATAATGTTTGGGAATGAAACATGAGTTGTTGACTATGGCGGGAAACAATAATAGTTGCAAAAAAAAGAAAAAAACCAAAAAAAACCAAACAAAACGGCATGAAGAAGGACACATCAAATTACAGACAAGGGTTTATTTGTAAAATCAAAAACTCATACCCTTGCAATTCATCACACGTTTCCTACAATTCAAAAACCACACTTGCAAGGAAACGGGTAAGGGATAGAGTCTTCATAACCCAAATCCGCCCTTACCGATCAGCACTCTCACATACACTCACACATACTAACCCACGTGTAAACAGGATATAAAGTGGTTGGTAGGGTAATCAGGACAAACACCTATTCTGATTGGCAAATATCTATTCTATTTATACATCTATGTCGTCGGATAAACACACTTCGAAGAAGCACAAGTATCATGCATGTTTCAACTGCAAAACGTAATAAATTATTTCTATTGACTTTTATGGCATGTATAGAAATATAATTATACTTTTTAACTTTATTCATACATTGACTCAAACTCTCAGCACTGCTTAGTAAACGATTTATGTAATGTCTGAAAAGACCGTATTTAATATCAGTCATATTCCTTTTTCAATTAGCAACTTTATTTATTTATGTTAGAAAAGTGGGATACTTTGTACAATGAGTTTGATATGAGCATTTTGATTTTAAACTTTTCAGATGCAATGGCAGACACAGAGACAAGTGAGGCAAGGTCCACAATATCAATGATCCTCATGAAACTGTTGCATCAAATCGGGATAAACAAGAAGATGAGAAAGAGAAGCCGGTATAATTGGATACAGTATGAGGAACTAAGGACGCTTTTTCTTAGCAATGAAATAGGTGACTGGACACAAACATATGTGTTCGGAAGTCAAATTGAGGCCTCTACCACACCGGGTCTGAAATCAGACATTGACATTGTAAATTTCGTTCCTGGAGTCCTTGCTATTAGAAATATGCTAGATGCTGTTCCCGGAATAGATAATTATCTGATGGTCGCAGATGAGGACACCTATCCCGGGTACTATAAGCTACAATATTTAGATCTTTCGTCTCGGGAACATTTGTGTACAAGGCCCTTTGAAGACTTAGCAGATTATTTAGCTATAGACCGAAACCAGCGCCTTGTTTTGAAACCGTCACTCTTTTTTCATTTACTTTCAACTGAGATTCATGGGCCTGCTGCAAGATTTTTACTAGTATCTTTCGACTACGATGGTATAATAGGTGTTAGAGTTAACAGATGGTCACAAGAAGCGATTTCATGGTTACTGAGGCCCAGATATAACAACTGGATCACACAAGATGTGTTCCTTACGAAGGAAGCCTTTCTTGTTCCAGTAGGGAATCCTCTCAGCGTAGAACAACATTTAGAGTGGAGAATCTCCTTTACTACAGTAGAGAGAGAGCTGATGTGGAGATTGAATAATACACAAATGGTTTGCTATATTCTGATGAAAATGATCAATAAATGTTTCATTACACCAGCAGTTGGGGAAAGTCTTTCAAGTTATCACTGCAAGACCGCCTTGTTCCACTTGATAGACAATACAGACAGGGAGTTTTGGAAACCAAACAATCTTTTGACCTGTTTGAATCTAATGCTGAAAACAATTTCGTCCTGGGTTGAATCTGGATTTTGCCCGAACTATTTCATAACTAATGAAAATATGTTTCTAGGCAAAGTACATGGTCGACTGAGGAGGCGATTACACAGTTTACTGGTTCATCTAATAGACCAGGACTTCAAGTACCTTACTCAGATTGGATATGATGGACTTGGAGAAGCATTCTCAGAGGCCTGTAGTAAGCGACAGACACAGCCAGACACATTACATACAATCTTAGACGCGGTGCAAAGAAGGCACGGCAGGGATATAGATAAATTTATGTTCATAGATACTGCACTATTTTCAACACAGAATAATTATAATGAAATCCTACGGTCTGGTAACACGGCTGTGATGCATACACTAATACAGGGATACCAGAGTTGTAGCACAGTTCTACAAGATTCTTTGTCCGTAATTATTGCACTTCTTTGTAGTCACTTTGGCTCTCAACTTGCATCTTCATGTATTGCAACAAATCGTACGTGTTGTAGAGATATGGAGAGCGCACATATGTTCCTTCGGATTGGCACAGATTCTGACGTCACTAGCGGTAGACTCAAACTAGCTGGATTCTATCTCAAATTAGGATATGCGTCTCTGGCTGAAGAGGTACTAACTGCGGTGGAGCAGGACTTCAGGCATTATGTATCGGACCTTTCACCCGTGGATTCCCATCGAATTAAATATGACACTTTTCACAAGTTTGTGTCAGAGGAACTGACAACGGATCAAGTCTTTAGGAGTAGCATAGCTCTATCTGTGATATATCTACCATCAGAGATAAACTGCACTCTACCTCCCTTGTGTTTTGAGATGTTCCGGTCAGTAGGTGCTGACCCTGGCCTCAGAGATCCTGAGAAACACTACTGGTATGACTGGGCGGTGGTGGACGCTAGACCCTATATGTACTTCTTACAGCACCAGACATACTCAGCCCTGGGGATGAATATACACAGACTGTTGGCACTCCAGAACCTGATCTGGTCAATACAACAACAGAGGATAAGCCATATGGAGACCTGTATAAATCTTCTGGCTTACTGTTTGAGACAGGAGGGACTGGCAAATCTGGCATTGAAGTTCCTTCTGATATCCTTACAAATCAAGTCTGATCACAACGCGGCAGTATGGCAAATCTTCGACATGTTGAACCAGACATGCAACAATCAAACAGTTTTCTAACGGTACTGTTGTTGATTACGTAGCTACATACGTATTGCAATCAATTTTGAAATGGTAAAATGTCTGCACTAGAGACTCATATGAAAGAAATGGACCGTCTATTAAACAGATTGTGGTTAAAAAGAGTTAGTTCATCAAATTTAATTGGATATTTTAACTGTGAGAGGAAAATATGCTAAAGTATTAACCTTTGAGTATATTCATCAATATGAATGAAAATAAAAATACGAAGCAAAAAACTTTAAATGTTCAAGTCATAAAAGACAGAAGAAGGTTATGTGCAATAAATACGCATTGTAGATCACATAACTGGTGTCCTCTGCAAACACACACACACACACACACACACACACACAAAAGAGCGCATGACTACGTACTAATGTCACATTTCATATGTACTTATTTTCTTCAATCGTTGAGAAAAATGAAACAAATGAACTAAAATTTTGCATAAAAGCGCAGGCAAAACAATGTAAACCTTTATTCTATCCAATAACATTCGCCCGAGAATAATTAAATAGCGTTATGATAATTCATTGTGAATAACATCATCTTTATATTAGATGATAACGATAATACAGATTGACATTCTATAATCTACCTGAATGTGCCTGCTAAAAATGCCCGCAGAAACAAAATCACAAAAAGTTTATATTCAAGGGTCATGAAATATTTAGCCTTTCATTAAAAAGTTACTTCCGTTTGCTATAGTAAAATATATTTTTAAATTACGTCTTTCTGTTTCTTCTTTTTTTATAATCAAACGTCCTTATTATTTTTAGGATTTAATGGACTTCTACAAACTTTTATTGCATAAAAAGCTTGATTATAAAATCGAAGATAAACATATTAATTTTATCATCTTCGAGTCTTTAAAAATTTTAATTTTCCTAAACATACAATTTAGTTTAAGGAACAAGGAAAAATGGTGTGAAAAAAGCGACATCTGGATTTGATAGGGATTCGCTCGTAAAGTCGTGTAAAATGTTAAAAATGTGCTTACAGTTCTACCGATTGTACCACAGAGCCAACACTGTAGCAAGTGATCTTTTTTGTCCTACATAACTTATCTACCCACTTTACACTATTTCGTCTAACTAAACTTATCGTCTGATTGTTATTTTTTTTCTCAAAGGTCACAGAAAGTATAAGTGATAGAAAATGTATGAAATAATTATTAGATTTCATACGTATCAATTTACTAAGGAAATATAGGACATTTCTCTCAAAATATTATATATATATATATATATATATATATATATATATATATATATATATATATATATATATATTCATATATTTTATAATATTAATTCCAATTTTTCATTTTGTCATTGTTTTCAAATATTTATTTAATATTAAGGATTAACTTACCTTAAATGCGTTGTCATCTCCAGAATCCATTAGAAACTTGCAAAGAGTTTCTCTTGAAACAGTATCAAGCACTCTTTAAAATGGTAAATCACTTCCGCGTAATCGTGACGTACGAAAATTTGACGTCATACTTTGAGTGGGGTTTTCCAGCGTTTCTCGCTCTATGTCATAAGACCGGCTTTCGTATGAACTGGCTCATATATATATATATATATATATATATATATATATTATATATATATAGTATATATATATATATATATATATATATATATATATATATATAATCTTTATTTAATGAGGATAACATATTTGTTCTCGATAAACCCATCTGCAACGTGGTCCTCAGGTTATGTTATGAAAAAGTCACTTACACACATTCGGGTATACTCGCACACGCACTCACACATACACTTAAAATGGGTTAGTGTATGTAACTATAGCGGTCAATAAGAACATATATGAACAATATACTATACACAGGTATGCACATTTCAGCATGTCAGAAGTCATAAATATATACATAGAACAAATCACAGATTATCTCTGGATACAATTATAAAATTCTTTATTGGGAGGCTTTAGTATATCATTTCAGCGGTTAAGAAAGAATTTCTTTAATGAATGAGGTTTTAAGTCAAGGAAAGGAATTTGAATGACGTTTCCATAGGGGTAGGAAATTCCAAGAGGTAGGTGCTGATATAGTAAAAGAGCTTTTGAAATGGTTGGTTCCTCCGAATCTGGAGTTCGTTTTTAGTTGTCGATCTGAGATTCTGCTCATTAGATACTGATCTGAGTTTATTTAGGTTAGAGATATAATCTGTTAAAAGATTATTTAGAGACTTATATGTCATGATTTCTTTGAAATAAAGAATACGTTTTTTATTGGTAGCTATTGTAAACGTGAAAACAAAACATTCGAGGGAGTCTAAATAGGATTTCTCAGAATTATTCGCGCTGCCTTTTTCTGCTGTTTAACAATTCTGGATATATCCTAATTTGATATGTTACCCCATATAGTACAGTAGAAGTCTATCAACCTTAGTATATATCCTGAAAAATAAAGTTCAAGGGACTGGGGAGTTAGAAATTTCTACAGTAATTTTAAGAAAGTAAATCTTTTGCCGACCATTGTACATGGGTGATCGATATGTGAATTCCAGCTGAGGTGTTGATCAATATAGACACCATGAATTTGTTTATATTTTAACACTAGACAAGATTGAGCCATTTTGAATGAGAATTAAATCCATGTCAGTGGATAGGCACTGCCTTGTTCCGATTGCCATACGTTTCGTTTTAGATGAATTGATATACATTCTGTTTTGTTTACACCAAAGTGGTACATTGTTGAGGTCAATTTGAAGTTTGTTTTCAATGTAGTCGAGAGATTTACCAGATGTATGTAGTGTAGAATCGCCAGAAAAAATATCAGTGTTAGATTGCACTGGATACAAAGCCAAGTTATTTATTAAGAGCAGAAAAAGCCGAGGCTCTAATTTAGAGCAGTGAGGAACACCACTTAGAAAATGACTCGAATCAGAACTATTTTCACCTGAACAAACTACCTGTGAGTGAGGTATGATATGAACCAATAAACCGAGTTTGAAGAAAATTTGTAGGCTGGTAGTTTTTTTATGAGCACCGAATGGTCAACCAAATCAATTTTTTTTTTGGTAATCAATGAAGATAGCGCCAGTAAGCTCGCCAGAGTCAATCGATAGTGGCCACTGCTTTAAAAAAAATTTAAAGCAGTTTGACATGACTGTTTTTGTGGGAAACCTGATTGCTATTTATGGAGGAGTTTGTACTTGTTAAAATATCAGAAAAAATTGCTTGCTGACACAAAATGCTAAACACTAGCACACATCTAAGGGTTTGGAATCGACACATTAGTTATGTTATTCAAAAATCAAGAAGAAACTATCTGTAGAGCAAATATGGAATTAAGGGAGGACTTAATTCACTTCACAAATATTCATTTTGATTTAAAACCAAGTAAGATGTGGTTTCTTGGACGCAAATTTCCATAGATGTTATGGCCTCGGTCTGAAATAGTGAAAGTATATGTCATATCTGTTGTTAAATCTATGATATGTAAACTCTAGAAAAGAGGTTGACGACAGAGCGCAACATCTTATTTTAGGTTGCAAGAAGCTACTTGCAGAATGCAATGATTTCTTTGAGAGAGTGATTGACACATTAGAGGTGAGAGCTGGGACAGATTTATTCAATCAGGAAGATGATATATTGATAGAGACACTTATTGGAAGCATGATTGACTGTTTGCCGTCTATCTGTGACGATATATGGAATATAGTAATGCTGGTGACGGCAGGTGGTATAACGTCTTTATACAATAAAATGCATGCTGTACTTACATCCAGCATGTCCTAGCACAGCAGCGAAAAAAGCAGTATATTATTGTTTAATGAAACCAAATCTGTGCAGAGACTAGTTATAAAAGTCCGCGAATCTTCTTGTATAAAAACGCACGGAGATGTAATGTCCTTTGGTTCACATATAGTAATTAGCACCACATATTGTCACCTCTGTTTTTCTTTATTTGATCCCTGTTATTCTTACTTTGATTAGAATCTCGTTGTCTTATTAATTCTGTCACTGTTTACTGCACAAGGATATTTGTAAATCATCTTTTAATACATACATCATGATCTACAGCGAAATATTTCTCTAGTCTCCCTTTAATGTTACAGGTATATTTGTCACCAAAGTCACCCGCTTATTGCAAAGTGTGTGTTATTTAAGAAAAGCGTTCATATTAGAAACTAAATCTCCTTGATAATTATCCACATTTATCACGAAGCAAGAAAGATATATACTGCTACGATCTGTATACATTTTCCTTTTTGTTGTTATTTTAAATATGCTCAAAATTTTTCAGTGTGAAGATTAAGTATAATGTCAAATATATTCCAAGCACACAAAGTAAATATTCGTCGTTTAACAATAGATGCCACGTGTACACATACTATTTTTGGTACTATTACTAGCACCAGGTAAATGTTTATTGAATGGCCAGTGTTATACTAAGCTAAGTGAAAACAATTCTGATATATCTAAAGATATATATTTTTAGTCATACATAATTAGATACTCCACTTAATAAATATGTTAGTTGACGCAAAATTCAACATTCCTATTTTAGTTTGTAATGTTATTCTATGCTGTGTTTCAGGATCACGTATTATCCTGAATCTGACAAACCTGATGCTATTTCTGTTTAATAGGAAATAAAGTCAGCCAGCTAACAAGGCATACATACATACATACATACATACATACATACATACATACATACATACATGCATACACGAAAGCTCTCTCGCACGCACGCACACACACATAAATGCATACATACATAGAAATATACATACACACATACATGCATAGATTTGTCACGTAGTACGATAGACACATATTGTTACCATTTGTATAAATTTTTAATTTGTGCTTTTCTTTCAGTTTTGTCAGGCTAGCACCGTATAATTGCATTAATGTATCAGTCGCCGCTTTAGGAATAATTATAGCAGAGTTTTCAAACATACTCCAAACCGCACATAACAATCATTGTCTTTCCTATTTCAAAGTTATTGTTAATCATGCAACAATATATACCAGACGAACTGACACTAGCTGTGACATTAACAGTATTAGGAAAATGTCTAAAGAAATTTAGATCCATATTAAGCTAAATGATATTTAGTTCCAATATTTCTTAGACATAATTATATGATTGTATGTATTAATATGTTTCATCTTGTAAATGCGTTAGTTGACACAGTATTTCTCTTTTATGTTTTCACTCGATTCTTTGTTGTGTTTCAAGATCTTGTATTATCCGGGATTCGATTCACCTAATGTAATGTTTAACGCCATTGTTCAGCACAGGATAGGCTATACATGGTGGCTAGTATATTTGGTGGAGGAAGAACATATCCACGTTGGTCGAGCCGAGACTCGAACTCACGCGAAGAGAGGTGAGATGTGTGAGTGATCTGTAAGGACGAGCGCCTTAGACCACTCGGCCACTCGCGCCACCTTCATACAACAAAGGTGTATACATGTGTTTTAAATGTTTTTGCACACATGCACCATACTTGAGTTTCATTATTAAAGGAATGTATTCTTTACATATTTTACCAGAAAGATAAATAATGTGAAATTAAACACAACCGAATATTCTTATAGAGATGTCTAAACACTAGCACACATCTAACCTTAAAGTAACGCGAAATTAAACATAACATAAGGACTAGTATTAGTCACAAATACAATAGACAGTGGTTCACTGTGAAAAAATATTTGTAGCAGCTAATGTAATTTGAATGGTAATGTAAACAAAGAACACTGATATCTTCATGTTGATGATTTTTGTCAAGAATTCATTGGATATATTTATTACTCAAGCTTTTCAATACCAAAAAAAAAAAGGAAAACAGAAACAAGACAGAGTATCAATAATTCTTTTAATAAAGTGTAAATTGTCAAAAGAATGGCGTATTTGTTCCTATTGATATACCGATTTCCTTGCCATAATCAGATTTACTCTGCCTATAGGAACTGAAGGTAAAGGCACATGTTTTGCCTTTAAAAGATTTTAACAACAGAAAAAACATTTTCACATTCCTTAGGTTGACAATGTCACATGGTAGATTCTTGTTAAGAAATTTGACAAAGGTGAGGTTTTCATCGATCTATCCAGCAGTCAGTCGAGACAATGATATCATAGGTAAATATACAGCTGGTGTATATTTTCATTTGTGTGTGGCAAATATTCTAGATTTATCAACTGCGAAGGTTTATATGTGAATAATCGTGTTCAGAGATAGATAAACCATACTAAATTTGCTTAATTGAAAAGATACCTAACAAAGAGGTAAGTCTTGGGTTTTCTAAATTAAACCTTTCCTGCTCAACGCTCTCTAGACGCCCTAGTTCCCTTTAGCCACCCCAGTTTGTACCTGTTGGTAAATACATTCTATTTGTTATAGGCTTCAAAGAAAATGGAGAAAAACGTATACAACAAAAAAGGAAACCTAGAACAAGCCAAATGACTGAGCATGAAATATAAATAGATGACAATTATCAAAATAAATCACTAAACAGATAATTTGGAGAGAAACTGCCAGTAAATGCCCAGTAAATTTTCAGAATGACGTCGGCTACCTTGGCATTACCTAGCAAAAATCCCAGGTGCTTATAAATAGCACACATCAAAAGGCCCGGTATTTCCATTCATTTGTGTTTCATTTCAACTCAACATGGAGAAATGAGGAAAACATTGGTATTCTGAAATCCATTCTGCTTTACATGACAATAGTGGGACAGGGTAGGGATCACATGTAGATGCAGGTGAGTTTTATATAGGGCAGTAAAAAAATAAAAATGAATATCATTTGTACAGGTCTTTGAAATCAGTCAACGCGGTTTAGAAAGAGACGTTTTTGTTATGTTGTTGTTGCTATTGTTGTCTGCGGGGCTTTGATGTTAATGGATAATGCTAGCAATAGGGATAGGGATCATCAATCAGCTGTAGATGCAGTGAGTGTTATTTAGAACGATTGCAAAAATCAAACATAATAAATTTTACTGGTCTATTAAATTTATCTGTGTCATTTAGAAAGGGTCCTTGTAATCACAGGGGCTCGTATTGTTGCTTACAATTTACCTATCAGTAATACATGTACTATATAAAACTACAAGGGAGGACACTTCTCTCCTTTCATGCGCGACCTATTTAAGAACCAACGCTGGTATTTCAAGCTACACTTCGCATAGCGTAATAAATTTGGTACCTATGTTAAGCCCAGGCATTCGACTTTTTATGCCTACACAAAGTTGGACTTACTACCACACCTTTAAGGAATGCCATACATTTTCCCACGCTACCGGTCGACATGGCCATGATTGCGCTCGCTTAATATGCAGGTACAACGCACTGAATGGAATCCTGCCTCCTTATTGGTTGACTGAAAATCAGATTATCAGTAGGCGTAGTATATCATTTTCATAGTACATGTATTACTGATAGGTAAATTGTAAGCAATAATACGAGCCCCTGTGCTTGTAATTATTGTCGTTGTCATCGTGTCCTCGATGATGATGTTGAGGAGGACACTGGTTTTGTTCTATGCTGTAAATTTTGTCTCATCTTTGAACAAATTCATCAGACTATAGCAAGCTGACGGTCCAGACTGTCATGATGATGCATCTATATTCCAAAAATAAACCAATATGAACGGAAATTAATGAAAATGAACATAAGAAGAAGGGAAATAAAGTACTAGTATATGAGAAGTTCAGATTACGACAAAATCTTGAACATGTAGGATCTAGAAACACGGTACTGTATGGGTACAACTGAGTTATTCATTTAGTTCTTGCTTTGTTTTTGTGCCTATTGTTGTCATCATCGTCATCTATTATTATTATTATTATTATTATTATTATTATTATTATTACTGTAGCATACATTTTCCAGGTCATTGTCTTTTCCTGTTGCTGTTGGCGTTGTGTGCACCAAAACCTTCATACACTGAAAACCTCATTAAGATACGCATTACCCACCAAAGAAAAAAGGGAGCGAAATCGATTCTTTCACGAATAGTTCAGAATTTACAATAAGTTAGTTGTTATAAAGCCAAGTGTCCGGTAAAGTAAGGCAATAATAGTAATAATAATAATAATAAATAAATAAAGATAAAAATACAAAACCAGAAACTAAATGGTTATGTAAGAATGTTTTCAAAAAGGATGAATGTTATAAAAGGGATAACTATACAGACATTTAGAGGTTATTTTATAATGATCTCAACAATATACATTTTTATTGTAGTAGCATGTGTTGTGTTGAAAAACCTGTCGAGTGGATACTAATTCTAATAATGCATTCTCTATTTTTCAACACATCCATTATTTTGCATAATCTGCCAAAGTTGAGATTTTGTGTAATTTGTCACTGCTGTGTATAATCATGGAGTCATACATATCACTATAAGTCCTTAATATTTACAACAATAATATTATTAGATTGTATAACCGTGCTCTTAAAAGGATGGCTCTATGGGGCCCTATGCAAATTAGCATTTAGCCGTTGACTTATACAAAGATGACACTATAGGGACCCTATGGGAATTTAACATTATGGGACGGTATCGGGTTCTAGGGAAATTGAAACATGAGCGTTTTATGAGACTCTACGAGAATTGAACATGAACGGTTTATGGGGCCCTACCAGAATTTAAAATGGTTGGGCCAATGTGAATTAACATTACAACAAATCTGGATCTGTGTGGGGTCCCATAAGAAATCCATGCTAAAAAGGGTCGAAGTATTATGGGGGTCCGTGGTAATATAACATAGATGGGTCACTATGGGGATGTATTGGAATTTGAGATGGGGGATGGTTCACTATGGCTATTTATGGGAAGTTAACATGGAGATGGGTCAATATGGCCATCTACAAGAATTGCCCCCCCCCCACCCCCCACTGGGAAGTAAGAGGACGGGAAATTCTGGACGTTATGACCCCGCCCCGCCCACACCCAAAGAAATTTAACATAGATCTGTCGGTGTTGTGGCCTATGCAGATCTAACAACACAAAACGGCACTATGCGGGATGGGGTATCGAACATTTAACATTGTGGGTCACTATGGGGTATATGGAAATTTAATATAATGTTTGGGAATGAAACATGAGTTGTTGACTATGGCGGGAAACAATAATAGTTGCAACAAAAAAAAAAAAAAAAAAAGAAAAGGAAAAAAAAACGGCATGAAGAAGGACACATCAAATTACAGACAAGGGTTTATTTGTAAAATCAAAAACTCATACCCTTGCAATTCATCACACGTTTCCTACAATTCAAAAACCACACTTGCAAGGAAACGGATAAGGGATAGAGTCTTCATAACCCAAATCCACCCTTACCGATCAGCACTCTCACATACACTCACACATACTAACTCACGTGTAAGCAGGATATAAAGTGGGTGGTAGGGTAATCAGGACAAACACCTATTCTGATTGGCAAATATCTATTCTATTTATACATCTATGTCGTCGGATAAACACACTTTGCAGAAGCATAAGTATCATGCATGTTTCAACTGCAAAACGTAATAAATTATTTCTATTGACTTTTATGGCATGTATAGAATTATACTTTTTTACTTTATTCATACATTGACTCAAACTCTCAGCACTGCTTAGTAAACGATTTATGTAATGTCTGAAAAGACCGTATTTAATATCAGTCATATTCCTTTTTTAATTAGCAGCTTTATTTATTTATGTTAGAAAAGTGGGATACTTTGTACAATGAGTTTGATATGAGCATTTTGATTTAAACTTTTCAGATGCAATGGCAGACACAGAGACAAGTGATGCAAGGTCCACAATATCAATGATCCTCATGAAACTGTTGCATCAAATCGGGATAAACAAGAAGATGAGAAAGAGAAGCCGGTATAATTGGATACAGTATGAGGAACTACAAACGCTTTCATTGAGCAATACATTAGGTGACTGGTTTCAAACATATGTGCTTGGAAGTCAAATTGAGGCCTCTACCACACCGGATCTGAGATCAGACATTGACATTGTAAATATCTTTCCTGGATTCCTTGCTATTAGAAATATACTAGATGCTGTTCCCGGAATATATAATTATCTGATGGTCGCAGATGAGGACACCTATCCCGGGTACTATAAGCTACAATATTTAGATCTTTCATCTCGGGAACATTTGCGTACAAGGCCCTTTGATTATTTAGCTATAGACCGAAACCAGCGCCTTGTTTTGAAACCGTCATTCTTTTTTAATCCCGATGCAACTGAGATTCATGGGCCTGCTGAAACAGTATTATACGAAGTGGTCGACTACGATCTTATAAGAGGTGTTAGAGTTAATAGATGGTCACAAGAAGCGATTTCATACTTACTGAGGCCCAGACACAACAACTGGATCACACAAGATGTGTTCCTTACGAAAGAAGCCTTTCTTGTTCCAGTAGGGAATCCTCTCAGCGTAGAACAACATTTAGAGTGGAGAATCTCCTTTACTACAGTAGAGAGAGAGCTGATGTGGAGATTGAATAATACACAAATGGCTTGCTATATTCTGATCAAAATGATCAATAAATGTTTCATTACACCAGCAGTTGGGGAAAGTCTTTCAAGTTATCACTGTAAGACCGCCTTGTTCCACTTGATAGACAATACAGACAGGGAGTTTTGGAAACCAAACAATCTTTTGACCTGTTTGAATCTAATGCTGAAAACAATTTCGTCCTGGGTTGAATCTGGATTTTGCCCGAACTATTTCATAACTAATGAAAATATGTTTCTAGGCAAAGTACATGGTCCACTGAGGAGGCGATTACACAGTTTACTGGTTCATCTAATAGACCAGGACTTCAAGTACCTTACTCAGATTGGATATGATGGACTTGGAGAAGCATTCTCAGAGGCCTGTAGTAAGCGACAGACACAGCCAGACACATTACATACAATCTTAGACGCGGTGCAAAGAAGGCACGGCAGGGATATAAATAAGTTTATGTTCATACATACTGCACTATTGTTGACATATTTTAATTATAGAGACATCCTACGGTCTGGTAACACGGCTGTGATGCATACACTAATACAGGGATACCAGAGTTGTAGCATAGTTCTACAAGATTCTTTGTCCGTAATTATTGCACTTCTTTGTAGTCACTTTGGCTCTCAACTTGCATCTTCATGTATTGCAACAAATCGTACGTGTTGTAGAGATATGGAGAGCGCACATATGTTCCTTCGGATTGGCACAGATTCTGACGTCACTAGCGGTAGACTCAAACTAGCTGGATTCTATCTCAAATTAGGATATGCGTCTCTGGCTGAAGAGGTACTAACTGCGGTGGAGCAGGACTTCAGGCATTATGTATCGGACATTTCACCCGTGGATTCCCGTGGAATTAAAGATGTCACTTATCACAAGTTTGTGTCAGAGGAACTGACAACGGATCAAGTCTTTAGGAGTAGCATAGCTCTATCTGTGATATATCTACCATCAGAGATCAACTGCACTCTACCTCCCCTGTGTTTTGAGATGTTCCGGTCAGTAGGTGCTGACCCTGGCCTCAGAGATCCTGAGAAACACTACTGGTATGACTGGGCGGTGGTGGACGCTAGACCCTATATGTACTTCTTACAGCACCAGACATACTCAGCCCTGGGGATGAATACACACAGACTGGTGGCACTCCAGAAGCTGAACTGGTTAATACAACAACAGAGGATATACCATATGGAGACCTGTATAAATCTTCTGGCTTACTGTTTGAGACAGGAGGGACTGGCAGATCTGGCTTTGAAGTTCCTTCTGATATCCTTACAAATCAAGTCTGATCACAACGCGGCAGTATGGCAAATCTTTGACATGTTGAACCAGACATGCAACAATCAAACAGTTTTCTAACGGTACTGTTGTTGATTACGTAGCTACATACATATTGCAATCAATTTTGAAATGGTAAAATGTCTGCACTAGAGACTCATATGAAAGAAATGGACCGTCTATTAAACAGATTGTGGTTAAAAAGAGTTAGTTCATCAAATTTAATTGGATATTTCAACTGTGAGAGGAAAATATGCTAAAGTATTAACCTTTGAGTATATTCATCAATATGAATGAAAATAAAAATACGAAGCAAAAAACTTTAAATGTTCAAGTCATAAAAGACAGAAGAAGGTTATGTCCAATAAATACGCATTGTAGATCACATATCTGTCCGCCCACATAGAATTAGTCATTTTATCATGTTATTATTAATAATTTCCCATTCTTCTGGGGATGAGAAATGAGGAGAAATGAGTGTTACAAGGATCAATCGGTAACGTGAAAATTCCAATGTATAATGCAATTAAACTTTGAAATCTTAGTGCACCTCAAATTGTATATTTATATGGGTTACTCTCTGAGACAAGAGGAATTGGCAGATCTAGACTTGAAGTACCTTCAGATATCTTTGCAAATCAAACCAGAACACAACGTGACGATATGGCAAATCTTTGATATGTTGAACTAGACCTGCAGCAATAAAATGGTTTTCTACTGTTAGTATTGTTAATAACAGCAGTACGAATATGTGTTGAAAAAATCAGATATATTGTAAATCTCCAAATCAATAGCTGCATACATATTGTATGGATTCTTTAAATGGAAAAATATCAGGATTAGAGACAGAAATGAACTGTTTATTAAGGAGATTGTGATGAACAGGTTTAGTTGATGAAATTAAGCAGGATATTTTAATATGGGTGGTAGGAATAACCAAAACTAAACTATCCACCTTGTAGTATAGCCATCTATGCTAATGAAAAACAAACTTTACAAGTCATAAGTCTAAATGTGCAAGTCATAGAAGACAGAAGAGTGTTCTGTGCGATAAATTTGCATGTTAACGTCGCATTTCTTTCGGCCTACATTGATTTAGACATCCTATCATGTTGTATAACTAAAAGTTTTCCTTTCAAATTTGTATGAGAAAAGTGGTAGAAAGGAGGATTACAACTATCAGTCTGTAGCACATGAAAATTGCGATGTATATTGCATTGTAGATTTGAAATTCAAGTACATCCCATATTGTAGGACAAAATATAAAAGCATCTTAAAGAGCAAGGTCAAACTCAGTATACAATAGTTTAACATTCAAATATTTTATATTAATTCTTCTCTCTACTTGGATCAAAGGGTATATATCCCAAAATGTATCATTGCGTTTACTAGTCAATTACAAATCAAACAATATTATCCATTATCAAATTTTTATTTTACAAGAAAAGTTCCATAATTATTGCAAACGACTGCTTTGATTAGTACCAGAATGTCTGCCTTTTTAAATCAAGGTGACGGACATTTCTTCAGTGACTAATACGACAAATAATAGAGCCTTCTACCACAATAAGTAAACTATCAGTATACATCCATACAATGTATGGACTGCCACTTCTTAGCCACTGTAACGGATGAGAACGTCATCTTTATTCATTCAACACTGTTCTGCATGTCACAGAAATCTGATGCAAATTACCGTGGTCCACTACTACTGTCCGAGTATCAATTGTGCTGGATTTTGTGGTTGTTCACATGAATTAAAAACATCAGAGTAGTATTCAGAAATTGAATTTTATATATATATATAGGCATTTTCTTCAGAAAAACGAAAAGCAATTAAATAACTGCATCTAAGTTTAGGTTAGAAAGAAAAATATTTGCCCCTGATACCTATATAAATTCTACAGATTTGTCGCCCCTTACAGATTTAGAGACGGAAATATTCTTTGCGATAACATTTTGTGGTTTTGGAATAAACGGAAGATTTCATTGGGGACACAATTTTGGGGAGTCACAATGTTTTACCATCACATGAAATACAACAATACTATATCTGGGTGGATTTAATTTCGTGGATATTTATTAAACCACGAAGTGGAATCCACCACAAATATTTCTTATTTTACAATCTGTTAGCTGTTATAAAGGCAACTGCCTGGTAAAGAAAGGTAACATGAATAATAATAATAATAATAATAATAATAATAATTTGAACAATTGTATTGCCTTAATATACGGAAGAGCAATGGGAATGTACGAGTAGTTTTCACAATTTATCTAGGGTTCTCTCCCTTACAAGTATTATACATAGACACCTAGGTACAAGAGGTCAGAAGAAGTATGTGATGAAAAAATACCATACAACGTACACACACACACACATACACAAACATATAGCACAAACATATAGTGGACTTGTATTAGCATCCATACGGTAATTCAAAGTTATAAAACTTTTTCTTGCTACCTATTGGAGTAGTTTTTGGTTATGCGAGGAGGCAATAGGTTCACTACTGCGGTATGCCCTGTAACTTAGCTAACAAGCAAACTACCATTTTAAATAAGGATGGAAAGTTAATAGAACGGATTGGTGACAGGACCAGAGCAAAAGTAACCCTGCCACCAGGAGGCAATATGGTCATTAATGTGATATGCCCTATAATTTAGCTAACAAGTGAAACATTAGTTGGACTAAGGACGAAATCAAATGCAACAGATGGGCGGCAGGATTAGGGCAGAGCAAGATTGATATAGTATTTCACTGTGATATTATTCTAGAGATAATCAACAACAGATAATTCAAGTTTCATATTCTGCGTCCAATTACTGTCTTTCTTTGCACTGTCAATAATATACAAGTACATTGTACATACATACATACATACATACATACATACATACATACATACATACATACATACATACATACATACATACATACATACATACATACATATGTACAACAGAGGTGTATACATGTGTTATAGATGTTTTTGTACATATACATCATGCTTGAACTTCACAGAAACTGAATTTTTTTAGTATCTCACATTAATTTTGTCAAATAAATAAAATGTCACAAGTATTCCAACTTGAATCTCTAATGGGTAATCTAGATACAAAGTAACTGATATAAACATCTAGGATGTTACTTTTCTTCCAAGAAAGCATTATGTTTCATAGCACACAAGGAGAAAATGCAATTCGTATAACGATAAATAACCTTCAGCAAACTTGACACAGCAGGACTGCTTGCAACCTAATATTATTTTAGAGATTTATAAACATTAACACACATCTAACCTTAAAGTGACAGAAGAAATTCAGATTGTGCTGTAAGAATGTAACACGAGCAATTTTATTTATATGACAATAAAAGACAATAAAAAACAACAGACTCCTTTTTCTTGAGCCCGCCTTTTATTGAGGAGGTGGAGGTTAATCTAAACTTTAAGACTGACGTTAATCTTTGGTGTGGACGTACGTACGTATGTAGGTACAGACGGACGAATGTACGGACGGAAGGACACGCGCACATATGCCAAAGTGATAGTTATTGTAGAGCTTCCGCCAAGGCGGGATAGACAAAGATAAATGACCCACAATCAGTCATTGATATAGGTATAGTTCAGTGCAGGTAAGTTAATGCTTATAAACAGTAATTGTAAACATATCATACTATTCCCTTTCAATGAGGACCAGAGGCCCCGAGTTGCCGGGTGGTCTGAGTCGCTCGCCTTTATAGATCAGTGACATCTCACCTCTGTCCGCGTGTGTTCGAGTCAACGTGGGTATGCGAGAAAGCTTGCCAATAGTTTCCCGTGGATCGGCGGTTCTTCCCGCGGTTTTCCCGAGTTGTTCCACCACCACCGCAATGTATAGTCTATCATGTGATGAAAAATGGCCTTAAACCCACAAAACACAGACTCTTCATCAAAGTCGCAGTAAATTCTAGAAGAATTTACCCCGTGGATTTTAACAAAATGGACTTATGCCGGGTCAGTCAATTTTGTAATTAAAATAGGTACAGTGTGCTTCAATTGGACTTATATACAGGACTGTTATAGCAGACTCTGATAAACATGGAAGACTATGTCCAGCGGGATAGTATAGAGACAAGTTGTTCTCCGCCACCTTTTACTATTCTCTGACAAAACTGACCGTAGCAGAGAAAAATCCTTAGAGCAAAAAATTAAATGTCAGGCGGCTCGCCCTGTAGTAATCCTGGATATCTGCCGGCTCACAAATAATAAATTCAAGCGTATTGTGTGTTCATTGTGCGACTACTACTGCTACTAATACTAATTATAATAATAATTCTGTATCTCAAGAGTGTAACTCAGTGATACAAATACTCTCATCTGATGCCATATGCTAACTAACTAGTAAACACTGACGTAAAAAATACTTTATCAAATTAACTATGTTCAATTTCAATTAAAGGCGATTTGAATATACGTAAACATGCTAAGCATATACATATATGTTTACACATACACACACACACACACATATATATATATATATATATATAGATATATATATATATATATATATATATATATATATATATATATATATATATATATATATATATATATATAACCTTTATTTATTGAGGATAACATATTTGCTCTCGATAAACCCATCTGCAACGTGGTCCTCAGGTTATGTCATGAAAAAATTGACTTACACACATTCGGGTATACTCGCACACGCACTCACACATATTTAAAATGGATAAATGCATGCAACTATAGCGGTCAATAAGAACATATATTAACAATATAATATACACAGGTATGCACATTTCAGCATGTCAGACGTCATATATAGACACATAGAATAAATCATTATCTCTGGATACAATTATAAAATTCTGTATTGGGAGACTTTAACATATCATTTCAGCGGTTAAGAAAGAATTTCTTTAATTAGGTTTTAAATCAAGGAAAGGAATTTGAATGACGTTTCCAAAGGGGTAGGAAATTCCAAGAGGTATGCGCTGATATAGTAAAAGAGCTCCTGAAATGGCTGGTTCTCGACCTCGGAATCTGGAGTTCGTTATATATTGTCGATCTGAGATTACGGTTATTAGTTGGTGATCTTAGTTCAATTAGGTTAGAGATATAATCTGGAAAAATATTATTTATAGACTAATATGTCATTATTCCTTTAAAATAAAGAATACGTTTTTGCATTGTTAGCTATTGTAAACGTGAAAAGAAAACATTAGAGGGAGTCGAAATAGGATGTTTCAGAATTATTAGAGTGGCCTTTTTCTGGAGTTTAACAGTTCTGAGATATTGTAATTTGATCTCTTACCCCATATGGTACAGTCGTAGTCTATCAATGGTAGTATATATCCAGAAAAATAAAGTTCAAGCGACTGTGAAGGTAGAAATTTCTACAGTAATTTTAAAAAGTAAATCTTTTGACGACCATTGTACATGGGTGATCGATATGTGAATTCAAGCTGAGGTGTTGATCAATGTAAATACTATGAATTTTTTAATTATTTAACACTAGACAATTTTGAGCCATTTTGAGTGAGATTTCAATCCATGTCAGTAGATAGGCACCGACTTGTTCCGATTGTCATACATTTTGTTTTAGATGAATATATATATATATATATATATATATATATATATATATATATATATATATATATATATATATATATATATATATATATATCTATATTCTGTTTTGTTTACACCAAAGTGATAAATTGCTGAAGTCGATTTGAAGTTTCTTTTCAATGTAGTCGGGAGATTTACAAGATGTGTGCAGTGTAGAATCGTCAGCAAAAATATCAGTGTTAGAATGTACTGGGTATAAAGCTAAGTCATTTATCAAGAGTAGAAAAAGGTGAGGCCCTAATATAGAGCCTTGAGGAACACCACTTAGAAAATGACTCGAATCGGGACTATTTTCACCCTTACAAACAGCATGTTATCTGTTAGTGAGATATGATAAGAACCAAGAAATTGAGTTTGAAGAAAATGTTTAGACTGGTAGTTTTTTAATGAGCACCGAATGGTCAACCAAATCGATTTTTTTAAATCAATGAAGATTGCGCCATTAAGTTCGCCGGAGTCAGTCGACAGTGGCCACTGGTCTATAAGTTTCGTCAAGGCAGTTTGACATGAAGGTTTTTGTCGGAAACCTGATTGTTATTTATGGAAGAGTTTGTACTTGTTAAGATATCAGAAAAGATGCTTGCTGACATGTTTTTCAATAATTTTTGAAAGTACAGATAAAACAGATATGGGTCGATAGTTAGATGGGTCGTTCTTTTCATTTACCTTATGAACTGCGAATACTTTGGCTAATTTCAATGATTCTGGAAATTTACCAGAAGTGATACTACTGTCAATTACTTCTTTCAATGAATCAGAGATTGACAAATCCGGAATTTTCAGAATTTTGGGTTGAATTACATCTCGACCCGCCGATTTGTTAGAATCTATGTTAGTGATAACATCAATAGTATCAGTTAATGTAATTAGGGGCATATTGAAACTAAAATGATCGGGTACCCTTTCATTCACAAAGGCAGTACGTTTATCTATGTTAGGTTCTGTAAAATTAGACCTATCAAGTGTTTGGGAAATATTAGTAAGCAATGAAGTTCAGTTGGTTTGCAATATCGTGATCGTCGGTGTAACTAGTTGCATTAACTATAATTTCACATGGACTTAGAAGTACTTGTTTCGTAGAAGTTCATTCTTTCAGGTGATTCCAGATGGATCTGTTATCAGAGTTTGAAGCAATGGCTTCTTTGAAAAAGGAGCGTTTATGTTTTACAATAAGGGATTTGGCTTTGTTTCGCCATAAATTGGTAAAGTCTTTACATTTATGATTGTTGTGTCGTTTACGTTCTGCCTCAGCGATTTCACTAGTATACCATTCTTGCTGTTCTGATCGTTCAATTCTTTTCATTTGTATGGGAGCATGTTTATTTCGGATAGTAAGAAAATAATAGTCCCAGATGGACAAATCATAATCCCGGTTTGTTTTAGAGAAGGTCAATGAGCTAATATTCTGCGACAAGTCAGAGAGAAATTCGTTCACAGCAAATTTGTATAGCTCCGGTATTGCATATCGGAGTGTGAATTGTTCTTCTTTGCGCTCTGCTGCTTAAGAGTTGCATAAATGGGATAGTGATCACCAAACGAGAGCAGGGTACGTTAATCTCGTAAGTAGTAATTATGGACCACTTGAGGGTTCTACGGGGGTTAACATTACGGCCGTAGGTTTACACGTGCGGGCCGTTATAGGGGTCTATAAGAAATCCTATGTTAAAAATGTCCATAGGATAAACATGTGGGGGCCGTTATAGGAGTCTACGGAAAAAGGCATGCTAACTTGAGGAGTGTTATAGACCGTTTCCATGTTTGAAACATTTATAGGGGTCTACGGGAAATCCTATGTTAAAAATGTCCATAGGTTTAATATATGGGGGACACTATAGAGATCTACGAGAAATGTAATCTTAAAATTTTTAGATACTATCTAACACACACCCTAATATCCAGCACCTTCTTTGTGATTACTATCTGAAACACACTTTTTGATACACTATCAAACACACATACTACTATCCAGCACCTACCTTTTGATTGCTATCCCCCCCCCCATACACACACACACCTTAATATCAAGCACCTACTTTGTGATTACGATCTGCCACACACTTTTTGATATACTGTCCAACACACATCCTACTATCCAGCACCTACTTTCTGATTACTATCCCACACACACACACACACACACACACACCCGACTATCCAGCACCTACCTTTTGATTACTATCCAGCGCCCCATACATAAAATCTAACGAAGAGGGTATGAGTGTTTATACACACTCTATACTTACATACATACAAACATACTATCACACAAGGGTAGGTAGTGTTTAGAGACCCCCCCCCCCCAACACAAAAATACACATAAGAATAGGGTAAGGGGTTTCAAGTTTTAGTTGTAAACGTAGACACAGACTTACATAAACATACCCACACACGCACACAAACATATATATATATATATATATATATATATATATATATATATATATATATATATATATATATATATATATATATATGTGTGTGTGTGTGTGTGTGTGTGTGTGTGTGTGTGTGTGTGTGTGTTTTGAGCATGATCTCTCTTTTCTAGAGTTCTGTCTGGTCCTGGAAAGGGCCGCATCGGTTGCTAACCAAAGAAGAGAATTAACACATACCACACCGCTTCACAGTTCTTCTCTGCTCACTTCGTGTCACAGCCGGTCCGTAGACTAAGACCTCTTCATGGATCCTTGTTACTCCGAATAAATGCTTCCTTCCCATACGGTTGTCTCCGTAATCTTCATGATGGCCCACGATACCTTCACATAGACTAGGAAGTCTGAATTAAACAGCATACTGGAAATTATGTCTAATTGTTTTTGTTTTACACACATCTTGTCAGCTTGTCTTGAGAGCAGGTGACACAATTGACCAATGCGCCTTATATATTGCCCGGCACCGGATCGAAACGGATTAGAATGTTCCACCAAATAGAATGCGTGTAACATAATTCAGCCAGTGTGTGTTGTCTCTCTTCCAATCAGAAGACAGCGGACGCGTGACGTTACTTTCAATATATGTATATATATATATATATATATATATATATATATATATATATATATATATATATATATATATATACGCACCAGCTTTCCTACGATTTTAAAATTGCAGAACAGTTCAAGTACAATACCTATGGCAGATAAAACGAAGACAATGTATTTGGGTGCGTCTGCCGCGGATACATCCTATACCAGAAGCGATGGTACGACTACTACTACAGTTTCTACCTTTGCTAGTATTATTCTTCCAGAAGATGATTTCTTTAATTTTGCTTTGGCTGATTTCTTATCGTCTCCGCAAGAATTTTTGACTGCGGCGGTAGTAGCATCTTCATCGCCCTCTCCATGATTGGCAGTGTATAATGATTTCAGAAAAGAAACAGAAGGAAGAGTTGGGAATTTGTTGGCAACGTCAGAAAGAAGAAGAACAAGTATTTGTTCAACAACAACAAAAACAACAACAACAAGAGGAAAAAAGAAAACGAGAAGAAGAAGAATAGAAGTGGAAAACTTCGAACAGTTAACAGAAGGAAGAGAGTGAAAACAAGACGAAGAGTATGTTATAAGACATTTTGGAAGAATTAAAACATCCGAGAGAAATGTAGCAGACTTCTTTAGCTCAACCCAAGAGAAAGAGACCTTCACGATCCAAGACTTTTAAACCTTTTACGACTACATTAGCTCTCACAACCACTGAGACGGTAGTAGTAACAGTTACTACTACCGCAGAAACAGCAGCAGCAGGATTAGGACTTGGTCGTTGAGAAGTATTAAGATAGTTACAGTTGATGATGTCAAGTTCATAAGGTTCATAAGGTTTTTTTTTTTTTTTTTTTTGTTATTTAAAAACTACACCAGAGGTCATTTTCAGTGCCACCTTTATCTCTTAGAAAAGAGATACTACTCCTTGATTGCCAAATCAAGTAAGACTTAAATCCGTTCATGATAATATGTATGCATGTATGAGTGTGTGAAGATATTATCCATACTAAAAGAAACAAATCAAAACAAATAGACACTTACGTTTTCTTTTTCGGTATATTATTGTGAAACCAGAATCGCAATGAAATTTCAGAACACAGTACAAAAGTCCATTTTCTTCTTTCTCTTTCGAATTTCTTCACGGGCATGGGTTTCTCATCTACTTCAGTTTCTTCTACTTGTCTTGCCTTGTTGAATGTCTTTACGGATATGAGTTCTTCTTCTGTTTCTGCTTCTGAAGAACGCTATTTCTCCTTGTTCTCTTTTTTCTTGAGATACTTTGAAGACCAATGCTCTATTTATCGACATATATAACAGGTATCTTTACTTTTGCCTCTTTTTTCTCCTGTCTTAGTGGTTCCTTTTCTTTGGCTTTGTGGACATTCTGGAGCCAAATGTCCTTTCTCTTGACAGACATAGCAAGTATCTTTGACTTTTATCTCGAGTGGATTAGTCCGTAGTCCTGTTGGAAGTATACTTTTTAAATGACTCCCTGTAAATCTCTGACGAGAAGGCGATCTGTTGTGACTCTTCCATCTTCACAGACTGAAAGCTGAATGAATATATTCTCTTAGGGTGAGAAGCTCTATATATAGGGAGAGAGTGTGTACCTAGTCAACTCAAATTTTGAATCAAGATGAAACGAACACATCTTGCTAAGGAGAAACCAGAAGAAGCCAAGAGACGACGACGACTTTCGGTGTCACCTCATACGCTGAGCGAAGTGTTAGCACAAGTGCATGCCAGCGATTTTGAAGACGACATAAGTGAGCCTAAATCAACACCATCTACCTCCACTACAAGACCAAGAGAGTCAAGATCAGTCAAGAAAGAAAGTCGTTCGGTAGCACCTGAAGATTATTTTTTACATTCGAGAGACCCAAAAGTGACTTCCAGAAAATTTCGAACGACAGCTTACAGCGTACACGTTGAAATGTAAACATTTCAAGTAGGAAGTGCCGCCAGAGAAAGCAGCGGGTTTCATTACAGATTTAAGGGAATCATTATTAGAGGCATTGACATGACAGTGCCAAGATAAAGATGACGATCGTTTGGGACTATCCATCAATCACGACAGTTTGAAGTCTCCTGTTCCGATCGAGTTTAGTACACCGAGAGAATTAACGTCTCCCAAAATTATCGACAAAATTCAACACGTCCAACAATCCAATAACGAGTTTGAGATGAACTAAGGAAAAACCACTCTTCACATGACACACATTTCACCTCCAAGAGACAGCGGACGACGCAAAGTTTTATCGGTGGACGAACTTCACAGTACCAAACGAAGTATCGTTCAGATTAACAACGACCAAAATCAAATTTGTTTAGCCCGTGCCATCGTAATGGGTCAAACTTAAGCTGAAAAGAACGATACAGCGGAATAGAAACGATCATGGGATAGGATTAAACGATCGGAGACGGCCCAACAACGGAGAGAAGCAGAACTCCTTTTGCAGCAAGGGAGCGTTTCCAGAGAGACCGTGTGGGGAATTCCTGAAATGCGGAGACTTCAAGACGTGTTGGCACATCGTTATACATTGAAAGTATACCCTCAAGTCGTTCTTAGATCTCTCGTGTTTCGACGACCAGATTTTCCAGATGGAAAATCCATTCACGTTTATCATTATCAAGATCATTTCGATGCCATTACAACTATCACAGGATTTCTCGGATACAATTATTATTCTGAAATATGTGCCCAAGGATTTACCAGTCGCGAGCAACATATTTATTGCGGAGAGAGATGTCATGGGTGTTTAGCTTCCAGACCTTGCATTCCTGAAGGAAAAGAAAGAATTCATTACTCTACTTACAAACGAACATTTGTCAGTCCAACCTGTTACAAAGAATATCGAATAAAACAATCATAATAACAACAGAAAAGTGCTTGCGAATTATTGAGAGTGTGCTCCACTTCTCTCAAGTACTTTTGTGCCGTTATTCGCACTGGCACAGAATGGAGATAAAATCCATGCAAATCGATTGTTTTTTCCATAAAAAATATATAAATATAAAGAAAATCTATAGGTTTTTTTTTAGCAGATATAAGGAATTATTTCACTCGTGAAGTGGAAACATTATATATTTTCACTCGTGAAATATTTCTTTATATCTACTCAAAAACGTAGATATCATCTCTCTCTCCCTCTCTCTCTCTCTATCTATCTATCTATCTATCTATCTATCTATCTATCTATCTATCTATCTATATATATATATATATATATATATATATATATATATATATATATATATATATATATATATATATATACATTCTCAAACGTTTTATCCTTTCATCTAACCGGTTATCAGTACCTTGAAGTACACTAACGTTATCTTTTAAAGCTTCTTCATCAACCTTTCTTTAGCTTCTTCTTTTGGGTCTAGTTCTATCTGTTCAATCTCAGCTTTTGACGGGTTATAAACATCTTAAAACTTAATATTATGAATCCGCTTGATCCTATCACTTAAATCAGTAATTCATAAGTTATAAGTTGTCTTCGTGTTTGCTGCTTATCACACTTTAGTTCAGATATATTTTATTTTTGCTGTTCTCTATCTTTTCGATTATCTCAGTTAATTATGACAAAATATAAGTGTTAGTAGATGTCTTATTATTTAAGCTTGTAAATACTGGTATTAAATTCATTCATGAACCTTTTTATCTCTTGATTGTTTTGTTGGATTCCACTATTGAAACCTTTCTGTAATTGTTCCAGTTTATATTGTATTTTGTTATAGTCTTCCAGAGTTTTCTTTCTTTCTCCATGCCACCCCCGAATGCAGCTATCTCTGAGTTTATCCTCTGTTCAACAGTTGAATTAGTTGCAAGTTTTGTTGAATTATTATTATTTCTCCTGCTCTATCTCTCAAGGTGTGTAATGTTTATATGACGTTAGATCAAGTACTATATCTCTGTTTAAACAAGTCCCATGCATTCAAATTCGTTTTGCTTTGTTATAAATCTGTTTCTTTTTAACTATTGTATTTTGTTAGCTCTTTCACTACCATTCTGTTCAATAGCTGCCTTGTGTTGTCTGCTTGTTCTATCTATGATTTTGATATGTCAAATTATTACCCTGCAAATTCTTGCGTATTGTATTCGAGTATCAACGCTTTTTTGTAACAGCCATCTAGTAGCTGCATCAGTAGATTTTACTGGATAACCTGAATTTTTGTATATGGTTCTTTTTAAAACTTTGGACATTGTAGATTAATTGACCTAGTGTTAAATCATTTTCTTCTGTCTTCTCTACGGACTTAAAGCTAAATTCGCTTTGCCCTCTTAATAATATATCTCTCATTTACTTTACAAGATAAACACATGTTACAGTAATTCTTAAAATCTATTACTTCTCCATCATTATCTTTACTGCTGATATTTAATCTGTGTATGATACCTCTTTGCCATTGCTTGTCATGACTATTAGCATTGTCAGAAACAAAATCACCACGAAGTAAAGAATCAGATATTCTAACTACCACGAATAGAGCAATTGTTGATGTTATAGATCTGATCAAGGAAGATGTATAATTTGTTGGGTTCAAAAATCTACAAACTAGGTCAGATTTAGTAGGTGTCTTTATAGGTCTCTGTCTATTGTATCCGAACAATTTAGAGATGTAGTTAGTTATGTATAATGTGTGATTGTTAGATGGAGGAATATTATTGTAGTGTTTCAAACATTCAATATCAATATATTATTCTTTGTCATTATTATCAGTCATTCTATCTTTAACCTTTATTCATGTACATTTCAAGTTTATAGAAACCATTAGGGATTAAAACAGTCATTGTTTCATTTTTGCCGTTGATGTAAGAGAACATGTTGTTTTGGAATCCATTGGAAACATTGTAATAACCACCATCAAAATCTATTATCAGCAATGAAGCTGATAGTTTGCAATTTCTGTTATCAACTGGATTGGGAAAATAGATTTCTTTATCAGGCAATCTTTTGTAATATAGCTTTCCATTTGTATAGGAGAATTTTTAAACAATAGAAAGTTAAACTTTTCTCTTCCATTTATATCATTTGTTGTTATAAATCATAGATTTCCGGTTTGCTGTAATCGCTCTCTCTCTCTCTCTCTCTCTCTCTCTCTCTCTCTCTCTCTCTCTCTCTCTCTCTCTCTCTCTCTCTCTCTCTCTCTCTCTCTCTTTCCTTTCTCCAATAAATGTACTTGAGTTCCTTAATATCTTGGCTGTCTGTTCTGTTTATTTTCTTTCTTATTGTATTCTTAGTTTACTTCTACGCATAGCTGTAAATTTAAATTCATCATGATTAATTTTTTTTTATTATATACTGAAGTACTAACGATGTCATCAAGACTGTTGAAATTACTGATAGCAGAGGTCACTACCTCATAGTGTTTTATTACCTTGTCCTGTATTAGATTTTCTTTGAAAGCTTTTGCAGCAGGTAACGGTGCTACAAATCAGCTAAAAACCAAGATCGGCCACTGTCACACCCATTTCATTGAAAACGGTAGCCATGCTAACTTCTACCCAATTTCAAACCTTATTTGCTACTTTGTATTGTTTCAGACATCTCTGCATTCAACGTTTGAAAAACTAGTATTTGCAATGGAATTTTTTTCTTCTTGCTTTTCTTGGGCTGTTTAATGTTTTGTTTACTTTGACAGTTTTCTTTGGTTTGCTTTTAAACGTTGAAATGTAATTATCCTTAGGTCCACTAGTACTCATTTAATTACTTAATTATTTTGTCCGGTAAAATCCAAAGTTCTGTGAAATAGTCAACTGTATATTGGTCTAATGAAACTGGAATAATGTGTTTCCTCGAATTCCATGCTTTGTTGGTGAGCCGATGGAGATTTTAACAACCTTTTCCAAGGCATGCTGTACAATACTGCAAGAACTGAGTTCAGTGTTTCATGGTAGACAGTGTTAATTATGTTGCTTGTTTCACATGCCATTTATTACTGTGATATTTCATAACATTTCTTGTATGGAATCTGGCTTTTCCTTTATTGGTTGGTCTTTGACAATTTCAACTGGTTTGAAACAGAATATACTTCATTGTACATTACCGCAACACCTAAATAATTATTCCACCAGCTAACCAGTAATACATTTTATTTAAACTTGTTTTAGTTTGACCTTCAACGCGACGTCAGGGAACATTGATGTCTGTTGATCCTGTCTTAATCTCTCTGATTTAACGTTTAAGTTTCCGCCCACGTTTTTCTAACTGTCATTAACTTCATCTCTACGTGGATCTTTTTTCTTCTGTTATGTAACCTTTTTGACCTTATTTTCGTCTGAGTTGCTTGTCGTTCAATATATTTTGGAACGGAACTATAAGGTTAACGCAAATATGATTTTTTTTTACCATATTTGTAAATTTATTTACACTATATTTCAAATAATCTACTCCTTAAATTTAGTCCGATTTTTAGGTGATCTGAAAATTAACTTTCAAGTGATCACAACATAATTTCGAGGTGATTAAATGCTATTTACATTTATCTGTAAAGTAACTTTAAATTTGACCTAACTCGTTTTACAATAATATTAATAGTATGATATTTTAATATTGAAAAGTTCATTGAAATAAAATAGTAAAATGAAATCATAAATACAAAAGGAGAAAAAGAGAAAGATACAACTGAGTTCTATAAAGTACAGGTTAATGTAAACACTGTATGAAGGAGTACCACAAAAAGCGGAATGTAGAGGTTACCATAAATGACGACATTAAAATTATATAGAAGAAATAAATGAATACAAGAAAGAGTTCACAAAGAAAGATGCCACAATGACAAAAATTCCAGGATAATTCACAAGACAGGAATTGGAATTTTATCTGTGTTAAGAGACAAAATCAACTGTTATACAACGTTAAAATTACTCGGCGTTCCAGCTATTGACTTTAATCGTATATGGCTAAACTATACAAAACCTGATGATGGTAGTGATGATGATTTAAATATAGATCATTTCATTTCTTGTGCCTCTTTCGATCTCTCAGATCCAGAACAGCACTGAGGGTGTTTTCATTGGTCAAATATGATACATGAAAGCTAGTGAATCCCTTAAAGACTTAGCTACGAAATAGATAGACACTTCAGTGACAACAGTATGTTTCAATAGTTGTCAAGGGTACAAATGCATTGATAACGAAATATCCAGTTCACATTTATTGGCATCATAATCTCTGTTGTGCTTTCCTCTGTTTATGTTTTAAATTGATATATTTAAATGTTACAATAATAAAAACCCAGTAAAGTATATACTACCATTTGATGGCTTGTAATCTTCTTTTCACCCCGTTTGTGGTTTATTCAAATGATCCAAGGGTAAACATAAATACTAATGAAGACGGTACTGCTAGCATAACAACATTTGACAATGACCTGGATATTTGAGCTGATCTTCTTTTGACACAGATTTTATAGTTTTTTTTATTTGTTTCTAGTCCACTTTTATACAACCGAAAATGACGTACTGCGCCTACTGCTAATCTCATTTTCAGTCGACTAATAAGAGTGTAGTATTCCATTCAGTGCGTTGCACTTGCAAGGATACGAGCCTCTGTTCGCACCTAGCTCGTTAGCAACGGAAAATGTGGACGTAACTTCCTTGAGTTTTTGGGCTGGACCAAATAAGTCATCGTAGACATGAGAACAAAACATTAGTTAAAGTCAAAATAAGTAGTCTCAAAATTATTCTCGCTACCTTTTTATGGAGTTATCAATCCTTGATGGATTATGATTTCACGTGTTTCCTATGGATCGTACCTCAGCATATTTTTATCTTGCAGAAATAACCGAGGATATTCCGATTCAATCCAATCGTAGAAATAGCCGAGGTGGTCCTTCTAGATTGCGTTTTTTGTCTGTTTTGTTTGCAAAGAAATTTCCGGCGAAGAAAATGTATGATTTTTTTTCTTCTGTAAATTAATGCACCGATATATTCGAGGTGGTCCGAAATGGAAAATACAGATGTTCAAGGATTTCTTTTAGGTCGTCAAAATGCTCTTATTTTATGGCAAACGAAATGATATTCAAACAGAACAAAAAACAACAATTATAACTTTCTAAGGAATAACGTGCAAGCTGTCATTACATCAGTACGAACGCATTTATATATTTATTGAAAGCTACATGGAAGCTTCACCTATTTTTTAAATAAACAATCAACGAGTTAGATGATGAAAGTGCGTCAGATCAGCTCAAGTAAAATATAACATTGCACTATAAGGACGAAATAAATCCCGATTTTTAACAATTCAACACAGCGCTTAATCTCCGATTTTTAAAAATATTTGTGTTTGTTACTTTTCCTTTGTGTTGGTATCATTCAGAGCTTTCTTGGCTGTTTGTGTGAGGCAAAAACATGATCAGTAGGATTGACCTCGAAGTTGCGAATGGGTATTTTAGGGTCCTGGTAAACACCGCTAAGAACTACTAAGAGGCATTAAGAAGCACTAAGAGGCACTAAGAAGTTTGTTTGTTTAAATAATAAATAATCAGTTTAGTCAATTATTGTTTTATTAGCAAAATTATTCTATTATGAAATACTACTCTTGTGAATAATCAATTGATAATTATGTGACCAAATCTAACAATTTTGAAAAAGATCACGAAGCCATTATAATGACCCGCCAAACATTTAAGATTTTTTTAGCTTGGGTTTGTCTTTATTTTTGGCAAACAAATAAATGCTAGTATCCACAGTTTCTAAGCCATAGTTTCATTAGATGTTTTGAGTTATTTGTTTTGTTTCAAACAAAACCATTGGATACATTTATCTTATCAATCCATACCTATTGCTCCGAATGACTGCAGTTATAATTTTTGATTGGTTTTTGTCTAAGTAATTCCATAAACAAACGCAAATCGCAAACATTACATATGTAACCGTATTCCTACCAAATATAATATTTTTTTATGATTAATACCAGATTTATCTACGATAATGTGTTTTGGGTACCGGGATTTTTTTGTACGGGTACGGGTTACACTTTTTAATCCACACCGAAAAAAGGTTGCTGAAATAATATGGTTATTCATGAAATTACCAGCGATTAACATGAATTTTAATTGTATTTTCTGTAATAAGTACTTTGATGACTACTTAGTGCCTCTTAGTGCTTCTTAGTGCCTCTTAGTAGTTATTAGTGGTATTTACCAGGACCGGTATTTTTAACGTATTTGTATAAGTAACCAGTCTTCATCATGGCTGCGCCCTTAGAAAGTAGGAGTTGAACTTGAATGAAAACTTGTTTTTAATTGAATAAAATTGATATATAATAGGTAATAAATATTTAGATAGGACTAATTTCTGGAAATGAGATATTGTAGCTTTTAAATATTTTAATTTAATGGAAGATGAAGAAATGCATAAAAAAGTCTCTGTGTTCATAGATGTCATTGCTTGTATTCTCGCTGCAAATGATGTAATCACTGTAAAAGGCTGCAAACATTTTATGAAATAAACACAGTGTCACTAGCAACATGCTGAATAGTCATCTGTTGCAGAAAACATTAAATGATGAGTTGCAGAACTTTTTACATATGTACAATCATTATGAGTTGTAGAACTTTTTACATGAGTTGTAGAACTTTTTACATATGTACAATCATTATGAGTTGTAGAACGTTTTACATATGTACAATCATTATGAGTTGTAGAACTATTTACATATGTGCAATCATTATGAGTTGTATAACTTTTTACATATGTACAATCATTATGAGTTGTAGAACTTTTTACATATGTACAATCATTATGAGTTGTAGAACTATTTACATATGTACAATCATTATCAGTTGTAGAACTTTTTACATATGTACAATCATTATCAGTTGTAGAACTTTTTACATATGTACAATCATTATGAGCCTATTTTTTGTATTTAATTATTCATTGGGGAGGTAAGGCATGCACCTGAATCATCAAATTCTTGAGTTGTATATCATGTGATTCCTGTGGGAACAGACATCATATATCCCCCAATTTACATAAATAGGCTGCTGGCAATTAACAAGCAACTCAGGCTCGTATTTGCGACTTTCGACTCTTCTACTCATGTTCTTGTACACATCACTATTGTGTTTATCATTGGACACTTGCTTTTGTACAGTGGGGTTTTTTGTAGTTGGGCATTTCTTTGTAGAATTTTCATCCTCTTAATTTTTGTACATCGTGGATGGTGCTACTGTGCCTGCACATCTTTTATGGACATACTATTAAAGGATAGATCCCATACTTTCTAAATACAGATATGGTGTTTTATGGACTTCATGCTCTTTCATTTTCTGTCTGTTATATTTTGTTAAAATGTATGCATTAAAGTTTTCTTTTGTAGTGCATTTTAATATGAATATTGGTATCATTTCAATGGTTTTTTTAGTATCAGTATCCATCACAATTAAAAGAGTCTTGAACGATTGCAACATTGTAGGATGATGTCAGGGTTTCATTTTGGATGATCCATATTTTCTATTATACTGTTGGCAGCAAGTGATATGTAATCAAGGGCAATCATGTTAGGCCCCCAACCCCCAACCTAGTGTGTGGTTCTGGTATTGGTGTGAAAAAAATAGGGTAGGAAGGTTGGTACTAAATTTTTGTATTGCTTTTTTCTTATTGCTCTCAACACATTGTCACATGAAATCCAGTATCCTTCTTGTCTTCTTCCAAGAGACAAAGTGACCTGTTCAGAGGTGAAGAACAGGGTACGTTTAGTACGTTTTTTTGTTTGTTTTTTTGGATACATGATAAAGTAATAGAGTCGGAGCCATTAAAATAGGCGAGGTCAGGTTACCAGAACCACACATATTTTTAGCTCTACTGGTCATAGACCAGAAGAGCTTATGGGATGGCCTGTTGTCCATTGTCCGTCATCCATTTGTCCATCAGCACAAATTTGTTATTCCTATTTCTCCTAAACTACTTGGAGATTGCCATGAAACCTTACACAACACACACATTCATCCCCAGGTCTAGTTGGTCTGAAATGAAAATGGTGCTGCTCAGACATCCAGTATGGCCGCCACAGTGACCATCTTGAAAATCTTGTTATCCCTACTCCTGAATGGATGGTCATATGAACATGGGGTTCTCATTTAAAAGCTTCTTATGATATCGAGTTTGTCATAAATGAAAATGGTACTGATCGGATGTCCAGTATGACTGCCATCTTCAAAATCTTGTTGTCACTACCCTCATAAATGGAAAATCATATCAGCATGGGGTTTTCACCAGAAGACTGCTTATAATGTTAGTTGGTCTTAAATGAAATTGGTGCCACTTGGGCAGTGGCCATCTTGAAAATTTTATTATCGTTACTTTTCCAAGATGTAAAGTCACATAAACATGGGGAATTCACCAGAAAGGCTTCTTAAAGTGTCTAGTTGTTTCTGAATGAAAATGATGCTGATCTGACATCCAATATTGTAGCCATCTTAAAAATCTTGTTATTGCTACTTCTGTAGAATCAATGGCCATATCTACATATGGGGGTTTTCATCAACAGACCTCTGATGATACCTAGTTGGTTCTAAATACAAACGGTGCCAATTTTATATCAAAAATAGCTGCCATGATGGCCATATTTAAAATCTTGTTATGGCAACTATAGAACGGTTGATCATATTGACGTGGGATTTTCACCACAAGTCTTCTAATGATGTCTAGTTTGTCCTAAATGAAAATGGCGCAAATCTTACATCAGATCTTAGTGCCCAGAATTAGTGGTTGCCCAGCCATAGTCAGGTTTTGTCCAAGAGCTTTGCTTTGTGTTACTACCTGATGTGGAAAATACCAGTACTCAGTATAAATATAGGTCAGCATACATTAAAGTATTGCATAGTACTTCTGTATTTTGATGCCTTTGATAGGGTTTTACACGCTATCAGTACACACGGGTTTTCATACCCTTTTCATACCCTTTATGGTGACAGTGAAATGGTATATGGTAATACCAAGTTTTCAGTGTAATGTAAACTCAGCATATACATCATTTTCTTGTGGTAATAATGACAGGATGCAGTCAATAGCGTATGGCATAACTACAGTGCTCACTCAATTTCTCACCCTCTGACCTCTAGCCCTTGCTTTTTTGCCATTAAATTGTCATGTCGTGATTGTTTTGTTCTTTAATTCCTTCATTCATCTGCCACTCTTGCCATCTGTCATATGCCAAGCATAACACATGTACACATGTCATTATATAATAGTGGTATTTGACTTTGATCACATAATCAATTTACTAATATCGTTATAATAGTGGTATTTGACCTTGATCATATTCCAGAACTGTCTGCTTACTTAGGGGATTGCTATTGTATGTGTGATGGTGCACTTAACTAACGACTACTCGTATTCATCAGCTAAAAACAACACTTCACTTCTATACTGCTATGAAATGTATAACAGGAGCACTTTTGTTACTATTGACTGTCAGAGAGGAAAAGTAGGAATTTTCCCAATATATCCCTTCCCCCATTTGTTGCAAATTCAGTATGTATTTGTAATTAGACATGTTGAATGGGAACGTGTGTCATTTTCAGTTGCAATATATGATTTACCCCCATTTTTATATGCTGTAAAATCCTACATTGAAACGCTTTCCAAGTCTCCTTCATTTTTCATATGTATGAAAATCTGTCTGTGAATGGTAGGGAAAAAATTAAAAATTTTTTCAGGTATCAGAACCTAAAAATAATCTGCATTATCATATTTTAGTGGGCAATGTTGAAGAAGTGAAAATTTGATATTACATTTTTGTTTCCAAAGCCGACTTTAAGAGCACACTGCACCCTGTCCTCCATAGGTGGAGCTCCCTCATGTCTGGGATACAACCTGCCTTTTTGGGGGCCGTCTCATCTCAAGAAGCTTAATATATTGTATATGGTAATATTCTTTGTGTGAATTTTGAACATCAGCTTGTCAGCATTTACCGAATTTTTCACTTGCACTACAAATATTACCATAAATGCATTAATCAAGTGCATCAAATTTCCGATGAGCAATGAGTACACAGACCTGGCAAGTGGTCTTGACATGCAACAAGCACCCTTCCCTGACTAGTGGCCCCAACAGGCAACCAGCGACCTGCCCTGACTAGTGGTCCTGACAAGCAACCAGCACTTATTTCTGATAAAAGGGCCCTGACAGGGAATCAGCACCAAACCCTGACTATTGGCCCTGAGGAGCAATAAGCACCCTCCCCTGAGTTGTGGTCCTGACAAACAAAGCATCCTACACTGATAAGTGGCCCTGACTAGCAACCAGCACCCTGCCCTGACAGGCAACCAGCACCCTGCTCAGACATGTGGCCCTGACAGGCAACCTGCACCATGATTTGACAAGTGGTCTGGAGACAACACTGTTACAATTCCAACTTCATATTAATCTGCATATGTTCCCAGACCTAGTAAAAATTACAAATCTATCAAAGTATAAGGAAGATGCTTCAAATTAGCATGTGATATGTTTGCACGGACTTAATGACCACTACACAGAATTCCTTATTACAACTGACCATCTTGGGAAAATTAAATCTCTTGTATCACAGAAATTTAGGTTAATACGATGGAACACTAGACACCTTGAAAACTAAGTATTGAATGAGTAGCAACATTTATTTATAATAATCTTTAGTTTTTATCAAGGAGAAATGTTCAAGTGAATTTCATCTACCTGATACATAAATTATATATTAGAGTTGTTGAAACACAAAAATTTATTTTGAAGGATATATTTGTAGAGAATTTTAGACTTGTGCTTCGTTATTTTTCAGGTACGCTTTTATATGGACCACTGAAGATTTTGCGACAGTTTCATGTTCATCATTGCCATCATGAACCCCCAGTCTCAGCTAAAAAGTGTATCCACACAGTCATCAAGAAATCTGGAGAGAAGTTTTTCTTGGGAACACAGGTTTGTTTTTAACGAAGTCTGTCCTGTCCTTTTTCATTGCTTATAATGTTTCATTTTGAAAAATATTAATTCTGTGTTAATTTGACATGGACAACTGCATCGGCTGTTTGCCAGTTTGAAATTTATAATACAAGTTGTACGTAAATATAACATTCAATATATTTGAAGATTTCTAGAAGTGCAAAATTCAAAAGAGGGTTGGGTGTAATGAGGATTTGTCCTTGCTGCAGCTGTTCGTATGACGGGTCGCATGAGTTAACCCAATGCATGACACGTATAGTATATGTATAGCCCTGTTTACACGAGTTAGGAATCACCTGCAAGTGTGTGATAAGGCTGCATATATATTCATTTTTAATAGCAGCAATACCTTACCCATCACTATTATGCAGCTTATTTTTCGTGTCGAAAAATCTCGTCTATTCGATGTTAATACATCCTCCCACAGAGTGGAGAGTTTTCAATAAGACACGGTCCACTCGTGCATCTCGCTGTGCCTGCACAGAAACAGTCATCTTTTTCAATGATGCCATGTTAATGGTTGTGCCATTCATAAAACGTGAACAGAGAAAAATTGCTTGGTGCGAGTTTAAACCACATTCGGTTCTCCCTTAAGTGATATTTTATCTAGTGTAACATTCATCCGTCTCGTCTCCTGATTTTATGCCGGTAACCCCAGCCTTTTTCAGTAATTATTACTGGAAAGGTCTTCTTGGGTTTTCACCTTGTATCCACCCCTTAGGGGTTAGGGTACATTCTCTTATTTTTCAAAATACAATTGGTTCACGGGTAAATCTCGTGTGTTTAGTTTGAATACAACATAGGCCCACCTAAATTAATAGGAATTCGTAATTCCCTTAATGAAATAATTGATCAAACATCAATTCTGTGTTGTTTTTTTTTCTTCTATTTCACCATTGTATTTTAATATAATGCGTGACGCGTCACATTGTTATTGTGTGTGTCTGCATTGCCCCTAAAGAGAACAATAAAGGTTAACAATTGAACGTCCTACTTATTAAAGAATAGGAGAGTGAGAAGCACGTAGTATATACAAACAGGTAAGTTTCACATGTGAAAGTAATACATTATTATTCTTTTTATTGTTCTCTTTCAGAAAACTTTTAATTCAGAGAACAATTACTTACCTTGTGCAAATATACTGGGATGTATATAGCCTGCAGTACATACAAACAGGTGACCTGTGAAAATAATACAATATTATTATTATTATTGTTCTCTTTCAGATAACATTTATTTCAGAGAACAATGTCAGGACAGTCTGTGGGAAAGTGTGGCCACAAGAAGTGCCCTTGGGAGACTCACCCGGACTGCCTCACATGTTCAAAGTGTACGCTTAAGAATCATTGTACCTTTTGCATAAAATGGACTAATGAAGTCTGGAATCTAGCAGATTCCAGATGTACGTATAGAGGGCGGAATAAACGTCAATCCCCCTCATCTTGAATTTTCAGGTTTTTCTCTTACAGAGCCTCAGGAAGGAACACTCTGTAAGAAGACTTGTTTTTCAGCTCGGAGGAACACTGCGGGGTCCTAGGAGCCTATGGGACCAGTCTCTTCGGAGACAAGCAAAGTCCCTCCTATAGGAGGGAGTGAACGTTCGAGGAGTAGATCGCCTTCCCCGAAAGGGAGAAGTCAAACACCCTTCACGTTCACAGTAGCGTGATGCTGCCTTCCGCGAGGAAGGAAGTTCACCGCTCGTCTCAGGATAGCCTGTTGCTGCCTTGCGCGAGGAAGGAAAAGCACCACTCGTCTTAGGATAGCATGTCATACCCTCCCAAGAGGGAGTAGCTACACTGCACCCAACACTTTCGGGGTAGCGTTTTGCACCCTCCCGAATGGGAGGAGCAGCACCGCACCTTGATGAGTGATGAAGACAAACTAGGCTCTGACATATCTATGTCGCCTTGACCGGTCAGTGTCCGGTCACCGGTCAATGTCTGGTGACCGGTCAGTGTACAGGACTGGGAGTCTGCCCAGTTCGACCAGACTAGGAAAGGGTATCAGATTGGTATCCTCCCTTTCCCATTATCCCAATGAATCCGAAGGGGATGTGGGGCCATCCACTGCAGGTTAATTGGTCCCTTATGCTTCCTTCGCCTACTGGACCCAGAGTTGAGGTGATGCTGTGGCTTGTGTCCCGCCATCACCTCCTCGTCAGGTGGCATCCACCAGGAGAGCTGGAGTCATGGCATCATCCACAAAAGACAAGCGGTCTCGTCTTGATCCTGGAACTTCTAGAACAAATAGAGCTCCTACTCACCATGAAGAACAAGTACGGGAAATGACACAGAGTGCTTCATGTCACTTTCTCCGAAGGACATAGCAATGCCCAGCCACTCTCCTGCTCGGGGTGTTCTAAATGATGATGTGTTATCTATCTTCATCGACTCCAATGAGTTCAAGGCAGAAACAGCTCATTTGATGCCTCCTATCAAGCCCACCAGCTCCTCTCAGTTGGATAAAGAGGAGATCTGGTATTTTGATAAGTTTACTGCCTGCTACCGTGGACTTGTGTCCAAGACCATCTGGCACACAGCCCAAGAAGATCCTTTCCATTTTGGAAAAGATGTCTGGAACTCAACCACAACCAGATCTCCTGCTTCTTCAGCATTCCCCAACGATTAAGGAAATATCAAATAGGTTTTCCATAGGCCAAGACTTTGCTCGACGGCATAGATGGTGGTCTGTTCCTCCCTCTACTTTAAGACCTATGGTCTCTGCCTCTAGCTACCGGGTACATTCCCCAAAGTGGCTCGTTAAACCTCTCCAGTTGGACACAGGTGCATCCCAAGTGGATATTACAACTGGAGCCTGGGCACGCCTTCCCATTAAAATAATTGAAGCCATTGAGCAAAAAGTCCGGCTTCTGGTCACCATAGCTTCCCATGCTGACCTCTTCCCAGCTACTTCATTTAGTATGCTGAGGGAGGTCGCTCTGAACCCAGCTACATTACAACATGTGCTAGAAGCTGTGGCCAAGACATCCCAGCATCCACTTTCTGTCACAATGGCTTTATCGGCAGAACTTCTACACATCCGCCGTGATGTTGCTGGACTCCTGGAAAGTCTTACTTACCCATAGTAAAGACCTTCCAAGGGCTACTCCATTGGAATATGGAATATCATCCCTACTATGGCTTCACAATATTTGAAGGATCATCAACATAGATCCTTCACAACTGCTCCTTGCCCATCGCAATCGTCCAAGAAGGATACTAAATCGCCTCTAGGGGTCACACGCTAAATTCTTCAAGCAGATGCAGCCCCAGTCCAATGCACAACCTCAAATGAGACCTCCTCCTTGTCAGTCAGGTCCTTGGCATGGAAGTCGCCGAAAAGCATCTAGGAGGAAGTTCTCCAACCCGCCGTCCTTTCCCAAGGAAGGAGGGGGCATGGCCCTAGGGACTCGAACCCTCTCATGCCGTGCATTCCTCTCCCAAATGTCTCCGTAGGTGCTCGTCTCTGCATCTTTTCGGAGCCTTGATCAAGCATCATGGATGATAAGTGAGTCCTTTCTATTGTGAGCGAGGGTTACCGACTTCAGTTTCGGGAACAACCCCTTCTATCAAGAACCCCCATGTTCTTTCACCAGCCCAATCTGATGAAATTAAAGGAAGAGGTGCACTCCCTTTTGCAGAAAGGGGCAGTCGAGAGGGTCCTGAATGATCAGTCTCCCGCATTCCACTCCCGAATATTCCTGGTCACCAAGAAAAGCAGAAAATTTCGTATCATAATCGATCTCTCCCCGTTAAACCGGTTTCTTGTGGAGTAAGATTTCAGGATGGAGGTCACTTCCTGAATCCGGAATGTGATGCATCCGTCAGATTGGGTGGTCTCCATCGACCTTCAGTATGCTTATTTGCACATCCCGATTTTTCCTCCACATCGGAAATACCTCCAGTTTTGCATGGACCAGGAAGTTTTTCAATTCCGGGTTCTGCTGTTCGGAATCGCTTCCGCGCCCAGAATCTTCACCCGAGTTATGGGATTAGTATCGTCCTATCGCCGATTACTGGGAACCCAGATTGTCCAGTATTTCGACCACTGGCTGATCCACAACGGTAAGGTTCCGTCCCTCCATCAGGATCCGTTGTTGGTCCACAGTAACTCGGTTAGACTTTTACCCAACCACAAGAAGTCGGAACTCATTCCATCTCGTTTATGTGGGGATGAACTTCCTCGCGAACCAGAACTTAGTCCGGTTTCCACTGGATAGGATAGATCGAATCCTGGCACTTCTAGAAGCGCTACAAGTAAAAACATCGTCTGCTCGCCTTTCCCTATCCCTATTGGGAACCTTGAACGCCGCTGCGGATCTGGTTCCCTTAGGATGTCTCCATATGCGCCCTCTACAGTTTCTCCTTCTTGCAAGGTGGAAACCACAAAGAGATTCTCTATCAGCTCTGATTACTCTAGGACCAGATTTTCATCACCATTTGCACTGGTGGATGTATCGGGACAGATTCCTGACTGGGGTCCCCATGCATGCACCCAACCCCCACTCCTATCTGTTCTCTGATGCGTCAGATTCCAGTTGGGACGCTCACCTAGAGCCAAAGGGTGTAATTCTAGAGGGTCATTGGACTCAGGACGAGTCATCCACCCACATCAACAACCTAGTAATAAAAGCCATATTTCTAGCATGCAAGGGTGCATCAACAGAGTAAGAGGTCGATGTGTCATAGTCTCCTCCGACAACACGTCCGTGATAGCGTATCTCCGACGTCAAAGAGGCACACATGCTTCTTCTCTTTTGCATGGAGGTCTAGAACCTCCTCTGCTGGGCCACCTCGGAATACATTACCCTCCGAGTTCGCCACATTCTGGGGAAGTAGAACGTTTTAGCGGCAAATCTGTCCAGGTCAGGTAAAACAGTCCACACGAAATGGACTCTTCACCGCTCCGTAACAGAGTCCCTTTTCTCACTATGGGGAAAGCCTCTGGTAGACTTGTTTGCGACCAGGCTCAACAACATACTTCCCTTTTATATCTTTCCAGTCCTGGACCAGAGAGCATGGGGAGTGGACACGTTTTCGGGCCGGGTAGCCACTTGCATCATTCAGGCCAGAAGAGCTTAAACATCCAAGGTATATGATGCCAGGTGGAGAATCATCTGTGATTGGAGCAGCTGGAAACACGTTGATCCTAGCTGTCGCTCCGTAACTTCTGTTGCTGATTTCCTTTTGTTCCTGTTCCATTTCCAACACACTTAAATTCTCACCGGGCTCAGCAATTGGTTCAGATTTGCACCTTGCTGATCTCAATAAACCTCTTGAGCTGCAAAGACCTGTCTCCTGCTCTCTTACGCCCAGATGGAATCTATTTTTTGTTTTATGGTCCTTAAAAAAAAACCCCATATAAACCATTAAGTGAGGCTTTCTTTCAGGACTTCGCACCCAAACCTGTGTTTTTACTCGCGTTGGCATCTCTGAGAAGACCCAGCGAGATTTATGCATTGTCTGTTGACACTGGCTGTCAATGGTTTAATGGCAATGACAATTATGTTTCCCCCTTTATCGACCGGGATTTTTAGCTAAAAATCAGGTACCTTTGGTAGCTCCATCACCTATAGACATTACCAGTCTCAGTCGAATCTGTGCTGGAGATGAGCAAGATAGGCTTTTATGCCCAGTTGGGGCACTGCAATTCTATCTAAATGCCTCGAAAGGAAAAAGAATGGTAGGAAATGTCTTTTCCTTCCTCAGTCCCTTACCGATAGAGATCTCTCTTTTATGAAAGTAAAAGCTCATGAGGTTCAAACCGTTGCTGCCTCATCAGCCTAGCTAAATCACTTTTCCTTGGAGGACGTCACGAGGGCAGCATTTTTGTCGATTTGATACTACCTTCTACCTCCGCTTGTGGCCACAACAAAGTGCTGGCATTTTGTTCTCTGGGCACCATTGTTGCGGCACAACATGTGGCCCAGAGGGACAACAACAATTTGTAAAGTGGATATCTCCGTCCATTTTTCACTGTTTTTGATCAGTTTGACACATCAGCCTACCCACCTAACTGACAAATTCAGCTGCATAATAGAGATAGGTAAGGTATTGCTGCTATTAAGATGTATTTTTATTTTTTTTTTCGGGGGGGGGGGGTGGAGGGGTTGAAACTAATTTTAATCATGCAATACTTACCCAACGCTATTACCGAATTCCCTCCACCCACTCCGCTCTGATGTCCTGGTGTAATGTCGTCTATGAAAAAGATGACTGTTTCTGTGCAGGCGCAGCGAGATGCACAAGTGGACCGTGTCTTATGGGTCAATTCTCCACTCTGTGGAAGGATGTATTTACATCAAATGGGCGAAATTCTTCGACACGAAAAAGTAATAAGCTTGGTAATAGCGATGGGCAAGTATTGCAAAAAAAAAAAATGCAGACAAAACAGCCATGGTACCTATTGCAATCTTAATTTTTTAATTTTGTTCAGATGGTTTAGCCTGTGCCATCGTCGTGGGTCAAACGCGTGCCGAGAAAAATGAGACCGCAGAATGGAAAAGAGCATTGACGTGTATTGGAAAATCGGACAGGCCCCAAAAACGAAAAGAAGCAGAACTCTTTTTGAAGCAAGCATGCATTTCCAAAGGGACGATGTGTGGGATTCCTAAAATGCAGAAATTTCAAGACGTCTTGGCTCCTCGTTATATCTTCAAAGTATACCCTCAGGTGGTTCGTGTAGCTCTCGTGTTTCGAGGACCCGATTTCCCACACGGAAAATATATTCACGTGTATCATCATCAAGAGCATTTCAATGCCATTACCGGTATCACAGGATTTCTTGGATACGCTTACTACTGTGAGAAATGTGACCAAGGATTTGCCAATCTGGAGCAACACATTCATTGCAGAGAGACATATCGTGGGTGTTTGACGTCCATACCATGCATTCCTGAAGAAAAAGAACGAATTAATTGCTCTTAGTGCAAGCGAACCTTTGTCAGTCGCACTTGTTACAAACAACATCACATGAAACAAGTTCAACAACAGAAATGTGCTTGCAAATTTATTGAGATTGTGCTCCACTTCTTGTCATCTTATTCGAACCAATAACTCGAAGACACGCGCTTTACCTTTAAAGAAAAGATGCAGTTTTTGTGACCAAGTCGTGGACTTTGAACATCAATGTTACATCCAAAAATATGACAGTGAACTAGATGAAGACTTCAAGGAAGACTAGCACAAGAAGATAAAGAAACAAGTGGATTTTATCTTTTTTGACTTTAAGTGTAAACAAGAGGCGGGCATTCATTCCCTAATTTTTTCGTAGCTCATCGTGCTTGTGAAAAGTGTATACAAGAAGCTATACTTTTTCACTGTCCCAATTTCAGTAATATTCCAGGAAGACGAGAAAAACTTTTCGGGGCTCTCTTAGTCTTCCCGATTTTGCCGAATTGATTTTAGACTCTACCGACGACACTTGGAGCGAAGAGGACATCCAGCGTTATGGGGACTGGCATCGATATGCTACAGTGATGGCTCACAACTTCTCGGGATACGACGGACAATTTCTTTTGAAATATTATCCAGAACAAGGCATCAAATAGCCCACAGTCACCATGAACAGAGCCAAACTCATCCACATGAAAGTGGGACAAGTACATTTTAAAGATTCCATGAGTTATTTGGCCATGATTTAAGTAGAATGCCTAAAAGATTTGTAATGACAAATGGCCAAAGGCTATTTTCCACACTTTTTCAATACCGAAGCTAATTACCGCGCTGTGCTCCCGCATTTGCCTGACGTTCGCTACTACGACTCTGACGGTATGAACACAGAAAAACGAGAAGCATTGTGCGCTTGGTACCAAACTCACTCTTCAAACCCGTTTGACTCTCAAGAAGCAATGTTGCCGATCCGATGTGGACATTTTACGCCGTTGCTGTGGAAAATTTCGACAATTATTTCTGGATCACGGAGGTATCAATCCTTTGAAAGAAGCTTCTGCCATCGCTAAAGCGTCTGGATTAGTCTATCTAAAGAAGTTCATGCATGAGAACAAATTAGCTATCATACCCCCTCAATCATATCTCTCGGTCAGTGGTTGATACTCCGCCAAAGCTTTGCGATGGCTCCATTATTTATGTGAAAGTGAACACAAACGGATACATCATGCTAGAAACGTCGGAGAAAAGAAAATTGGAAGTCTTTCTGTGGATGGCTGGAATTTAGAAAACCCTCAGATCGTCAACGAATTCCAGAGATGTTTATTTCACGGATGCCCTACTTGTTTTCCTCAACGAAACCTTAAAAGTCCTTTCTCATAGTTCACCATGGAAGAGTTGTACAAGCAAACATACCAACAACGTCTGAAGTTAGAAAATCATGGATACCAAGTGGTAGAAATGTGGGAGCATGAGTACAATCAATTACGTTTCAAAACCAATCCAGAATTTAGACGCATTGCCGAAAGTTACGACGTGGTATACATCGAACGTCTGAATCCACGCGACAGTTTGTTTCGAGCACGAACCAATGCGACACGCTTGCTGTACGACGTGGACGAAGGAGAAGAAATTAAATACATCGATGTGTGTTCTTTGTATTCTTGAGTGTGCAAATATGCTCGATTTCCTACCGGGAACCCTGAAATGTTGACTGACACATCGACGTGGAACATATTCGTCAGTACGAAGTATTGATCAAACGCAAAGTCTTACCTCCAACCCACTTGTACCATCATGTCTAACCACATGATTGCCAAGGAAAACTGATATTACCTTTATGCCGTACATGTGCTGAAACATGTAATCAAGATCAACCTTATTGCCACAAGGATAAAGAACACGCTTTGACAGGAACGTGGGTGAGTGTCGAATTGTTTCTTGCTCTGGATGGTGGATACCGCTTGTTAAAAGTATGCGACATTTGGCACTTTCCTACCACAGAACAATACCGAATGGACGACTCGAGTCCATTGATTTTCTCCATAATCGTCAGTGAATTTCTTAAATTACAACAAGAACCTAGTGGCTATCCATCTTCGTGTCAGACTCCAGAAGACAAAGAGACATTCAAGGAAAGGTACCGATCCCTAGAAGGCATTACTTTGGAACACGTGGAAAAGAACGAAGGAAGACGATCGTTTGCCAAAGTTATGTCAAATTGTTTGTGGGGAAAATTGGCGCAACGTCCGATATTACCCAAGACAGAATAATTGGCAGATCCAACTGGTGGATGACAAAGAAAAACTCATGAAACACGTGGAGATCGCCCGTGAAGATTTGGTCTTGGTCAATTACGAAGCAACGTCAGAGTTTGCACCCCCCCCCCCCCCCCAGCGCGTTTGGCAATATCATCATTGCAGCGTACGTGACAGCCAATCACCCAAACATCGAAGGGGACCGTTTAGATGCATGGACGGACGAGAACCCAGAAGACACTATTGTAAGTTTTGCTAGAGGCGGTCCCAAAAATTACGGATACCAATACAGAGACCAACATGGAGAAATTCATACCAAATGCAAAGTCAAAGGACTGAGATTCAACTATCGATCGTGTCAAGTAGTCAACTTTGATGTCTTGAAAGCAGCTTTACAGTCCCGAGAAGATCAAGACTTTAGCGTGAAAACATTAGATCCACCCAAAATTATACGTTTGCAAAAAACACCAAATCGTCTGTCGACCTTTAGAATAAGTCTATCAATTTGTGTACCAGAAACGAGTGCAACTTCCCGACCACAACATTTTACAGTACGGACACGCTGAGCTCCAGTATAAAAAAGGGGAAAGTTCCAAGACAAACACTTCATTGAGTGTACAGATGCCGACCGAGAAAGATGATGAATAATTCGACACAGCAACCGAGTGTGAGGCCCACTATGGACTTCAAGTTCAATTTTGACGCTAGCACACTTTCACCGATACTGACGAGCTCGACACAGCAACAAAGTGATCGGCCTACTGCGGACTTCAAGTTCAATAATGAACTCGTGTGCGATGTTGTGCCTTGCGACCAGAGTAATGCCGTGCATGGCGACAGCAGCAATCGGGTGCCTTACCGTTCTATTAGCGAATGCGATGCAGCACGATCCTATTGGTAAAAGCGATGTCGTGCGTGTACCTACCTACGGCACTGATCCATGCACTCGCAAACCACTCTGGATACCACTAGTTCATCGAGATGTACAAATCAAAGAAGAATACACGTTTCCTGTGACATTGCCTGGCTATTGTGACTTTGAAAGTCGAATCAAATCGTTCAAACAATGGCCTAAAGATCTGGATGGAATGCCCAGTACCATATCGTTATACAGAGCTGGATGTGTCTACTCGGGACGTGGAGACCAAGTACAGTGTTTCAGTTGTGGTGTGAAGATCCACGAATGGGAGTATAAAGACTCAGCTTTCCTGGAACATGCCAGATGGTCTCCGTGTTGTCACTACCTTCCTTTGGTGGGGCATGATTGTTATTCCCATGGATACTTTAGAAGAGAACATTCATAGTTTGCCTCCTTTACAAAGAGCTTGTACAGATTCAAATGAAATGCAAAGAAAAATTACATCCTTTACGACACAGACTTTTAAATTAGTGGTACCGGAATGCTATAAGAGGATAGATTACTTTGAAAGTGTTGAAATGGTCAGACATTGATCAACTACCCACGACTAAGAAAAATTTCGATGCCACGACTTCTACGTATAAGGTTGGAATACTACAAAGAATTCTTCTTCCAGAGGATGAAAACTTACAGGATTACAAAAATCGTGTACAGGAAGTGTCACCTCAAGACAAGACTTCTTCAAGACGTGTGGTATATGTGTTAGTAACTACAAAATTTCTGTTCCACTCTGTACCAGTAGATACCCTGTGTAGAAATAATGACTATTTCCTCAAAAAGAAAGACATTACTGTGAAGGACTATTACAAAAGCTTACTATGCCAAGACTTTTGTCCTCAATGTTGCAGTCATAAGTATTGGCATTGGCTATAGAAACAATCTATATTCCGAAGACTTATTTCTGTTTTACATAACTGAATAACTTTATGCTAAGCTATTAGTATATATATACATATATATATATATATATATACATACATATATATATGTATATATATGTGTATATATATGTGTGTATGTATGTATGTATATATATACAAAGAGAGAGAGAGAGAGAGAGAGAGAGAGAGAATTACAAATATACACCAAACAGAGCGGAAAGTGTTATCCCTGGATTCTACAGGAGAATGCTTGATAACATTAACAGAATTTTTAAACACGAATAAATAATATTATCATACAGGTTAGAGAATTTTAATTCGTACCCTACGGAGATTCGAATCCGGATCCGCGGGTTACGGCACCCATCGCCTTGCCTGTAAGCACAAAGTGTTCAGGACTTTGAGGATTACGAAACCCTTTTACAAGAACTGTTTCCACATCATACGACTCCACTGAATTATGGACGACGTGTGATGTGTGTGTTAGTGACTACTTTTTCGGATTTCGTTTTGCAGGAAATTTGTTGTGGACCATTTATGAACAGTACATGCAGCAAAGACATGACCCCCAAAACTTTATCTGTGCATGAAAGACAAATTGTGATAAAAGTGTTGAAAATAGTGCTGAAAACAAGTTGTGTACCTTCGTGTGAAGAAGAAATTTGTCAAACTTTATCCAAGATTCATACTTAAAAAGAAGTGTGTATAGCTAGTTGATTAGACCGACACATTTACAACTGGAAAGATGTACGTGACTGGAAAAATCTTGGCTTCGATGCTTGGATATAAGAAGTGGCTGACTATGCCAAAGACATTGTGTGCCACTAATCCAAGAAAAGAATTTAACTTAGAACCAGTGCAAGAAGTGAAAATGAAATTAGAAACAGTGGAAGAAGAACCTGAAACCGGGGAAGAAATACTACAAGTCCACGAGGGTTGTAGTGTACAAATATAAAAGAATGAGGAAGAAATGACATTCCCGGAGAAATTAGAGACAATGAATTTCACAGAGACTAGAAGAACACCAGAGCGTGTACGTAGATTCCATAGGACACACATAGATCGAGAATATTGTACACTTACTTGTTTATGTGCAGCTTTCGTCATTTTTTGTGTGCCACATTGATGTACCGAGTCATTTATGCCGTATGTGTTTTCGTGTTTTAATTCTTGAAATGTAAATATTTTTTTGTGGTTACACTTTTTGAAAAACGTTAAACGTGTATAAAATCTATCAAATGTATTGTGTCGTTGCTGGTAATCTCCGATTTCTCAACACCATAGTTATTGCTGCATCCTCCCCCTCCTTCTCCTCCTCTGTTCTCAAAGTGATTGACGAAAAGTTGAGAGGCAAAACCGACTTTGTCAAACGTTTGATCGAACACAAATCACATTTGTTTGATCGTCGACCCCAACGTATCGTGTCGTGTTACAAAGAGTGGCAATCGGCTTACACATTACTCCAAGAACGTCAAGGAGAATCCATTTAATTTGTAGAAGGCATTACTCGCGAAGACGATGAGATCGTGTCTGACTTTAGTCAAACACATCTTGTCATCTTCGATGACATGTTAGGAGAAGACGAACAATAAATTAAACTTTGATTTACACGAAAAGGACATCATCGTAATGCCAGTATTATTTAAATTACTCAAAATTTGCTTCAACAGAGTAAAGCACATCGTACCATCAGTCTCAATGCCCATTATGTGGGATTTTTTTAAAAGTCCAAGAGATAAATCTCAAGTGCAAGTGTTAGCCAAACAGTTAGGAATACCTTGGTTGAATTATGTGTATGACTCTGTCACTCAAACACCTCATGTTTATTTACTTGTCGATGTAAAACCGACCACTCCCGATTATTTGAAATTTCGTACCCATTTGTTTCACCCTTGGTGACACGAAGGAGGTCCTGTCATTTACACGTCCCCTTTGGCGTCTATCTGAAGAAACAAAAAAAACTATCAAAACATCATGCACTTCTTTTCTTTCAAACAGTATTCAACATGACATCCTTTCAATCTCATCCTCCTGCAAAATTGATTTAAGCACTGTATGGCATCAGTTACGGGAAAAAATACATTTGTTAGAAGCCAGTCTCAACGATTACGATGGTTTACTTTGACAGCATGTCAATTACTTCACGGTATCATTCACATACCCCATCAAACCAGACTATTTTTTTTGAAAAACAAAAAAAAAGCGTTGTCATAACTGGCAGATCGAAGAATGGATACTCAAACCAAAAAACAAATAATTTTGAAACCCGTTGGAAGTAAATCTTTAGGAGATGTCATTATTCGTTCCATTTTTAAAATGGGATCCTAATGCCGAAGCTAAAACAAACACAAAAGCCAAATTCCCCAAAAGACGGCAGCAGACCCAAACCAAAAGTGGTGGTGCAACAATTTTACACAAGAAAAAAAGAAAAGCCCCAAGAAGAACAGAGAGATACTGCTGCTAGGACGCACACGTACTCCGGAAAATCGCTTCGCTCGGTGACGGTGACTCCTCCTGCCACTTCTACTTCTTCGACGTTTACGATGATGCCTGCTACATCTGATTTAACACCCATTTTTCCTAATTTGATGAAGAAATGGAAACCCATTTCTAAAGGAACTTCTCCTTCTTCGGCAGAGACGACATCCTCTTCTTTAGCAACTGCTGCTGCAGCTAAAAAAGTGGCCTCACCCAAGACAAATGTGCAAGACAGAACAGGGGTGTTGCAACGTCTACTTGATTTATCCAAACAACAACTGTCAAGATTTAGTCCCTTGAAAACACCTCATCGTCGAGTGCTGCCCATAGTGAAGTTGATACGACGTGCTGACAATCACTGGAGACGAATTCCAGTATAAAAAAGAAGTGTGCGATAAGATTCATTTCAGTGTTTTTTGCTCCTGAAAGAAAAGATGTCACCAAGAAGTGCACACCATCATCATCGTCCCAAGACACAACCTTCCTCCAAGAAAAGGAAAAGAAAGGGACTCCCTCCTCGTTTAGTTAAACATTGGGGTGTTTTGTCAGTACTGACTAAATTCAAAGAAATCATCGATACCGTGTGTGAATGTTGTTTCATTGTTTTGAAAGGAACGGTACCTTTGTCCAAGATATAGAAACAACAATTAGGAAAACATCGGAACGTTCTTCGACAAATGGTGAAAAAGAAAATACCCATCAGTCAAAAGAAAAAATGCTCATTCAACGAGGAGGATTTATACAAATGCTGATAGGACCGTTGTCAAAAGTGGCTACTCCATTGCTTGGATCAATTGCTGGACCACTTTGAGGAGGAGTCATCAGATAAGGAGGGGAAAAAGAAGATAAAAATGACAGCTTTTCTAGAAAGACACCACACTTGTACCTTTGGATCTTATGGAAGAACGAAAACTCACTTTAGTTCCATACAAACGATGGATGGAACTCCATCGTTGGTACAAACAACGGATACCTTATTTACCTCCGAATCCTAATCTCATCGAGATGTCACAGTTACAGCAAGAATTACAATCTTTGATGGATCGAAGCGATTTGTCAGAAACAGTAAACTTGCAATGGTACGGACAAGTATTGCAACGTCTAATTATTTCCCCAGAAAGCTTTAGACGAAACAGCTAAACCTACTCTGAGAGATTTCAAGACGATTATGAAAAGCGAACCAAAAACCACAAAGACAGATACAGCCACGTGAGTGGAAGAAGAAGAAGAAGATGCACGAGAAGTGTTTCAAACTCCGTCTGCTCCAATACCTGGTAAGATTGCAGCTTTCTTGTTGAGAAGAAATAAGAGCTTGGGTCAAAAGATGATGTCGACACCTTCTTCAACAGAAGAAAAGAAAAAAGAAAGAAGGGAAGACAGAAGTGAAAAAAGACATCAAGAAAAAAGTCACGACTCCACAACCGGCTCCTACTCATATTGCTCGTCGAACACGTCAAGCCTCGTCCAAACCAATATCACGCGAATCTAAGAGCAGTATCAAACAATGGGTCACTTAATGAGGAGCAGCAGCAGCAGCAACCACAGTTAACCCCATCATGGAGACACTTTTAGCCAGTATTTACTACAATCCTGCACATGCTGCTGGTTATAAAGGAGTTTTAAAAATTGTGTCGTGCTGCTAAACCAAACTTAAAAGTGTACGTTTGCCAGATGTGCGACAATGGTTACAAGAACAATCTTCGTACACGTAACACAAAACTATTCGACCTATTCAAAGTCGCTGGCATCTATCACAAATGGCAAGCAGATTTAGCTAATGTCTCTCATTTGGCACTGTACAATCGTGGTTACAAATATTTTGTTTGTGTCATCGACGTGTTTTCAAAATCAGCTTGAGTAGTTCCTTTGACTTCTAAAATAAGTTCAGAGTTAGTACGAGATTTAAAACTGGTTTTGAATCAAAGTGGTCGTCACCCATTAAAACGGCAAACAGACAAAAGTACCGAATTTATGAACCAAGCTTTTCAAAAAGAATTAAAACAAGGACACATTCATTTTTACCACTGAAAATCCTGAAATGAAAATATTGTGGGACGTTTTCAAAGAACTTGAAAGAACACACGTGGAAATATTTTACACATCAACACACTCTCAAATATATCGACGTGTTATCACGTCTTGTCAAAGCTTACAATCAATCATACCATCAAAGCATCGGATGTGTACCCGAAGAAGTGACCCCTGAAAGCGAAGTGATGGTGTTTGATCGATTGTTTGGAACATCACCTACCACCCCAAACAAAGAAGTGGTGTTAAAGACTGGAGATTGAGTTCGCTTTGGAAAAAAAAACGCACTTTTGACAAAGGTTATTTACCTAAGTGGACAACCGAATTCTTTCTTGTCACTGGACAAGTACGTGGACGTAATCCTCCTGTCTGTAAATTGGAAGACATGAAAGGAGAAGTGTTTAAACGAACTTTTTATTTGCCTGAGTTACAACGAGTGACCAAAAAAAGAAAACGAGGTGTGCGATATCGAAAGCATTCTCGATCGAAGGACACGTAAAGTGGGCAAACGTCGACTTCAAAAAGTGAAAGTGCGTTGGAAAGGATATCCACATAGTTTTGATACTTGGATTGCCGCTTCACAAATCATCGACTATAAAATGAAGTAGAAGTAACCATTATGCCGTTCAACACAGCAGCTACCTCTCCTTCTCAGTGTTCTCTCTCTCTCTCTCTCTCTCTCTCTCTCTCTCTATATATATATATATATATATATATATATATATATATATATATATATATATATATATATATATATATATATCTCTATATATATATTTATATATATATATATATATATATACTGTCGCTAAATTTTCATTTATAAGAAAAAGTTACCTGGTTTGGTTGAAAATTTGTCATCTTCCAGGGTTCATTTTTTTAGTTGGGGGGTGGGGTGGTTAAGTCGGATTTGTGTTGGGAACTCTTTTAGAACTGATTGATTAATAGACCGGTGAGTTGAATATAGAACGCAGTAGATCTCCCTTTATGACTCTACTCGAAAGACATGGACTCTTTAGCATTGGACTTATTTTCACTTCTTGAGGTATGAATCTTTGAGAAGTCCATGCTTGGACAGATATAAAGAAACGAATTTTTGTATGCAAACTACAAAAGAACATGTCGACAATACACCCCCTCCCCACCCCTTCCCTCCAGTATCCAAATACAGCTGATGTGTTATCTACCACGGAATAAATAAACGTTTTTATTTAGACATGTTGAAATTGAATGACTTAAGAAACCTAGATTACAACCTATTGAAGTAATGAAATTAAAATGTGTTTGGAATTACGTTTTAGCTGCTAAACAATATACTAACATTAACACAAAACAGTGAAAAATACTTCGATTTTTATGTCATTCCCGATTAATGAAATTTATTGTTTGAAATTGTTAGAAACGTTAGTATACAAATGAAATTAGAAATAATGGAACAATATCTTCTCCCACTGCTTGGAAATAAATATTGGCGATATACTGTTTAGTGATACAATTGGTATTCAAGAGTAATTATTTCATCATGAAACAAAGATCATCTTTGGAATGCACCATTTTGATAACGTAGTTCATATATAAAAAAGAAAAAGTTAGAATTCTAGTATTCAGTTTGAATTATACTTTCAATTTTACTTTAATATTTGTATGTATCGTGTAAGAAAGTGATAAATACTAGATGGATTTAAATAAACAGGATGCAAAATAAAATTCTATTTGTATTTTTATCAGATAAAATGCCTACAATAGATTGGATGCTTATGTGACATAAAATATTGCTTATCATCGCTTTATCATCGCTATAATAGTATTAGTCATGACTAAATATAACGATGGCCTCACGTTACGTAACAATGAGAACAAGTGCGCGATAAATATCCTCTTCCTTGATGTGAGCTGTATTTTCTCCGTGCTTTCAAGTAGAGTGGGGTTGTCGTAGTGATTCAGTTAATACGTATTTGTATATAAGTGTGTGTGTGTCTGTGTGTCTGTGTTTTATGTGTGTGTAAAATAACACTTTTAAACTCTTTTTACATCGCTAAAGTGACATATGAAAACCTGTTTCAATTATAGCACTTTATGTATAGTTTGTGTTAACACTTTAGGTATAGATTGTGTCAAAACTTTGGGCATAGTTTGTGTCAACACTTTAGGTATAGTTTGTGTCAAACATTTAGGTATAATTTGTGTCAACACTTTAGGTATAGTTTATGTCAAAACTTTAGGTATACTTTGTGTCAACACTTTAGGTATAGTTTATGTCAAAACTTTTGGTAAAGTTTATGTCAAAACTTTAGGTATAGTTTGTGTCAAAACTTTAGGTATAGTTTGTGTCAACACTTTAGATATAGTTTGTGTCAACACTTTAGGTGTGTGGATCTCGGTAACCATAACTAAAGTTGTAGACCATAAAAAGGTGAAGTCAGAACAACAATGCGTTGCCAACATGAGTCAGTGGAATGTTTATTAACCGTCCAAACAAAGCCCCTTGGTCATATCTTTGAAACTCTGCAACAATATATCAATGACATCTTCGCAATCCTATAGTCGTCGGTCCACTTCGTTCCACATCGACCCTTGACATATATAGCTAGCCGAAACATTATCTACCGCCCCTCTATCTGATTGGATGCGGTTAAAATAAATTCATCGAACAGATTGCTTGTTACATTTATCTAGGAAGACAGTTGGCAGTAATAATTGCTGCCTCCAAAGACAACGTCACATGTCGAATAGTATTTCCTCTGATTTAAATTGTTCACAAAGTGTTTTTTTTTTTAGTCAAGGCATGAGGACATCTCAGAAGTCACCATATTGAATACCATGTGTAACGAACTCTCTCATTTGCTAATTGATTTCGCTTGCCACGGGCATTAATTCCATAATCCGCAAGAATTCACTTGTTCAAAAACCATTTCAGTTAGCTATTGACAAGGTCTTATGTAGAACGAAGTGAAATGACTGCCATTACTTGCGAAGATGAAGCAGGAATGAAAAGACGCATTCCATAGTGAGAACAAATGCCCTGCCCCAGTGGTACCAATTGTACGCCTACAATTTCAGATATAAAATGTGTCTTCCCTATTGCTTCGTTTGAGAGAATAAATTCTTCACCGAACATTCAACAGATATCAAGTATTAAAATATAGTCGTTAAATCTTGAATTGTCCTGAAAAAGTATTGTTTTATCTCCAAGGTATATTTTAGGATTTCGTCAAAATCTGAGAAATTTCATAACTCTATCTTTCGAGACAAAAACAGATTTTCGGGTGAACATATTTAAACTCAAAGAGTTAGTTTTCATCCTTTCAGTTATCTCTACGTCAGCCATAAATATCAATATTTGACTGCAATTATTTCTACGTCAGCCAAAAATATCAATATTTCACTGCAATTATCTCTACGTCAACCAAATATACCAATATTTGACTGCAATTATCTCTACGTCAGCCGAAAAAATACCAATATTTGACTGCAATATGTTCTTGATAACCAGCAATACACATGAATGTTTAAAATGAGTAAGATTGTGTTATCCATTCACCCCGAAAGCTGACATCCAAACATATCCATTCACACCAAAAGCTGACATCCGAACATATCCGTTCAACCCAAAAGCTGATATCCGAACATCTTTGAAATCTAGTAAGATCCTAAAGAAGTATATTATGGAGGACCTGCCACTAACTTTTTGTGATACACATGCCACCATAAAAAAGAAAGATTGATCTCATTTTCCTAAGCACAGAACACTCCTTTCTAACGGGTTGATCTCCACACATACACATATTTTTATCTTCAACTTTGCTGAACCAGGCCCGCAGAGAGGTGGGGGGGGGGGGGGGCAATTGCTCAGGGACCCGGCAATTTCTATGGGCCAGCCGTCAACTCAGTTATAAAATATAAATTAATTTTGCAGTAAATATTAAAATTTGTTCTTTGCAAGAGTCCAATTTATGGCAGATTACTACAGGGTTTTTTTAATGCAAAACTGTATACAGGTTTTTATATACAAAACATGAAACTAGTCTTGGGACCCATGACTGCTCTGCCCAGGGACCCAACATTTCTGTCGGAGGGCCTGTGATGAACCATTTATAAAAAGCATCATGTAAGCACACATATTATTTGTGAATAAATATGCACTACACACACTCACGGACACACACTATGCGTGCATGTCTTCATGTTTGCTGAATCATCGATGAAAAGCATAATGAATGCACACACATTCATTATTTGTGCATCAATATACACTATACACTATATAATCTATACGTGGGGTTGTTGTTGTTGTTGTTTTAACTTTGGTGGAATGTTGGTATTTTAGCATAATGAATGCACATACATTTATTATTTGTGAAAGGAGGGTAGATGTTTTTCGACAACCAAAAACCAATGTGTCTGAGGTCTGTTAAAACATGTATTCTCAATCGGCTCTTCTTTGACCTGTCACTCGTATAGCTAACCTGCTATTTGACCTGACACTCGTATAGCTAACCTACTACTCTCGCACTGTGTACAGTCCTCAGGAATTTAACTCGTCCCTGTAAGATCCGGTGTCCTTCAAAATCTAATTTTATCAACAAATAAGCGGAAAAACCTGTCACTCTCAATTTTCCGGTCATGTGTATAAACTTCTATCCAGCATGAGAATAAAAATGAGAAATAATACATAGTGTTCTCTTTAGATCGGATGTGCAACTCCGACCTCCGGCAACAAGTTGGAAATTCTCCCGGTAAGTCCAGGTATGTGAGGCGATTTTTATCGTTTTTTTTATTTTTTCCAAAACAAAACAGAATAGAATAGAATTTGTATTCAGTGGAATATCTCTCTGGTCACATGCGTATAGTACATGACAGCGCTATTGTTGTTACCATAACGTGTAAGAGATTTAACATATAAAACTTTGAAACAATAATATAAAATCAGTTTTTCTTAAGTGGTAAAAGGACAACACTGAAAATGTATTTATTAACAAGGACAACACTCAAAATGTATTTATTAACAAGTTCAACATACAAAATGTATTTTTAACAAGGACAATTATACAGTATGACTAATCAAGTTAGCAGACGAGAAAACGAAACTAAAATTCAGTTTGTTCAGTTTATATCAGTACAGACCCGTAGCACAGATCTGTGTACAACGGTGGTATTGGAAGGGTTAAATTTGCAATAAGTAAGAAAAATTTTTAAAAAATAGAATTGATTAAGCAACAAGACAACCTCTTATAAAGGAGCACACTTGGTCAGGACCGTTTAGTCTAGAGTTATGGAACTTGACTGAAGACAGACGAACCGGGTTCGATTCCCGACCGCGACAGTTAGACTTTGTATCCTCCCCGTTACATTATGAAAGAAACATTACAGTTGTTGATGAGGGATAAGAGATCCTTACATAAATTCAACTTAATTGTCAATTTCCTATAGAAAGATATATATTTATTACATAACGCAGCCCCCCCCCCAAATTCCAGACTATGCCCCTGGGTGTCGGAACCTAACAATCCATCACTTATCCTACTAACGAGTGTATAAAGTTTGGTCACGAAATATTGAAATATGCTAATGTAGTTGTAATTGGTACATATCCAACCTTTGACTCTCCCCCAGGTACCGAAAACGAGAGGGACAAAATCGTGCCTTTCTAACAGATTGTTACCACATGGCAATTCGTGTACCAAGTTTTGTGAATTCCCACCCGGTGTTTTAGGAGGAGATAGCTACGGATACACGGACAGACAAATGAACGAACAGACGGACAGAAGAAAGGGGCAGATGACCCACCCCCTGCCTCTAACGTTTCAGCATCTGGATAATAAATAAAAAAAAAAGCATTGAAAAAAAAACAAGCTAATGATTAGTAAATAAGGTGAGAATCCTAGCACACTTATCATTCATCTTTCATTCATTTATCAACTGCTAGTCCGTCGCAGATATTCAAACATACTATAATCACTTATAATTTACTAAATCTTTTTTATCTTCATCTTTTATGTTATATACTCTTAACAGAATTGTAACATCTTTACCTGTTATTTTTATACTGTAGTACTACATGTTAAGGTTTATTTCGAAGACGTTATCTTCCTAGGTATTTTTTGTAGCAATTCTTTATCTCTGCATTTTTTTAACTTAACTTTTTTTGGCACCATATAGCCAGTATGAGCTGACGTGCCGCTAGGCCCGATACATACATACATACATACATACATACATACATACATACATACATACATACATACATGCATGCATGCATGCATACATACATACATATTTACACACATACATACATACATACATACATACATACATACATACATACATACATACATACATACATATATACCATAATCACGTGGTTTAGAAACACTTTTGAGTATTACTAAAGGATTATTATCCCGAAACATATAATCAACATTAATTTAATGATCTATTGCAAATTGGAATTGAAAAAGAAACAGGTACATATTTATTATCCACCTATTTTTGTTCTCTATGTGTTGCTCAACATATTTCAGCATTTTTTGTAAGGTGTCTATTGTTAGTCGGTTCTCTCTGCTTTGTTACTGAAGTAAATGTTTAGTTTGCCTAATTCTAGGACAATAGCTAAACATGTCAACATTACACTTAACATTAAGGTTTAAGCAAATATTAAAGTCAAGAAACATTTATAATTTCTTAAAATATTTATAATATTATATAAACATTATACATAACATTAGTAATATTTTGACAGGGTTAATCAAATAATAATTGTAATAATCATGATCTGTGTACAATATTTTGTTCTGAGGGTCCACATCAAAGCTTTAGTATTAACACCAATAAATTATTATTACTATTACTATTATTATAATGTAACCTAGGTTCTACTAGAAGTTTGAATTAATCACAATGCATATTTTCAGCTGTTTTCACTGGATGCCATATGACCACAATATATGGTGTAATAACCAAAGTGTCAAAATAAACCTCAAACCGATAGTACAACCTAACTACTACTGCTACTACTACTACTACTACTAATAATAATAATAATAATATATTATCTCCATGAAAGGAAAAACTGCTCTCCCAACCATTTTATAGTTTTATTTTGCGACATCCACATTTAAGGGGTCAGTATAAACATGAATGCGAATGTCTTGGAATTAGTCGATTTCTGGTGCAGCTTTATAAACCAAATAAATAAATAGAATGTTTGTTCTAGTGGTAGTTGATTAAATATTTTGTACCTGTTTGTAATTACCATAGTATAAAGTCTCTGCTGTGTTCATGTGAAGTCATATGACCAAAATACATGGGTTAATGACCAACGTATGAAGATAAACCTTAGTCCTCGTACACTATGATAATTGTAAATATTTAATAAACTGCCCACAAAACAACTAATTTAAGTTGTGTTAGTTTCTAAATCTTCACTAAAAACAACAAAGTCCGAAACATTTCGAATATATTTTTAAACAACTCGCATAAATGTACTGGAGAGCACATGCACATATGTATTCAAGCCTTTATTTGTCATGTATTCAAACCATAAATGTACTGGAGACCACATGCACAGATTTCTTCACGCCAATATTGATCATGTATTCAAACCATAAATGGTCACTGATGTCACGGGTGCATTCCTTGTTTTGAGTATATATGGATGTCTGAATGAATGCAAATAGCATGCGATATTTGGCTTAGAACAAACACAGTGTTCTTGCATGTCTTAGAAAGTTTCTTCTAATATATTACCATTATTACGTACCGGAAACTCTAATATATTACCATTATTACGTACCGGAAACTCTAATATATTACCATTATTACGTACCGGAAACGTCGGCTAAGTATGCTTATGATTAGAGCAAAGCGTTTGACGAAACCGGTTAGATTCAAAAACTCACTGCAAAGTCTTACTGATATTTTGTTCAAGAGATTTGTATTCATAACAAATCATGTCGGAAGTATCGCTATCGTAATTTTAGACAGCTACCTTAAAGAATTATCCACATGTGTATGCTCTCTTTGATACAAATTAGCCTTGACAGTATACTCGCAGAATTTAATGGCTATTGGTAAAGCCCAATTCAGTACAGGTGGGTGGGAGATGATACTCTGATTGTGACGAAATAGCTATACATTTAGGTGATAGTGCTGATCTATTTTCTTCAATAAAGTACCTACAACACATAGCAGTGACTCTGTGAAAGAATAACTTCCCATAAAAAACATACCTTTTTGTGGACAGATTTATTTGAAGGTGAGCACATCTATATTGAGTTTGTAAGCACTGAAACGAAAATGTCCACCGACACTTATCAATAGTACATTGAGTGGCAAGAAGCAGTTGATTTTTTATAAAACTTTGATAAATTTAGCATAAGCTTATTTTTCTACACATACTGTTTGCAAATAAAAGACATTTAAGTCAGATAAGAAAACCTTGAAAGATCCTAGTAAAAGGTACGGAGGCCTGTACTGGCTATAAACAGCAATTTATGCTAAACACAATGACACATTTGTACATGTCTTTTGGCAATAATTATAATGAGAAAAATGTAAGTGGAAAATATTACGATGATCCCCAAGCTGAACAGTTTGGAAAATGTTCATAATATCTGTTCATATGTCTTTCTGCACATGCTGTACGTGTATGTATGTATGTATGTATGTATCTATGTATCTATGTGTGTATGTATGTATGTATGTATGTATGTATGTATGTATGTATGTATGTATGTATGTATGTATGTATGTATGTATGTATGCATCTATCTATCTATCTATCTATCTATCTATCTATGTGCCTGCCTGGCTGTATTGATTTAAAATTTTGTACCGCAACCATGACTAATATACCATTAAATGCTCGTTAGTCCTTTTTAATGAATTTTGCTATGCATGGTTACAGGACTGCTACCATTCTCTACTATCTTCCGGGCTCCCTCACATAAAGAAGGGTGAGTTTGAGATGTCACTGATGGGCTCTTTCAGACACTCTAGGTTTATCATTCTGTAACCATCCAAAATGTATACAGATTATTTTATTTTAAACCTAGCATTTTTACTATTGTAATAAAACACATACAGCTTCCTTTTTCGCTGAATGGAAATAGACGCACAACAATTTTGGTCACTTTCTCTCCAGCGGATATCCCTTTCTTCTTATCAATTAATATGGTGAATCTTGGCACTGCGATTCTGTTCCTCCTTCTCATCTCTTGATACACAAAAAATATTATATTATTTCCAATTTGTCGACCAACAGCGGCATTAAATCGCCTCCTTAAATTATTTCTAATGCACCCCATGTCTTTGCATATGACTAGATTGTCACACACAAAACAAACCTAATCAATATTTAACACAGATACAAGAAATGTCACTAAAACACAGCCAATATTTATATAACTAACTGGAAACAATAGTAAACGCTTTCCCTGCACGTGGCCTAATCGACATACCATATATTCCACTGTATTAAAAAACGAGCACATCTACTTGTATGCATGACATATTCACTTTCACTTACAAAGTCACACTGCACTTTAATTTCATATAATTAAAGATTTTCTTCTCTTGAACAACACTCTTTCCCTGCTGGAAGTGCCTTTCCACACACAGTGGAAGCATTCTACTAGTTACACGAGTTCTCACAGTTGCAAGCAAAATAAATATATGTACCATGTCAATTCTAACTTTCTGGGAATTTAGGATCATCATACCACTGGTTATTAAACAAAAAGAACTATTCATTGCAATGAATTGTAAATGATGGCAGTATCTAGATTGCAATATGGTCATTACAAATAGGAAACAGTATTTAATAAACTCCCACTAGAGCAAGCAATAATTTTTTTTTTTTCTAAACCTCACAAATAGTTCAAAATATTTCAACGTTATTTTGAACAACCCCCAAAAAATGTGCCACAGAGCACATGCACAAATGCCTTCACACTATAGTGGTCATATATTCAGACCATAGTGGTCACTGATGTTGCGGATGAGTATCCGTAACTTTACAACAGCATGTTTAAGGGGTCAGTTCAAATATATATTGGAATGGCTTTATTTCGTCTAGTTTTGGTGAAGGTTCAGAAACTAAGAAAAAAAAAATTGTTTGTGCTACTGGGAGTTTATTAAATATTTTTAACTATTTGTAATTACCATACTGTCATTTCGCTTCTACCAGCAGTTCATCGCAGTAAATAGGTTTTGCTGTGTTCATTTTGAAGTCATGTGACCAAAATGCATGGTGTAATAAAACATAACTACTCTAATTATTTCCTTATTTAGAATGATCGAAGTGTAATCTTTTCCATTCCATCAAATCTATTTTTTTATCTATTATGGATGAACTTTATCGTCATTGCACAGTAGTCTCAACTGTGTGTGTGTGTGTGTGAGAGAGAGAGAGAGAGAGAGAGAGAGAGAGACAGAGACAGAGAGAGAGAGAAAGAGCGAGAGAGACAGACAGAGAGAGAATTGTATAATTACCCGACTTCAATAAGTTACAAATGTTTTTGTACAGGAGCTAAATGTGTGAATACTAAAGGCTAAAATATTTAACTTGTGTTAAACGCCGTTTTTCATGCAAAACGTGCCCTGAGTGAGTGCAATCTGTTTTTATGATACAACAAATTTACGAGAGAGAGAAACAGAGAGAGAGAGAGAGAGAGAGAGAGAGAGAGAGAGAGATTCGTAGCTTTGTTCAATGAAGAAAATATTATAAGTGTTTTCTGGTAGCAACGTTACTTTTTGCCGGGACAGTTTCAACAAAGTTTATGTTATCAAAATGCACATTCAAGAAAGGCATTTACTTAATAAAACTCCCTAAAAAAATTTAGTTCCAAAGCACAAAACCAAGTTCTATTTTTATGGCAATGGAATACTTGTTGACGAAGAGGATGGGTAGAAGACTATCTATTCAACTTTGACAAACATTTATCTGCAAGAAAGCTTCAAAACAAATAGATATACTGAAATGGAACGAACATTGTCTGACACTAGAGTGTAGGAAAGCCATATATCATGTAATTATCATGTTACATTTGAGTTTTTGTACTATGGTATGTCATTTCTGTGACCCATCTAACATCCACAAACTTGAAAAGCTCCATTTCAGAGCACTCAGATTTGTACATCAAGACAGCAATAGTACATATGAGGAACTGTTAACAAAAGCAAACTCGTGTACTCTGGATGTTAACAAGCTTAGGCATACTTCTATTGAGACCCATAAGATTCTAAATGGCATTAGTCCTCCATCCTTACATGATCTTTTCGAAATAAAAGACTGTAAATCTTTTTTCAGGTATAAAAAATAGGGTTGAAATATCAAGATCCAAAACCAGTCAGGTATAGTTCAAATAGTTTTAGTTCAGCCGTTCCATTTTGTATGGATCTCGCTTCCAAATATTGCAACATCTGCTTCTTCTTTTTTGTTTTGTTTTTTAAAGAAATTTATCAACTGTTGGATCGCTATTAAATGCAAAGATACAATGAGTAAATAGCTTTCACTTCATTCTTAACTTATTCTTCTCAAACTTGTATGCATGCATTTTATAATTGCCTGAGATTTTTAGTTCTTCTTCTACGTGTGTTGCTTATTTGTTTCAAGTTTAGATGCATTTACTTATTCAGAGCTTTTAGTTTACAACAGGTACATAGGTACATGTGAAAATTCTTAATGTATGTAGGTATATATGTAGGCATGTATGTATGTAGGTGTATATACATATATGTATGTATGTATGTATGTATGTATGTATCTATGTATCTATGTATCTATGTATGTATGTATGTATTAGATGCATGCCTTTAATTTAAAAAAATGTGTACCTATGTATGCATTTATATATACTTTATAAAGCCTCGTACAATTATGTACTAGTGTATATACTACTGTACTCATTGAATACATGTTTGCAATTTGTCTTGTATGAATAATCTTGAATGTTTGTTTGTTCATTTTTTAATGGGTAGCAAAGGCTCAATAGAAGCTGCGTTTGATATGTTTTAAGGATATACATGGACTTTAAATAAAGAGTATTTGATTTGACTTAAGTAAAAATAAATGAATAAATAAATAAACTACTATTATACATACAGAGACCCAGGAAGAGAAGGGGGAAGGGAACTATACACAAACTGTTTCATCTACCTCTATATGCAGATTTAACGTCTTGATTAATATGCATATGAAGCAAGCAAGATAAATGAACTGATGTTGCAATCAGTGTTCTTTGGTCACTGTTTGCTCTGCATGCCGGATGTGTACAGACGACGATTTCGAAGACGGCAGAACACCGATGACTGGGAGGAGACGTTACGCAATAGTGTTTAAATAAAATGTTAACGCTGTAACTTTATATATACAGCTAAGTTGTACAGCTCTTCCTTCCTAACTCTGCCTAATGACATTTAGTGGCTTTGATGACATGTTGTAATATTATGTCACACTTATTTAGTGACATTCAGTGGAAATAAGTTAGTTAAATTTTTTCATAACCTAAATAGTGGTTTGTTATGCATATGCAATGCCCCTATTTCCTTCATTCGACAAGAGACAATTGGAATTTAACGCAGCATTCAAAAGTAACACCCCGATGAGATTGATGAGTCTAACAAGCCAACGCGGCACGTTATTCCGCTAAGACTTGACTTGGCAGGGAGGGATATTAATTTCATACGCGAAGAAAAGACAAGACAGCTGGAATTAAAAAAGCTTGGCTGAATCAGAACAACAACAAAAAAATAAACAGAAGAGGCGCAAGCTACTGGTAAACGAAATAAAACGGCAGAGAGAAACAATAGACAGAGTTTGTTTGACAAAATAGACAGTTTGTTCATTTTACAGAGGCTATAAAGGCTATAGTAATTACACTTAGAACAAATATATTGGGACCTGGAACAAACGGAGGGATACATGAAAAAGGAATTAAAAGCAGAGCAAATTGAACATGAAGAATTACAAGATATATAAAAACAATCAGATTATTTAGAACACTTTCTATATATAACTTTATGTTGAGTATTGGTATTGGTTATATCATTTAAAAACTGAAGCCATAGGCAACACCAACTCTACAACAGGAAAATAACACGGTGAGCCTGTGCAAAGTCAATCCGCAAAGCCTAGACAAAGTCCAACGTTGGGAACTTTGAAACGCAAACCAGCTGTACAACCTAGAAACACATATTGCATCCATCAAATGTTGTAGTGTTTGTGTCTTTTAAATATCCGAGACACATACCCCAAAAAAAGAAGCAAAAATCCCACAGTAAATATCATTTACCATGCATCATTAAAGACATTTTTAAGAGTCACATTGAGCATATTGTTGCAACATCTAGTCGACTACAAAATAGGGCCACCTTCCCAAATGTCTATCAAAGAGCTGTTTAAGCTGTTATTGCCATTGTCTGAGTTTAACAAGGACTATTTAATTGTGCTCGGATTGTTGACGGATAAATTAGTTCCATAGGTTCCATACTGCTACCATGATGCCTTCGCAATACTTTTCAATCGGTGGCATTTTTCACAATAGCTGCATAGTTCAATGTCTTGCAAACAAACGACTGTAATGTATTGTAATTCATGTTGGAGATGATGAGTTAATTAGGTTCTTTTACAGCTTATTTTGTGTAGGATGTTGCTATGATTCCAATTGAAACAACTGCAATTTTTTCCAAATTTGCATAGAAAAATTATATTGCTTTGTGTATCCTATCTAGTAAAGCTATTTAAGTGCATGGAAATTAACTATTCTTATCCTTAACAGATGCAAATTGTCGAATCTCAAGTCTGGCTAGTCTAATAATTTTAACTTGTAAAAATATTGCCCTCAAGTCTAACTGATCTAGTAATTGTAACTTGTACAATAATACCATTGAGTCCAACTTGTGTAGTAATTATAATTTGTAAAATATATCCTCCAGTCTAACTGACCTAGTAATTTGTTATGTCCTTGTAGTAAGCACATGGCAGAAGGAAGGTGCTGGCAAACCAATAAACTGCGATACGATACGAGGTAATAAATGAAAAAGCTTTTGATTTTCTATCTCTTTCTTGGTCTCTTTCTTTGAATCTATATACAATATTTTTACGCTAAAGCTGATGCCACACATTTTCAGAAGTGTAAATACGTGTCTAAAAAAGATCATTGCTGTAGTTATGCACAAACGTTCTTGAAGTAACACGAGTTGGCTGGTGCTAGTCTGGGCGAGGCTAACTCAAACGCCATCAGTTATTTAGATTCGCGTAAACATCCATTGCTTGATTTTGGCTGCGTTTCCATACTGGGCGTTTCAAAGTGCATGCATCAAGAAAAAAAAATCCAAAGTCAGTTGAAAAGCACATTGCATGTTTCACCCCGACCTTTTCATCAGTTGGTTTACAGGGATAATACACGTTTTGTCGTACAAACGTGTGCCGGAGCACCACGAAACAGTGTGTGCCGAAGGGTTCAGAGTCTTTCCGATTGTTCCAGCAAACATTTGTATACAGCAAGCCGTGCATAATCGTTATTACTAAAATACCCGCAAAATGTAAATTGTAAACACAAAAGATCATTTACTCAACAGGGAGTTGAAATTCCATTAAAAACATGCATAACGTCCGACAAGTTTGATCATATACAAATGTAAGAATAAATTGCAATACGCGTGCGTCACTCATGAACGTACTGGAAATCACCCGAGCCTATTAATGTACTAAATCCAAGTAACATGTCTTCCAGCTGATATTAGTCCAGCAACGAATAACGTCTATAGAGTAATAACTATAAAAATGATATGTAGTCATTTAATAAAAACATATCCAAATTTTACCTGTATAATGTCAACAAACCCGCCCGAGTTATGGATAAATTATTTAGCTGTTGTCTGGCTTTACACAGTTAAATGCGTAACGTTATTAAAGAACCAATTAAATTATACTTTCACAAGAACATAACTATGTGACTGAATTGGTGAAGTCATTAAGTCAGTGTTCACACTTAAACTAAATCATAAATAATAACACATTTACTTACTTGTTTATTTACCTCTTCCAATCGTTGGGAAATTCCTCCTTTGTTTGTTTGTTTTTTAAATTTTTTCTTTCTCTGCTTTACATCTATTCATTCCTGACATCTTTAGTTTCCTTTTTTATGTTATCTGAATTTTCTTCCACATACGTTTTGGAGTACTTTTGTTTTGCAATGTGTGTTGTGTCTATAAATATATATATATATATATATATATATATATATATATATATATATCATTGTCATTCATTGCTTACCGACATATAATAATAAGTCATCGAATATCCATGATCACTTTAATTTTACATTCATACTGATGACATCTTTGATACTTTGTTTCACATTTTTCCATCTCTCCTATTTTCTTCTCACATTTTACGGTTTCTATTTATTGACATAACTAAATTCTCAGTAGCAGAAGTGGTAGAAGTAGTAAGGAGTAAAATGACTGATGGTTACCAGTCACTTTCTACTGACATATATTCTAGTATATGATCCTCGTTATAAAGTATACCCTGGTAGGTGCGTTGGTGGTGGTAAATTATGAATAGCCGATGGTAGGTTGGTGGGAATCATCACCTATCTGACTACATATGTCCTTAAGCAAGGCATTTTACTCTGCATGCCTCGGCATGATATAACATTGAAGTATTGTTGTGCCCTAAAACGCCAACAAAATTTAACCAACTCAACTGACAAATAATGTTATAGTGTGCTGTACACTATTTAATGTTATATGATCTTTCTATATCTCTAGGACTTAGTCAAAGGTAAATTGTTTTCTATCAAATGTGTTCTGTGATATTTATCAAAAATACATTAATAACTCCTTTAGATATAACCTGATATGTCATGAATGACCAGGAATAGTACAATAACGATATTACAAGGATAAAAAATTACCGACAAAGACAATACATAAGACATCTTTACTACGATAGACAGCACCAATGTATACTACAGTCCAAGAACATTGGGGTATTTTTGTTTCTAAGACTATGAATAGTCTAGAAATGTTCTTCTATGGGGATACGTGATTTAAAATAGTAAAAATATGATTCGTCCAGCTCTTTCAGTTTGTATACTACTAATGAACGACCTCTGTTAATGTGTTAATTGAGATCAGTTGTCAAGCGGTATCTTTCGTTTCTTCTCGGCTTACACACACATGATATGTAACGATTTACTTGGTTACAATTTCATACATTGAAAACTGAAGTTCAATAGCTTCCTGTGTAAACATTGTTTATTAATTATTATATGTAAAGGAAGTATGATATTACAAACAAGTTTGCTTAATTTGCATCAGAAAAAGCATGAAGTGCCTTTGTGCAAAAATGTCAGCGAAGCTCTATTTGGGCAGATTCTTTCTTCCCTTAATTCAAACTTATTTCCGCTGAATATTGTTGTGTTGTGTCATATAGTATAGTGTTCAAGCTTCTCTATCAATCAACCTATGTATCTACTTACTTGTTTGATTGTTGCTACGAACCTTATGAAATAGAAGGTTGAATGTACATAGACAATTTTAAACACATCCTATGTTCTCACAAGTGATGGGAACAATATCCGATGACCTTACTATGGTTGGCTTGCAGAAAAGAGTAAAGGAATCAAAAGCTCTCTTTCATCCTTTCCTTCTTCTAGAGTGACTCTATAGATCCGATAGGAAATGATATGGTTGTATGTTATAATATTTTTCTTTCCCAGGAGTAAACCACGTTAAGCCATGGAAGAGGTAAATAAAGAAGTACTCAGGAAAAACCACTGCCGTATAGTAGATACACTTGACCTTTCTGGAAGCAAGGTACTGGATGTATTGCAGGAAGATGATGTTATTAGTTCGGGTGAACAGGAGGAGATTTTGTCAAAAGTGACCAAACGAGATCAAACTGCGAGCCTTCTGTCTGTTTTGAAAAGAAAGAGTCCGTCACAAAAAGCTTTCGAGACTTTCATAAAAGCTCTTCAACCCGAATACGATTTTATAGTGAAAGATCTAAGAGCAAGCGAAAATAAGTATCAAGATTGCAAATATCAGACGGATATTAAGACGATGTGCTACCACTGTCTGCTGAAAAAGAATCTGAATCCAAACAATTTGTCCCACATCTTGTACGAAAAAGGTCTTATTTCAGACGATGACGTTGAAGAATTGAACAGAAGAGATATATCTAGACAAGACCGAGTTTGCAAATTGCTAAGGGTTTTGCAAGAAAAGCCAGAACAAGAGCTTGTTTCCAAACAGTTTCGTTTAAGTCTAGAGGCCAAATATGAGTATCTTTTGACCGCAGGGGACAATGATGGATTGGAACCGTATCTGACCTGTCGATGTCACGACAGTACAGAGGAAAAGGATAGGAGGAAAGGAATTGTGGAACGTCAAACATTGTCCAACTCAAAACGTCGTACTACCAGGGACACTACTGAAATAAAACCGCGCCATCAAACTTCTGATAGAAGACAAGAAACATTTATGACTTTTAGACCAAATATCGCAGACGCTTTTGGTGATGTAGAAGGTACGATTTACATTAGAAAAGGACAAAGCACGCTAATGACAAAGTTAACTACTTCGATAAATAAAAAAAGTAATATTTTCCAAGCAGACAAATATCACGATGAGGCGAGAAACGTTAAAAGAAACAAAGTCATCGAATTGCGAGAGAAAAGCGATTTGGATGAACCAGGATCATCAAAGATTCTATCGAAGTCTTCTTGCCCCAAATCGCAATCACTAAATATGATCGTGCGAGAAATGCCTGTGGTTTTACCAGAAAATAAAAATCTTATGCGTAACAGCGCAAAGCTCTGGAATAATCTCTATAACCTGTTAGCAAGGGGTGATTGGGATAAGTTGAATAACTTATTCCGGAACGGGTTGGAAAAACTTAGTGACAATGCAGACTTAAAGATCCAGCTGTATCAAAGCCAAATGTCTGCTTGTACTTTTTATAGAAATGATGCAACCAAAGCGCAAGAAATGTTCGAGAAAGCAATGGAACTTGTTCCAAAAACGTCAATGCCGACTTGGCATCTGGGGAGGATTCTGCCTTTGAAAGTAGAGTTATATGTCCAGCAAATGAAATTCGGAAAGGCGTCTAGTTTGTTAGAACAAGCTCACCAAACCATGACAATACTTAGTCCGTGTTTATCCACTGGAAATGTATATTGTTTTCAAGGAATATATCTGAGTTCACTTCTTCGATGCACACGGGGCGACACACAGTCGTCAGCATCAATAGTCGAAAAGGTGAAGAAATGTTTCCTCACTGCTATTGACCACTATCAACAAGACAAAGTATTTTCTATAAAGCCTGTAATTGGCCAAGTGTACCTGTTCCTAGCTATTTTTTCTCTTGGAGTGGACTATAAGAAGATCAGATATTCACAAACCCACAATGCGTGTGCAGATGACATCATCATGGCTCAACACTATCTGAACCTCTTTGAAACCTGTTGTTGGGAAGATTCTTCAAACTGGTCTCAAATGCTGTTTTTCATCGCACGCGGAGAACAGTTTCAACAAATGAAAAACTTCAAGAGATCCGTTGATTACTTCAAACGTGCAAGGAAGTGTTCAGTCTTAGGTAACTTCGACGAGCACCGTGGATTCATCGACAATGCTCTACAGTTGATCCAAGAGAAGCTGAATGAACGAGTTCTACTACAGTGTCCGCAACTTCATTCTTCCGACGCCATATTACAGAGCTTAATGGAGATTGAAGGTGATTCTCAATAATTAGACAATTTATTCTTCCTTGTGCAGAGATCAGGTGACCAGTTCTTATTTGTTCTTATTGTTAAACTGTGAAAAGTCCTTAACTACATTTGGAAATCGCCGATCCTGCACTCAACGTCCCATGTTGCTTTTAGTTTCCCTCAGAAAATAAATCTTGCACTTCCGTTGGTAACAGATTGATAGTCTCATAGGCACCAACGTATTTATTGTGTTCTTTGCAAGGTAGTAATGTTCCAGCAGATCCTAAGCTGAGTTTGTAGATAGCAAATGTGCCAGAGATCTGATTGTTTCTCCTTTATAGAACTTTACTGCATTGATAAATGTGAATCTGGATGCCCTCTGAAGGTTTTCATGCCAGTAGAAGATGTTGAGAGGGTGACAAATTTCATCTTGAATCATAATTTATTGGAAATCTTTCGTGAATATATATATATATATATATATATATATATATATATATATATATATATATATAGAGAGAGAGAGAGAGAGAGAGAGAGAGAGAGAGAGAGCAATTTTACACACTTATTCAACGAATTTTGTTGAATAAATCCGCACAAATGACTCAAACTGCTCCACTGATAGCGCTCTCTCAAAACGCCATTGCCACCTCAATGTGATTTCTGCAAGAATTGTATAAAATGCCTTCTTTCGATGTAAAGAATTCTCAAAAACATACATAATTGTTAGGACTTTAATTTTCAGATCCTACTTTTAATGTATCAACTTTTTTCGTCAAAATTACCTGCAAACATGACTTTTATGACAACTCAGAATGAGACTGACTCATGTGTCAAACAACGATTTACGTAGGCTGTGGCGTTGTTTGTCTTCTGCGATCAGTTTGGAAATGACTTAAACTTACTTTGGAATTCCTTTTACTATATACTAAATGACTTAAACTTACATTGGAATGCCTTTTACTATATACTAAATGACTTAAACTTACTTTGGTATGCCTTTTACTAAATACTAAATGACTAAAACTTACTTTGGAATGCCTTTTACTATATACTAAATGACTTAAACTTATTTTGGAATGCCTTTTACTATATACCCAGCTCGTGACTTCATATGCAAATGAATTGTGTGGAATGATCAAGTCAATTTTTAACTTATTGGACGTCGACAAGCACTTATTGCGTGCTGTCAATGACTCAGTAAATTTGTGACCACGTAATGGAAGATAATTAAAGAACATTTGAAGGTGCTTTAAAAATGGCAGTAACGTCAAATGCAGACACTACGGAATATCTCGTTGAGAACGTATACAATTTGATGGACTGGCTATAATATTTAACATCTGAAGATGGTTTTTTGATCAGACCTTTTTAGACTTTAAAGACAAGGCATTCCCCTGAATGGGCTTCATCCCGGTCACGCGAATCGTGTAGCTCTGTCAACAATATTACAAAACAGACCTCAAATAGGAAAGTTCATGTTGAGACATTAATGTTGTTGAAAATCAAACTCCAAGTAGCAACGACACGAGATATATAAAATGACCAAAGGTGGCTTTGGGAAATTAAAAGAGAACCCAGATCAATGAAAACATTTTCCCCGAGCAATTAAATGAACTGCATTACAAAATGGTTGTCTGTTAGACAAATTGACTATTCTGAGTATGAATCAACAATTATTGAATCTGTAAGATACAGTATAGAACGTGTTCTCAAAGACAGGGTCTATGAAACATATTGTAATAGACTTGGGGCACTATAGCTTTAATATGATGGGTAGGGAGGGTGGTTTTTCCTTGTCGTAAATTAAATTTGTTCATGTCAATGATTATATACTGCTGAAAGAGTGAATTTGAACATTGTAGCATGATTGGAAATGTAGAGATCATGACTTACCCTGATATTTGTAAGCACTTGTTCATGTTGGGTGTCAAGTGTGATTGCCGGTCATGTGGGTAGCAACTGCGTTGTCATCAAGTTCGATCTTGCACATCGTTAGATACTCATAAAATATTGTAGAACCTTACTTCATACTAATTTATCACACTCATAAATATGTTTATCACACCTAATTTCCATTCCAAATCAGCATTTGAATAGCACCAAGTTTGATGACTTCTTCAGCTGACACTACAAAATACGTCTGCAGCCAAGATGGCCGACACTAGATCACATGACCGGTTCCACACACTAAATTTATCCTATTTCACATTTCTATTTAATTTCATTTGTTCATTGTAAATGCTGGCCTTCTTTATATAAGTATGAGTATGTTTTGAACTTTTAATATAGTATTCTTCATTTTTTAAGCTAGTCAATGTGTTTTCAATGTTGTCAGCGTTCGCTAGTACTTGTTTACTCTTCAACCATGCCTAGCGACCTAGGTTACGACTTAAAAGGATTTTATGTTTGACGGACATAAGATAATACAAAATGTTTATATATTTGCTACTGTTTGAGTGTAAACGGACAAGTAATGCTAATTAAATTGTATGATAACCCTCAGTTTGCATCACTGTTTGTAGAGTATATGTTCGGCACAACCCGACCTGTTCGGCGTGCCGGACAAGCAATGATTGGTCAGAATTACGTCATATGACTATTTTCCGAAGAGTATAAATAGGAGCGAAATTCGAAGGTCGGCAGATAGCTGTCAGCAGTAAATAGCGTCTATAGATACAGATCTCCACTAAATAAAAACATTACTGTCTTGAGGTATTTATAATGACACATATACTAAACCACATTAAGAAGCTAATAGATAGTTATAAAAATAAGACAAGTCAATAAAATTGTATTTCTTTATTATCAAAATAGAGACTGAAATGACATCTGTAGTACAATAATCTGAATCAATTCAATTCACTGCTACTGATTCCGGTTTAATGCAAAACTAATATTGTGCCATACTAAAAATGGGCAACTATCTCCCGCCACACTAAGAATTTAAGGTTTATTTACAAAATACCTGCACTGCAGGCCATCCATTTCTTGCTGAATGATTAGATTGGGGTTATGAAGGCCAGCATATAATAATCTCTGTATATTATACATATTTATATACTCATGTTTTAATTGTATTTTCCTTTTATTAGCATTTTATCATAATTACACAGTCAAAAATAAATAGGTTCTGAATTGAAGAATTTTTAAAACTTATTATTACAATTATATAACCTTACACATATACCCCACCCCCAATCTGTTACAATATGTTAGGAACAGAAAATCCCATCAAATGAACTAGGCACTTACTGCTAAAAACAATGGGCCTAAAGAAAAAGGGTCCATGAAGCCAAAGTTGCTCATCAGAACCTCAGGAACCTGAAGACGGGGATAAATTGTTTACTTCGGGACCCCCGAGCCATGCATTTTACACTTTGTTACTACCTCAACAAGATCTTTGGATTTATAGGAAGATATGAGGCCATGTAATTGAAATTTGGATACTTAATACTGCGTGAGACCGCTACAGGCGAAAAACACTTTAGTATCAAGGGCGTGATTCTAAGACCCGGGAGAGTTCACGTTGAGATGATTTAAGAGGTACTAAGCCTTTTTCTGTCGCGACAAATGGTGTACAGGACGACATAAACCCAATTCTCATTTACATGTATTTAAAATACTATAAACATCGCCCCATAAAAATGAAATCCCCCCGAATCTTCCTTGTTTCTAACTCCACTTCATGCCAGAGAGATTTAATCCTTACATGCAGGACTGGTATTATTCAACGCCGGGGGGGGGGGGGGGCACTGGTCAATTGATGAAAAGTGCTGCAGAAAAAGCAGAAATTGACGGTCATAAAACAAACCACTCTGTGAGGAAAACAACTTGTATGTACCCTAGCAAAAGCTGGCGTGCCTACCCATATAATTCTGCAAATAACTGGCCATAAAAATGCCGCCTCATATGATAAGAGTTTGGACCAGAATGAACAGAGAAACATCAGTCATATATTTCTGCACGTCTGCATTAAATGACAGTACCGCCTCCATAAATATATGAAACGACTTATCCCCTGTTGGTGACAAAGTCAACTCAGGTGAGTCAACCCAAAATGTGCCCCATACCCAGATCCCGTTGACTGTTTTAGACATCTGTTCAGTGGCGCTGTTATCAATAATTGCAATTTTAATTTCAGTATAATACAGAAAGTCAGAAATAAGTAAAACTGCTTGCCTTGGATAAAGCAAACGGCATCAGTGTTAGATATACATTTATCCTGAATACATTTATCCATAATCACAATGTACTTGCAGACTTCTGCACTGTACATATACGTGTACGCTGAAGACCGAACCACAATTATTTGCTTATTAGTAAATATTTTTGCTATATTTACAATGACAGCAAGTGTCCATCATTGAATATTCGATTGTTTGAAATATTTGTTTTCACATTAAGTACACTAGTACAAGATCTGTTACACTGTCTTTAATGTTAAGAGTTCATTCATTGCGAAATCTCGTTCATAAATTCTCGCCCCATGACGTACTATACGCAAAGGCTAAAGACGTCATTCCATGTATTCATACGCCTTACGCTCAATGATTTGTACAATATTCTTCATTCAAAATCCTTCTTTCAAGACGTTTCCTTTTTACTTTTAAAGTAGCAATTAAAACAGCATAATTTGTGTTGTTTTTTTTTTTTTTACATCGGGGGTATATAATAATCAAATGATAGTGTTTGTACATTTGGATATTGTGGTCTCGATCGAAGTTAATAGGGCTCGCAAGCTCATTCAGTTGTACTTCGGTCTCGCCTACAACATTCAACAGCACAAACACAAAATATCTATTAGTAGCATACTCATTTGCACTGTATGACGTCAGTTTATATCTCACCAAATGACCAATAGAATCATCCTCATCTCAAACTGACACTCAAACTGATCATTTGACATCGTAAACAATTCCGCTGCCTGTGCAGACCGTTTGACACCGAAGTCAGCCTCGTTTTGAGTGGTCATTTCAGTTAGTTAAACCTCGACATTCGGCGGAGAAAACAAATGAAGAAAAGCCTCGAGCAGGCGTTTCTGTAGAACAAGTTGCAGTTCTCAACTTATGGTGGCAGTGTCATTTCGAGAAGATTGAGGGCAGTTTCAACGAGAGGCTGAAATTATTCGACGTGTATCAATTTAGTACGCTAACTACTTTAGTTCAATCGAAATACTCACTACTCTTTTTGAAAATAATTTAACAAGATGTGATAAATCATCCTTAAAAATCAAACACATTCTACTTACCGAGACTTTAAGGCTTTAAGCCAGGTCAATCATTAACCATATTCGTAATAGACACCGGAGTAATCATGACGTTACCATCATAGTGGCTGATGTGTCAAGTTAAGTTCTTTCTCGTTAAAGTAGTTCCCGAACTGGCAATAACAACATTTCCGAGCGCCTGGATGATGTTAGTAAATAACGCCACTGCTTGCAGACCGATTGACCCCTGGGTCAGTTTCGTTTGGAATTGTCATTAAAAGTCATTGTGCGTTGTTTGTTTTTTTTTTCTTTTTTTTTTCGGGGGGGGGGGGTTGTTTTTGTTTTTTTTTGGGGGGGGGAGAATAATAGAGATATAAAAAAAATTACTAGATTTTAAATTGCTAGACCTGCAGGTTAAAGAATCAGAATTTCTATATTTTCGTTACTTTTGGCGAATTCCTTGCAAATGAGGTAAAAGCATGATCGGGCGTGCTTGCAGAATTCAGATTGTGGTCACAGTGGCGTTTTCAGTGAAGTATGTATGCCACCTGGGGGGACTTTCGAAGGCATTTGTGACACCATGACTTGATATTTTTAACTGGTTAAATACTAAAATCTGAAACGTTTAAAGCAGCTTCGTATGGATAATATCATGTGATAAACAATGATTTTATTCATTAGGTAAACTAAACTATTTGCTAAATATAAAGATGTTTTTCTAGTAAAAACAGAGCTGTTTAATTACTTGCGGCCACGCCTGTCTTGTTGTTGATGATGATCTTGGGACATTGTTTTTGAGGTCTTTTTGTATCCGCCCTCATTGCCACCACGAAGATATCAGCATCCCATGACCGGATCACCGTGTGTGAGTATGATTCAGACACACCACAAACATTTTCTGTACTCCGCGTGCAAGTCCGACTCGGCACCGCTTTTTCTTCCGCTTTGTTTACATGCAAAATATAGCGCCTCTTCAGTTAAATATTGCTTGATTTTTCACAAGTATGGTTGTCATTTGTTGGTAATTTTAAACAATCCACCAACTGTCTGTGAGAATTATCATAAAATCTGTCGTCAAACACCTAAATTCAGGAGAAAATAATAATCTTTTTGCTGCTAGAAATATGATAATTCTCACAGACAGTTTCTCTCTCTCTCTCCTTCTCTCTCTCTCTCTCTCTCTCTCTCTCTCTCTCTCTCTCTCTCTGTGTCTAGCCTTGACATTGGCATTCAGAAATGGTTCGTTTCCGCTACTGTTCTTCATGTAGTATTTGGGTTAGAAAATTTAATTTCAAGTAAAGAGTTTTTCCAGCAAAAGAGTGGGCCTACTTTTCATCCATTCGATCCATTATCTTATATACTGCCCCTAGATTGTAATAATTAATGACATTATTTAAATTTTGGTTTCCAGGTGAAATGGGCTCATGATGTATTCATCTTCAGGATCAAACCTTTTTTATTATCTGTTACTATTTAGCTATATCCATTTGTACCCCATTAAAAACTTTATTTTCATTCAGAACTAGTCTAATGCTTATTTACGTATCTCGAGCACAGATTATTATCTCGGGCACAGTTCCATCGATTTTGCCCACTTTTCATTTATTGTTTTATTATTATTATTTTTTTCATGGTTCCGACTGAAGAAATTTAGCAGTCACCTAATATCATCATCATTACTCTACACACTTCATTAAAATCTCTATCAGTATCCGACCTAACGTATGGGACAGTATTCCAACTAAAATGTTAAATTCAGCACCCCTCTAAAAGTTTAAGTTTGTATTCAGCATCCAAAGTTTAAAGTTTCATTCAGCATCCAAAGTTTAAAGTTTCATTCAGCATCCAACCTTAAGTTTAAAATCAACACATATTTCATTTCCCAGTTATATCCTACTACCCCTAATAGTTCTATTCTGCTAACCCTGATAATCTTCCAGACCATATTAATAAATCTCATATATCTTACTAATTACTAAGATTCCTTTCTACTTTTGTCTACACATGTGATTCTTCAAATATTTTTATCTTCTTGCATTATTATATTTTTGTATTGGTAATTTTTGTGTGAATTTATTTTGTATTTAATTAACCTTTCAAAAAATGTCAATGAATTGTAATATGCACGTATACATGTACTGTTCATTGACTGAAGTAGCCAATAGAAGACTTCAAGCTTTTTATGTCTCACACTGTGTTGGTGGCATAAATTGTTAGACTGGCTAGTCGGGTTAAACTTTAAGTTTAGATCATTTTTCAGCCATTCGTGTTCCTTTCGAACACATTTTTAGTGGCTTAGTACGTTATGGTCAATGAATAAAGATATTATTATTAGTAGTAGCAGTAGTAATATTAGTAGTAGTAGTATTCTTGTTGTTGCTGTTTTTGTTGCTGCTGCTGTTGTTGGCGGTGGAGATCGTTCATCTCCTGACATTATTTTCGTTGTCATCGCAATGCACTATTATTATTATTATTATTATTATTATTATTATTATTGTTGTTGATGCTGTTTGCACCCTACTGAAATCTATGACTATGACGAAGCATTTGTTTGAATTCATGCTAAGTGCATATATAATATCAGTACAAAAGATTATTCGGAACAACATTTTTCCCCTTGAAACTTGAATTGCTGTAGTTGTATTTAACAAACTCGTATCACTCATAACTGTATTATCCATATTTTCTATGATGCACTGTACTGTGCTTCAACCATTTATTGTTTTATATGTGCAAAGGCTTTGTCTTTTTTATACTTCTTTCCTTCAAGTTTAACGATGAGCAGTTCCACTGAGCGCCCCTGATTAATACAACCGGGCAAAAATATATTTTCCGGAAAATCACGTGGCTCGGAATTGTATGCCACTTGAAAATCGATGCCTGTAGAAAGCCTGGTCGTATTTATAGTATTTATTGACGGTAAATGGTACATTCGGACAAATGTTACCGTCAAGTATGATTTTAGAATTCTAGAATGCCTTTAGATTATGTATACAATGAATACTTTATTTCTCCCTTGTTATGACACGAGTAACACTTTTACACGACGAACACTTACTGATAAAGGGTAACTGGGCATTTTCTACTTTCTCTTTTGTATTCAATTCTTCAGTTCAATAGGTTTTAGTACGTAAAAGTTACCTTAAGCATGACAATATATTTGCGTTTATAATTCAAAGCAAGATGGGTTATGAACATACTGGATGATGCTCAAGTTTCTCGAACATATCTGAGTGTGGAATGTTTGTTGAGTCATCATCATATAAGATATTTGTAATAAAAACATTTCACTTTAAGATAATTTAATTTCGTGTGTCATGCTGATAAGTGACATTTTCACCCCATATTTACATATATCGGATATTATTATATAAGGACACGTTCACCTCTCATATTGTACAGGTTTGGGAAAAAGGAATCGATAATCTTCATAGACGGACATTTGTTTTCTCAATTTGATGAAGTTGCATCACATAATTTACTTTATGTCTAATAAGATACAGGCAATTGATTACGGTTATTCTTTGAAACGGTCGATATCGGCCCGGCACAAAAGAATCCCTGTCGCCTGTCAGTATCCAGTTCATTGACTCATACACTCGTTGTTCGCACCGCTTTGACTTACGCTAAACTTTGTACAATCGTATTATTTCATTATGATTTCAAATTCGGGTTTCTATGTAATATCAGGCTACCATTACGTCTACACCCTACCAAAAATTCAAAAGAATAAATCCTTTGTTATAACCTATTTCACTTTCCAATTTCATTTAGGAATGTGGCTTGATGTCGAGCAATTGCACAGAGCCCAATCTTCAACCACTTGGCAATTTTTTTCCCACTAGATATCTTTTTATTTTTTATAGTTCGATCCCACAAATCACGCAAAAATTCGGCGTTCAGCATATTTTCGTCATTTAGCGCTATCGTCGTAGTCGTCGTCCTCTTCTCTATATCTGCTGACGTTGTTTTAGTCATCGTCGTTATCATTACAGTAGTTACATCGTCACAAACACTGCTATATTGTTACTTTAACAAAAAATAAATTAAAACTGTCTTACTACTTCAAATGGATTGTGTTGTTTTTATTTTGTGCCTTTTATATTATAGTGGCCATGACATGAATCAATAACTTTGTATTAGGTCCATTCTATTCATATCACAGATTAATCGGAAAAACCTTATTCCACTTAAAAATAAAAAATAAAAAAAAAATTCACACCCGATCTTACAAACAGGAAATAAAATAGTGGTAGGAAAAGATTATTTTGTTTGGTGTTTTACGCTACAGCAACAGTAGTAGATTATTTAGTGCCGAGGCAATTGGAGTCAAGTGCGCAAGAAAACACCACGGTAGCCGACAAGGGCTGGACTGATTGTAGGATTCCAACCCGCACACTTTCGATCGCAAATTTGGCACGCTAACCACTGAGACACCGCAACACCTGCCCCCATTAGTCGCCTCTTACGATATGCAGGCTGGCTCATCTGGCCCACTTCTACATCCCAGAGCCCGTGGGAGCATGTAAGAAGAAAAACGGGCACACATTAAGTGTGGACAAGAATATCACAACTTCTACTGGAGAGAGAGAGAGAGAGAGAGAGAGAGAGAGAGAGAGAGAGAGAGAGAGAGAGAGAGAGTCATATCACCAAATCTTAATTGTCCAACACAATTTACTTAATTCTTACAAATAACAGCATATAGATTATTATATAAGATAGTATATGCGGAAATTTAGTTTTTGTAAGAATTTAATAAAGATGAAAAAGTTTGCTTCCAAAAAAGAATATAAAATTTTCTAATGATATTCTCGATACACACCAAACTTAGTGAAATGTATCCAAATGAGATAAATGACAGTTAATAATCTGGATCATTTTGTTTTGCCCTCTTCTAATCTGTGTTACTTTAAGAGAGTCTATAAAAGCTATGATATCAATCATTTTAACCCCACCTTCTCCTGACCTTTTACACCGATTAACCTTTTTATTTTATCTTTAGTTTTATTCCAAAGAAGTTTTATTGAAAAGATTATTTAAAGTGTTGATAAAGCTCCCAGGGAGGTCTGACAAAAATAAAATAAAACAATACCTGAGTTTTCAAGACAACTGTTGTACCATATAGAGTAAAATTTCTTCTGGACCATTGACTTACAAAATGTTATTTTTTTTGTCATTTTTTGTCATAATTCATATTATGTATCTGATCTCAGTTGTGCAGAAATTAATGCCCCAAACTGTAAAGGGTTCATGTTCCCAAATTAAGGTTAAACTTTCTGCATAATTTTATCCTACTATTTTTCATACCTCTAAACAAAATAACTTTTGTCGTCGTCGGAGACTTGAGCTAAGAACTTTAATACACAAAGAGTATTATTTAGAGACACGACTGAGCCATCCAAAAAAGATCGAACTGTCATGAGTATGTTTGTGAGATAATAAATCCTATATCATCTATTTAAATACCTCTAATATTCATTTTATACCTAATCGTTACACAGAGTATGAATATATAAGGGAAAAGTGGATCCCCTTGTCTACAGCAACGATGCATGTTAAACAGTCGGGACACAAACATATTCAGTATTACGCAAGAATGTATATAATTATAAAGTAGAGTCACCCATCTTTTAATACAGTTTTCAAAATTAGAAAAGTCCAGAACTTTTGAAATAAATTTCCGATAAAAAGAATCAAACGCCTTCTCGAAATCAATAATGAGGATCAATTTTTTTTCTGCATAAGTTTAACACATTAGATAATAGATTAGACTGCTTTCGCCTATAAATCAAACAAAGAGGAATAAGCCAGCTCCCCCCTTCCCCCCAAGCCAGTTTGATCTTCATTAAAAAGATAAGGAAGGACTGTTTTATTATTATATTAGCTATACAAGATGAGGCTAATGTATCAGGTAAATTTAAAAGGGAACCCGTTCTTCAGGAATTGTTTTGTCTTTACTGCCTTAGGAAACACAAGTTATAATTCCTTCGCTATGTGTGCGAGAGAGTTTATCAGTTTAATAGCTAAAATTAATGGATCTGACAAACACAATTCTCAATGATCTCAAGGGAAAATAAAACCAAGGCTTTTGTTATTATCCATATTTTACGACTCTTCAACACTTCATAACATTCTAGTTTTCCTTCTAGTGATTCTTTTTGCTGTTGATAAGTTTAGAATATCATTATTGTGAAGAAAATCGTGTAGATCTGCAACATCTCTGGGTGAATATAGGCTTTCAGAAAATGCTCTAGCCTCTTTCAAAATATAATTTTGGTCAGCAAGTACTTAATTTTATAAATTGATTGAAGATTTCATATTTTTATCATAAAATTCATATTGTCTGAGTTATAGAAATAACTGGTTACTTTTTCGACTTCTACCTATTTCTTTTGGTTGCTTCAATTCATTATTTTTAGTCTCGTACATTTTGATTAACTGGATCTTCTCAGAATAATGATGCAATTTCTGCTTGAAGCAATTTTTCTTTCTTCTCATTCAGTTTGTTTCTTATAAGATGAAATTTGAATGGTTTTACCTCTAATTTCCATCAGAACTATCTCAAAGAACAGTTGATCATTGATATATAATTGTATATTAACGTCCGAAATATCATCTACATATTTATTTTCATATATGTTAGCAGTGTACTGAGTCTTTACATTGTTTTGTAACTTGCTTGACTAATTTAACATAATCCATCTTAATGTAACAATAGAACGATATGTTCCATATCCTGGTTTAATTCTGACACTCTCTGCCTCAGGTACATATTTTTCGGATATAAGAAAAAAGTCAAATCTTGTTTTTAATATTATTTCTTCTCCATGCAGACGGTCTTGTTTTCCATATTCATTTCCCGCCAGATGTCAACTAGGTTAAATTCATTAGTAACTTATATTGCTTTTTCCCTTGCCTTTTCATTATTTGCCTGCAAATAAATGTACGTATCAATATCCGGATTTATAACTAAATTGAAACCCCCTGCAAGTATAACTAACTCATTGTTAAAATCAATTATGTCTTGTCTTAATTGTTGATTGAAATTTAAGTTACCTGTATTGGGACCATACATAATAATTAAAGTAATGTCCTGATTATGAAGATTAATACTCGCAAAATGTATTTCCTTCTTCATCCATTTTTCTTACAGCTTTTACTTTGTACTCAAAATTGTTATTTAAAAATATATGGTAACTTCTCATGATTCACGCTTGAATCAACTAAAAAGCATTCAAAACTCGTTGTGTACGAATGATGTTTTCATCCTTTTGAACAAAAAATAGTATCTGCTATAAGTAAACAGAGAATTTAGTTTATTTTAAATTATTCAAGACATCTTTTCTTCTAAAAGAGTCAGCTAAACCCTGGAAATTCATCGTGGCAAAAGTAATTTCATCCTATAGTCATGAAAAAGAATCTTGATATGTACCCAACTCGTCATCCGAAATTATAATGTGCCGAGGAAGATAGCAGATTGATTTTACTTCAAGTTACCAGACAGTTTTGACAAAAGATAAAAAGTGAAAACGTTTTATGAGAGAGAGAGAGAGAGAGAGAGAGAGAGAGAGAGAGAGAGTGAGAGAGTAAATAAGGGAAAGTGGAAAAAGAATATGATCTTCCGATCTGTTTGTTGCCTATTTCCATAAGAAACAAAGTGTTGTTACTAACTGTTGAATTATATTAAAACAGAAGAAGAAAAACGACCGATTTCAACTAATTTTCATTTATATATTTGTTTCTTATTGTCTTCAATGATTTTAAATGTGGGCAAGTGATACTGAAATTGCGTCAGCAAACGAGTGGAAGTGAAAACCTTCACCATTGCCTCTGGACTCCGATCCAAGATCAAAGATCGTGTTTTCCATGGAAAACTACCCAAACGTTTACTGATTGGCATCGTCAGCAATGTGGCCCTGAACGGAACCATCGATCAAAATCCTTTCGAGTTCTAACACTTCAACGTGTCCAAGATAGAAGTCACTCGAGATAGCCAAACGTTATGTACCAGACCTTTGAACTTAACTTTGCCCAGAAAAATTACTTGAGATCTTACTTGACACTGTTTGAAGACTCAGGACAGTTAGGTACCAACAGCAGCCACGGTATTTCGTACGACGATTATGCAGGGGGATATGCTTTGTGGGGTTTTGATTTCACTCTAGACCAAGGCAGCGACGAAGGACATTTCAACCCATAAAATCAGGCCAACTTCGTGCGGAACTTCAGTTGCAATAGCTATTGCCAACACAGTGACCGTCATCTTGTATGCAGAATTTGACAAAACTCTGGAAATCAACAGTTTGCGAGAAGTGATCCTAGACTATTAGAAAAAAAGATGGAACACGAAGAACCTATGGAGATAGGCGATGAGGATGTTTTTGATCCAGAAGAGGAAGACAAAAATACAGTTATGATATCAAGATGGCCAGAACAAGAACAACATTCAGTCTCCTGTTTTTCTCGGGACTTGGCTGAAAGAATTACAGGTCTAAGCAGAGAACATTGTCATGGATGTCAAATCGATTATCCTAGTCAGAAACAGCACGACAAATGTATAATAATGAGTGAAGAAGAAAAGTTGGAAGAGTATCTGGAAGAGGCATGGACTCTCATCTCAGAAGAGAAGATTTTGAGAAAGTAGCATAAAGTCTTTCGTTACTATTCCATACCTCCTTTGACTTCTCTGGAGACCAAACACATCGAATCTCTCTTGCAACAGAGTACGGAGACTACCCATTGTTTATCGACTTACTTAACAGAACTTTTGAAGGAAAAAGTCAGATGTGAATTGATGACTTATCATTACCTGTGAGAAACAGAAAACTGAATACATGGGAAACCAATAATGTAAGATTACAAGAATCAGATTCCATGATGTGTGTACAACAGTGTGTGTATGTTCTTCATCAACACAGTCTTGGATTTCCCTTAGAACAGTTAGTGACTTGTTTTGATCGTGAGTACTCGAGAACTTATGATAAAATAGAAAGATGATTTTGTGAACTTTATGGCTATCTCTTGTCTTTAGCTCAGAAACGTAGTGTGCATCGATGGCAAAATGATAGTGCCGTAGATCATTGGAAGTCAAGTTTGACTTCACAACATTGTCAATCTTGTAAATACATTCATTTTATTATTGTTTGTTTGTTTGTATTCCTGTTTTGAGTTAGAGAGGCTTCTTCGTCTTATTAAACAATGTAAACCTATGGGTCCATGTAAATTCCCGTACGTCCTTAAATCTCCACAAATAACTACTTATATTCGCACAGAAAATATCAGTAGTAACATAATCTCCTTCCCAATTCAAGGTAAAACAGCACTTTTAAAATAAATTTTAGAAATGTTACTGACGCGTCAGTGAACAAAATGTATCTAATATTTCATTCCAGTGAATAATACAAATTATTTCTCTTGGAAAATCCAGTACTTCAAGGCCTAGTATAATATATATATATATATATATATATATATATATATATATATATATATATATATATATATATATATATATATATGTATATATATATATATATATATATATATATATATATATATATATATATATATATATATATATATATATATATATATATATATATACTACTACTAATAATAATAATAATAATAAATTTATGTATAATTTGGACCAATAAAAACCTAAACCTTTGTAATTGTTGTATTTTGCGCTTTGGTAATTATATTATCAACCCCCACCCCCTCCCAAAAAATAAAACCAAATAAATTGTTCTTGTATGTAGATGCTACTGTTCTTTTCGTGCTTGAAAAGTATAATATGGTATTCTTGCAAAGTATAATATAGTATTCTTGCAAAGTATAATATAATATTCTTGCAAAGTATAATATAGTATTCTTGCAAAGTACAATAGTATTCTTGCAAAGTACAATGTAATATGCTTGAAACGTATAATATGGTATTCTTGAAAAGTATAATATAGTATTCTTACGAAGTATAATATAGTATTCTTGCAAAGTACAATGTAGTATGCTTGAAAAGTATAATATAGTATTCATGCAAAGTATAATATAGTATTCTTGCAAAGCATAATATACTATTCTAACAAAGTGCAATAGTATTCTTACAAAGTACAATGTAGTATGCTTCAAAATTAAAATATAGTATTCCTGCAAAGTATAATAGTATTCTTGCAAAGTACAATGTAGTATGCTTGAAAAGTATAATATGGTATTCTTGCAAAGTATAATATAGTATTCTTGCAAAGTATAATATAGTATTCTTGCAAAGTATAATATAGTATTCTTGCAAAGTATAATATGGTACTCTTGCAAAGTATAATATATTATTCAACCAAAATAGGTAACTTTTTCCTATAAATGAAAATTTAGCGACAGTATATTTATATATATATATATATATATATATATATATATATATAGAGAGAGAGAGAGAGAGAGAGAGAGATAGAGAGGGAGGAGACAGACAGACAGACAGAGATAGACAGAGAGATAGAGATAGAGACAGAGACAGAGAGCCTCTTTCTGAACACAATGACTTCTGTTTTACTAGTGCTCACTTTCAACAATCTTGTTTCGGACTACTATACTATACTTTGCAAGAGTAATATATTATACTTTGCAAGAATACTATATTGCAAAGTATAATATAGTATTCTTGCAAAGTATAATATAGTAGACCGAAACTTGATTGTTGAAAGTGAGCACTAGTAAAACAGAAGTCATTGTGTTCAGAAAGAGGCTCTCTCTGTCTGTCTTTCTCTCTCTCTGTCTCTGTCTCTCTCTCTCTCTCTCTCTCTCTCTCTATATATATATATATATATATATATATATATATATACTGTCGCTAAATTTTCATTTATAAGAAAAAGTTACCTGGTTTGGTTGAAAATTGTCATCTTCCAGGGTCCATTTTTTTGTTGGGGGGTGGGGTGGTTAAGTCGGATTTTTGTTGGGAACTCTTTTAGAACTGATTGATTAATTGACCGGTGAGTTGAATATAGAACGCTATTGATCTCCCTTTATGACTCTGCTCAAAAGACATGGACTCTTTAGCATTGGACTTATTTTTAATTCTTGAGGTATGAATCTTTGAGAAGTCCATGCTTGGACAGATATAAAGAAACGAATTTTTATATGCAAACTACAGAAGAACATGTCGAGAATACAACCCCTCCCCCACCCCTTCCCTCCAGTATCCAACTACAGCTGATGTGTGATCTACCACGGAATAAATAAACGTTTTTATTTAGACATGTTGAAATTGAATGACTTAAGAAACCTAGATCACAATGTGTTTGCAATTACGTTTTAGCTGCTAAACAATATACTAACATTAAAACAAAACCGTGAAAAATACTTTGATTTGTATGTCATCCCCGATTAAAGAAATGTATTGTCTCAAATTGTTAGAAACGTAAATATACAAATGAAATTAGAATTAATGGAACAATATCTTCTCCCACTGCTTGGAAATAAATATTGTAGATACATGTAAGGTAATACAATTGGTATTCAAGAGTAGTTTTTTCATCATGAAGCAAAGATCATCGTTGGAATGCACCATTTTGATAACGTAGTTCATATACAAAGAAAGAAAAAATTAGAATTCTAGTATTCAGCTTGAATTATACTTTAAATTTTACTTTAATATTTGTATGTATCGTGTAAGAAAGTGATAAATACTAGTTTGTGATGGATTTAGATAAACAGGATGCAAAATAAAATTGTATTTGCATTTATATCAGATAAAATGTATACAATAGCTTGGATGCTTATGTGACATAAAATATTGCTTATCATCGCTTTCTCATCGCTATAATAGTATTAGTCATGACTAAATATAACGATGGCCTCACGTTACGTCACAATGAGAACATGTGCGCGATAAATATCCTCTACCTTGATGTGAACTGTATTTTCTCCGTGCTTTCAAGTAGAGTGAGACGTCGTAGTGATACAGTTAATACGTATTTGTATATAAGTGTGTGTGTGTGTGTTTATTTCTGTGTGTCTGTGTTTTATGTGTGTGTAAAATAACACTTTTAAGCTCTTTTTACATCGCTAAAGTGACAAATGATAATCTGTTTCAATTATAGCACTCTATGTATAGTTTGTCTTAATACTTTAGGTATAGTTTGTGTCAAAACTTTGGGTACAGTTTGTGTCAAAACTTTAGGTATAGTTTGTGTCAACACTTTAGGTATAGTTTGTAGTTTGTGTCAAAATGTTAGGTATAGTTTGTGTCAACACTTTAGGTATAGTTTATATCGAAACTTTAGGTATAGTTTATGTCGAAACTTTAGGTATAGTTTATGTAAAGACTTTAGGTATAGTTTGGGTCAAAACTTTAGGTATAGTTGTGTCAACACTTTAGATATAGTTTGTGTCAACACTTTAGGTGTGTGGATCTCGGTAACCATAACTAAAGTTGTAGACTATAAAAAGGTGAATTCAGAACAACAATGTATTGCCAATATGAGTCAGTGGAATGTTTATTAACCGTCCAAACTAAGCCCCTTGGTCATATCTTTGAAACTCTACAACAATATATCAATGACATCTTCGCAATCCTATATTCGTCGATCCACTTCGTTCCACATCGACCCTTGACATATATAGCTAGCCGAAACATTATCTACGACCCCTCTATCTGATTGGATGCGGTTAAAATAAATTGATCGAAACAGATTGCTTGTTACATTTATCTAGGAAGACAGTTGGCAGTAATAATTGCTGCCTCCAAAGACAACGTCACATGTCGAATATTATTTTCTCTGATTTAAATCGTTTTTTTTTTTTTTTTTTTTAGTCAAGGCATGAGGACATCTTAGAAGTCGCTATATTGAATACCATGTGTAACGAACTCTCTAATTTGCTAATTGATTTCGCTTGCCACGGACATTAATTCCATCATCCGCAAGAAGGCACTTGTTCAAAAACCATTTCAGTTAGCTATTGACAAGGTCTTATGTAGAACGAAGTGAAATGACTGCCATTACCTTGCGAAGATGAAACAGGGAATGAAAAGATGCATTCCATAGTGTGAACAAATGCCCTGCCCCAGTGGTACCAAATTGTATGCCTACAATTTCAGGTTTAAAAAGTATCTTCCCTATTGCTTCGTTTGAAAGAATAAATTCTTCACTGAACATTCAACAGATATCAATGATTAAAATATAGTCGTTAAATCTTGAATTGTCCTGAAAAAGTATTGTTTTATCTCCAAGGTATATTTTAGGATTTCATCAAAATCTGAGAAATTCCATAACTCTATTTTTCGAGACAAAAACAGATTTTCGGGTGTACATATTTTAACTCTAAGAATTAGTTTTCATCCTTTCAATTATCTCTACGTCAGCCAAAAATATCAATATTTGACTGCAATTATCTCTACATCAGCCAAATATACCAATATTTGACTGCAATTATCTCTACGTCAGCCAAATATACCAATATTTGACTGCAATTATCTCTACATCAGCCAAATATACCAATATTTGACTGCAATTATCTCTACGTCAGCCAAAAATATCAATATTTGACTGCAATTATCTCTACGTCAGCCAAAAATATCAATATTTGACTGCAATTATCTCAACAGCAGCCAAATATACCAATATTTGACTGCAATTATCTCTACATCAGCCAAAAATACCAATATTTGACTGCAATATGTTCCTGATAACCAGCAATACACATGAATGTTTAAAATGAGTACGATTGTGTTATTCATTCACATAGGGAAGCTGACATCCAAACATATCCGTTCAACCCAAAAGCTGACATCCGAACATCTTTTTTGAAATCTAGTAAGATCCTAAAGAAGTATATTATGGACGACCTGCCACTAAATTTTTGTGATACACATGCCACCATAAAAAAAGAAAGATTGATCTCATTTTCCTAAGCACAGAACACCCCTTTCTAACGGGTTGATCTCCACACCTAAACATATTTTTATCTTCAACTTTGCTGAATCAGGCCCGCAGAGAGGGAGGGGGGGTTGGGTTGAGGGCAATTGCTCAGGGGCCCGGCAATTTCTATGGGCCAGACGTCAACTCAGTTATAAAAAATAAATTAATCTTTGCAGTAAATATTAAAATTTGTTCCTTGCAAGAGTCCAATTTATGGCAGATTACTACAGGTTTTTTTTATGCAAAACTGTATACAGGTTTTTATATAAAAAAAAACATTAAACTAGTCTTGGGACCCATGACTGCTCTGCCCAGGGACCCAACATTTCTGTCGGAGGGCCTGTGCTGAACCATTTATAAAAAAACATCATGTATGCACACATATTATTTGTGAATAAATATGCACTACACACACGCACGCACACACACTATGCGTGCATGTCTTCATGTTTGCTGAATCATCGATGAAAAGCATAATAAATGCACACACATTCATTATTTGTACATCAATATACATTATATACTATATAATCTATACGTGGGGTTGTTGCTGTTGTTGTTTTGTTGGGTTTTTTTTATAACTTTGCTGGAATGTTGGTATTAAACATAATGAATGCACATACATTTATTATTTGTGAAAGGAGGGTAGATGTTTTTCGACAACTAAAAACAAATGTGTCTGAGGTCTGTTAAAACATGTATTCTCCGTCGGCTCTTCTTTGACCTGACACTCGTATAGCTAACCTACTATTTGACCTGACACTCGTATAGCTAACCTACTACTCTCCCACTGTGTACAGGAATTTGACACGTCCCTGTAAGATCCGGTGTCCTTCAAAATCTAATTTTATCAACAAATAAGCGGAAAAACCTGTCGCTCTCAATTTTCCGGTCATGTGTATAAACTTCTATCCAGCATGAGAATAAAAATGATAAATAATACATAGTGTTATCTTTAGATCGGATGAGCAACTCCGACCTCCGGCAACAAGTTCGAAATTCTCCCGGTAAGTCCAGGTATGTGAGGCGATTTTTATCGTTTTAGTTATTTTTACCAAAACAAAACAGAATAGAATAGAATTTGTATTAAATGGAAGACCTCTCTGGCTACATATAATTAGTACAGCGCTATTATTGTTACCATAACGTGTAAGAGATTTAACATATAAAACTTTGAAACAATAATATAAAATCATTTTTTCTTAAGTGGTAAAAGGACAACAATCATAATGAATATATTAACAGGGACAACACTCAAAATGTATTTATTAACAAGGACAGTTATACAGTATGACTAATCAAGTTAGTAGGGGAGAAAACGAAAGTAAAATTCAGATTGTTCAGTTTATATCAGTACAGACCCGTAGTACAGATCTATGTACAACTGTGGTATTGGAATGATTAAATTTGCAATAAGTAAGAAAAACAACAAAATAGAATTGATTAAGCAACAAAACAACCACTTATAAAGAAGCACACTTTGTCCGGACCGTTTAGTCTAGAGGTATGCAACCTGACTGAAGACAGACGAACCGGGTTCGATTCCCGACCGCGACAGTTAAATTTGCATCCTCCCCGTTTCATTATGAAAGGAACATTACAATTATTGATAAGGGATAGGAGATCCTTACATACATTCAAGTTAATTGTCAATTTCTTAAAGAAAAGATATATATTTATTACATAACGCAGCGCCCCCTCCCCTCCCCATTCTTGACTATGCCCTTTTTATCTTCATCTTTTATGTTACATACTCTTAACAGAATTGTAACATCTTTACCTGTTATTTTTTATATTGTAGTACTACATGTTTAGGTTTATTTGGAAGACGTTATCTTCCTAGGTATTTTTTGTTGCAATTCTTTATCTCTGCATTTTTTTAACTTAACTTTTTTTTTTTTTTGGCACCATATAGCCAGTATGAGCTGACGTGCTGTTAGGCCCGATACATACATACATACATACATACATACATACATACATACATACATACATACATACATACATACAAAACCATAATCAAGTGGTTTAGAAACTATCATTCTTTTAGTGGTATTATTAAAGGATTATTATCCCGAAACGTATAATCAACATTAATTTAACGATCTATTGAAAATTGGCATTGAAAAAGAAACAGGTACATATTTATTATCCACCTATTAACGATTTGTTGTGCTCAGTGTGTTGCTCTACATATTTAAGCATTTTTTTTAAGGTGTCTATTGTTAGTCGGTTCTTTCTGCGTTTGTTACTGAAGTAAATGTTTAGTTTGCCTATTTCTAAGACAATAGCTAAACATGTCAACATTATACTTAACATTAAGGTTTAAGCAAATATTAAAGTCAAGAAACATTTATAATTTCCCAAAATATTTATATTTATAATATTATATAAACATCATACATAACATTAGTAATATTTTGACAGGGTTAATTAAATAATAATTGTAATAATCATGATCTGTGTACAAGATTTTGTTTTGAGGGTCCACATCAAAGGTTTAATATTAATACCAATATATTATTATTACTATTATTATAATGTAACCTAGGTTCTACTAGAAGTTTGAATTAATCACAATGTATATTTTCAGCTGTTTTCACTGGATGCCATATGGCCACAATATATGGTGTAATAACCAAAGTGTCAAAATAAACCTCAAACCGATAGTACAACCTATACTACTACTGCTACTACTACTACTACTAATAATAATAATAATAATTTATTATCTCCATGAAAGGAAAAACTGCTCTCCCCTCCATTTTATAGTTTTATTTTGCGGCATCCACATTTAAGGGTAAGGGGTCAGTAAAATCATGAATGCGAATGTCTTGGAATTAGTCGATTTCTGGTGCAGCTTTATAAACCAAATAAATAAATAGAATGTTTGTTCTAGTGGTAGTTGATTAAATATTTTGTACCTATTTGTAATTACCATAGTATAAAGTCTCTGCTGTTTTCACGTGAAGTCTTATGACCAAAATACATGGGATAATGACCAACGTATGAAGATAAACCCTAGTCCTCGTACACTATGATAATTGTAAATATTTAATAAACTGCCAACAGAACAACTAATCTGAGTTGTGTTAGTTTCTAAAACTTCACTAAAAACGACTAAGTCCGAAACATTTCGAATATATTTTTAAACAACTCGCATAAATGTACTGGAGAGCACATGCACAGATGTCTTCACGCCTTTATTGGTCATGTATTCAAACCATAAATGTACTAGAGACCACATGCACAGATTTCCTCACGCCAATATTGATCATGTATTCAAATCATAAATGGTCACTGATGTTACGGGTGAGTAACCTCAGATTTACATCGACATGTTTAAGAGATCATTAAAAAATTTATGTAAATATTTTGGGTTTTGACAGATTTCTGTTGTGCCCGTTTGAAGTCATATGGCCCAAATACATGGTGTAATGACCAAATTGGGTACATAAACCGTAAGCTGGTGTTTGTACGAGAATCTGGTAGTAGAAGTAGTAGTAGTGGATAATACGAAGAGGTAAGCGTACGTATACTAATAATAAGAACAACTGTATGTACTATCTATATTACCATCACTAATACTCATAAGGTCTTTATAATACACATAGACTTCAAGATCACATACTGTTAATGTGTCAATTTTGCCAACATTTTGCTGTGAAAACGATAACCAAACATTTTTCCAGCATGTTTGTGTTTCAACCGTTGAATTCGACGAAGTCTATGTGCTTTGATTTTAACCCAAGACTACATATACTGTGAAATGGCACATTATACGCCCCCTCCCCCCCCCCTCCATGTTTAATAGTACTGTGTATAGTTACTAGTAGGGTCTTGTTGACTCAGGAGATTACTGACCAATGGATTTCAATGACCTGGACCTTTGGTCAAGGTATGCAGTCATGAACTAAACTTAATGTGCATACACCATTTTTTTCTTATTATACTTACCATGATCGTGACCTCTGACCTTTACACTCAAAATCTAAAGCTTTCTTTATTATCCTAAGTACAAAGCATCCACAAGGTTTGGCCAAGGAACTTACCCTACAACAAAAGTTATTCTATAAAACCCATTTTAGCTCACCTATACGAAGTAAAGGAGAACTATTGTACTTATCCCGGCGTCGGCGTTGGTGTCCGCACAGATTAAAGCATATACAGACGTACAGAGTCACTGAATCTCAACCATTCTTTCTTCCTAGGTCCTAGGCAACAGTTTGGAGCGGATATCATAGCACTTACCACTGGTGAGGGGGCTAAGGCGGCTAAGTTCGTACATATATAAATCAATTGTACATTTTTGGTTAAATTTTACCGTTTGTGTCTTTTCCTTTTTTTTCCCCCACATTTTGTAAATACTATTATACCTGGAGACATAAAACTTGGTGAGGGGATGCATTTTGATAAGTACTACACACTCATCACAAAAGAAGGTCATTTGAACACATATTTCACGATTTACTGACTTTGGTTAAAATTTTTGTGCTTTAAGTGTATTTCTCAAGCACTGCGACCTACATTTCACATTTCACTGACTTGGGTTAAGTTTTTGCGTTTAGCTCATGACTGCATTACTTATTTCCCGTAATATATACTGTTATACCTGGAATCATGAAGCTTGGTGAGGAATGGCATCTTGATGGGTATTATACCCGCATCAAAATAGGTCACTGTGACCCATATTTTACGCTTCACTGACTTTGGTTATCTTTTTAACGTGCATTTCTCAAGTTCTGTTCATGCAAGAATCATCAAACTAGATGGTTGTATGCCTATATTTAATACCACATTCTTAAAAAAAAGAATCACTGAGACCTATATTTCACATTTTACTGGCTTAGGTTACATTTGTGCGTTTAGCTCATGACCGCATAGGTTTTCCACACACTGAATACATACTGTTATACCTGGATTCATGAAACCTGATGAGGGGAGGCATCTTGATGAGTACCACGCCCACAGCACAAAAGTAGGTTAATGTGACCCATAGTTCATGCTATACTGACTATGGTTAAATATTGTGTTTCAAGTTTATTTCTCAAACTCTGTTTACGCTAGAATAATCAAAATAGACAACTGTATCCCTTTCAATTAGTACCATACCCTTATAACAAAAGAAGGTCACTTTGACCTACATTTCACATTTAACTGGCTTAGGTTATGTTTTTACGTTTAGCTCATGACCAAATATGTTTTGACACCCTGTATATGTACAGTTATACCTAGATTCATGAAACTTAGTGAGGGGATGCATCTTGATGAGTACTACACCTTCATCATAAAAGTATGTTACTGTGACGCATAGTTTACACTTCACTGAGTTTGGTTCAATTTTAAGTGTATGTTTCAAGCTCTGTTCATGCAAGAATCATCTAGCTAGATGATTGTATCCATCTATATTAGTACCATACCCTACAAAATAGAAGGTCTTTATGAATTACATTTCACATTTCATTGGCTTAGGTTATCCTTTTACGTTGAGCTAATAAGCACATAGGGTTTTGGCACCATATATATATATATATATATATATATATATATATATATATATATATATATATATATATATATATATATATATATATATATAGTTATACCTAGAATCATTACACCTGGTGAAGGGAAGCATCACATTTAACTGACCTAGGTTATGTATTTGCGTTTAGCTAATGACCATACAGGTTTGGGACACCCTGTATACATACAGTTATACCTAGATTCATGAAACTTTGCGAGGGGATGCATCTTGATGAGCATTACAACCTCATCGCAATAATAGGTCATGGTGAACCATATTTCATGCTTTACTAATCGTGGTTAAATTTTGTACTTTAAGTTCATTTCTCAAGCTATGTTCATACAAGAATGATTGTATACATCTATACTAGTTCACACCCTTACAACGAAAGAAGGTCCCATTGACCTACATTTAACATTGTACTGTCATAGTTTAAGTTTTTGCGTATAGTTCATGACCAAGTAGGCTTTTGCATACATACTGCTAATCCTAGAATCATGAAACTTTATGAGGGAATACATCTTGTTCAGTATTACACCCCTCATCACAAACGTAGGTCATTGTGACAGATATTCTTGCTTCACTGACTTGGATTCAATCTCAAGCACTGTTCAAACTAGAATCATCGAACTGGATGATTACATGCATTTATATTAGTACCACACCCTTACAACAACAGAAGGTCACTGTGACCTTCATGTCATATTTTACTGGCTTATGTTAAGTTTTTGCGTTTAGCTCATGACCACATAGGTTTTCTTTACCTCCTGTATAATGCTGTTAAATCTGGAATCATGAAACACGGTGAGGGGATGCATCTTGATGAATACTACAGCCTCATCTTAAAAATAGGCCACTGTGACCTATACTGCACGCTAAAATAACATCGGGTACATGCTTTTAATTTTTATGCTGAATCAGTAAACTAGATGATTTATACAACTCTTTTAGTACCACAACCATGCCAAAAGGGTCACTGTGACCTACATTTCACACTGCCTTAGCTAGAGTTTTTGCATTTAGCTGATGATCACATATGTTTTTGGCATGCTATGTACATACTACCTTATCTAGAATCATGAAACTTGGCAAGACGATGCAGCTTAATGAGCACTGTTCCTTCATTTCAAGAGTAGGTCATTATGTCCCTTGGTTTACTTTCCACTGACTTGGATTACATTTTGTGTTTGATGTTCGTTTCTCAGGCACTGTTCATACTAGAATCATGAAATTGATGATGATATGCATCTCTGTTACTATCACAGCATTACAACAAATGAAGCTCATCATGATGTATATTTCATATTTTACTGGCTTTGATTAAGCTTTTACGTTTAGCTGATGACTACCTAAGTTTTGGCATGCTGTATGGGTACTCCTACCTAAAATACTGAAGTTTATTGATTGGTTCTATCATGAAAAATTATTCATTGTGATTGCGAAACATGACCTATATTTCATGTTTCGATGACTTTGCTGAACTTTTGTGTTTAAAGTTCTTTTATTGGATGGTGTTTATGTTCCAATCGCAAAAATTCACAAATTTGTGCATCTCTTTTAGTACTACACCTTTATAACCAAAGAAAGTCACTGCGACCTATATTTTATGCTTTGTGATAGGTTACTCTCAGCAGGTTAACTCTGTATTATACATGTGAAAGAGTATATGAATTATTTGAGTGAACTCCATGCTCTATGCTTTTCATGTGAGACCTCATCTGTAGTGACTAATCAAGGTAATTACTGATGTATGAACTATACTTGTACTTACTCAAAACCTGTGACCTTCACCCAGTAAAATCTGGTTTATATAGCTGAACAATGATAACGGCTTTTGACGCAGATTTTAAGAGCAATGATTTTAAACATAATTCTACAAAAACAACATCATCTCTGGTTTTTTATCCACTCATTGTAGTACCTATACTTTGATATCATAGAAAAGAATGTGGTTCTTTTTATATTGTTTTGTATTTTATGTACTGTCACAGTAGGTAGGCAGGCAGGTAGTTTGGTGGGTTGGAAGGTAGGTTGGTTGGTTTAACGGCATATCTGCACAATACTAGCTATATAGTGCCAATTCAAAGTTCAGATTTTAAATTTTCAGAAGGACACAAGTTAAAACGTAAAGAAAAAATTACAAAAAAAGAATAATTAGAGAAGTGGCCAACATTTAGATATCAAGAACACTTTAGTCTCAGCTTGTTTTTTGCACGATACTTATTGTTTATAAGGGATTCAAGAGACTACTAAAAACTTCGTGGAGATTGATACAAGCCCTCCACAAACACTGGTTCAGGTACGTAGTCTAGAACAACAGTTTTTTTTTAATTTAATGCAAAAACCATTGTTTTCCTTTCAGTCAAAGCGACCTTGACCTTTTGACACCGAAATCAGTAAAAAAAAAAAAAATTTTTTTTTTTTTTTATACCTAATGTGTAAGTTATCCACAAACTGTGGTGAAGGTACATGGTCGAAAGCTGAAATTTTTGTGCAGAAAAAATTTTTCTTCTTTCAGTCACAGTGACTTTGATCTTTGACCTTTTGATCCGAAATCGACAGGGTTATTCCTTACAACAAGTGCACGCCATCCACAAAGCGGGGTCCAGGTATGTGACGTAGAACTAATCTTATTGTGCAGAAACCATATTTTTTCTCTTTCAGTCACGGTGACCTTGCCCTTTGACCTTTTTTCAAGGTTTTTTAATTATTTTAGTTTTAAATTTTAATCACGACACTTGCAAAAATACATCTTTTGTGTCACCCAAAATTTAGGGCTAAACATGTATATGTTGGACCTCAACAATATTTAGCAGTACATTTCAATATGCAGCTGATTTCATGCTTTTATACACTTCGCTGCTATTGTTGTCGGACTATGGTGCACCGTTAGGGCCATCGAGATATCTTAGCCTCATAGCTTCATTGCGATGAGGCGACGTTACGAGGTTACAATGACGAAGATACGAAGTTACGATGCGAAGATGAGATCATGCAAAGATGCGAAGCTGCTAAGAAGCGAAAATACCTGGTATATATCAATCATATGTTAAAGTTTCTAGAAGATTCCAAATTAGGAGCAACGGCCGGACCAATTCCTTCTGGAAACCCTGCGTTAGCTGATGATATCACTCTTATAGCGACAACCCCTGCTCATTTACAAACAATGCTTGATATCGCTCACTTGTATTCGGTAACTTGGAATTTTAAAATCAATGAAAATGAGAGTTGCATCGTTATTTTCAAGCGGAACAGACAGAAGAAGAAAGACTGCAATTTCAAGTGGAAAATCGGTCCAAACATTATTCCGATTTCCCGAACTACCGAACACGTCGGTATCCCTATTAGCTCTGACTCGAGCTGCGTAGCAAAAGTAGAAAAGGGATTTTCAAAAGGAAGAAAATCCCTATATTCTCTTGTCGGGATTTGGAAAACGGAATGTAAATTGAACCCCTTATCTACTGCAGATCTATATAAAAATATTGTTATTGCAACAGCGCTTTATGGTTGCGAAATGTGGTCAAAGATTGGATAGATAGATATTAAAACGTAGATATATTTCAGATCTACAATGAGCGAAAGCTTGCTTGGACTGAACAGAATTGAAGCTGAAATTGATAAAAGAAAGCTCAATTTCCTTTGCAAATTATGTCATATGCCTGAGAATACGTTTTATTATATACCTACCAATTTTCTACCCAAGAAAGAGTCAGAATTTTACCGTCATTTCCTACAAGCAGGAAAACGATACTATCGTTTTCTAAACCCGTATCACCATACTCTCAAACGAGGCTGGGACTACTTTATCCTGGAGGTTTCCTGCTGACTATAGCAGCGCCCCTAGCGAAGGAATGCCAACACTAGCAGTAAACAAAGCTCTCACAGCGACGTTAGTTAAGAAACCTTGCGTTATATGTAAAATATCTGAAAGGTCTAATCAATGTTTTTGTCACAACAACAATAAAAAAGCATTTATTCCTTTATTTTGAAGCAGTAAAATATTGCCAAAATGTTCGTCTGAAACAAGATCATATTCGGAAATCGCGTACAAAAACATTACAGTTGTACAGTATAACCCATTTACGGAAATTCATAAATGGTAACGTTAGTCAGTTTCACGCATAATGGATGAATTTGAAATTATAAATTAGTAATATTCTCTGCAACAAATCTGTACTATCAAGTTCCAACAATTTCTCCAATCCTGTTGTAAATAACTGTCAAATGTCATTCCCGTGTCAAGTTCCCATCGGAGCCTCTCTCAATGTGACACCAAAAACAGTTCAACCGCATTCAATCTGGCCTCTGAAAGAAACTTCCAGTCATTCAGCTGGTGAAAACTTCCGTGATGCAAAATTTCAGAACTGCACAATAACTGTAAATCACATATATGAGTAGTCTGCCCTCAAGCGTCGAATAATTCGTGTTATTGACAGTGATGGTAGTCAAACTGAGCGAGCGTTGTTTCGCAAACTTCAATCATAAAACTAATATTCATCCCCATGTCAGCCTTTCAAAAAGTAATATTCCAGTTAATTATGATAAGTTCAAACAGACCATTTTCCGTCTTCGAATATTATTTTAAAATATTTAGATATGCGTGCCATATATCACTCTACAATTGTTAACTTGTGAATAATGAACTAAACTCGATGAGTAATAACATTTGAGGCATTCTCTTTAAATGCCAAATCCAAACATTTTCAACACAGGTATCAGACGTGCTTTTTTACTGCCATAAATTTAAATAATACGAATCGTTAATCAATTGATAGGGAAAAATCGATTGTAAAAACAGAAAATATAAGAACACCATTAAAGGAAAGTGTTATAACTTACATGAAGGTCGAAATATACTGTCAAAATTATTATGTGAAAATTGCCTTTACATCACACGGGGGTGGGGGGAGGGGGGAACGGCAGAGGGACCATTTTGAATTGAAGTCTTGCAAGCTTTGTGCAGTCAATAATTAATATTAAATAATTTGAAAACAATTATTAAACTGAATTTGAAGTCTAAAAATAAATATAAAAATATCATATTCCATTCGCCCTCATTCATTTTTGTTTGCAAGAGTGTATGCTATTTATCCCACCATACTTTTTCACTCTCATTCATTAGTTTTAATGGCACAATATTTATTTTCCTTTGTTCCCTAATTCATTCATTCTTTCATTCATTCACTCGTTCATCTATATTTGTTCCGTTTCGCAATATAGCAATCAAGAAGAAGAATAATCCCACGTGTTTGCAGTATAGCAGAGAACTAAATTATCCACCGCTCTAGTGTTTGTCAGTAAAAGTATATGCCTTGTTTTGAGAAACTGTAATAATGTTACTGTCGCGTTCCCTAAATAATACAGCTGAGCAGTCGCGTTTCTCAATAACTCAGTTCATAAGCAGAATAACCAAATATATTTGCTGTAAAACCTAGAACGAGCTTGCCTGTCGCTCTAATGTTTGTCTGAAAAGGTGCATTCCTTGTTTTGAGTATATATGGATGTCTGAATGAATGTGAATAGCATGCGATATTTGGCTTATAACAAACACAGTGTTCTTGCATGTCTTAGAAAGTTTCTTCTAATATATTACCTTTATTACGTACCGGAAACTCTAATATATTACCATTATTACGTACCGGAAACTCTAATATATTACCATTATTACGTACCGGAAACGTCGGCTAAGTATGCTTATGATTATAGCAGAGCGTTTGACGAAACCGGTTAGATTCAAAAACTCACTGCAAAGTCTTACTAATATTTTGTTCAAGAGATTTGTATTCATAACAAATCATGTCGGAAGTATCGCTATCGTAATTTTAGACAGCTACCTTAAAGAATTATCTACACGTGTATGCTCTCTTTGATACAAATAAGCCTTGACAGTATACTAGCAGAATTTAATATCTATTGGTAAAGCACAATTCAGTACAGGTGGGTGGGAGATCATACTCTGATTGTGACGAAATAGCTATACATTTAGGTGATAGTGCTGATCTATTTTCTTCAATAAAGTACCCTACAACACATAGCAGTGAGTCTGTGAAAGAATAACTTCCCATAAAAAACATACCTTTTTGTCGACAGAATTATTTGAAGGTGAGCACATCTATATTGAGTTTGTAAGCACTGAAACGAAAATGTCCACCGACACTTATCAATGGTACATTGAGTGGCAAGAAGCAGTTGATTTTGTATAAAACTTTGATAAATTTAGCATAAGCTTATTTTTCTACACATACTGTTTGCAAATAAAAGACATTTAAGTCAGATCTGAAAACCTTGAAAGATCCTAATAAAAGGTACGGAGGCCTGTACTGGCTATAAACAGCAATTTATGCTAAACACAATGATACATTTGTACATCTCTTTTGGCAAAAATTATAATGAGAAAAATGTGAGCGGAAAATATTACGATGATCCCCAAGCTGAACAGTTTGGAAAATTTTCATAATATCTGTTCATATGTCTTTCTGCACATGCTGTACGTGAATGTATGTATGTATCTATGTATCTATGTGTGTATGTATGTATGTATGTATGTATGTATCTATGTATCTATGTATCTATCTATCTATCTATGTGCCTGCCTGGTTGTATTGATTTAAAATTTTGTACCGCAACCATGACTAATATACCATTAAATGCTTGTTAGTCCTCTTTAATGAATTTTGGTATGCATGGTTACAGGACCACTACCATTCTCTACTATATTCCGGGCTCGCTCACATAAAGAAGGGTGAGTTTGAGATGTCACTGATGGGCTCTTTCAGACACTCTAGGTATATCATTCTGTAACCATCCAAAATGTATACAGATTATTTTATTTTAAACCTAGCATTTTTACTATTGTAATAAAACACATACAGCTTCTTATTTCGCTGAATGGAAATAGACACACACAACAATTTTGGTCACTTTCTCTCCAGCGGATATCCCTTTCTTCTTATCAATTAATATGTTGAATCTTGGCGCTGCGATTCTGTTCCTCCTCCTCATCTCTTGATACACAAAAAATATTATACTATTTCCAATTTGTCGACCAACAGCGGCATTAAATCGCCTCCTTAAACTATTTCTAATGCACCCCATGTCTTTGAATATGACTAGATTTTCACACACAAAACAAACCTAATCAATATTTAACACAGATACAAGAAATGTCACTAAAACACAGCCAATATTGATATAACTAACTGGAAACAACGGTAAACTCTTTCCCTGCACGTGGCCTAATCGACATACCATATATTCCACTGTATAAAAAACGAGCACATCTACTTGTATGCATGACTTATTCACTTTCACTTACAAAGTCACACTGCACTTTAATTTCATATAATTAAAGATTTTCTTCTCTTGAACAACACTCTTTCCCTGCTGGAAGTGCCTTTCCACATACAGTGGAAGCATTCTACTAGTTACACGAGTTCTCACAGTTGCAAGCAAAATAAATATATGTACCATGTCAATTCTAACTTTCTGGGAATTTAGGATCATCATACCACTGGTTATTAAACAAAAAGAACTATTCATTGCAATGAATTGTAAATGATGGCAGTATCTAGATTGCATTATGGTCATTACAAATAGGAAACAGTATTTAATAAACTCCCACTAGAGCAAGCAATAATTTTTTTTTTCTGAACTTCACAAATAGTTCAAAATATTTGAACGTTATTTTGAACAACCCCCCAAAAATGTGCCACAGAGCACACGCACAAATGCCTTCACACTATAGTGGTCATATATATTGGAATGGCTTTATTTCGTCTAGTTTTGGTGAAGGTTCAGAAACTAAGAAAAAAAAATTGTTTGTGCTACTGGGAGTTTATTAAATATTTTTAACTATTTGTAATTACCATACTGTCATTTCGCTTCTACCAGCAGTTCATCGCAGTAAATAGGTTTTGTTGTGTTCATTTTGAAGTCATGTAACCAAAATGCATGGTGTAATAAAACATAACTGCTCTAATTATTTCCTTATTTAGAATGATCAAAGTGTAATCTTTTCCATTCCATCAAATCTATTTTTTATCTATTATGGATGAACTTTATCGTCATTGCACAGTAGTCTCAACTGTGTGTGTGTGTGTGTGTGTGTGTGTGTGTGTGTGTGTGTGTGTGACAGACAGAGAGAGACAGAGAGAGAATTGTATAATTACCCGACTTCAATACGTTACAAATGTTTTTGTACAAGAGTTAAATGTGTGAATACTAAAAGCTAAAATACTTAACTTGTGTTAAACGCCGTTTTTTCATGCAAAACGTGCCCTGAGTGAGTGCAATCTGTTTTTATGATACAACAAATTTACGAGAGAGAGAGAGAGAGAGAGAGAGAGATTCGTCGCTTTGTTCAATGAAGAAAATGTTATAAGTGTTTTCTGGTAGCAAAGTTACTTTTTGCCGGGACAGTTTCAACAAAGTTTATGTTATCAAAATGCACATTCAAGAAAGGCATTTACTTAACAAAACTCCCTAAAAGAAAATTTAGTTCCAAAGCACAAAACCAAGTTCTATTTTTACGCCAATGGAATACTTGTTGACGAAGAGGGTGGGTAGAAGACTATCTATTCAACTTTGACAAACATTTATCTGCAAGAAAGCTTCAACACAAATAGATATATTGAAATCGAACGAACATTATCTGACACTATAGTGTAGGAAAGCCATATATCATGTAATTATCATGTTACATTTTAGTTTTTGTACTATGGTATGTCATTTCTGTGACCCATCTAACATCCACAAACTTGAAAAGCTCCATTTCATAGCACTTAGATTTGTACATCAAGACAGCAATAGTACATATGAGGAACTGTTAACAAAAGCAAACTCGTTTACTCTGGATGTTAACAGGCTTAGGCATACTTCTATTGAGACCCATAAGATTCTAAATGGCATTAGTCCTCCATCCTTACATGATCTTTTCGAAATAAAAGACTGTAAATCTTTTTTCAGGTATAAAAAATATGGTTGAAATATCAAGATCCAAAACCAGTCAGGTATAGTTCCAACAGTTTTAGTTCAGCCGCTCCATTTTTTATGGATCTCGCTTCCAAATATTGCAACATCTGCTTCTTCTTTTTTGTTTTGTTTTTTAAAGAAATTTATCAACTGTTGGATCGCTAGTAAATGTAAAGATACAATGAGTAAATAGCTTTCACTTCATTCTTAACTTATTCTTGACAAACTTCTCTGCATGCATTCTATAATTGCCTGAGATTTTTAGTTCTTCTTCTACGTGTGTTGCTTACTTATTTCAAGTTTAGTTGCATTTACTTACTCAGAGCTTTTAGTTCACTACAGGTACATGTGAAAATTCGTAATGTATGTAGGTATATATGTAGGCATGTATGTAGGTGTATATGTATGTATGTATGTATGTATGTATGTATGTATGTATGTATGTATGTATGTATGTATGTATGTATCTATGTGTGTATGTATTAGATGCATGCCTTTAATAAAAACAATGTGTACCTATGTATGCATATATATATATACTTTATAAAGCCTCGTACTATTATGTGCTAGTGTATATACTACTGTACTCATTGAATACATGTTTGCAATTTGTCTTGTATGAATAATCTTGAATGTTTGTTTGTTCATTTTTTAATGGGTAGCAAAGGCTCAATAGAAGCGGCGTTTGATATGTTTTAAGGATATACATGGACTTTAAATAAAGATTATTTGATTTGACTTAAGTAAAAATAAACGAATAAATAAATAAACTACTATTATACATAGAGAGGCCCAGGAAGAGAAGGGTGAAGGGAACTATACACAAACTGTTTCATCTACCTCTATATGCAGATTTAACGTCTTGATTACTATGCATACGAAGCAAGCAAGATAAATGAAGTGATGTTGCAATCAGTTTTCTTTGGTCACTGTTTGCTCTGCATGCCGGTTGTGTACAGACGACGACCGCGAAGACGGCAGAACACCAATGACTGGGAGGAGACGTTACACAATAGTGATTAAATAAAATGTTAACGCTGTAACTTTATATATACAGCTAAGTTGTACAGCTCTTCCTTCCTAACTCAGCCTAATGACATTTAGTGGCTTTGATGACATGTTGTAATATTATGTCACACTTATTTAGTGACATTCAGTGCGAATAAGTTAGTTACATTTTTGTCATAACCTAAATAGTGGTTTCTTATGCATATACAATGCCCCTATTTCCTTCATTCGACAAGAGACAATTGGAACTTAACGCAGCATTCAAAAGTAACACCCCGATGAGATAGATGAGTTTAACAAGCCAACGAGGCAAGTAATTCCTCGAAGACTTGACTTGGCCGGGAGGGATATTAATTTCATTCGCGGAGAAAAGACAAGACAGCTGGAATTAAGAAAGCTTGGCTGAATCAGAACAAAACAACAACAACAAAAAAACAGAAGAGGCGCAAGCTACTGGTAAACGAAATAACACGGCAGAGTGAAACAATAGACAGTTTATTTGACAAAATAGACAGAGTGTTCATTTTACAAAGGCTATAAAGGCTATAGTAATTACACTTAGAACAAATATATTGGGACCTGGAACAAACGGAGGGATACATGGAAAAGGAATTAAAAGCAGAGCAAATTGAACATGAAGAATTACAAGACATATAAAAAGAATCAGATTATTTAGAACACTTTCTATATATAACTTTCTGTTGAGTATTGGTATTGGTTAATAAATTTAAAAACTGAAGCCATAGGCAACACCAACTCTACAACAGGAAAATAACACGGTGAGCCTGTGCAAAGTCAATCGGCAAAGCCTAGACAAAGTCCAACATTGGGAACTTTGAAAAGCAAACCAACTGTACAAACTAGAAACACATATTGCATCCATCAAATGTTGTAGTGTTTGTGTCTTTTAAATATCCCAGACAACCCACACCCAAAAAAAAACAAGCGAAAAACCCACAGTAAATATCATTTACCACGCATCGTTAGACATATTTTTAAGAGTCACATTGAGCATATTGTTGCAACATTTAGTTGACTACAAAATAGGGCCACCTTCCCAAATGTCTATCAAAGAGCTGTTTAAGCTGTTATTGCCATTGTCTGAGTTTACCAAGGACTATTTAATTGTGCTCGGATTGTTGACGGATAAATTAGTTCCATAGGTTCCATACTGCTACCATGATGCCTTCGCAATACTTTTCAATCGGTACCATTTTTCACAATAGCTGCATAGTTCAATGTCTTGCAAACAAACGACTGTAATGTACTGTAATTCATGTTGGAGATGATGAGTGAATTAAGTTCTTTTACAGCTTATTTTGTGTAGGATGTTGCTATGATTCCAATTGAAACAACTGCATTTTGTTCCAAATTTGTATAGATAAATTATATTGCTTTGTGTAGCTAAGTGCATGGAAATTAACTATTCTTATCCTTAACAGATGCAAATTGTCGAATCTCAAGTCTGGCTGGTCTAGTAATTTTAACTTGTAAAGATATTGCCCTCAAGTCAAACTGATCTAGTAATTGTAACTTGTACAATAATACCATTGAGTCCAACTTGTGTAGTAATTATAATTTGAAATATATATCCTCGTCTAACTGAGCTAGTAATTTTTCATGTTCTTGTAGTGCGCACATGACAGAAGGAAGGTGCTGGCAAACTAATAAACTGCGATACGATTCGAGGTAATAAATTACAGAGCTTGTGATTTTCTATCTCTGTCTCCCTCTCTTTCTTTGAATCTATATACAATAGTTTTACACTAAAGCTGATGTCACACATTTTCAGGAGTGTAATACGTGTCTAAATAAGATTCTTGCTGTAGTTATGCACAAACTTTCTTGAAGTAACACGAGTTGGCTGGTGCTAGTCTGGGCGAGGCTAACTCAAACGCCATCAGTTATTTAGCTTCGCGTAAACATCCATTGCTTGATTTTGGCTGCATTTCCATACTGGGCGTTTCAAAGTGCATACATCAAGAAAACAAAATCCAAAGTCAGTTGAAAAGCACAATGCATGTTTCACCTCGACCTTTTCATCAGTTAGTTTATAGGAATAATACACGTTTTGTTGTACAAACGTGTGCCGGAGCACCACGAAACAGTGTGTGCCGAAGGGTTAAGAGTCTTTCCGATTGTTCCAGCAAACATTTGTATACAGCAAGCCGTGCATAATCGTTATTACTAAATATCCGCAAAAGGTAAATTATAAACACAAAAGATCATTTACTCAACAGGGAGTTGAAATTCCATAAAAAACATGCATGACGTCCGACAAGTTTGATCATATACAAATATAAGAATAAATTGCAATACGCGTGCGTCACTCATGAACGTACAGGAAATCACCCGAGCCTATTAATGTACTAAATGCAAGTAATATGTCTTCCAGCTGATATTAGTCCAGCAACGAATAACGTCTATAGAGTAATAACTATAAAAATGATATGTAGTCATTTAATGTACACATATCCAAATTTTACCTGTATAATGTCAACAAATCCGCCCGAGTTATGAATAAATTATTTAGCTGTTGTCTGGCTTTACACAGCTACATGCGTAACGTTATTAAAGAACCCAATAAATTACACTTTGACAAGAACTTAACTATGTGACTGAATTGGTGAAGTCATTAAGTCAGTGTTCATACTTACATTTACTTTCTTGTTTATTTACCTCTTTGCGAAATTCCTCCTTTGTATTTTTTTTGTTTGTTTTTTTTTTTTTTTGTTTTTTTTTTTTCTTTCTTTCTCTGTTTTGCATATATTCATTACTGGGATCTTCAATTTCCTTTTTTATGTTATCTGAATTTTCTTCCACATACGTTTTGGAGTACTTTTGTTTTGCAATGTTTGTCTCTCTCTCTCTCTCTCTCTCTCTCTCTCTCTCTCACACACACTCACTCACTCTCTCTCTCTCTCTCTCTCTCTCTCTCTCTCTCTCTCTCTCTCTCTCTCTATATATATATATATATATATATATATCATTGTCATACTATGCTTACCGATATATAATAATAAGTCATCGAATATCCATGATGACTTTAATTTTACATTCACGCTGATGACATCTTTGATACTTTGTTTCACATTTTTCCATCTCTCCTATTTTCTTCTCTCACATTTTACGGTTTCTATTTATTGACATAACTAAATTTTCAGTAGCAGAAGTGGTAGAAGTAGTAAGGAGTAAAATGGCTGATGGTTACCAGTCACTTTCTACTGACATATATTCTAGTATATGATCCTCGTTATAAAGTATACCCTGGTAGGTGCGTTGGTGGTGGTGGTAAATTATGAATAGCCGATGGTAGGTTGGTGGGAATCATCACCTATCTGACTACATATGTGCTTAAGCAAGGCATTTTACTCTGCATGCCTCGGCATGATATAACATTGAAAGTATTGTTGTGCCCTAAAACACCTACAAAATTTAACCAACTCAACTGACAAATAATGTTATAGTCTGCTTTACACTATTTATTGTTATATGATCTTTCTATATCTCTAGGACTTAGTTAAAGGTAAATTGTTTTCTATCAAATGTGTTCTGTGATATTTATCAAAAATACATTAATAGCTCCTTTAGATATAACCTGATATGTCATGAATGACCAAGAATAGTACAATAACGATATTACAAGTGTAAAAAATTTCCGACAAAGACAATACATTAGACATCTTTACTACGATAGACAGCACCAATGTATACTACAATCCAGGAACATTGGGGTATTTTTGTTTCTAAGACTATGAATGGTCCAGAAAGGTTCTTCTATGGGGATACGTGATTTAAAATAGTAAAAATATGATTCGTCCAGCTCTTTCAGTTTGTATACTACTAATGAACGACCTCTAATTGAGATCAATTGTCAAGCGGTATCTTTCGTTTCTTCTCGGCTTACACACACATGATATGTAACGATATACTTGCTTACAATTTCATACATTGAAAACTGAAGTTCAATAGCTTCCTGTGTAAACATTGTTTATTAATTATTATATGTAAAGGAAGTATGATATTACAAACAAGTTTGCTTAATTTGCATCAGAAAAAGCATGAAGTGCCTTTGTGCAAAAATGTCAGCCAAGCTCTATTTGGGCAGATACTTTTTTCCCTTAATTCAAACTTATTTCCGCTGAATCTTGTATTGTTGTGTCATATAGTATAGTGTCATATAGTATAGTGACATATAGTATAGAGTCATATAGTATAGTGTCATATGGTATAGAGTCATATAGTATAGTGTCATATAGTGCTGTGTCATATAGTATGGTGTCCTAGCTTCTCTATCAACCAACCTATGTAACTACTTACTTGCTTGATTGTTGCTACGAACCTTATGAAATAGAAGGTTTAATGTACATACACAATTTTAAACACATCCTATGTTCTCACAAGTAATGGGAACAATATCCGATGACCACACTATGGTTTGCTTGCAGGAAAGAGTAAAGGAATCAAAAGCTCTCTTTCATCCTTTCCTTCTTCTAGAGTGACTCTATAGATCCGCTAGGAAATGATATGGTTGTATGTTATAATATTTTTCTTTCCCAGGAGTAAACCACGTTAAATCATGGAAGAGATAAATAAAGAAGTACTCAGGAAAAACCACTGCCGTATAGTGGATACACTTGACCTCTCTGGAAGCAAGGTACTGGATGTATTGCAGGAAGATGATGTTATCAGTTCGGGTGAACAGGATGAGATCTTGTCAAAAGTGACCAAACGAGATCAAAATGCGAGCCTTCTGTCTGTTTTGAAAAGAAAGAGTCCGTCACAAAAAGCTTTCGAGACTTTCATAAAAGCTCTTCAACCCGAATACGATTTTATAGTGAAAGATCTAAGAGCAAGCGAAAATAAGTATCATGATTGCAAATATCAGACGGATATTAAGACGATGTGCTACCACTGTCTGCTGAAAAAGAATCTGAATCCAAACAATTTGTCCCACATCTTGTACGAAAAAGGTCTTATTTCAGACGACGACGTTGAAGAATTGAACAGAAGAGATATATCTAGACAAGACCGAGTTTGCAAATTGCTAAGGGTTTTGCAAGAAAAGCCAGAACAAGAGCTTGTTTCCAAACAGTTTCGTTCAAGTCTAGAGGCCAAATATGAGTATCTTTTGACCGCAGGGGACAATGATGGATTGGAACCGTATCTGACCTGTCGATGTCACGACAGTACAGAGGAAAAGGGTAGGAGGAAAGGAATTGTGGAACGTCAAACATTGTCCAACTCAAAACGTCGTACTACCAGGGACACTACTGAAATAAAATCGGGCCAGCAAACCTCTGATAGAAGACAAGAAACATTTATGACTTTTAGACCAAATATCGCAGACGCTTTTGGTGATGTAGATGATACGATTTACATTAGAAAAAGACGAAGCAAACTAAAGACAAAGTTAAATACTTCGATAAATAAAAAAAGTAATATTTTCCAAGCAGACAAATATCACGATATGGCGAGAAACGTTAAAAGAAACAAAGTCATCGACCTGCGAGAGAAAAGCGATTTGGATGAACCAGGATCATCAAAGATTCTATCGAAGTCTTTTTGCCCCAAATCGCAATCACAAAATATGATCGTGCGAGAAATGCCTGTGGTTTTACCAAACAATAAAAATCTTATGCGTAACAGCGCAAAGCTCTGGAATAATCTTTATAGCCTGTTGGCAACGGGTGATTGGGATAAGTTTAATAACTTATTCCGGAACGGGTTGGAAAAACTTAGTGACAATGCAGACTTAAAGATTCAGCTGTATCGAAGCCAAATGTCTGCTTGTACTTTTTATAGAAATGATGCAACCAAAGCGCAAGAAATGTTCGAAAAAGCAATGGAACTTGTTCCAAAAACTTCAATGCCAACTTGGCATCTGGGGAGGATTCTGCCTTTGAAAGTGGAGTTATATGTCCAGCAAATGAAATTCGGAAAGGCGTCTAGTTTGTTAGAACAAGCTCACCAAACCATGACAATACTTAGTCCGTGTATGTCCACTGGAAATGTATATTTTTTTCAAGGAATATATCTGAGTACACTTCTTCGATGCACACGGGGCGACACACAGTCGTCAGCATCAATAGTCGAAAAGGTGAAGAAATGTTTCCTCACTGCTATTGACCATTATCAACAAGACAAAGTATTTGCTATAAAGCCTGTAATTGGCCAAGTGTACCTGTTCCTAGCTCTTTTTTCTCTTGGCTTGGACTATAAGAAGATCAGATATTCACAAACCCACAATGCGTGTGCAGATGACATCATCATGGCTCAACACTATCTGTACCTCTTTGAAACCTGTTGTTGGGAAGATTCGTCAAATTGGTCTCAAATGCTGTTTTTCATCGCACGCGGAGAACAGTGTCAACAAATGAAAAACTTCAAGAGATCCATGGATTACTTCAAATGTGCAAGGAAGTGTTCAGTCTTAGGTAACTTCGACGAGCACCGTGGATTCATCGACAATGCTCTACAGTTGATCCAAGAGAATGAACGAGTTCTACTACAGTGCCCGCAAGTTCATTCTTCCGACGCTATATTACAGAGCTTAATGGAGATTGAAGGTGATTCTAAATAATTAGACAATTTATTCTTCCTTGTGCAGAGATCAGGTGACCAGTTCTTATTTGGCAACTATGCAAGAGTCCTTAACTACATGTGGAAATCGCCGATCCTGCACTCAACGTCCCATGTTTCTTTTAGTTTCTCTCAGAATAGAAATCGGATATAGAAAATAAATCTTGCACTTCCGCTGGTAAAAGAATAATAGTCTCATAGGCAGCAACATATTTATAATGTTCCAGCAGATCCTAAGCTGTGTTTTCTTCAGTTTATTTCACCTTTGTTTATAGATAGTAAATGTGCCAGAGAGATGATTGTTTCTATTTTGTAGAACTTAACTGCATTGATAAATGTGAATCTTGATGCCCGCTGAAGATTTTGATGCCAGTAAAAGAGGGTGACAAATTTCATCTTGAATCATAATTTATTGCAAATCTTTCGTGAATATATATATATATATATATGTATATATATATATATATATATATATAGAGAGAGAGAGAGAGAGAGAGAGAGAGAGAGAGAGAGAGAGAGAGAGAGCAATCTTACACATTTACACAAGTTCTTATTTCAAGCGAAATTTAGGAGGAGAGTTAAATAGTGTTCCATATCGTTTGCGAGCCTTTCCGAACAAAGTTTAAAATTATTCAACGAATTTTGTTGAATAAATCCGCGCAAATGACTCAAACTGCTCCACTGATAGCGCTTTCTCACTACGGCATTGCCAGCTCAATGTGATTTCTGCAAGAATTGTACAAAATGCCTTCTTTCGATGTAAAGAATTCACAAAAACGTAAGGGAAACATACGTAATTTTTAGGACTTGAATTAGCAGATCCTACTTTTAATGTATCAACTTTTTTCGTCAAACATGACTTCTATGACAACTCAGAATGAGACTGACTCATGTGTCAAACAACGATTTACGTAGACAGTGGCGTTGTTTGTCTTCTGCGATCAGTTTGGAAATGACTTAAACTTACATTGGAATGCCTTTTACTAAATACTAAATGACTTAAACTTACTTTGGTATGCCTTTTACTATATACTAAATGACTTAAACTTACTTTGGAATGCCTTTTACTAAATACTAAATGACTAAAACTTATTTTGGAATGCCTTTTACTATATACTAAATGACTTAAACTTACTTTGGAATGCCTTTTACTATATACTAAATGACTAAAACTTATTTTGGGATGCCTTTTACTAAATACTAAATGACTAAAACTTACATTGGAATGCCTTTTACTAAATACTAAATGACTAAAACTTATTTTGGGATGCCTTTTACTAAATACTAAATGACTAAAACTTACTTTGGAATGCCTTTTACTATATACTAAATGACTAAAACTTACTTTGGAATGCCTTTTACTATATAATAAATAACTTAAACTTACTTTGGAATGCCTTTTACTATATACTAAATGACTTAAACTTACTTTGGAATGCCTTTTACTATATACTAAATGACTAAAACTTACTTTGGAATGCCTTTTACTAAATACTAAATGACTTAAACTTACTTTGGAATGCCTTTTACTATATACTAAATGACTTAAACTTACTTTGGAATGCCTTTTACTATATACTAAATGACTTAAACTTACTTTGGAATGCCTTTTACTATATACTAAATGACTTAAACTTACTTTGGGATGCCTTTTGCTATATACTAAATGACTTAAACTTACTTTGGAATGCCTTTTACTATATACTAAATGACTTAAAGTTACTTTGGAATGCCTTTTACTATATACTAAATGACTTAAAGTTACTTTGGGATGCCTTTTGCTGTATACTAAATGACTTAAACTTACTTCGGAATACCTTTTACTATGTACTAAATAACTTAAACTTACTTTGGAATGCCTTTTACTATGTACTAAATGACTTAAACTTACTTTGGAATGCCTTTTACTATATACCCAGCTCGTGACTTCATATGCAAATGAATTGCGTGGAATGATCAAGTCAATTTTTAATTTATTGGACGTCGTCAAGCACTTATTGCGTGCTGTCAATGACTCAGTAAATATGTTACCACGTAATGGAAGGTAATTTAGGAACGACATTTGAAGGTGATTTAAAAATGACAGTAACGTCACATGCAGACGCTACGGAATATCTCGTTGAGAACGTATACAATTTGATGGACTGGCTATAATATTTAACATCTGAAGATGGGTTTTTTATCAGACCTTTCAGACTTTAAAGACAAGGCATTCCCCTGAATGGGCTTCATCCCGGTCGTGCGAATCGTGTAGCTCTGTCAACAATATTACAAAACAGACCTCAAATAGGAAAGTTCATGTGGGAGACATTAATGTTGTTGAAAAGCAAACTCCCAAGTAACAACAGCAATAAATATATAAAATGACCAAAGGAGGCTTTGGGAAATTAAAAGAGAACCCAGATCAATAGAAAACATTATCCCCCAGCAATTAAATGAACTGTTTTACGAAATGGTTGTCTGTTAGAAAAACTGACTGTTCTGAGTACGAATCAACAATTATTGAATCTGTAAGAATCAGTATAGAACGTGTTCTCACAGACAGGGTCTATGAAACATATGTTAGAGACAGAAATTTCCATCAGATGAACTAGGCACTTACTGCTAAAAACAATGGACCTGAAGAAAAAGGGTCCATGAAGCCAAAGTTGCTCATCAGAATCTCCAGCACCTGAAGACGGGGATGAATTGTTTACTTCGGGACCAATTTTGTACGTCTACCCCTCGAGCCATGCATTTTACACTTTGTTACTACCTCAACAAGATCTTTGGATTTAGAGGAAGATATGAGGCCATGTAATTGAAATTTGGATACTTAATACTGCGTGAGACCGCAACAGGCGAAAAACACTTTAGTATGAAGAGCGTGATTCTAAGACCCGAGAGAGTTCACGTAGAGATGATTTAAGAGGAACTAAGCCTTTTTCTGTCGCGACAAATGGTGAACAGGACGACATAAACCCAATTCTCATTTACATGTATTTAAAATACTATAAACATCGCCCCATGAAAATGAAAACCCCCGAATCTTCCTTGTTTCTAACTCTAGTTCATGCAGAGAGATTTAATCCTTACATGCAGGACTGGTATTATTCAACGCCAAGGGGTGGGGGGTGGGGGGTGGACCTTGGTCAACTGATGAAAAGTGCTGGGTTTTTTTTACATATTATTTGTCATTGTTCAATTTTTTTTTTTTAAATATATATATATATATATATATATATATATATATATATATATATATATATATATATATATATATATATATGTCAGAAATGTCATCAGGGTTGTTTCACAACCACCAGACTTTTCACAGTACGCAAATGTAGAAGTCCGGAATTACCGTACTTAAGCTGAGACAGTTGTTAATACTTTAAACGTCACATAATTAAGAACCGTTGCTCTCTCTCTCTCTCTCTCTCTCTCTCTCTCTCTCTCTCTCTCTCTCTCTCTCTCTCTCTCGCCTTGACACTGGCATTTCAGAAATGGTTCGTTTCCGCTACTGCTCACTGTTCTTCAAAATTTAATTTCAAGTAAATAGTTTATCCAGCAAAAGGGTGGGCCTACTTTTCATCCATTTGATCCATTATCTTATATACTGCCCCTAGATTGTAATAATTAATTACATTATCTAAATTTTGGTTTCCAGGTGAAATGGGCTCACGATGTATTCATCTTCAGGATCAAACCTTTTTTTTATTATCTGTTACTATTCAGCTATATCCATTTGTGCCCATTAAAAACTTTATTTTCATTCAGAACTAGTCTAATGCTTATTTACTTATCTCGAGCACAGATTATTATCTCGGGCACAGTTCGATCAATTTTTGCCCACTTTTCATTTATTTTATTTTTTAAATATTTTTTTCTTATTTTCTTTTCTTCACGGTTCCGACTGAAAAAACTTAGCAGTCACCTAATATCATCATCATTACTCTACACACTTCATTAAAATCTCTATCAGTGTCCGACCGAACGTATGGGACAGTATTCCAACTAAAATGTTAAATTCAGCATCCCTCTAAAAGTTTAAGGTTTCATTCGGCATCCAAAGTTTAAGGTTTCATTCGGCATCCAAAATTTAAGGTTTCATTCAGCATCCAACTTTAAGTTTAAAATCAACACATACCTCATTTCCTAGTTATATTCTACTACCACTAAATAGTTATATTCTACTAACCCTGACAGTATTCCAGACCAAATTAATAAATCTCATATATCTTTCTAATTACTAAGATACCTTTTTACTTGTATTTACACATATGATTCTTCAAATATGTGTATCTGCTTGCATTATTATATTTTTTTTATTGGTAATTTTTGTGTGAATTTATTTTGCATTTAATCAATCTTTCAAAAAATGTCAATGAATTGTAATATGCACGTATACATGTACTGTTCATTGACTGAAGTAGCCAATAGAAGACTTCAAGCTTTTTATGTCTCACACTGTGTTGGTGGCATAAATTATTACACTGGGCAGTCTGGTTAAACTTTAAGTTCAGATCATTTTTCAGCCATTCGTGTTCCTTTCGAACACATGTTTAGTGGCTTAGTACGTTATGGTCAATGAATAAAGATATTATTAGTAGTAGTAGCAGTAGTAATATTAGTATTAGTAGTAGTAGCAGTAGTAGTATTCTAGTTGTTGCTGTGGGGTTTTTTTCTCATGCTGTTGTTGGCGGTGGAGATCGTTCATCTCCTGACATTATTTTCGTTGTCATCGCAATGGACTATTATTATTGTTGTTGTTGTTGTTGTTGTTGTTGTTGTTGTTGTTTGCACCTTACTAAACGCTATGACTATGACGAAGTATTCATGCTAAGTGCATATATAATATCAGTACAAAAGATTATTCGGAACAACATTTTTCCCCTTGAAACCTGAATTGCGGTAGTTGTATTTAAAAAAATTGTATCACTCATACTGTATTATCCATATTTTCAAGGATGCACTGTACTGTGCTTCAACCGTTTATTGTTTTATATGTGCAAAGGCTTTGTCTTTTTTATACTTCTTTCCTTCAAGTTTAACGATGAGCAGTTCCCCTGAGCGCCCCTGATTATTACAACCTGGGAAAAATATATTTTCCGGAAAATTACGTGGCTCGGAATTGTATGCCACTTGAAAATCGATGCCAGTAGAAAGCCTGGTCGTATTTATAGTATTTATTGACGGTAAATGGTACATGCGGACAAATGTTACCGTCAAGTATGATGTTAGAATTCTAGAATGCCTTTAGATTATGTATAAAATGAATACTTTTTTTTTCTCCTTTGTTATGACAAGTGAAACACTTTTACACGACGAACGCTTACTGATAAAAAGTACCTGGGAATTTGCTACTTTCTCTTTAGGATTCAACCCTTCATTGCAATAGGTTTTAGTACGTAAAAGTTACCTTAAGCATGACAATATATTTGCATTTGTAATTCAAAACAAGATGGGTGATGAACATACTGGTTGATGCTCTATTTTCTCAAACATATCTGAGTGTGGAATGTTTGTTGAGTCATCATCATATAAGATATTTGTAATAAAAACATTTCACTTTAAGATATTTTAATTTCGTGTGTCATGCTGATAAGTGACATTTTCACCCCATATTTACATATATCGGATATTATTATATAAGGACACGTTCACCTCTCATATTGTACAGGTTTGGGAAAAAGGAATCGATAATCTTCATAAACGGACATTTGTTTTCTCAATTTGATGAAGTTGCATCACATAACTTACTTTATGTCTAATAAGATACAGGCAATTGATTACGGTTATTCTTTGAAACGGTCGATATCGGCCCAGCACAAACGAATCCCTGTAGCCTGTCAGTATCCGGATACGTTTATTGCCTCATATAGGCCTACTCGTTGTTCGCACCACTTTGACTTAGGTTACACTTTGTCCAATCGTATTATTTCATTATGATTTCAAATTCGGGTTTCTATGTAATATCAGGCTACCATTACGTCTACACCCTACCAAAAATTCAAAAGAATAAATCCTTTGTTATAACCTATTTCACTTTCCAATTTCATTTAGGAATGAGGCTTGATGTCGAGCAATTTGCACAGACCCCAATCTTCAACCACTTAGTAATTTTTCCCCACTCGATATATTTTTATTTTTTATAGTTCGATCCCACAAATCACGCAAAAATTAGGCGTTCAGCATATTTTCGTTGTTAGCGTCATCGTCGTAGTCATCGTCCTCTTCTATATATCTGCTGACGTTGTTTTAGTCATCGTCGTTATCGTTACAGTGGTTACATCGTCACAAAAAAAAATTAAAACTATCTTACTACTTCAAATGGATTGTGTTGTTTTTTATTGTGTGCCTTTTATATTATAGTGACCATGACATGAATCAACAATTTTGTATTAGGTCCATTCTATTCATATCACAGATTAATCGGTAAAACCATATTCCACTTAAAAATATAAAAATGTTGACACCCTACCTTACAAACAGTGGTAGGAAAAGATTATTTTGTTTGGTGTTTTACGCTACAGCAACAGAAGTAGATGATTTAGTGCCGAGGCAATTGGAGTAAAGTGCGCAAGAAAACGCCACGGTAGCCGACAAGGGCTGGACTGATTGTAGGATTCCAACCCGAACCCTTTCGATCCGATCGTGAATTATTAGCACGCTAACCACTGAGACACCGCAACTCCTGCCCCCATTAGTCGCCTCTTACGATATGCAGGCTGGCTCATCTGGCCTACTTCTACATCCCAGAGCCCGTGGGAGCATGTAAGAAGAGAAAGAGACACACATTATGTGTGGACAAGAATATCGCAACTTCTACTGGAGAGAGAGAGAGAGAGAGAGAGAGAGAGAGAGAGAGAGAGAGAGAGAGAGAGAGAGAATCATATCACCAAATCTTAATTGTCCAACAGAATTTACTTGATTCTTATAAATAACAGCATATAGATTATTATATAAGCGAGTATATGCGGAAATTTAGTTTTTGTAAGAATTTAATAAAGATGAAAAAGTTTGCTTCCAAAAAAGATTATATAATTTTTAATGATATTCTTGACACACCAAACTTAGTGAAATGTATCCAAATGAGATAAATGACAGTTAATAATCTGGATCATTTTGTTTTGCCCTCTTCTAATCTGTGTTACCTTAAGAGAGTCTATAAAAGCTATGATATCAATCATTTTAACCCCACCTTCTCCTGACCTTTTACACCGATTAACCTTTTAATTTTATCTTTAGTTTTATTCCAAAGAAGTTTTATTGAAAAGATTGTTTAAAGTGTTGATAAAGCTCCCAGGGAGGTCTGACAAAAATAAAATAAAACAATACCTGAGTTTTCAAGACAACTGTTGTACCATATAGAGTAAAATTTCTTCTGGACCATTGACTTACAAAATTTAAATTTTTTTGTCATTTTTTGTCATAATTCATATTATGTATCTGATCTCAGTTGTGCAGAAATTAATGCCCCAAACTGTAAAGGGTTCTTGTTCCCAAATTAAGGTTAAACTTTCTGCATAATTTTATCCTACTATTTTTCATACCTCTAAACAAAATAACTTTTGTCGTCGTCGGAGACTTGAGCTAAGAACTTTCATTCACAAAGAGTATTATTTAGAGACACGACTGAGCCATCCAAAAAAGATCGAACTGTCATCAGTATGTTTGTGAGATAATAAATCCTATATCATCTATTTAAATACCTCTAATATTCATATTATACTCAATCGTTACACAGAGTATGAATATATAAGGGAAAAGTAGATCCCCTTGTCTACAGCAACGATGAATGTTAAACAATGGGAACACAAACATATTCAGTATTACTCAAGAATGTATATAATTATAAAGTAGAGTCACATTGTTTTAATACAGTTTTCATAATTAGAAAAGTCCAGAACTTTTGAAATAAATTTCCGATAAAAAGAATCAAACGCCTTCTCGAAATCAATAATGAGGATCAATTTTTTTTTCTGCATAAGTTTAACACATTAGATAATAGATTCTAATGCTTTCGCCTATAAATCAAACAAAGAGGAATAAGCCAGTTTGATCTTCATTAAGGAGATAAGGAAGGACTGTTTTATTATTATATTAGTTATACAAGATGAGGCTAATGTATCAGGTAGATTTAAAAGGGAACCCGTTCTTCAGGAATTGTTTTGTCTTTACTGCCTTAGGAAACACAAGTTATAATTCCTTCTCTATGTGTGCGAGAGAGTTTATCAGTTTAATAGATAAAATGAATGGATCTGACAAACACAATTCTCAATGATCTTAAGGGAAAATAAAACCAGGGCTTTTGTTATTATCCATATTTTACGACTCTTCAACACTTCATAACTTTCTAGTTTTCCTTCTAGTGCTTCTTTTTGCTGTTGATAAGTTTAGAATATCATTATTGTGAAGAAACTCGTGTAGATCTGCAACATCTCTGGGTGAATACAGGCTTTCAGAAAATGCTCTAGCCTCTTTCAAAATATAATTTTGGTCAGCAAGTACTTAATTTTAGGAATTGATTGAAGATTTCATATTTTTATTTATAAAATTCATATTGTCTAAATTATAGAAGTATCTATGTTACTTTTTCGACTACTACCTATTTTTTTTTTTTTTTTTTTTTTTTTTTTTTTTAGTCTCGTACATTTTGATTAACTGGATCTTCTCAGAATAATGATGCAATTTCTGCTTGAAGCAATTTTTCTTTCTTCTCATTCAGTTTGTATCTTATAAGATGAAATTTGAATGGTTTTACCTCTAATTTCCATCAGAACTATCTCAAAGTACAGTTGATCATTGATATATAATTGTATATTAACGTCCGAAATATCATCTACATATTTATCTTCATATATGTTAGCAGTGTACTGAGTACTGAGTTTTTACATTTTTTTGTCACTTGCTTGACTAATTTAACATAATCCATCTAAATGTAACAAGATAACGATGTTCCATATCCTGGTTTAATTTTGACACTCTCTGCCTCAGGTACATATTTTTCGGATATAAGAAAAAAGTCAAATCTTGTTTTTAATATTATTTCTTCTCCATGCAGACGGTCTTGTTTTCCATATTCATTAGTAACTTCTATTGCTTTTTCCCTTGCCTTTGCATTATTTGTCTGCAAATAAATGTATGTATCAATATCCGGATTTATAACTAAATTGAAACCCCCTGCAAGTATAACTAACTCATTGTTAAAATCAATTATGTCTTGTCTTAATTGTTGATTGAAATTTGAGTTACCTGTATTGGGACCATACATAATAATTAAAGTAATGTCCTGATTATGAAGATTATTACTCGTAAATTTATTTCCTTCTTCATCCATTTTTCTTACAGCTTTTACTTTGTACTCAAAATTGTTATTTAAAAATATATGGTAACTTCTCGTGATTCCCGCCTGAAGCAACTAAAAAGCATTCAAAACTCGTTGTGTACGAATTATGTTTTCATCCTTTTGAACAAAAAATAGTATCTGCAATAAGTAAACAGAGTTTTTAGTATATTTAGCAAATCGTCAGGCCCGGGGTTTTGCTCACACCAGTAAAACACCCGTAAAAACGGATTTTTTTGACGGCCCACCGATGCGGCGGTCTGCCCTGACAGGCTCGGGATTTTGCTCACACCAGTAAAACACCGGTAAAAACGGATTTTTTTGCGGCGGCCCACCTTGATTTGTCCCGGTATGCCCAATGGCCAGTACACCACTGGAACAAGATGTATTTGTTTTACTACCCACAATTACTGTTCGCGCGTTATGTCAGTCAACAATTAAAAACGTATCGTAGAAAATCCAAATATGCTATAGATAGCCTTGTTATGAAAACGAATTACCGCCAGAACAGAATCTCCTCTTATCTGTCATCGTGGACAAAGTACAGTTAGTGTAAACATACCAATATATTTTACCTCACCACAGTTCTTCTTTATCTCTTTGACTATATTTTTTTTTTGTTTTTGTTTTTTCTCCATTGTAAGGTAAAGGATCACTTCATAGCCTCGACAACACTGTAGCTACCGATTGGTTCAGTTGCAAGACTGAAAGGTTTTTTTTAAGAAAGCTAATAATTGTCAAAAGGTAATTATACAAATTCGTTGTTAGTAACTTTAAAGTCATGCGTAAGCAAAATAATTAACATGCTACCATGATTATAATACAAAATGTAACTTCAGTACCTGGTAAAGCTACTAATAACTTAGACGCGAAACACGAAAAAAAGAACAACAAAAAATAACAGATTCTGACACCTAACAAAATAACTATGTAGCATTTTGCCAGTGGAGCATACATGAAACCAAAAGAAACTAAAAACTAAGCAGAGCTGCAGGAATAAAAATGAAGCTAAAATTTAAATTCAAAGCAAAACCTAAAATACATTTTAAAATATGAGAAAAAACATACACTCAAACTATCATACGAATATGCAATAATAAGAAAAAAGTTTCAAATAAAATAAAAAGTAGCACCCCAGGTAAACAAAACGAACGTCACGCACATAAAAGAAAAAAAAGAGTAAAGCATTTAATGCACAAAGCAGCTATTGACATTTAATTAATTACCTGTGGCACATTTTTTCGGTAACCTTGGTAGGATAATAATTACGAACACTGAAAGCAGAGAAAGAAACAATTAACCGTCTGTACTTGCATATAAACCCGTGCCAACTGCAAACTGCATAGACCCAGATCTGCCGTCGCATAATGCGCCGGCAGATCTGGGTCTATGCAGTTTGAAAGGACTAATCAGTAGAACAAACAACATAGACCCTGATCTGCCGGCGCATTATCCGACGGCAGATCAGGTCTATGTTGTTTGCATTCGGACATGAGTTATACGCGAGTATATACGGTAGAATGTGGTAGTCTGTACTATGCAAATATAGTGAACTACTAAATGGATTTGGTATAGTTTTTGTGCTTTGAACTTTGAAAATGTAATACAAGTAATATGGAATGAGGGGAAAAAAGACAGAATCCTTACATTACTCTACTCAGCAAAAATAAAACCCAAAAGGAATATATATTAAAAACTAGAAAAAAATGGGAGACTCTGCATAACCTTACCCCTTAAACTCTAAAGTTGATTTTTTAAAAAACGTTGGACTTTTAGATCTTCTATTGCAAGGAAGGACAACTCCCTCAAACTGAAAGTGTTAAGGATTTTACCTGGCCTGTGCAATTTTTTGTCGCTTGCTCAAAACGTGACATGAAGAAGCAATAAAAAATTAAAATTATTGGTGGAATTTTGTTAAAATTATGAGTCAAGTAAACTACAAGTACATAACGTTAGGATTTCTAAAAAAAAAAATCCTTTTTATGTTTTGCGTCCTATTATGCGGAGTTGTACATAATGTTTGTGTAATATTTGAAAAAGGAAATGATGAAAAATCGGGAGCCTTAAACATGTTTCACTAAGACGAGGTCACTGTGTCCCAATAGTCTAACAGTTCTAATAAAATTTTATAACTTTTCTTTTCATCCATTTGCTGTTTTCCATAGTTTCCAGAATTAGTGATCTCACTGGATATCCAATTCTGGTCTGCATTTCTGGGCCACTCTCAGGGTGTTGCAAGTTATTGACCTCTTTTGCCAGACCATTCCTACCCTTCTTACCGTCGTTACTCGCGTATAAGACGAGTCCAAATGCAAACAACATAGACCCTGATCTGCCGTCGCATAATGTGCCGACAGATCAGGGTCTATGTTGTTTGCTCTACTGAGTAGTCCTTCTAAACTGCATAGACCCAGATCTGCCGGCGCATTAAGCGACGACAAATCTGGGTCTATGCAGTTTGCAGATGGTATTAACTTATACCCGAGTACATACGGTAATAATAATTTAGTAGCCACTCTAATCCCTTGCGGCAAATTTGTGCTCAAACCTATACTAATCACTGCCTTGCTATTTTCAAAACAGAGAAATTTGGTAATGACAGGTTTCATTCATCTTATGAAAAGTGTGTCAGTAGAAGTGGCTGATAATCATCAACCATCTTATTACTACGTATTTCTGCTACTTCGGCTATTTTCTCTAACAAAGAAATGGAACTGTAAAACCTGACAGTTATGAAGACCATTTAATGGCACACACGGATTTTTATTACAAACTAAATCATTCCCCTTATGGTGCCTCATACTAAGTAATCATCGTAATCTGAAGTCGTATCAGATATCAAGTAACGCTAGCTGCGTTGTACTACAATACGACAGGTTGGGAATGTCATTCATCACTCAGCCATGTTTACAGTCCACTCGTATTTGTTGGGCGTTATTCGAGCTCTTGTTTATAGTGATTCATTATAGCGATCATCGTCGTGATGTCATTGGGCATGGTCACATGATATGCTTTCCGGTCTGGTTGGCAGAAAGACCATAGGCTCCATATTTGACGAATAACTGCGATGTTGTCGAAATAATTATATGTCCTTTTGTAACTATCATTCACTGTGACGACTCAGATTATATATTTTGATTTAAAGTAGATAAAACTGCTTCTAAAACTGACGATGATGTTTATTTTGGAGTCATTATTTGGAAAAAGTTGAGTTCCATCTCAAGCACTTCGGTTTTGGTGCCGACTACGTTAAGTTTTTCAATAATACCGCGAAAATTCTCGACGAATATAAATTGCCTAAGAAACGAATAACACTAGATCAAGAAATTAACACCACTGGGAAAATACTGTCAGATATATTTAGAAATATTATTCTTAGTATGTTAAGTGGAATATGTGGTGAAGATTCGAATGTGGTTTTTACAACTTTCCAAAATACTTCTTTTATTGACTATTCTGTTGTTTCTAGCAACGCTCTTTAGTCGTACATGGCCGAATGGCCGCACACGACTTTAATTCAACAATCATCAGCAGCAGCAGCAACGCTCTGAAATATGATAATAAGTTCTGCATATATGAACTTGACCCACTTTTCACAGTTAGTCACTCCTAATTAATTACTAGATTGAGTTTACCAAAAAAACTAAGCAAATTTTACCTGTTGACAATAATATATCATCACAAAAACCGAGATGACAAGAAAATAGAAATCTGATTTCTGATTTAATTACAAGTATTGATACCAGTAAGCTCTAAGATGCACATAATAGCATATAGTCCATATATCAGAATGTCATAAACTGTCTATATTCATCGATCTCATCATTGTTTAATGACACTGTTTCAAAATGTTTTGTAATAAATAATAGTGTTCCAATTTGTAATAAAAATAACAAACGATGGTTTGGAACTAAATTCCAAAAGGTCCATAGAAAATATCACCATGCGAGAAATGTACATAACAATAACCAAACAAAAACAAATAAGACAAATCGTATACACCCTGATTTGAGTTTATACGGATCAAGAAGCCCTTTATAATCTCTAATGGCATTTAAGTTTTGCATATATCGAGCATGCGCTTAATTTGTAATACATTTGCATAGTATGAGAGTTCGTCTCGTTCCTTCACTGCCATAGAGTACAAGTGACAGTTTTTATGCACAAATTTAATGCTGCATCCACTAGCCTAATATAAAAAATCATAAAAAATAAAATACACAAGTGAGGTCAAAGAGGTCCATATTTTTGGATAGCTATATTAAAACAAAGCATAAAAATATTATTCACTTGACCTGACAAGTCCATGGCAGTTCATAGCAAAAGTAGTTTATGCACCCCAACCCCAAATTTATACCTGCATTTTTCACATCCGAAGGTCATTTTTGACACCAAGTGATGCTCACAGTGAAAACACAAGGCCTTTCCCCAGGTGATAATTCTGCAAAACACTGTGTACTAAACAGCTTGATGCAGTTCAAAATATTTGCCATCCAAGCCGTTTTTGAGATATTTTAAGAAATTTGACAGGGGCCAATTTACGAAACTATCCCCTGCCATCATAGTGGTTCTGCCAACCAGAGCTCTGCACACGCATAGTTGCGACGTCCAATAATGCCTACATCTAACTCAGGTATCACCAACAAAACGAGAGGAACAAATGCTCTAAAAATAGACTGGGAACTACATTCCTGGGTACTGACCAAGATGTAATAATTGTGACCTGAGTCCGGATGTATGTCAGCGCCTTAATTTACATTCACACCCAATCTGTTCGGACTTCCTTGGTTATTTTTGCGATTGGATTCACTATAGGATTGACCGAGATGTCACGAATATAAAAAAAAAAAAAAAAAAATCATTCGTAACTTCTCGGTCAATCCTTGTTCGCAAATAGCAGAAATGGTCCGAATGGGAGCTCTCGATATACATTTGAGATGTGATCCGTAGAATTGACCTCGAAGCAGGGCTGGATTAAGACCTTTAGAGGTCCTAAGCACTGACAAGATTATGGTACCCCCCCCCCCATGTAATTCAAAATAAAAACAGTACTAAACCATAATTTCTCTTTCCTTTTTTTTTGTGCTGGTGCCCTGAGCACGTGCTTAGTCTGCCTATTGGGTAATCCAGCACTGCACTGAGGGTAATGTTGTGGGTGACAATCCTGCTGGCATGATCCCACTGAGGATAATGTTGTGGGTGACAATCAAGTTGGCAAGATTCCACTGAGGATAACGTTGTTGGTGACAATCAAGCTGGCAAGATCCCACTGAGGAAAATGTTGTGGGTGACAATCAGTTTGTGGGAGTCTGAAGAATCGATTTATTGATGCATCGTTATGAAACGAAAATATTCACTGGTCTACAATTTTTTCGAAGTTGTCTGCTTCAGAAATAAAATGTGCTATTTATTAGGGATTTTGATGTGCTGAATTCAAATATGACAATTAAAACAACTGATTGGCTACTGTTTCCAAGATATTCAAGTTTTTACATTTTACGTCTATGTATATTGTGTACATAGTAGACTTTTAATTATAAATTGTAAACCTAGGTCTTTTCATGTGTTTCTGGTTGCTTTACATGATAATATTTCACCTGTCTTGTTTATGTAACACTTTAAAAAACAGCAAAATGGTTATATAAATAAGAAATAAATTAAAACAAAAGTCCAAAAACTATTATGTATGTATAAGTACATAGCTTAGTCCTTATTCAAATGTATATTCGGCGCTTCTTGGCTTGTCTATTGTATTCATTAAATGGAGCATCTCTTGTTACTGTCCAGCAATAGTCTGCAAGCATTGATGGGCTCCATTTCCACTGATAGCGTTTCTCCATTGTTGCAATGTCCTGGTCGCTCACTGCTCCGCAGTTCGGTGGAACAAAATCTAGATGAGAGTGCAAAAGGTGTATCTTAAGTGACATGTTGCAAGCAAGGCTTTTGTATCTCTTGAGGAGGTTTTCCACCAACTCCCTGTAGTTGTCTGCCTTGTTGTTTCCGAGAAAATTTGTTGCCACTAACTGGAAGGCTTTCCATGCCGTCTTTTCCTTGCCACGCAGTGCACGGTGAAATGCATCATCTCGAAGAAGTTCACGAATTTGAGGACCAACAAAGACACCTTCCATTATCTTAGCTTCACTTAACCTTGGAAATTTAACACGGAGGTACTTGAAAGCTGCTTGTGTTTTATCCATGGCATTGACAAAGTTCTACATCAGACCCAGCTTGATGTGCAAGGGTGGTAACAAAATCTTCCTTGATTCAACAAGTGGTGGATGCTGAACACTTTTCATCTCAGGCTCCAATTACTGTCGGAATGGCCAATCTCTCTTGATGCAGTGGGAATCTCTCGCACGACTATCCGATTCGCAGAGAAAACAGCAGTACTTTGTGTATCTAGTCTGCAGACCAAGCAAAAGAGCAAGAACCTTGAAATCGCCACAAAGCTGTGACTGATGTTGCTCATAGTTTATGCACCTCAAAAGTTGTTTCATGTTTTCATAGGTTTCCTTCATATGGACTGCATGACCAACTGGAATTGATGGCAAAACACTGCCATTATGCAGCAAAACAGTTTTAAGACTCGTCTTCGATGAATCAATGAACAGTCTCCACTCATCTGGATCATGAACGATGTTGAGGGCTGCCATCACACCATCGATGTTGTTGCAGGCTACAAGATCACCTTCCATGAAGAAGAATGGGATAAGATCATTTTGACTGTCACGGAACATGGAAACCCTAACATCACCTGCCAGGAGATTCCACTGCTGTAGTCTGGAGCCAAACAGCTCTGCCTTACTCTTGGGTAGTTCCAAATCCCTGACAAGGTCATTCAGTTCACCTTGTGTTATGTGGTGTGGTTCAGAGGAGGAGGATGGGAGAAAATATGGGTCATGTGACATTGATGGTTCAGGACTAGAAGTTTCATATTCTTCCTCCTCCTCGTCTGACTCAAGTGAGAATGATTCTGGTGCATCAGGAACCGGCAGTCCTTCTCCGTGGGGTACTGGGCGTATAGCTGACGGAATGTTTGGATAATGCACAGTCCACTTTTTCTTCTTTGACAAACCTTTCCCAACTGGAGGCACCATGCAGAAGTAACAATTGCTGATATGATCTGTTGGCTCTCTCCAAATCATTGGCACTGCAAAAGGCATAGATTTCCTTTTTCCTGTTCAACCACTGGCGAAGATTTGTTGCACAAGTGTTGCAGGATATGTGTGTGGCCCACATCTTGTCCTGATCTCCAATTTTGCAGCGAAAATAAAGGTGATAGGCTTGCTTAACCATAGTGGTTATACTGCGCTTTTGTGATGCAAAAGTCAATTCACCACAAAGATAGCAGAAGTTATCTGCATTGTTCACACAAGTACGAGGCATCTCTGCTCACTTTGGCTAAACAGAAATGTGTCCCTTTGCAAAATCAAACACTGACAATTAAGAAAGCACGACACTGTATGATTTGTAGAGCTAATATAGGTCAATTTCTTCAGCAGAGTGATGTAAGCTTAGTTATGATTGCATCATCAATGACTTCTAGGAATAACATGATGCAATTCATATAATGTATGACGCAATACCAGCTTCAGATTGCATCATTCATTGTTTTGCCTAAAAAGCAAGTACTGTCTAAACCCAGTCATAGATTTATTCATAGATCCAGTCAAAGATGTATTTTAGTCATTTCTGGTTTAAACTGAGATCCCTTCCCTTTATAACTCACTTATCCTCCGTCATTCCCAAGTCAAGGGTCGTATATACTGACCCAGTATCATATCTTTAAAACTAGAGCCAATCAACAATTTTAAGCATCATTTTCGTTCTCAGTGACCCAGAATTAGTAAAGTTTGACAACATTTATTGCGAAAGCATTTTGGCTGTAGACCAGTGCTATCGAATACAATGGAAGAAATTGACTGCGACCATGGCTTAAAAGGGTGTACATTTTAGATAACATATATTGCATGTGCTACATTGTGCCATTGGAGAATACAGACTCTTTTCTAAAGCATACAACGTTACATGGCCATCTTTTTCTGATTCTGATTACTTTGGCTAAACTTCTATACCTCTTTTTATAGCGCGTTTTTGATCAATCGACGTCGTCATGCGAAAAATCAATATGAGCGAAAATTTGATTATTTGAGGGGTTCTAAACGTTATAGATGCCCAGTTGTAGTTTTAGAACCAGAAGCCGAAAGCTGAAGGTGATTAAACTAGAAATCGGCAACTATAATGCATAGAATCGATCAAACAGGGTTCAAATTAATAGTAGTTTATTACGCTGAATAAACCACGACAAAAGAATTTAAAGCAGAAATCTCCGAAAAGTGCGATGGCAAGCCATACTTCCGGTATCATGACTTTTGGAACACGTGATGATGTAACAGTCAACAAGTCTGATTATGACACAGCAAACAAGATTAAAGTACGCGTAAAATGAGTTAACTCCGACGTTTTTTTCAGATTTTTAAAAAAATAGAAAACCATAATTCCAGTTTGCAAACAAACTGTACAAACCTTAAATGAGTATTTTTCAATATAACGCCCGCTGAGAGAGATCGTATCCAAAATTAGAAGAAGTCCGTTCCGCGAAATGATTAAGGAGTACGAAGATTTACCTTGTACACTGGCACAAAAATGGAGGCCGGTTCAGATAGTTACTGGTGTTGTCCCAGTATGTGGTGAGACAAATAATACGTCATAGCGCGTGCGGTGCAATCGGATTACTTCTTGCAGTCCAACAAGGATGCGATCTGGCATCATCGCTTTTCTCGTCGACTGCATAAAAACGTAATGTAGCCCTACCAAGACTAGCTTTTCCAAGTCAATAATTTGCGAATAGATTGAACTGCTGATTTTATTCACACATGTTGTGTCAAATACTAAAAACAAATTGCTAATATACATAATTATTGCAGAAAAACGCCGCAATTAGCTAATCTTGACAGTACTATATGCACTGAAATGGGATCTGAACATTTTTAGACCGTGTCAGAAAGACAAAATGATTATATTTTCATTAATTTCTTTTAAGTTATTGCTAAATAGTCACTTATTCACCAACGTTATTGCAACAAGGCGAAAGAAAAGCATAGGTAAAATCCGGAAGAGAGATTGGCATAGTAGCACAATTGTGACGCATTGCTATGACGTCATAGGACTCGCCTGACGATATTTTCTGCCTTTTTCATCGCATGTTAGAAAGAAATTATTGACTCGTATCGGAAGAGAGACAATGATGTTCCGAATGTCTCTTGACCAATGAAACAGATTGTTTCATTTAGAATTGCTATAGTATATGCACATCTTCTTCTCGCCGACTCAACGAAACCATTAAGGCCCTTAGGCCATATTTTTTTTTTTTTATAAGGAATTCGTCATAAATTTATTCCAGCAAGATTGACTATCCTTGTGTTTTCTTCTTAGAAAAGAGAAATAACCTTCTTATTTAAAAACTGATCGCGGTCAAAATAATTGTTTTATTGCTGTGAAAGAATTTTGTTCAAATATAATTTTATTGAACTCAGAAAATAACTGATTTCATTTGTTTCTTTTACAATTAATCTAAGATCGACCACTCTTGTTATCTTGTTGTCTGCTGCTAGGCACTATCTATTTACAGATCGGTGTATGGACTAAGACCACAATTAATTTTCCTATATAGTCTCTATATTTGTTTGTCAGTACTGAACTTTCCACTGTGTCCAAATCCTAATAAATCATATGTTGCTGTAATGTATCTTCAAAGATGAGCTCACGCTGAAGTTCTTGTCATAGGTTAACCTGCCTTCTTATGAATGGCTGGACTGTAAACAAAGCAACGTGCAACGAGTCACAGATTTCACTTCCGGATCAGCACCAATGCCTCATTACTCACTGTGCACTGTCGCCAAAGTACACACAGACAACCACACTATAATGCTCATATTCTAAAGAATAACCAATTTCCTTTAAATCAATACTAAGAATGACTAAATCTAATGCATACATCACCACCAAATTGAGAGAGGAAAAAATGATCTAAAAATAGACTCGGACTACATTCGTGGGTACTGAACCGGAAGTATTAATTGTGGCCTGATTCCGTATGGGTCGGTGGTTCTTTCTGGGGTTTTCCCGGTCCTTTCTCCACCAAATATACTGGCTGCCATGTATAGCCTATCATTTACTGAAAAACAGAGTTAAACCCACACAACCAACCAGCCAATGACGTATCGGTGAACATTATGACGTCACAAATAAAACGTTTATGCATGCATCCAATCAGAGCAACGGTTACAGGTTCATAGCGGACCAACTGTATCTGCCCAGTTATCCTGATACAGACTGAGTATCATTAGGATTACCTTCGAGCCCCTATCGGAAAGAGACGAGGTTGTTCCGATTGAGCAATGACAGGAAGTGTACCAAAAGACGTAGTACTCATTTAAATTCAATCAGAACATCTGTGCCTCTTTCCGATGAGAGTCGAATTACTTCGAGTCTGATAGGGAGAAGGTATTTTTCTTTAGCATGCTACGAAAGAGACCGAGGAAGTTTTGACTGTGTTATTGTCTTGCACCAGTATATTAGTATCTGCTTTGTCGTCGACCGGTTTAAAGGTTTCACATATATGAACGATGAAAAATTTTATAGGTCGGTACGAGTTCGACATTTTTGCTACGGCGCGACAAATAGGAGCTAAAAGATTTGAAATAAATTGACAATGTAGTCCTTCTTTTTCCTGTTTTACATTTAAAAAAAAAAAAACAAACAATGGGCGAAACATTGTCGGAAGAATACACTGAGTAGATTATGGATAATTGAAGAGGTTAAGACCAGTTATTAAAATAACATGGATTATAATATTATTCTGCTAACATAACAGATATGAAATCGTTCGATTCACTTTGTGAAACTATTCTGTTCACTTCGTGGAATTGAAATTGTGAGTCTATACTGACGACATGAAATTATGAGGCTATTCTATTCACATCACAGACATGAATTTATGGAACTGTACTGTTCACAAAACACAGATATGACAATATGAAAATACACCTTTCAATAACGGACATCAGCTTATGATACCACGTCATTCATATAACGAACATGTAATCGCTCTGTTGCACTATAATAGTGCCAAACACAAGGAATGATCACATATCGGTATGCCCTCCAGGCTGTCGAAGAACCCGCCAGAACCTCACTTTCGTGCAGACAAAAGCTGAAGCGTGATACATTGACCCTTCAGATGCTGATTCGGGCCACAAATGACTACCTACAGCCAACACCACTAGATCCGAAAAATATTACGCGAAATCAGCTGAAAATATACACAACTGGACCATGTAAAACAGCAATTTTTCTGGCTAATGAAAATTTAGAATAAAATTCAGAAGCGTCTAACGTAACAAACTACTCTCTCTCTCTCTCTCTCTCTCTCTCTCTCTCTCTCTCTCTCTCTCTCTCTCTCTCTCTCTCTCTCTCTCTCTCTCTCTCTCTACCAAACACAGATGACAGAAATAAAAGACGAACGCATACAATTATTACATACTTCTGCAGCTCAAAGATTTCTATCGTGAAGGAGACAGCATCCTGACAAGGCATCCATGCAATGTGACTATACTGAAAATTCAGAACTCTATATACTCTTAAGTGGCTGGAACCACGAACGGAAAACAAGAGATAAGTGAGTTCCTAATACTAGCACTTTGCACGTGCCACAGTAAGACTGTCGACCAAGTGAGTAAAACGAAATCATCCCACAGAACCAAAACATACCCCATAGGTAATGCTGTATTTGGCAACATGATCCATATTATATTTACATTAAAATACAATACAATTGCAACTTTGTGCACACAATTCCGTGACACATATAAGAACTACAATTCTGATATCGATACGGTTGTTGTTTTATTTATGTAACTTCATCGCAACCATACAATTTCTTTCATTTTGCATTCTATTGTGTCAGCCCATCATCCACGAGAGCCTGAAGTCAGGAATGTTTCACAATCTTGTACCAAAATAAAGTGTCTGAGACTTTCATCAAGGAAACAATAAGCCTAATTCAGACTTGAATATTATTGCCTGCACCTGAAGTAACTGTTCTCCTATTGCGTTGTCTGGTTGGTGTAGTGTCTGAGCCGAAGGTAGTGGCACTAAACTCCACCAGACATCACCATAAGAAAACAATTCCCAAGGGAGAAGATAATGATAAATTGAGTATTTCACATTACGTAATATGACGTTATATGACGTCTTTGCGTGTTAATAGTGCACGCTGGAACTGGTGTAATGACTGTAGCCAGGTATAGTATCCCAAAGTCAAGGGGAAATGCATACTGTTATGTATATAGAATCTATAGAGAGTGCCCAAACTTTTGGTCTATGACTGTACTTTAAAATACAGTCAAATAGTAAGTCGCACATTAAGTTTGGTTAAGATGTCAAGAAGGTATCTACTGGCATTTGAGTTTAAGGACAGTCTTGTTGACAATTAATCCCGACTAATTTGGGGATTTTCCACTAAATCGACGCATTTCTTTTGCATCGTGGATTTTTAGAATATGTGTATAAATACAGACTTGATAGGCATTTATTCATTCCAATTTTAAATCCTGTTTTTTATGATCAGTCTGTTTGGAATCATCAGACTGTTTGGAATCATAATTGTGCTGTAATGCCGTAATACTATAATGCTGTAATCCTGTATACATAATTCGAAAGGAATTATGTATTTGAACATTCACTGGAATTAACATAAGGTGCTCATTAACCTTTGTATTTAAATATGCGACTTTTGGATATTTGTGGACATTCTCAAGGATAGTCTGGATTGTATCGTTGTGGTATATCATGACTTTCAAGACTATCGTTGGGGTACATCATGACATTCAAGACTATTATTATGGTACACCAGGACGTTCAAGACTACCCATTAATTCGGAACATTCATTAATTCGGAACATTCATTCATTCGGAACATTCATTTACTCTGAACAGTCATTCATTCGGAACATTAATTCATTCGGAACATTCATTTACTCGGAACATTCATTAATTCGGAACATTCTATCATTTCTGACTTGTGTTTAGGACATTTAGGATTATTTTAAATTTAATTCACAAATTGTAAGTGTCTTTTGAATTTTCATTTTTAATTACAGAGAAATAAATTGTTTGTTGATTTTACATACATTGTTGGTTTCACTTTCTTTCTGTTACATTATATTAAAACCTTGAGTCGTAACAGTACTAAAACAAATCCATGTTGTTATCCAATCGGAACTCCAGACTTTATCATGTGATGTGTTAACCTTTTATAACTCTCAGACGCTTTTTAGAAAATGTGTTATTATGTATCGTTTTTTAGGGTCCGTCTCTCTCAGAAAATAGGGATGGAAAGTTACTAATGCAAATGAAGCACAGCCCTCCCCTGGCAACTATTACCTGCGAACTTGTGCTCAGTGACTTTTTTTCGAGATTTTTGTAAGTCTTATGCAAATATGTATAGACCATATAGACATAGAATACATAATATCCAATGGAGACACGTTAATGTCGAACGAAAGTGTTGCACGTTAGTTGCAAATAGCAACACTCCTCACTTCCTACTGGTTTAACCTGTTGCACGTGGTACAGTCTCTCAAGCCCAGACCAAAGATCGTTGGACGGCCATGACGAAAAAATGGTCACATTTGTTGGTTTGTTTTTACATGGATTCTGAAAACGTTTGTAAAAAAGACATGAAAAACAACACTAATAAGTATGATTAGGATCAATATGTTCCAGAACAGTATGATAATTATGTCTAAATATTATTTGGCCACGTTGAGTGCATGTTTCAAATGTGTCAAGTTGCAAATAGAGCGTTCAGCGTTCAGATGAACACAGACACACACACACACGCACACACACAATTATACACTATTTGTCAGATGTATATCATCTTATGCACCACTGAAATTCCTGCAAATATCAAGAAAAAGTCTACTTCCTGCCAATATCGATAACTGGACGAGTGTATCGTCGCGTTTTTAAATTGCAAATATTATTTTCTTCTGTGACATACATAGTAGGCCTAGTATCGTGTATTGTAATGCTCTTTATGAAGAATGGAGGAGAAAATCTAAATTTAAAAGATAGGTGAGAATTCCTATGTTTAAAACCAACTGAAGTAAAACAAAATCATGCCTTGCAGCAGCAGATCTTGTCGAATCTAATGAAAATAAATTTTCACATAGTTAATTTGTACTGTTCTTTTTTTCTGCAAAGTTGGCTATCTCGGACATGAAATAAAATAAATAGCAAGAATTGTCACTACTTAGGTCATCGCGAGACACAAGAACAAAGTTCTCGACCCGAGTACAATGTACTTGTGGTTCTTCTGACCCTAACGCCAAGAACCTTGTTCGTGAACCGTCAAGAACCTCGTTCTCGGGTTGAGAACCCACACCACCTCTGAGATGGGACTAAACAATAATAAAGATGGAGGAACATGTCGAGCGCATTTGCAACTTCGAGGTTAATCCTACTAATCGTATCTCTAATGTATGCCGATAGCTGCCATAGTGACCACCTCAGCTATTTACGAGACATGGATTGACCGAGAAGTTGCAAATTTATTAATTCATAACTTCTCGGTTAATCCTACGATTAATCCAGTCATATAAATAACCCAGGTTGTCCGAATAGATTGCGGTTTCTTTTTTGTGAGGGAATGTATTGCTAACAAAATGTATGATTTTTCTGTAAAATTACTGCACCGACATACATTCAAGGCATATTTTTGTCTCGTAGAAATAGCCGAAGTGATCCGAATGATGTCGCGCGTTGATCCACCATCCTTTTTGTTTTGAGATGAAGTCGAGTTGTTATGGCGAGAACACTCAAAGAACAATCGAGAATCAATGAGAACGTGTTCTTGGTGTTTTGGCGAAATATGAGAACAGGTAACCCAAGGATGGCCATAGACTTGCAGACATTGAATGTACTTACAAAATACTCGTCCGCGCGTAGAACTTTCGAGACGACTAGCCATTAAGTACACACATAAAAAAACCGATGTCAGTTTTACAGGACTTTATATGATGCCACGTAAGTATCTTGAATCACTGATCTTTCATATTTCTTGAGTAATCGCTGCCCTGTGACTTCGCAGCGCATCACGTTATGTTATGTTTCTTTACTTACCAAAAAAGAAAAAGATTAAAGAAGTAAACTAGTTAGGTTAAAAAAAAAAACGCCGAATATCAGCACTGTAATCGTCATTGCCGTCGTTATTTGCTGTTGTTATTGCTCTTGTTTTACATATAGTGTTGCTGCTAAACTTACTACTAGGTATTGTTGCATCGAAATATGAAAGTATGTTCAGTATTGTTATTAATTGTTATTATCCTAAAGAGTTTTGTTTCTTTTCTTTTCTTTGCGCACCATGAATGTACAAAATTGTATAACAAAAAATTATATAAAAAAAGAGGAAGAAAAAACAGAAAAAAAGTTCACCAAGGCAACAATTTCCATTTACTTCATACAGAGTGCAGTGGAGAATGAATGGTAAAAAGGCCTGATTTTCTACTTTTACGCTTGATAAAGAATTAATTCACCTCAGGATCTGAAATGATATTTGTGATAATTGCATCTACAAAATGTTTTCTTTTTTTTTACATTTCTTTTTGTAAAAAACAAATTCTGCATTACTGATCAATTTATTCGTCACATCAAGAGAGTGGCAACTCCTTCAAGAGCCTCTAATTCTGGGAGCTATTTTGTACATGTATTTCCGGGAAGATAATGCGGTCACACTTAGACATTACTCGAAATATTCAGACGTATAGGTTATGATTTGACTGAACATTGATCCAACGATACATTCTCCAAATACATGGATATAATATTCCTGTACAGGTGACTGGATGAATGTTGATCCGTGTGCTAAATTTAGGCATTATCCGAGTACGTGTTTCAAACAAAAGTCGTCATGATGGATGATAAAATGGAAGGCATATGCAACTATTATTAGTATGGGATTATCCAGACTGTATTTTACTTTCAATATTATTTTGTACTGTCAAATGCAGTAATAGTTTGAAACTGGATGAAACTATACAAAACGACGTGAAATAGGATATAATGTAACAGGTAAGCATAATTAAAGGTTTGTTTCCATTTACATTGGGTACTTTACATACTATTTCCTACTTAATTGTGTATGCGGTAGAAAACAGCAAAATGTCATTTACTAGTATTAAAATAAATGAGTCAGGCTGACCTCGAGTGTCTTCCGTTAAGGCAGTACACTCGTCATGAGGAGTTTTGCGATGGGGCCATGACTTCGTGTTTGTCTTCGAACTCGCCTATGATTTACCGCGAGGCTGTTGGCATAGCTACTTCGGGCAGTTGTAACGCTTTTGCTTTATATTTTTCTAGAAACCTTAAAATAATGCAGACCAATAACTGTATTTTTTTTTTTTTTTTAATATATAGGTCATCTGCATATAGGTCTTTTGCTGTCATAATGTTAGTTTGATTTTATTCAGAGATAAATAGGTCATACTGTACATCACCTCAAGGGTGTGGCTGGAGTAGGACACGCCTACCGAAATTGTTTTTGTAATATCTGCAGTGATTTACTGCGAAGCAATTGGCATTGTTACTCCGGGACAGTTTGAACACTTCTTTTTTTTTTAAATATATTTTTGAGACAACTAAAGATAAGGCAGTCCAATAACTGTGTATTAAATAAAGTTAGGTCACTTGAATATAAGTCTTTTGCCCTCTTAATGTTATTTTGATTTTCTAGCGACGATCAGTGGCATATACTTGGGGATTATCGAGGATAGACCGAAGAAGAACATGTCTAATTCTCGACAATAAAATAATGAGCGAAATTGAACGAATGCAACCTAAAATGTACGTAAAGAAATAAACCGTTATTATGTTAGATGTTATTAATGATAATGAGATTTGAAAAGATTAAATGAACGCTATATTTAGCCCCTCTCAATGGGATGACATTGGAAGCTACATTGAACTTTAAACTTTGAACTATAACCTGGTCTACTTTAGATTTTCTTCCCAAGATAATTAGGGCCTAGTGGGCAAGTCCGAAAGAGTACGGCTCAAGGATTCACGGTACTTTTTCGATTAGAAACATATGGAAACACCATCCTATTAAAAATGCAGTAACTTTAAATTTCGAAATACTGATGATCAAAACTATATCTCTCAGTATAGACCCATCCTTGATGAAGCTTCTGTGTTGAGAAAACAAAATAAGCCGAAGCATGTGTTTGAAACATATGTATACAATTCCACACCTAAAGAATCAGTGCTACTTTCAGTAATGAGTGGCCCTAAGTAAAGTCTGTAAAAATATTGAAATTGCATCAATAGAATATTGTCTTAGTTATTTTATTTTCAGTTACAAATAGATAAACTCTCACAAGATTCTTTTTACTCAATTTTTACTTTTTATTATCAACCAAACCTGGCCCTTCAAACCCGTGTATACCCTACTTTATGTTCATCCATGTCTAGACTTGTTCCCATATTTCCATATTATAAGTACCGTGAGTCCTGAAGTCCATGTCTAGACTAGTTCCCATTTTTCCACATTCTAAGTACCGTGAGTCCTGAAGTCCATGTCTAGACTAGTTCCCATTTTTCCATATTATAAGTACTGTGAGTCCTGAGTTCCCATTTTTCCATATTATAAGTACCATGAGTCCTGAGTTCCCATTTTTCCATATTATAAGTACCGTGAGTCCTGAGTTCCCATTTTTCCATATTAAAAGTACTGTGAGTCCTGAGTTCCCATTTTTCCATATTATAAGTACCGTGAGTCCCGAGTTCCCATTTTTCCATATTATAAGTACATGTACCGTGAGTTCTGAAGTCCATGTCTAGACTAGTTCCCATTTTCCCATATTATAAGTACTGTGAGTCCTGAGTTCCCATTTTTCCATATTATAAGTACCGTGAGTCCTGAAGTCCATGTCTAGACTAGTTTCCATTTTCCCATATTATAAGTACTGTGAGTCCTGAGTTCCCATTTTTCCATATTATAAGTACCGTGAGTCCTGAGTTCCCATTTTTCCATATTATAAGTACTGTGAGTCCTGAGTTTCCATTTTTCCATATTATAAGTACCGTGAGTCCTGAGTTCCCATTTTTCCATATTATAAGTACTGTGAGTCCTGAGTTCCCATTTTTCCATATTATAAGTACCGTGAGTCCTGAAGTTGAACATACATAATTACCGAAAACAACAGTACTTGGATAATAATTTTATTGGGAATGTCCGGGGTTTTTTTATGAGTTATTTGGAAATATTAAAATTGAGTAAACTATATTAAAGTAATTTATTTGACTATGAAGTAAGTTTCTTATGTAGCAGAGCAGTCAGTAATTAAATGGCGGGGAGGGGGGGGGGGCTTAGGTGAAATTGAAAATTATTTGCATATAAAATCGACCTCCTCCCTAAAGTCTCTGGTCAATCACAGGGACGTCTCTGGTTAATCACAGTTGCACGCTCTCCCCCACCCCTTTCCAGGCGTCTAACTAAACTCTATCCAATTACGTTTTCTAACTTTTTCAGAACGACTACCGCTAAATTTTCAATAACGTTCCGTCTTTATCGAACTTGAATTTACGTCGCTTATCATAAAACAATTTTGCACATGTTGACATTTTCGCAGTCCGCAACACCTAACTCATGTGAAGTAAATTTATATTAAAGTGTCCTCTTCTATTGAATTGCATTACGCCTGATAAGATTGTACTTGAATACATTACCATAACAAAGAAACCAGGAGGTGAGGCATTACCCCCTTAAAAATCACGTGATGTTTTGTGTTCCTTGACGATTTGTGATGAGTGAGGCCCTATTAGAGGAATAAAAGATTTATCTGAGAAATATTACAAAACACAACAACTTCTCTTCTCATAGCAATGTTCAGAAATTGTGATTTGTGTATTTAATTAATTTTACGATAAAGAATTTAGTCGTATGTGGCAGATTAAAATGAGTTACTATGTTAAAACAAAGGAAGATTATTAAAAATGTACGAGTTCCCTTGATATGGATGAGTAATGAATAAATAATATAGCCATGCGGTCGGATGTAAAGACTAATTTTCGATAATTTGTACTCGTTTATTCGAAAAATGTGCAGGTATTTGGGCATGTTTACGTATTTCGTACCGTTTGCTGAAACAAAGAGTTGAGAAACTGATTGGAAATGTTAGAAACAGATTAAGAATGTACACGATAATTTTGTACTCTTTCAACGTATTGATTTTTGCACACTGCTTTGAACTTTTAGCTGATTTACGGAAAAGGGAGTCCGCAGTGACGCGGCATCTTTTGGTTACTTGTTATACTTTTGGATGAGGGGGAGTAATTCGCTTTACACACTTTACGTTAGTGATCTGGAGGGATGCCGCTCTTTTAGAGCACGACTTCAAAATATAAGTGCAGGTTTTAAGTTTATCCTTTTCTTAATAACAATTGAAAGTGTATACTACTACTACTACTACTAATAATAATAATAATAATAATAATAATAATAACGCTGACGACGATGATATAGTGATCATGATGATAATCATCATCACGCGCATTGCCAGAAGAGATGCTGAGGGTCGACAGCATCCCGCATGTCTATGCAGAAATTCATTGATGGATATTAAATATTCATATATGTAAAATATAAATTTTTATTTTCAAAAAAAGGTATACTATAGATCACTGCAGATTATATTTCCCAAGTATATATCCGTGTTGCAAGATATTTTGTTATGCTGATTTGTTTCAGTTAGACATATATATGCATTTCAGCCAAATGACACCCTTATTCAAATAAATTTATAAACATTTTGAAGGGATCACACTACTAGTCAAGAACTTTACCCTTATCAAAGATATCATTATCATTCTCCTCGTCTTCTTTCTCCTCCTCATCCGTAAAGCCTTGTCAAGTTCTTATCTAGCGAGAAATGTTGCCGATTTTGCATTGAGAGTGAATGAGACAGTCAAGATGACCCTCTGTTGGCAATGTGTCCAACATTATTTTAGATACGATTGTATGAGACAGTCAAGATGACCCTCTGTTGGCAATATGTCAAACATTATTTTAAATACGATTGTATGAGACAGTCAAGATGACTCTCTGTTGGCAATATGTCAAACATTATTTTAAATACGAGTGTATGAGACAGTCAAGATGACCCTCCGTTGGCAATGTGTCAAACATTATTTCAAATACGAATGTATGAGACAGTCAAGATGACCCTCTGTTGGCAATGTGTCAAACATTATTTTAAATACGAGTGTATGAGACAGTCAAGATGACCCTCTGTTGGCAGTGTGTCAAACATTATTTTAGATACGAGTGTATGAGCACTTAGTAACTGTTGAGCACATTTAGATTACTGTTATACTCGCTTATATGTATAGTCCAGCTGCAAACAACACAGACCCTGATCTGCCGTCGCATAATGCGCCGGCAGATCAGGGTATATTATGTTTATTCTACTGATTACTCCTAACAAACTACATAGACCCAGATCTGCCAGAGCATTATGCAACGACAGATCTGGGTATGTGCAGTTTGCAGTTGGATTCGACTAATAAGTGAGTACAGACGGTAGTCTTACTGTCATCTGACTGATCTTGTACGATCTTTACTACATCCGAGTTACTCCGTTCATTAAAAGGATCTCATGGATATGAATGATTGATACATTTAATGGTCAAACTAGTTTTCTATATATCTACTGTAAAATGTGGATGGATACAGTAGTAATAAACTGTAAAGCTATGTCAATGATACATTCTGTAAATTGATATTAATTGCTGAATCACAAAGTACATTCACCTTTCCTTTGAACTATAACATATTGCAACTCTGATGATAGTTAAGCCTGACCAATGCTATGCTGCATAGGTGCGAGTCAGGACGCGAAAATAACTACTCTGAAGGCTTGTCTGAGCCTTTAGGTTTGATGGTATGATACTTTGGTGATTGTCACTTTACAACAATGGCTTTTAATAGTCATAACAATTATAATTTCAACATTTATCATAATATTAATGAAATGATTAGTAAATACCATACAGTTGTATTATGTTATCTGTGACTATTGTTAATACCCCAACCCCCAACCCCCTCCCTCCTCCACCCCCAAAACGATTTCACATAAAATGCGGTGCTAATGACTAGAGGCTATCGCAGCTATGTCTATATGTTAATTACCTGCTCCCTTTTCTGACAACGATAGTCATTTTAAATTGCTCTTGAAAGTGGAGCAACCTCTAGTTGCATGGTTGCACTTTGTACAACAATAGGAAAAAGTACAACACGTAGAACAGTTGTTGCTATGAATGAGAATGCCACAGTTGTGCTGTGTAAGGAAGCGTTTAAATTATTTTTTGTTCAACAGCACTACACGATCTGTACCAATATTTTTCAATTATGACGCATTGTTGATGAAGTACAAGAAAACATATTGTTGAGAAAGAAAAAAATCACCACAAGTCTGAAATGCAGCTACTATGCCTCCAGACTGCAGATAAAAGGCACTTACAACAGGACTCTCGTAAGCGTGCACATGTATTGCGCAAAATTATGAACCATGTACCACGACATAGACAAATTATTTTATCAAACATTTGTGCACGAGTTACTTCTTTTGTAGCTGGGAAGATGGCGCTTACTCGATTGCAAAGAAAGCGGAAGTTATTCTGTATATAGTACGTCCTGCCATTAAAACGTGCGCTTTTGACCCAGATTCGTCTGTAATCAAATCCAATTAGACAATCATTTGACTGGCAGCTCCTCACCAAACTGTCTCCAATGTTCTTGAAAGAATTATGCATTTAAGTAAAGTTTTTGCATTTATAAAGCAACCGTATTTAATTTTGTTCATTGTAGGTATGCTGTAAAAGTCAGCCATGAATGAAGTACAGAAAATAATCCTCCGAAAAAATCACCGCCTTTTGGTGGACACGCTCGACCTGTCTGGAAGCAGTGTGTTGGACACATTGCTGGAGGAAGATGTGATCAGTTCAGGAGAGCAGGAGGATATAATTTCAAGATTGACCACAAGAGACCAAAACACACGACTTCTATTCGTATTAAAACGAAGGGGTTTCTCCAGAAAGCCTTTCGATACACTTCTTAAAGCCCTTCAGCTAGACTATAAGTTCATCGTCGAAAAACTGAGAGCAAGCGAAGACAACTTTAAAAACAGTAATTATGGGACGGAGATTCAAGCCGTATGCCACCACTGCCTTTTGAAAAAGAATCTTATTCCAAACGATGTGTCCCACTTCTTGTATGAAGAGGGGATCATTTCGGACGATGAGCTAGAGGAGATAAACAACAAAAACGTACCAAGGCAAGATCGCGTTTGCACATTACTTGGAGTACTCGGGGTAAATCCGAAACTGAAACTTGTAAACGAAAAATTTCGATGCAGTTTAGAACAAAAATATGGATATCTTTTATCTGAGGTAAAAAATGATGGGTTGGATCCTTTTCTGATCTGTCGTTGTCATGAAAGTAATTCCCGAGGGCCCCCATTTAAAGCATTTGAGGAACACCGAGAACTGTGCCCTCAATTAGGGTCAGCCTCAGATGCTGGAGTGTGTACATGTGAAGACAATTTCTGTGAATCCTTGGCATCGGATAATGAGTACTATTCATGTGCTGAAATGGCGCATGGTCAGGAGGCTTCAGATAATGAGTATTACTCATGTGCTGAAATGGCACATGGTCAGGAGGCTTCAGATGATGAGTATTATTCGTGTGATGAAATAGTGCATGGTCAGGAGATGGCGGATCAGGCAAATGATCGTTTGACTGAGAAACGAATCAACGGAAGATACTCAGATTCCAAATTAGCTGATGCAGAGGCTCAGTGCAGTAAAGACAATGTGATTGACCTTGATACTCGAAATAGGAAATGTACACTTATTGAATCCAGAAGATTGATGTTAAAAGCCGTGGTAAGTGAAAGAGTAGAACATGACTATTTGGAGAAGACAAAGAAAGACCAAGGCAGGGCCATAAGAGGACAACAAAACGATTTTCTTGAGCAAGCTTTTCCAGAGAGTCTTTACACCACGTCTCGTCACAATCAGGAGCCACAAGTTCATATTCTGCAGCATGTACCGAAGGTCTTGCCAAATGATAAAAGGCTGATGCGGTTGTGCTCAAAGCTATGGAATAAACTTTTCTTCCTTCGAGAAAAGGGAGATTGGGAAACATTTAATCTCGTTTCGAAGAAAGCTTTAGAAAAGTTTGATGACAATCCAGATATAAAAGTACTGTTGTATCGAAGCGAAATGTGTATATCAACATTCTACAAAAATGATCCAAACAGGGCATGCGACATGTTTGACAAGGCATTAGAACTTCTTCCAAAGACGTCTATGTCAAATTGGCATTTAGCGAGAATTCTTCCTTTGAAAATGGAACTATGTACTCGAGCTAAGAAATTTGAGGAAGCTTCAAGTTTACTGGAAGAAGCTCATCAGGCAATGATGACACTAAGTCCATGTTTGTCCACTGGAGCTGTATTCTTCTTCGAAGCAATTTACTTGGGAACGATTCTTCGATGCACTGCAAAGGGTACAAAGTCGGCAACGTCAATAGCTGAAAGAGTGAAGACGTGTTTTCTCACTGCTATCAGTCACTACCAGCAAGAGCAATTCTTTGGCATCAAGTCCTTTCTGAACCAAGTTTATTTATTTCTGGCTCTTTTTTCCCTCGGTGTTGATTTCAAGAAAATCAGATACATTGAAACTCGAATTGTATGTGAGGCTGACATCACTATGGCTGAATATTATCTAAACCTCTTTGAAAACAATTGTTGGGACGACTCGACAAACTGGTCACAAATGCTGTTTTTCATCGCACGGGGTGAACACCATAAACAGAGACACAACCTAAAAAGGAGTTTGGATTACTTTCAAGAGGCAAGGAAATGCTCTGTCATCGGTAGCTTTGATGAGCATCTCGGATTCATAGACATGAATCTTCAGTTTGTTGGTGACAAGCTGGAGGAGCAGATTAGACATCGTGAAATTCAGTCTCAGTCAGCTGACGCCATTTTACAGAGCTTGCTGGAGAGCTCTGACAGTTCCAGTTCAGGGGACAACTAATTCTTTTATTGTGCAAAGGTGGTTAATAATTATGGAAGTGATTGTTATGTAAAGATCGTTTGCAAATGCAGCCGTCCATCCAATGTTTAATAAAGAATAACACTTTGAAAATTGTTTTGCATGGTATCGAATAAAATCCAAGTAAGTATTTTTTTATGCGTACCCAACTATGTTTCGGGATGAACTTTAATTTTGAATCTCCTACTGTTACATCTTGGATTATTCTTGAATCATCATCATATCATCATCACATTATTATTATTGATGGCAGTGGTGGTGTTGGTGCCATCAAAATATCAAATGCTGCTTTTCAGCGACAAGAAAAAACAAAAAACGTTATCTCGGGTCATATGGTTTAGTGACCATTGATATTATATTCTGTGTAATCAGAGTATGTATGTATGTACGTGTATATATATATATATATATATATATATATATATATATATATATATATATATATATATATATATATATATATGTTGAGGAATTTCATGTGATTATAGGGCCAGGAGTTAGCATGTGTGAATATGCATTTCGTGATGATACTCTTTTTTGATCTTCGGTGTACTTTCACCGCAAGATAACAATCTTGTAACCATGACTGCACTATTTTACTAAGTTTTAACAGAAACTCGATAGATTCTTGTATTTTAATTATTATGTTATAGTTTACTCATTTACATCACCATTTAAATTTATGTACCGTGTTGTCGAATTATTTTTTATTATCACGAAGTATGATATTATACCTTGTATTCTGGCGAAGTGTATTGATGTATGTCTTGATTAATTTTTTATTTTTTTATTTTTTGATTCAGAGATGCTTTTCAACACATATGACGATACTCTGTATTTTCAGGGTAGTTATGCTTGTTGGAACTGTCACTCTGACCCTTTTACAACATGCAGTATTATTTAAGAAAAACAGGATTTATCTCATGATTAAATATTATTCTTTTTTGATGACTTGCATTTTTATCTAATATGCGAAAGAGGCGATCTAATCCGTGTAAAAATGTCTGTCCCCATGTCTGTCCGTCCTTTAAAAGCATGAACATGCAGAATACAAAAGACTTTGTTAATATCTTTTCACTCTGTTATCAGATGAGGATCGTAACTCCTTCGAGACCTTCTATACTCGTTAAAATGCTTCACAAAATAATCATGGTCATTTAATATTGTATTCATTAAAATAAATTTATTATTGAGTGATTGATTGAAAATTAATCAACTTAATTAATTTCAAATTTAACTCAATTAACTTTAAAGATGATAAAATTATTACGGGAGGTTTTTGTTCTGTTCTGGTTTTGTGAACATCTTATACGTAAAAAGGTAATGAATTTATTCATTTATGGTAGCGTTTGAAATTTGTCCGTAACATAATGTGCTATGTAAGTTCTTGTATTTTATCTTTAAAATTGTAAGTACACTATCGTATGAATAACATGATGGTTTGGATCAGTGGCGGCGCGAGGGTTTGAGGCGCCCGGGGGCAATGTTCTTTAGTGGCGCACCTACTTTGCCACAGAGAACAGTTTTTGTGTCAGTTGCTAACCTCCACCACCCCACCTCACCCCAATCTAAGCCCCGGTTACAGCTGCAAAAAAAGGTCCCAACGGCGTCCACTCCCCAGCCCGTCGCCTGTGGGCTATAGCCCCCCCCCCCCTCGCGCCGCCACTGGTTTGGATACATTTTTAGAATACAGCTATCAAAGTTATATGTGTCATAACCGGTCATAATTTTGTCCATACGCTATAAATCTATATAATAGGACTTTGACACTAGTTAGGATAACTTAATTGGCAAAATGTTTTCTTAATTGGCAAAATCTTTTCTTAATGCTTAATTTCAAATTATTTAAATTTTTTAATGTTAAAAAAAGTGATGCATTTTTATAAAATAAAAATTTGTGGTTGTTCTGCTTTGTTGTTTGCTCGTGAACATTCAAAGCAATAGCCTGTCGACGATAATCACGTGGTTTCCTTTCCCAGGAGTGTAAATGGAAAGCAAGGTTTAGAGGGTACACAAAGTCACAGGACATGGACTATTCCTACTATTATTTATAGCTGGTTGAAGATTCGTTGATATTAGCTTGATCCGATCCCACATCCGGTTTATGTCAACAATGTGGTCATTACACCATACATTTCGGCCATATGACTTTAAGTAAGCACAGCAACTACATGCTGTAATTAATTCTAATACTTGCTAATAGGTAGATATGATTTAATAAACCGTCACTAAACCGTCACTAGAATAAACAGTTTAGTTGTTTTATTTTTAACAATTTCTTAAACATCACTCAAAATCGACTAAATCCAAAACATTTCAAGGCCGATTAAAACAACCCCTATAAGTGTACAGGAGAGCATATGTACAAATGTTTAACACCATAGTGATGACGTATTCAAACCATAGTGGTCACTGATGCTACGGATGAGTAACGTCAGCTTTACAACTATATGTTTACGGGGTCAATTCAGAATTGATGTTAAATGGTTGTTGTTGTTTTTTACTCTGCAGCGACCTAATATTGTAGCAGCAAGAATAGGATATTTCTGAATATGACCTAGAGTATTGTACTGAAAAGTTAATTAGTTCACCTTATTTACCTCCTACTTATATATTTACCTGTGACCAATACAAGGACCACCACCTGTTGTCTAGAGTGATTGCTTGCACAGTAATACATGATACACGTAAACATGTGCGAGCAAAAACTGGCAAGGTCCCACAACGTAGACTAAAATGTTGATAACATATAGTAGCTTACATGGCAACTTTGAACTTTAATACTTCCAAAAGTATTGATCGATTTAGCTAAAAATGTGAAGTTAGCCGATTTTTATAAAAGGCAATAATTCTGATTAATTTTTAAAATTGTATGCATTTTATGAAGATTTTCCTGTTTAAATCGGGATGGGCGGGGCATAAGGCAAATAGTAAACTATTGATTATTTTCTTTTTTAAACCCTAACTTTGTTTTTTTAGCTGGACAAACAATGAAATAATCTTTTTCTCTCTCCGTTTGATGCTTTGACCTGTCTCTATCGTTTAGAGGTTTTTTTTTAAATTAAAAAAACGACCAGTAATTGCATCTGTACTAAAATTAAATTGTCTTTACATAGCATTTCAATCTGATATGTGAGTAATATAGAAAGTGACAGTTCTGGCCCACTTGGTAGAATGAGTAACTGTTGTTTCAATTGTAAAAACAAAACAAAATCAGAAACAAAAAAACAAAAAAAAAAAACAAATTAAAAAACAGGACTCCACCGCTCTGCTTCCTGCTTATCCACTCCACAGATTCACAGCTCCGTTGCTTGCTGCACCATCGCTTCGCTTCACAAACAATGTTACCGACAGTGATAGTTTGATGTACAATAATACAATACAACTCGTTATATCAAGTGGTCTCACCTTCCATACTCCTGGTAAACTATAATCACGTGGTCCAGAAACTCTCACCTTCCATACTCCTAGTAAACTGTAATCACGTGGTCCAGAAACTCTCACCTTCCATACTACTAGTAAACTGTAATCACGTGGTACAGAAACTCTCACCTTCCATAATACTAGTAAACCGTAATCACGTGGTTCAGAAACTCTCACCTTTTACAGTACTAGTAAACCTTAATCACTTGGTACAGAAACTCTCATGCTCTTTAAAGGAGTACATGAACAAAACATCAAATGGTCTCGAAATAAATGATCAAGATTCACACGTATAAAACGATCTCTTGAAAATTTGCATTTAAAAGAGAAAAAAGATAAATATTAAACAGAAACCAATTTTTAATTCGTTCAATAGCGATTTGTTTTGCACTATGTATTGCTTCACATAACTTATTATATTTTTGTACTGTCTCTTGTTAGTCGGTTCTTTCGGCTTTGTTACTGTACTAAATTGCTCCTTTGCCTTTTGATCAATGTTTTGGCTAATTCTTTCTTTCTGTTGTCTGTTTAACTATAATTTATCTTGTACATTTTCCATGTCATTGATCTAGTTTAGCAATTCACCTAAAGCTTCACATCCTTGTTTATCGAACGAAGCTTGTTATGCCATCAAATGATATGTTTTAAACTCTGTACTGAGTATAGTTGTTATATATTCAGCAGACTCTATTCGAACCTTTTCTTTTAAAATAAGGAACAAATCGAATTCCTGTACAATCTCACTCGTATTCAAAATATTACTGAGATTACTGTAAAGGTTTTTGCTTCAGGCAAAAAAACAAAAAAAAAAAAACTAAACCAACACAACAAACCATTTACTATACTCAAATTTATTACTTTATTTTAAGCTCATTGCCTTTTGTCCCACTGAATATTTTATCTAAACCTGGTTGATTTAAAATTTTATTTAAGGACGTCGATAAACCGCTACTAATTATTTCACCAGTATGCTTTGCACGTTCACAACTGTCGGTGTTTAGTTTCTTTACTATAGTTGTTATTATTTCCACTGGTTCGACACCTTTTAATTTTTATTATTTTCTTTTTTGAACTTTTTTTTTTTGATAACTAAATGGAGATGGTATATCAAACTCCGTCACAATTTTGTGGTAAGTATTTCTAGGCACCCCCGCATTTTTACAAGCCCCCTATATATTCCCGTCCTTCTCTAATTTAGAGAAAACGTTCGATATAAATGGCAATTTATGGTTTGTTTGTGAAGTATTATAGTATTATAATCGACACAGTTTCATTTCAACGCAGTTCTTTTATGGCATAAATATTTTTTCATTGGTCATTTTTTTCCATTGCTTGAACATATATTGATTAGATATATAAGCAAGGTAATGTATTTATGTTTAAAACCCCAAACAAAATGGTTGTCATCATGAGTTGATAAATCTTTTTCATCGTCAGATCTTTTTCAACGTCAAACCCTTTTCATCGTCACGTTGTAGATTTCTTGATGATATAACTGAACAAATTCATTTCATGAATGTTTTTCTCGTAGTTGAATAAACAGTATTTGTACATACTGAATCTTAGATTATTTCTAATGACACATTTATTGATACCATTACATACCCTCCGGTCATGATCTTAATTAATAGAGTTCTACCTTAACACAAAAACTCCTTAATAGGTGTAGATCATGTAAGTTCATCATTGAAAATTCCTGGTGTTTTATAAAAAAATTATATTCTATTACCATACTTTTTTTCAACAACAGTAAATACACCGTAAATAGACTTACTGCCTACCTTTTTTTTTTTTTTTTTTTTTTGCTTTTCAGTCTTACTTTTTTGAAAGTTAGAAACTTTATTTTCAGTAGGGAATATTTTAACTTATGTTTTTTTTTTACCCCTCAAATTCTTAATTTCTTTAAGAAATACACTGTTTTTCATCAATGTAAAGAAGTCCTTCTCATAATCGTTAATTGCTTTTCTTCTCGATTTGTTTCTTCAGTTGTTTGTGATATTAAGCCACAGTTGTTATTCAGAATGGAGAACTCGGGATTTTGTTTAATTTTAAACCTAACTGTATGTAAAGCTTTAAGGTTCTGTTGTGAGTGACATATTTCTCTTACATTTCGTTGTGTACCAATTTCTTGTTTTATAAACAGTCTTTGAAGTACTGATACATCATTGTAATGGAAACTTCACATCGACTTCTATAATATAACCAGTATTATAGTCATCTGATATATTTAAGATAATTTCTTATACCCATCTAATTTGTTCGTCAGTTGCCACTCAGAAATTATTAACAAGCAGGTGTTGGCACATGCCCAATTCATATAAATTGTTGGATTTTTGGTACATGATGAATAATTGTGGTTTAGATTTGTCATCATTGTCAATTTTGCCTTTATCATCTACATACTTTCATGACTTGCTTTAGAATATCTATGATATATTATGCCAATTCCGCATCTTATTAGACTCTTGATCATCATTAACATCTCTTAATCTGAACTCCTATTGGCTTCACACTAGCATTATCAGCTAAGCCATCAGGGTACCTTAGTGAACTCCTCCAATATATCACTCAATATTAACGTATATTTTAACCCAATAGTCATAAAGATCACAGAGTGACATCTCAAATGTATTGATAATCGTCTTTAGACACGTCGTAAGTGTTAAGCAGTGACGTCTCAAATGTATTGATAATCGTCTTTAGACACGTCGTAAGTGTTAAGCAGTGACGTCTCAAATGTATTGATAATCGTCTTTAGACACGTCGTAAGTGTTAAGCAGTGACGTCTCAAATGTATTGATAATCGTCTTTAGACACGTCGTAAGTGTTAAGCAGTGAGTACAACTTTTATTCTGGTGGTATTGTTGTTTCATTAAACCTTTCCAAGCTATCAGTATATTCGTAGGGATATGTGCGTTTTATCAAATACTTTGCATATTTGTATATTGTTGCAGTGTTTCTGTGAACATTTCGTCACTTAACTATTTTGCTAATTGGTGCCAACGATTGTCACCTAAACCGGCAACTGTCTGCAAATCTAATCGTTCTTTGTATGAGGACACCTTTTCCATCTTTTTCATATCTATTGACTATTAAGTCCTTGCTAAATTATATGTATTTTCTTCGTTGGTCGACATGATCGTTACCTCCAGATCAGCATCTTGTTTCACTGACTTCTTGATAAAGAGGTGACTGTCATAAGTGAACAAGTTATGAATCAGCAATTGTATATATTTTAAATATTTGCAATTTAAATTGCATTTGTTATGAGCAGTACCTGTGTGGTGACCAGTCAAAGTGTCATTATCACGAACTTTGTCTTTAAGTATTTCTTTCTCACAGATTTTGGCATATATTGTTTAATGTAAAATGTTTCTCATCTTCACACGTGAATACCAAAGGTGTCGCATTTTTTGGTCTCAACTTGTTATATATTTAGATTGAAAATGTTATCAAAGCTTTGCAAAAATTCATCTATAAGGTGTTTACTGTTTCTTATGTTAAAAATGTTGTATTATTCATCATATTGTTTTTATTCTCTGTAGATTCATCCATTTTGCTTTCAAAAACTCGCATCAAATAACGAATGGAACCTTTATGTAATATTGAACATTCTTGAATTTAACAGCATAACCTTTTTCAGTCATGATGCATATGGTGTTATGTACAGTATAGCATAATCTTTTGTGCTGGGTTAAATTTTCTTGTGAATAGAAAATGTTTAAGCATATTTTACATATATATTATTGCCCAATACGTCTGTTAATCTGGCTTAATATCAATTTCGAACATTATTTAATTCCAACGTAATGATACATTCCATGCTTGCATTCGTCATTGACTCCGTCAATGAGGTGCATTGAAGGTAAAACATTAGGACCATCGCATTGAAATGTATCTAGCATATCAACATGTTTTTAGCTCTACTGGCCATAGACCAGAAGAGCTAATGGGATGGTCCGTCGTTCGCCCTCTGTCGTCCTTCCGTCCTTAACCACAAGTTTGTTATCGCTACTCCCCTAAACTACTTTGAGCATTGCCATGACACTTTAAACGTACATTCATCCTATGGTCTAGTTGGTTGTAAATGAAAATGGTGCCACTCGGACATCCAATATGGCCACCACAGTGGCCATCTTGAAAATCTTGTTATCGCTACTGTTCCTAAATATATGGTCATATCAACGTGGGGTTTTCACTAAATGACTCCATATGATGTCTACTTGGTCCTAAATGAAAATGGTGCCGATCTGATGTCCAATATGGCCGCCACAGTGGCCAGCTTGAAAATCTTGTTATTGCTAATCCTCCTTAATGAAAAGTCATATTGCCATGGAGTTTTCACCAGAAGACTTCTTATGATGTGTAGCTGGTCCAAAATAAAAATGGTGTCGATCTGATGTCCAATACGGCCACAACAGCGGACATCTTGACAAAATTGTTATCGCTATTCCTCCTGAATGGATGGTCGTATTAACATGCGATTTATACTAAACAACTTCTTCTGATGTCTAGTTGGTCCTAATGGTGCCATTCGGACATTCAGTATGCCTGCCACATAGGCCATATTGAATATCTTGTTATTACTATTTCTCGTGAATGAGTGTTCATATCAGCATGGAGTTTTCACTGAAAGACTTCTTATGCTGTCTTGTTGGTCGTAAATGAAACTTCTGATATGACTGCCACAATGGCCATGTTGAAAATCTTGTTATCACTACTTCTCCTATATGGCTGGTCATATCAACATTGTGCTTTTACCAAAAGACTTCTTATGATGTCTAGTTGGTACTAAACAAAAATGGTGCCAATCTGATATCAAATATGGCCATCATGGCATCCATCTTGAAATTCTTGTTATCGTTGCTCCTCCAAAACGGAAAGTCATATCAATGCGAGGTTTCCACCAGAAGACTTCTTATCATTCTGGGTCCTAAATGAAAATGGTGCCAAGTTGACATCCAATATCCACAGCAGCTAATTTGAAAAATCTTGTTATTGCTGAAGAATTTCAGCAGTTAAAAGGAAGAAATGGTCTTATCTTGAATTCCTGTTCATTCTTTTCAGCCAGTAGAGCGTCAGTCCCTTCGAGGGACTCTTGTTCTTTCTCGTCGTTTATCACCCTCACAGGTATAATGCACTTATCTTCCACACTCTCGTAAACACGAACAGATATAACAAATTCTTCTTCGAATTTATCGGTATTTTCTATTATTACTGCACATCTATCAAACCAGTGTTTACACTCTTCAATGTTGTGTAGATGACATCTGTGTATTTATCACATCTATCAAGCCAGTGTTTACACTCTTCAATGTTATGTAGATGACATCTGTGTATTTATCACATCTATCAAGCCAGTGTTTACACTCTTCAATGTTATGTAGATGACATCTATGTGTTTATCACATCTATCAAGCCAGTGTTTACACTATTCAATGTTATGTAGATGACATCTATGTGTTTATCACATCTATCAAGCCAGTGTTTACACTATTCAATGTTATGTAGATGACATCTATGTTAAAAACAAGGGATATCTATCAAGCCAGTATTTATACACTTCAATGTTATGTAGATGACATCTGTGTATTTATCACATCTATCAAGCCAGTGTTTACACTCTTCAATGTTATGTAGATGACCACTCTGTGTATTTATCACATCTATCAAGCCAGTGTTTACTCTCTTCAATGTTATGTAGATGACCACTCTGTGTATTTATCACATCTATCAAGCCAGTGTTTACACTCTTCAGTGTTACGTACATGACCACTCTGTGTATTTATCACGGATTCTACAGCATATAAAAAAATTATCCATATTTTTCACTCGTTTGGGCAAATCTATGCATGAGCTTCCTCTGAGAGGTTTATACATATCGATATTCATCTTAAGATATTCGATTATGTCGAATATCGATTTACTGCTATCAGTTATTTTTTTCAAATTGAATATAATATCAAACAATGAATCGAGTATAAAATCTATCTCAGTTTTGTTGAATAGACAAATATGTCTTTGTTTCTTGTCTGTGAGTGCCTTCTTGTGTAAGGACGACTGTCTTTGACCGTTAGCACCAGTTGAACTAGTACTAAGTCAATTGGTTTTAGCTAACCTGGCTGTAAGGCCTATTGAGCTTATGATATGGCCCTATATCTGTCGTGCGTTGTCCGTTCGTCAACCAGTGCTTGTTACCACTCTGGAATCCATATTTCTGATCCGATTTTAAGCAAACTTGGAATATGGGTTTATATCATCAATAACGAGCGAGATCCATGCATATTAATGATGTGATCTTGCATCTGATTGGCTAACCTTGTTACCAGCCTAGAGGCTAGACTTCTGATCCGCTTTTAATCAAACTTGATATTCTTGCTATATCATTTAGTTCTAGGATGAATTCGATAATGAGCGAGATCCATGCATATTTATGAGGTGATCTTGCATCTGATTGTCTGAACTTGCTACTACTCTGGAGGTCGTATTTCTGCTCCAAATTTGATAAGACTTTTATATATGCTTTTATTATCCATCAGTGGAAGGAAAATGATATCGCCACAGTGGCGATATCACTTTTATCGCCACAGTGCCGATATCACTTTTGGAAATACTTTCTTTTTCCATTTAGGAAGTATATCTGCCCTTCTGTATGTTCTTCAGACCTGTATTTCCATATTTAGGCCTATTTTATTTTTTCTTCTCCCCCCCCCCCCCCCATCTCTCTCTCTCTCTCTCTCTCTCTTTCTCTCTCTCTCTCTCTCTCTCTCTCTCTCCCACCCTTCCTCTCTCTCTCTCTCTCCCCATCAGAATGAATAGATCTTAAAATGTGTCAGCATTGTCGAACCTCTAGTATACGTTTATATAATCAATGAAAGGCACCGTCAAGAATGCACAATTATGAACCCCAGACAACAAAAGCAGGCTTCAAGTATTAACTTTTTTATAATTAGTTTTCCCGCATGAATCATGCGAATTGTCAGTGACTGGACTTACATGACCTGTTGCTATTAAATATTCTGTGTCACCCATACAGTATCTTACATCTGTTACATTCAACGGCAAATGGTACACATGTTTTAGAAAAAAAACTCTTGATTACATATATTAATAAAATTGTTTTGTAGCAATTTTAGCTGTCATCACAAACATAATCATGTCTGAAAACTATGGAGAAATCAGGCATTGATTAGTGTCGAGTGCAAACCGAAATTAAATGACAATCGAAATTAGGGTGCAGCGTGTCTAATCGACAAGTGCAAGCCTGCCAACACACAAAAATTCAAGTCTGAATGCAGAAATAAACAAAAACAGCAGCAAAAAAATCCTTACAAGTAAACTCACAATCATTAAAATTGGTTATTTAATGATGTTACGCTCTGAAGCTTGTTGGAGCGTTCTGTCATGTTGCTATAGGTCCCCCACCCCAGCAATGTTGTCCGCAATGTTCACTGTATCAATCCTCGCTAGAAATGTGTTAACGAAAATAAAAAATCTCTTCATTTTTGCATGAAAACATTCATTAATTTGACAAATTGCACAATTTGAAGCATTATATGTACAATCAAATTTTGTAAAAGTCGCTGTCCTAAAATTATTGCAAAATTTGGAACTTCTTTTTATCGATGTAGTTATGCAGTCGTTAGTCGCATTGGCACAGAATGGAGAAACAAAATCCATGCAAATCAAAGCTTTTTGCACGAAGGAATATATAACAAAAAGAATATCTACGTTTTTTGAGTAGATATAAAAAAATATTTCACTCGTGAAGAGGAAACATTTTGTATTGTCACGAGTGGCAATGTTGTATGCGATAGGCTGGTCTTGTTACCACCCTAGGGACTGTATTTCTGATGTAATTATGAGCAAAATCCATGCATAAAATAATGATGCGACTTTGCATCTGAATGGCTGAGATTGTCAACACTTTGGCAACTCTACTTCTAAAAATATTTTTATCAGTCTTGGTAAAAAGGCAAATGTCTTGATGGTAGATGATTTTTATGAGCGAGAGGTATGCATATTTATGAGGTTGTCTTCCATCTTATATGGAGATTTTTATTTACCACTCTAGAGACTGTGTATATTTAAAAGGCTTTTGATCAAACTTGGTATATAGGCACATATAATCAAAATCTTTGTTGAGTATGATTATCAGTGATATTCTTGAATATTAATTACGTGACCTTGCATCTGATTGGCTGAATTTATTAACAATCTACAAATAATATTTTTAATAGATTTTGATCAAACTTGGTATATTTTCTTATACTATAAAGATGTTGGATGAGTTTGATTATGAGCAAGATCTATGGATATTATTGAGCCAATCTTGTGTCTGACTGCCTGAACTTGTTATCACTCTAGAGACTGAATTTCAATCGGATTTTGTTCCATCATAAGCTTATAATATCATTGCCATAGACAGGTTCTATAATAAGTGAGATCAGCACATATTAACGAGACACCTTGTATTTGATAGGCGGAGCTTGTTACCCCTCTAGATGTAGAGGCCTATTTTTCATCCAACTTCTATAAAAACTTGTTAAATGGATATGTAGAATCTAATATAGCACGTGCCCCTATTGTCATCACTCAACAACGGATATGTAGAATCTAATATAGCACGTGTCCCAATTGTCATCACTCAACAAGGGATATGTAGAATGTAATATAGCACGTGTCCCAATTGTCATCACTCAACACGGGATATGTAGAATCTAATATAGAACGAGTCACTATTGTCATCACTCAACAAGGGATATGTAGAATCTAATATAGCACGTGTCCCTATTATCATCACTCAACAACGGATATGTAGAATCTAATATAGAAGGTGTCACTATTGTCATCACTCAACAAGGGATATGTAGAATTTAATATTGCACGTGTCCCTATTGTCATCACTCGACAGATATGTAGAAACTAATATAGCACGTGTCCCTATTGTCATCACTCAACAGATATGTATAATCTAATATAGCATGTGTTCCTATTGTCATCACTTAACAAGGGATATGTAGAATTTAATATAGCACGTGTCCCTATTGTCATCACTTAACAAGGGATATGTTGAATCTAATATAGCACGTGTTCCTATTGTCATCACTTAACAAGGGATATGTAGAATCTTATATAGCACGTGTCCCTATTGTCATCACTCAACAAGGGATATGTAGAATTTAATATTGCACGTGTCCCTATTGTCATCACTCGACAGATATGTAGAAACTAATATAGCACGTGTTCCTATTGTCATCACTCAACAAGGGATATGTAGAATTTAATATAGCACGTGTCACTATTGTCATCACTCAACCGATATGTATAATCTAATATAGCACGTGTTCCTATTGTCATCACTTAACAAGGGATATGTAGAATTTAATATAGCACGTGTCCCTATTTGTCATCACTCAACAGATATGCAGAATTAATATAGCACGTGTCCCTATTGTTATCACTCAACAAGGGATATGAAGAATCTAATATAGCACGTGTCCCTATTTGTCATCACTCAGCAAGGGATATGTAGAATCTAATATAGCACGTGTCCCTATTTGTCATCACTCAACAGATATGTAGAATCTAATATAGCACGTGTCCCTATTGTTATCACTCAACAAGGGATATGTAGAATCTAATATAGCACGTGTCCCTATTTGTCATCACTCAACAAGGGATATGTAGAATCTAATATAGCACGTGTCCCTATTTGTCATCACTCAACAAGGGATATAGCACGTTAAATACAAACATCCGAATGAAACAGATGAATTAAACTCACTAAAAGTGGGAGATAAAATGCCATTTTTACAATCAGAGGATTGTCAGAAAGGACTTGATAGATAGAAACAGCTTGAACTTAAAAACATATTGTTCATTCAATAAAGCCTTAATAAAATAGACAGAAAAACAAAACAAAGCAGAGTGAGCCTTCATTCTGCTGTCAAACGAATTGATCCTTCAGAGAGAGAGAGAGAGAGTAAAAATTAGGCAGTTATATGTGATGATATATAAATTTTATTGTTTTTACAGTTTTATATAGGTTCATACTATGATAGGACTAAAACAATTGCATTTTTATCTGAATTACTGTAGATGATATATATTGCTTTGTGCAATCTATTGATTAAGGTCATTGATGATATTTAATTAGGCAAAATATGAGTAAATTTTTCATACTTTTTACTGTTTTAGTAAACTATTGTAGATGTCTTTTTCAATACAAATTTTAATAAATCATTTAATAATCACACACACATACACACACACACACATATATATATATATATATATATATATATATATATATATATATATATATATATATATAATTTATTGCAGGACTAATTAACTTTCCATTCATTTCCTATACTCTAAAGAGTAGTATAAACTATGAGAGACCTGAACCTCTTAATATTAACGTTAACTAACAAAAAATTGTGCAATGGTGTAGGGCATAGTATTCTCTGCGACACTTGTGTCAAACGCAGCGACGGAGCAGCGGAGCTGTGAGTCTCGGAGCGGTGGTTTTCGACTACATGTTGAAAAGCCAGTTTAAAATTATATGGCAAAATTGGTCCAGACGTTTCATACTCTATACTACTTAGCTCTATCATTCTTACAAGAAACTGTATGCAATAATGTAAAGAAGTTTATAAATCTATTTCGATTTTGTCTTTGGACTCTTTGTTTAGATTCTTTGATGCATGTTTGGGATACGTTTGTGTCTGTGTATACGGCACGTTTCTTGACAATGTTTGTATCATGTATCTTGTGTCAGTGTATGTATCATGCGTCGTCATTTTTATTTACAGTTGTACACTATTGTATTGGCCAGAAACACCAATGTGCCTGTGCAATAGAATGTAAATTGAATTGAACTGAATTTCCCTGTTTAATCTGATGACGTCATATGAGAGTTAGATTATGTTGATTGGTTCGATTCCTGATGCTTAACATTTCTGATTAAGTAACGACTCTTGTACAACCTTTCTTCTGACCTTAAACGAAAAAAAAAAATTGGGAAGAAAATACACTGGAATTAATATTCAACTAAACATTGTTCAAATTCCTTGTGTGAATACGTTTTTCGGTATTTGAAATCTGATAAAAAGTACCACTTGCAAAGTTGTTCAGAACGACTACCGTCAACATCTCAAAAAGGTAACGTCTAATTAATGTTTGTAGAATAACTAATTCCGTAAAAGTCGGACAAGATTTTGGACCTTCGTGCTGCAAAGTTTGAATCTGGAAAATCATGCGTGATCCTTGTGTTTATTACTAGTGTTTTTAATGCCTTTTTTATAGTGTAATTAGATGCAATACACTACGCCACTCATAAGGGTACAAGTTGGTTGCGGGGGAAAATTACATTGACGTGATCGCATACCCATATTGGAAGTACTCACATATTCTTTGTATACCTGTGTGCGTAAATATTTGTGTACGGTGTTTTTCGCAGTAAAAGAAACTTTGCACGTAACTATTTATAGCATGTAATTGTCATCAATATTTTTTTTATACAGACCAACCTATTAGGACGGCATAACGTTCAAAAACGCCGGCTTACCATACTGTGGTTCAACAATCAGCACTTCACCTAAGTATTTGAATGTTATAATGTCGGTTTTACGTTTTTTGGAAGAAGCCAATGTAAGGACTCTTTCTTTGATGAAGAGTTTGAAATTTTACTGGAAAAAAAAGTGTCGACAATATCCTACATGTCACATAAATTTGCTTATTTTTCATTATGTGCTGGACAATGTAACTCTTCTCCGAGTTGTCAATGTTCACATCGAGACTTTGACTTGAAACACTATGTGCTGGACAGTATAACTCTTCTCCGAGTTGTCCATTTTCACATTGAGACTTTGACTTGAAAGACATAGCACATTTACCGTGGGACATAGTAATGTCTGTGCATGGAAACGGTAAGACGTTTCATTCTTATATTAATCTTGTCTTACGCTTCTGTGCAGCATCTCTTACAATTACTGTTACGTAACAACAGTCCATCATGAACAGCATAGCAACAGATTTGTTTTACGATTTTTTACCACAAAAAGTCGAACGCGCCTATTTTTATGATCTACGCCCACGTTCTGTTCGCGAAGCAAAAGATGTGGATGCTAAGTTGCCGTTTTCTGTTTACGAAGTGTAGATGCTAAGTTGAGTGCTAACCAAACAGCGTTCTATAGTTTCTGCGAGGTTTAAAATTCGTGGGTGAAAGTGTAAGAATTGATAATATGGAAATCTTGAGGCCGGGGGTCAAGGGGCCACCTGAGGCCCTCTTGTGGTTCCAGGGCAACGTTCTGGTTGCGGTCCCGGGGTTTCAGGATTCTAGCAATTTTGAACCCGCTTAACTTAGCCAATTTTGAAAGTATTCTTCAATCACTATCTTTTTCCATCATCTTCCATCACTAC